>CATORF010000356.1:1200000-1937000 GCA_951804975.1 Anthophora plumipes | reverse complement strand
GGGTTTCAAGCTGAGACATGCATTTTGTGAGATAATCTTGGTGAGTCTTCTGTCAGAAGTATGCAGAATCATCGAGATCGCTATTTTCGAGCTATTTAATGCGAGAAACACGTTTTCTGGGGTTTTCACCACTCCACAGTTCGTTGGATATGCAGAACAGGAGATATCTTGGTTTTCGTGGGGTTTCTAGCAGAGATATGCATTTTCTGCGATAATCATGGTGAGACTTCTGTTAGAAGTATGCAGAATCATCGAGATCGCACTTTTCAATCTATTTAATGCGAGAAACACGTTGTCTGGTGTTTTCACCACTCCACAGTTGGTTTGATATGCAGAACAGGCGATGTTTGGTTTTCGTCGGGTTTCAAGCTGAGATATGCATTTTCTGCGATAATCTTGGTGAGACTTCAGTCAGAAATATGCAGAATCTTCTAGATCGCTCTTTTCGAGCTATTTAATGCGAAAAAACAAGTTTTCTGGTGTTTCCAGCACTCCACAGTGCGTTTTATATGCAGAACCAGCGATATCTTGGCTTTCGTGGGGTTTCAAGCTGAGATATGCATTGTCTGCGATAATCTAGGTGAGACTTCTGTCCGAAGAATGCAGATTCATCGAGACCGTACTTTTCGAGCTATTTTATGCGAGAAACACGTTTTCTGGGGTTTTCACCACTCCACAGTTCGTTGGATATGCAGAACAGGTGATATCTTGGTTTTCGAGGGGTTTCAAGCTGAGATATGCATTTTCTGCGATAAACTTGGAGAGACTTCTGTCCGAAGTATGCTGAATCATCGAGATCGCACTTTTCGAGCTAGTTAATGCGAGAAAAACCTTATCTGGTGTTTTCACCACTCCACAGAGCGTTTGATATGCAGAACCGGCGATATCTTGGATTTCGTGGGGTTTCAAGCAGAGATATGCATTGTCTGCGATAATCATGGTGAGACTTCTGTCCGAAGTGTGCAGAATCATCGAGATCGCTCTTTTCGAGCTATTTAATGCGAGAAACACATTTTCTGGGGTTTTCACCACACCACAATTCGTTGGATATGCAGAACAGGTGATATCTCGGTTTTCGAGGGGTTTCAAGCTGAGATATGCATTTTCTGCGATAAACTTGGAGAGATTTCTGTCCGAAGTATGCTGAATCATCGAGATCGCACTTTTCGAGCTAGTTAATGCGCGAAAAACCTTATCTGGTGTTTTCACCACCCCACAGTGCGTTTGATATGCAGAACCGGCGATATCTGGGTTTTCGTGGGGTTTCAAGCTGAGATATGCATTTTCTGCGATAATCTTGGTGAGACCTCTGTCCGAAGTGTGCAGAATCATCGAGATCGCTCTTTTCGAGCTATTTAATGCGAGAAACACGTTTTCTGGGGTTTTCACCACACCACAGTTCGTTGGATATGCAGAACAGGTGATATCTTGGGTTTCGAGGGGTTTCAAGCTGAGATATGCATTTTCTGCGATAAACTTCGAGAGACTTCTGTCCGAAGTATGCTGAATCATCGAGATCGCACTTTCCGAGCTAGTTAATGCGAGAAAAACCTTATCTGGTGTTTTCACCACTCCACAGTGGGTTTGATATGCAGTACCAGCGATATCTTGGTTTTCGTGGGGTTTCAAGCTGAGATATGCATTTTTTACGATAATCTTGGTGAGACTTCTGTCCGAAGTATGCAGAATCATCGAGGTCGCTCTATTCGAACTATTTAATGCGACAAAACGTTATCTGGTGTTTTCAGAACACCACAGTGCGTTTGATATGCAGAACCAGCGATATCTCTGTTTTCGTGGGGTTTCAAGCTGAGATATGCATTTTTTACGATAATCATGGTGAGACTACTGCCCGAAGTATGCAGAATCATCGAGATCGCACTCTTCGAGCTATTTAATGCGAGAAACACGATATCTGGTGTTTTCAGCACTCCACAGTGCGTATGATATGCAGAACCGACGATATCCTGGTTATCGTGGGGTTTCAAGCTGAGATATGCATTTTCTGCGATAATCTTGGTGAGACCTCTGTCCGAAGTATGCAGAAACATCGAGATCGCTCTTTTCTACCTATTTAATGCGAGAAACACGTTATCTGGTTTTTTCACCACTCCACAGTGCGTTTGATATGCAGAACCAGCGATATCTTGGTTTTCGTGGGGTTTCAAGCTGAGATATGCATTTTTTACGATAATCATGGTGAGACTACTGTCCGAAGTATGCAGAATCATCGAGATCGCACTTTTCGAGCTATTTAATGCGAGAAACACGATATCTGGTGTTTTCAGCACTCCACAGTGCGTATGATATGCAGAACCGGCGATATCTTGGTTTTCGTGGGGTTTCAAGCTGAGATATGCATTGTCTGCGATAATCTTGGTGAGACTTCTGTCCGAAGTGTGCAGAATCATCGAGATCGCTCTTTTCGAGCTATTTAATGCGAGAAACACGTTTTCTGGGGTTTTCACCACACCACAGTTCGTTGGATATGCAGAACAGGTGATATCTTGGGTTTCGAGGGGTTTCAAGCTGAGATATGCATTTTCTGCGATAAACTTCGAGAGACTTCTGTCCGAAGTATGCTGAATCATCGAGATCGCACTTTCCGAGCTAGTTAATGCGAGAAAAACCTTATCTGGTGTTTTCACCACTCCACAGTGGGTTTGATATGCAGTACCAGCGATATCTTGGTTTTCGTGGGGTTTCAAGCTGAGATATGCATTTTTTACGATAATCTTGGTGAGACTTCTGTCCGAAGTATGCAGAATCATCGAGATCGCTCTATTCGAACTATTTAATGCGACAAAACGTTATCTGGTGTTTTCAGAACTCCACAGTGCGTATGATATGCAGAACCAGCGATATCTCTGTTTTCGTGGGGTTTCAAGCTGAGATATGCATTTTTTACGATAATCATGGTGAGACTACTGCCCGAAGTATGCAGAATCATCGAGATCGCACTCTTCGAGCTATTTAATGCGAGAAACACGATATCTGGTGTTTTCAGCACTCCACAGTGCGTATGATATGCAGAACCGACGATATCCTGGTTTTCGTGGGGTTTCAAGCTGAGATATGCATTTTCTGCGATAATCTTG
Source organism: Anthophora plumipes (assembly GCA_951804975.1). Classification (NCBI taxonomy): domain Eukaryota; kingdom Metazoa; phylum Arthropoda; class Insecta; order Hymenoptera; family Apidae; genus Anthophora; species Anthophora plumipes. The sequence continues at coordinate 1,933,902 of CATORF010000356.1, read as the reverse complement.
GTGAGACTTCTGTCCGAAGTATGCAGAATCATCGAGATCGCTCTATTCGAACTATTTAATGCGACAAAACGTTATCTGGTGTTTTCAGAACTCCACAGTGCGTTTGATATGCAGAACCAGCGATATCTCTGTTTTCGTGGGGTTTCAAGCTGAGATATGCATTTTTTACGATAATCATGGTGAGACTACTGCCCGAAGTATGCAGAATCATCGAGATCGCACTCTTCGAGCTATTTAATGCGAGAAACACGATATCTGGTGTTTTCAGCACTCCACAGTGCGTATGATATGCAGAACCGACGATATCCTGGTTTTCGTGGGGTTTCAAGCTGAGATATGCATTTTCTGCGATAATCTTGGTGAGACCTCTGTCCGAAGTATGCAGAAACATCGAGATCGCTCTTTTCGACCTATTTAATGCGAGAAACACGTTATCTGGTGTTTTCACCACTACACAGTGCCTTTGATATGCAGTACCAGCGATATCTTGGTTTTCGTGGTGTTTCAAGCTGAGATATGCATTTTTTACGATAATCTTGGTGAGACTTCTGTCCGAAGTATGCTTAATCATCGAGATCGCTCTTTTCGAGCTATTTAATGTGAGAAACACGTTATCTGGTGTTTCCAGCACTCCACAGTGCGTTTTATATGCAGAACCAGCGATATCTTGGCTTTCGTGGGGTTTCAAGCTGAGATATGCATTGTCTGCGATAATCTAGGTGAGACTTCTGTCCGAAGAATGCAGATTCATCGAGACCGTACTTTTCGAGCTATTTTATGCGAGAAACACGTTTTCTGGGGTTTTCACCACTCCACAGTTCGTTGGATATGCAGAACAGGTGATATCTTGGTTTTCGAGGGGTTTCAAGCTGAGATATGCATTTTCTGCGATAAACTTGGAGAGACTTCTGTCCGAAGTATGCTGAATCATCGAGATCGCACTTTTCGAGCTAGTTAATGCGAGAAAAACCTTATCTGGTGTTTTCACCACTCCACAGTGCGTTTGATATGCAGAACCGGCGATATCTTGGATTTCGTGGGGTTTCAAGCAGAGATATGCATTGTCTGCGATAATCATGGTGAGACTTCTGTCCGAAGTGTGCAGAATCATCGAGATCGCTCTTTTCGAGCTATTTAATGCGAGAAACACGTTTTCTGCGGTTTTCACCACACCACAATTCGTTGGATATGCAGAACAGGTGATATCTCGGTTTTCGAGGGGTTTCAAGCTGAGATATGCATTTTCTGCGATAAACTTGGAGAGATTTCTGTCCGAAGTATGCTGAATCATCGAGATCGCACTTTTCGAGCTAGTTAATGCGCGAAAAACCTTATCTGGTGTTTTCACCACCCCACAGTGCGTTTGATATGCAGAACCGGCGATATCTGGGTTTTCGTGGGGTTTCAAGCTGAGATATGCATTTTCTGCGATAATCTTGGTGAGACCTCTGTCCGAAGTATGCAGAAACATCGAGATCGCTCTTTTCGACCTATTTAATGCGAGAAACACGTTATCTGGTGTTTTCACCACTCCACAGTGCGTTTGATATGCAGAACCAGCGATATCTTGGTTTTCGTATGGTTTCAAGCTGAGATATGCATTTTTTACGATAATCATGGTGAGACTACTGTCCGAAGTATGCAGAATCATCGAGATCGCACTTTTCGAGCTATTTAATGCGAGAAACACGATATCTGGTGTTTTCAGCACTCCACAGTGCGTATGATATGCAGAACCGGCGATATCTTGGTTTTCGTGGGGTTTCAAGCTGAGATATGCATTGTCTGCGATAATCTTGGTGAGACTTCTGTCCGAAGTGTGCAGAATCATCGAGATCGCTCTTTTCGAGCTATTTAATGCGAGAAACACGTTTTCTGGGGTTTTCACCACACCACAGTTCGTTGGATATGCAGAACAGGTGATATCTTGGGTTTCGAGGGGTTTCAAGCTGAGATATGCATTTTCTGCGATAAACTTCGAGAGACTTCTGTCCGAAGTATGCTGAATCATCGAGATCGCACTTTCCGAGCTAGTTAATGCGAGCAAAACCTTATCTGGTGTTTTCACCACTCCACAGTGGGTTTGATATGCAGTACCAGCGATATCTTGGTTTTCGTGGGGTTTCAAGCTGAGATATGCATTTTCTGCGATAATCTTGGTGAGACCTCTGTCCGAAGTATGCAGAAACATCGAGATCGCTCTTTTCGACCTATTTAATGCGAGAAACACGTTATCTGGTGTTTTCACCACTCCACAGTGCGTTTGATATGCAGAACCAGCGATATCTTGGTTTTCGTGGGGTTTCAAGCTGAGATATGCATTTTTTACGATAATCATGGTGAGACTACTGTCCGAAGTATGCAGAATCATCGAGATCGCACTTTTCGAGCTATTTAATGCGAGAAACACGATATCTGGTGTTTTCAGCACTCCACAGTGCGTATGATATGCAGAACCGACGATATCCTGGTTTTCGTGGGGTTTCAAGCTGAGATATGCATTTTCTGCGATAATCTTGGTGAGACCTCTGTCCGAAGTATGCAGAAACATCGAGATCGCTCTTTTCGACCTATTTAATGCGAGAAACACGCTATCTGGTGTTTTCACCACTCCACAGTGCGTTTGATATGCAGAACCAGCGATATCTTGGTTTTCGTGGGGTTTCAAGCTGAGATATGCATTTTTTACGATAATCATGGTGAGACTACTGTCCGAAGTATGCAGAATCATCGAGATCGCACTTTTCGAGCTATTTAATGCAAGAAACACGATATCTGGTGTTTTCAGCACTCCGCAGTGCGTATGATATGCAGAACCGGCGATATCTTGGTTTTCGTGGGGTTTCAAGCTGAAATATGCATTTTCTGCGATAATCTTGGTGAGACTTCAGTAAGAAGTATGCAGAATCTTCGAGATCGCTCATTTCGAGCTAGTTAATGCGAGAAACACGTTATCTGGTGTTTTCACCACTCCACAGTGCCTTTGATATGCAGTACCAGCGATATCTTGGTTTTCGTGGTGTTTCAAGCTGAGATATGCATTTTTTACGATAATCTTGGTGAGACTTCTGTCCGAAGTATGCTTAATCATCGAGATCGCTCTTTTCGAGCTATTTAATGTGAGAAACACGTTATCTGGTGTTTCCAGCACTCCACAGTGCGTTTTATATGCAGAACCAGCGATATCTTGGCTTTCGTGGGGTTTCAAGCTGAGATATGCATTGTCTGCGATAATCTAGGTGAGACTTCTGTCCGAAGAATGCAGATTCATCGAGACCGTACTTTTCGAGCTATTTTATGCGAGAAACACGTTTTCTGGGGTTTTCACCACTCCACAGTTCGTTGGATATGCAGAACAGGTGATATCTTGGTTTTCGAGGGGTTTCAAGCTGAGATATGCATTTTCTGCGATAAACTTGGAGAGACTTCTGTCCGAAGTATGCTGAATCATCGAGATCGCACTTTTCGAGCTAGTTAATGCGAGAAAAACCTTATCTGGTGTTTTCACCACTCCACAGTGCGTTTGATATGCAGAACCGGCGATATCTTGGATTTCGTGGGGTTTCAAGCAGAGATATGCATTGTCTGCGATAATCATGGTGAGACTTCTGTCCGAAGTGTGCAGAATCATCGAGATCGCTCTTTTCGAGCTATTTAATGCGAGAAACACGTTTTCTGCGGTTTTCACCACACCACAATTCGTTGGATATGCAGAACAGGTGATATCTCGGTTTTCGAGGGGTTTCAAGCTGAGATATGCATTTTCTGCGATAAACTTGGAGAGATTTCTGTCCGAAGTATGCTGAATCATCGAGATCGCACTTTTCGAGCTAGTTAATGCGCGAAAAACCTTATCTGGTGTTTTCACCACCCCACAGTGCGTTTGATATGCAGAACCGGCGATATCTGGGTTTTCGTGGGGTTTCAAGCTGAGATATGCATTTTCTGCGATAATCTTGGTGAGACCTCTGTCCGAAGTATGCAGAAACATCGAGATCGCTCTTTTCGACCTATTTAATGCGAGAAACACGTTATCTGGTGTTTTCACCACTCCACAGTGCGTTTGATATGCAGAACCAGCGATATCTTGGTTTTCGTATGGTTTCAAGCTGAGATATGCATTTTTTACGATAATCATGGTGAGACTACTGTCCGAAGTATGCAGAATCATCGAGATCGCACTTTTCGAGCTATTTAATGCGAGAAACACGATATCTGGTGTTTTCAGCACTCCACAGTGCGTATGATATGCAGAACCGGCGATATCTTGGTTTTCGTGGGGTTTCAAGCTGAGATATGCATTGTCTGCGATAATCTTGGTGAGACCTCTGTCCGAAGTATGCAGAAACATCGAGATCGCTCTTTTCGACCTATTTAATGCGAGAAACACGCTATCTGGTGTTTTCACCACTCCACAGTGCGTTTGATATGCAGAACCAGCGATATCTTGGTTTTCGTGGGGTTTCAAGCTGAGATATGCATTTTTTACGATAATCATGGTGAGACTACTGTCCGAAGTATGCAGAATCATCGAGATCGCACTTTTCGAGCTATTTAATGCAAGAAACACGATATCTGGTGTTTTCAGCACTCCGCAGTGCGTATGATATGCAGAACCGGCGATATCTTGGTTTTCGTGGGGTTTCAAGCTGAAATATGCATTTTCTGCGATAATCTTGGTGAGACTTCAGTAAGAAGTATGCAGAATCTTCGAGATCGCTCATTTCGAGCTAGTTAATGCGAGAAACACGTTATCTGGTGTTTTCACCACTCCACAGTGCCTTTGATATGCAGTACCAGCGATATCTTGGGTTTCGTGGTGTTTCAAGCTGAGATATGCATTTTTTACGATAATCTTGGTGAGACTTCTGTCCGAAGTATGCTTAATCATCGAGATCGCTCTTTTCGAGCTATTTAATGTGAGAAACACGTTATCTGGTGTTTCCAGCACTCCACAGTGCGTTTTATATGCAGAACCAGCGATATCTTGGCTTTCGTGGGGTTTCAAGCTGAGATATGCATTGTCTGCGATAATCTAGGTGAGACTTCTGTCCGAAGAATGCAGATTCATCGAGACCGTACTTTTCGAGCTATTTTATGCGAGAAACACGTTTTCTGGGGTTTTCACCACTCCACAGTTCGTTGGATATGCAGAACAGGTGATATCTTGGTTTTCGAGGGGTTTCAAGCTGAGATATGCATTTTCTGCGATAAACTTGGAGAGACTTCTGTCCGAAGTATGCTGAATCATCGAGATCGCACTTTTCGAGCTAGTTAATGCGAGAAAAACCTTATCTGGTGTTTTCACCACTCCACAGTGCGTTTGATATGCAGAACCGGCGATATCTTGGATTTCGTGGGGTTTCAAGCAGAGATATGCATTGTCTGCGATAATCATGGTGAGACTTCTGTCCGAAGTGTGCAGAATCATCGAGATCGCTCTTTTCGAGCTATTTAATGCGAGAAACACGTTTTCTGCGGTTTTCACCACACCACAATTCGTTGGATATGCAGAACAGGTGATATCTCGGTTTTCGAGGGGTTTCAAGCTGAGATATGCATTTTCTGCGATAAACTTGGAGAGATTTCTGTCCGAAGTATGCTGAATCATCGAGATCGCACTTTTCGAGCTAGTTAATGCGCGAAAAACCTTATCTGGTGTTTTCACCACCCCACAGTGCGTTTGATATGCAGAACCGGCGATATCTGGGTTTTCGTGGGGTTTCAAGCTGAGATATGCATTTTCTGCGATAATCTTGGTGAGACCTCTGTCCGAAGTATGCAGAAACATCGAGATCGCTCTTTTCGAGCTATTTAATGCGAGAAACACGATATCTGGTGTTTTCAGCACTCCACAGTGCGTATGATATGCAGAACCGACGATATCCTGGTTTTCGTGGGGTTTCAAGCTGAGATATGCATTGTCTGCGATAATCTAGGTGAGACTTCTGTCCGAAGAATGCAGATTCATCGAGACCGTACTTTTCGAGCTATTTTATGCGAGAAACACGTTTTCTGGGGTTTTCACCACTCCACAGTTCGTTGGATATGCAGAACAGGTGATATCTTGGTTTTCGAGGGGTTTCAAGCTGAGATATGCATTTTCTGCGATAAACTTGGAGAGACTTCTGTCCGAAGTATGCTGAATCATCGAGATCGCACTTTTCGAGCTAGTTAATGCGAGAAAAACCTTATCTGGTGTTTTCACCACTCCACAGTGCGTTTGATATGCAGAACCGGCGATATCTTGGATTTCGTGGGGTTTCAAGCAGAGATATGCATTGTCTGCGATAATCTTGGTGAGACTTCTGTCCGAAGTGTGCAGAATCATCGAGATCGCTCTTTTCGAGCTATTTAATGCGAGAAACACGTTTTCTGGGGTTTTCACCACACCACAGTTCGTTGGATATGCAGAACAGGTGATATCTTGGGTTTCGAGGGGTTTCAAGCTGAGATATGCATTTTCTGCGATAAACTTCGAGAGACTTCTGTCCGAAGTATGCTGAATCATCGAGATCGCACTTTCCGAGCTAGTTAATGCGAGCAAAACCTTATCTGGTGTTTTCACGACTCCACAGTGGGTTTGATATGCAGTACCAGCGATATCTTGGTTTTCGTGGGGTTTCAAGCTGAGATATGCATTTTCTGCGATAATCTTGGTGAGACCTCTGTCCGAAGTATGCAGAAACATCGAGATCGCTCTTTTCGACCTATTTAATGCGAGAAACACGTTATCTGGTGTTTTCACCACTCCACAGTGCGTTTGATATGCAGAACCAGCGATATCTTGGTTTTCGTGGGGTTTCAAGCTGAGATATGCATTTTTTACGATAATCATGGTGAGACTACTGTCCGAAGTATGCAGAATCATCGAGATCGCACTTTTCGAGCTATTTAATGCGAGAAACACGATATCTGGTGTTTTCAGCACTCCACAGTGCGTATGATATGCAGAACCGACGATATCCTGGTTTTCGTGGGGTTTCAAGCTGAGATATGCATTTTCTGCGATAATCTTGGTGAGACCTCTGTCCGAAGTATGCAGAAACATCGAGATCGCTCTTTTCGACCTATTTAATGCGAGAAACACGCTATCTGGTGTTTTCACCACTCCACAGTGCGTTTGATATGCAGAACCAGCGATATCTTGGTTTTCGTGGGGTTTCAAGCTGAGATATGCATTTTTTACGATAATCATGGTGAGACTACTGTCCGAAGTATGCAGAATCATCGAGATCGCACTTTTCGAGCTATTTAATGCAAGAAACCCGATATCTGGTGTTTTCAGCACTCCGCAGTGCGTATGATACGCAGAACCGGCGATATCTTGGTTTTCGTGGGGATTCAAGCTGAGATATGCATTGTCTGCGATAATCTTGGTGAGACTTCTGTCCGAAGTGTGCAGAATCATCGAGATCGCTCTTTTCGTGCTATTTAATGCGAGAAACACGTTTTCTGGGGTTTTCACCACTCCACAGTTCGTTGGATATGCAGAACAGGTGATATCTTGGGTTTCGAGGGGTATCAAGCTGAGATATGCATTTTCTGCGATAAACTTGGAGAGACTTCTGTCCGAAGTATGCTGAATCATCGAGATCGCACTTTTCGAGCTAGTTAATGCGAGAAAAACCTTATCTGGTGTATTCACCACCCCACAGTGCGTTTGATATGCAGAACCGGCGATATCTTGGTTTTCGTGGGGTTTCAAGCTGAGATATGCATTTTTTACGATAATCATGGTGAGACTACTGTCCGAAGTATGCAGAATCATCGAGATCGCACTTTTCGAGCTATTTAATGCAAGAAACACGATATCTGGTGTTTTCAGCACTCCGCAGTGCGTATGATACGCAGAACCGGCGATATCTTGGTTTTCGTGGGGATTCAAGCTGAGATATGCATTGTCTGCGATAATCTTGGTGAGACTTCTGTCCGAAGTGTGCAGAATCATCGAGATCGCTCTTTTCGTGCTATTTAATGCGAGAAACACGTTTTCTGGGGTTTTCACCACTCCACAGTTCGTTGGATATGCAGAACAGGAGATATCTTGGGTTTCGAGGGGTATCAAGCTGAGATATGCATTTTCTGCGATAAACTTGGAGAGACTTCTGTCCGAAGTATGCTGAATCATCGAGATCGCACTTTCCGAGCTAGTTAATGCGAGCAAAACCTTATCTGGTGTTTTCACCACTCCACAGTGGGTTTGATATGCAGTACCAGCGATATCTTGGTTTTCGTGGGGTTTCAAGCTGAGATATGCATTTTCTGCGATAATCTTGGTGAGACTACTGTCCGAAGTATGCAGAATCATCGAGATCGCACTTTTCGAGCTATTTAATGCGAGAAACACGATATCTGGTGTTTTCAGCACTCAACAGTGCGTATGATATGCAGAACCGACGATATCCTGGTTTTCGTGGGGTTTCAAGCTCAGATATGCATTTTCTGCGATAATCTTGGTGAGGCTTCTGTCCGAAGTATGCAGAGTCATCGAGATCGTACTTTTCGAGCTATTTAATGCGAGAAACACGTTTTCTGGGGTTTTCACCACACCACAGTTCGTTGGATATGCAGAACAGGTGATATCTTGGTTTTCGTGGGGTTTCAAGCTGAGATATGCACTTTTTACGATAATCTTGGTGAGACTTTTGTCAGAAGTATGCAGAATAATCTAGATCGTTCTTTTCGAGCTATTTAATTCGAGAAACACGTTATCTGGTTGTTTTCACCACTCCACAGTGCGTTTGATATGCAGAAGCGGCGACATCTTGATTTTCGTGAGATTTCAAACCTGAGGTATGCATTTTCTGCGATAAGCTTGGTGAGACTTCTGTTAGAAGTATGCAGAATCATCTAGATCGCCCGTTTCGAGCTATCTAATGCGAAAAAACAAGTTTTCTGGTGTTTTCACCACACCACAGTCCGTTTGATATGCAGAACCGGCGACATCTTGGATTTCGTCGGGGTTCAATCTGAGATATGCACATTCTATGATAATCTTGGTGAGACTTCTGTCAGAAGTATGCAGAATCATCTAGATCGCTCTTTTCGAGCTATTTAATGCGAGAAACACGTTTTCTGGTGTATTCACCACTCCACAGTACGTTTGACATGCAGAATCGGCGATATCTTGATTTTCGTGGTGTGTCCAGCTGAGATATGCATTTTCTGCGATAATCTTGGTGAGACTTCTGTCCGAAGTATGCAGAATCATCGAGATCGCTCTTTTCGAGCTATTTAATGCGAGAAACACGTTTTCTGGGGTTTTCACCACACCACAATTTGTTGGATATGCAGAACAGGTGATATCTTGGTTTTCGAGGGGTTTCAAGCTGAGATATGCATTTTCTGCGATAAACTTGGAGAGACTTCTGTCCGAAGTATGCTGAATCATCGAGATCGCACTTTTCGAGCTACTTAATGCGCGAAAAAACTTATCTGGTGTTTTCACCACCCCACAGTGCGTTTGATATGCAGAACCGGCGATATCTGGGTTTTCGTGGGGTTTCAAGCTGAGATATGCATTTTCTGCGATATTCTTGGTGAGACCTCTGTCCGAAGTATGCAGAAACATCGAGATCGCTCTTTTCGACCTATTTAATGCGAGAAACACGTTATCTGGTGTTTTCACCACTCCACAGTGCGTTTGATATGCAGAACCAGCGATATCTTGGTTTTCGTGGGGTTTCAAGCTGAGGTATGCATTTTTTACGATAATCATGGTGAGACTACTGTCCGAAGTATGCAGAATCATCGAGATCGCACTTTTCGAGCTATTTGATGCGAGAAACACGATATCTGGTGTTTTCAGCACTCCACAGTGCGTATGATATGCAGAACCGGCGATATCTTGGTTTTGGTGGGGTTTCAAGCTGAAATATGCATTGTCTGCGATAATCTTGGTGAGACTTCTGACCGAAGTGTGCAGAATCATCGAGATCGCTCTTTTCGAGCTATTTAATGCGAGAAACACGTTTTCTGGGGTTTTCACCACACCACAGTTCGTTGGATATGCAGAACAGGTGATATCTTGGGTTTCGAGGGGTTTCAAGCTGAGATATGCATTTTCTGCGATAAACTTCGAGAGACTTCTGTCCGAAGTATGCTGAATCATCGAGATCGCACTTTTCGAGCTAGTTAATGCGAGAAAAACCTTATCTGGTGTTTTAACCACTCCACAGTGGGTTTGATATGCAGTACCAGCGATATCTTGGTTTTCGTGGGGTTTCAAGCTGAGATATGCATTTTTTACGATAATCTTGGTGAGACTTCTGTCCGAAGTATGCAGAATCATCGAGATCGCTCTATTCGAACTGTTTAATGCGACAACACGTTATCTGGTGTTTTCAGCACTTCACAGTGCGTTTGATATGCAGAACCAGCGATATCTCTGTTTTCGTGGGGTTTCAAGCTGAGATATGCATTTTTTACGATAATCATGGTGAGACTACTGTCCGAAGTATGCAGAATCATCGAGATCGCTCTTTTCGAGCTATTTAATGCGAGAAACACGATATCTGGTGTTTTCACCACACCACTGTTCGTTGGATATGCAGAACAGGTGATATCTTGGTTTTCGTGGGGTTTCAAGCTGAGATATGCACTTTTTACGATAATCTTGGTGAGACTTCTGTCCGAAGTATGATTAATCATCGAGATCGCTCTATTCGAACTATTTAATGCGACAAATCGTTATCTGGTGTTTTCAGCACTCCACAGTGCGTTTGATATGCAGAACCAGTGATACCTCAGTTTTCGTGGGGTTTCAAGCTGAGATATGCATTTTCTACGATAATGTTGGTGAGACTTCTCTCAGAAGTATGCAGAATCTTCGAGATCGCTCATTTCGAGCTAGTTAATGCGAGAAACACGTTATCTGGTGTTTTCACCACTCCACAGTGCGTTTGATATGCAGAATCGGCGATATCTTGATTTTCGTGGTGTGTCCAGCTGAGATATGCATTTTCTGCGATAATCTTGGTGAGTCTTCTGTCAGAAGTATGCAGAATCATCGAGATCCCTCTTTTCGAGCTATTTAATGCGAGAAACACGTTATCTGGTTGCTTTCACCACTCCACAGTTCGTTTGGTATGCAGAACAGGCGATATCTTGGTTTTCGTGGGGTTTCTAGCAGAGATATGCATTATCTGCGATAATCATGGTGAGACTTCTGTTAGAAGTATGCAGAATCATCGAGATCGCACTTTTCGATCTATTTAATGCGAGAAACACGTTGTCTGGTTTTTTCACCACTCCACAGTTGGTTTGATATGCTGAACCGGCGATATCTGGGTTTTCGTTGGGTTTCAAGCTGAGATATGCATTTTCTGCGATAATCTTGGTGAGACCTCTGTCCGAAGTATGCAGAAACATCGAGTTCGCTCTTATCGGGCTATTTAATGCGAGAAACACGTTTTCTGGGGTTTTCACCACACCACAATTCGTTGGATATGTAGAACAGGTGATATCTTGGTTTTCGATGGGTTTCAAGCTGAGATATGCATTTTCTGCGATGAACTTGGAGAGACTTCTGTCCGAAGTATGCTGAATCATCGAGATCGCACTTTTCGAGCTAGTTAATGCGCGAAAAACCTTATCTGGTGTTTTCACCACCCCACAGTGCGTTTGATATGCAGAACCGGCGATATCTGGGTTTTCGTGGGGTTTCAAGCTGAGATATGCATTTTCTGCGATAATCTTGGTGAGACCTCTGTCCGAAGTATGCAGAAACATCGAGATCGCTCTTTTCGACCTATTTAATGCGAGAAACACGTTATCTGGTGTTTTCACCACTCCACAGTGCGTTTGATATGCAGAACCAGCGATATCTTGGTTTTCGTGGGGTTTCAAGCTGAGATATGCATTTTTTACGATAATCATGGTGAGACTACTGTCCGAAGTATGCAGAATCATCGAGATCGCACTTTTCGAGCTATTTAATGCGAGAAACACGATATCTGGTGTTTTCACCACTCCACAGTGCGTTTGATATGCAGAATCGGCGATATCTTGATTTTCGTGGTGTGTCCAGCTGAGATATGCATTTTCTGCGATAATCTTGGTGAGTCTTCTGTCAGAAGTATGCAGAATCATCGAGATCCCTCTTTTCGAGCTATTTAATGCGAGAAACACGTTATCTGGTTGTTTTCACCACTCCACAGTTCGTTTGGTATGCAGAACAGGCGATATCTTGGTTTTCGTGGGGTTTCTAGCAGAGATATGCATTATCTGCGATAATCATGGTGAGACTTCTGTTAGAAGTATGCAGAATCATCGAGATCGCACTTTTCGATCTATTTAATGCGAGAAACACGTTGTCTGGTTTTTTCACCACTCCACAGTTGGTTTGATATGCTGAACCGGCGATATCTGGGTTTTCGTTGGGTTTCAAGCTGAGATATGCATTTTCTGCGATAATCTTGGTGAGACCTCTGTCCGAAGTATGCAGAAACATCGAGTTCGCTCTTATCGGGCTATTTAATGCGAGAAACACGTTTTCTGGGGTTTTCACCACACCACAATTCGTTGGATATGTAGAACAGGTGATATCTTGGTTTTCGATGGGTTTCAAGCTGAGATATGCATTTTCTGCGATAAACTTGGAGAGACTTCTGTCCGAAGTATGCTGAATCATCGAGATCGCACTTTTCGAGCTAGTTAATGCGCGAAAAACCTTATCTGGTGTTTTCACCACCCCACAGTGCGTTTGATATGCAGAACCGGCGATATCTGGGTTTTCGTGGGGTTTCAAGCTGAGATATGCATTTTCTGCGATAATCTTGGTGAGACCTCTGTCCGAAGTATGCAGAAACATCGAGATCGCTCTTTTCGACCTATTTAATGCGAGAAACACGTTATCTGGTGTTTTCACCACTCCACAGTGCGTTTGATATGCAGAACCAGCGATATCTTGGTTTTCGTGGGGTTTCAAGCTGAGATATGCATTTTTTACGATAATCATGGTGAGACTACTGTCCGAAGTATGCAGAATCATCGAGATCGCACTTTTCGAGCTATTTAATGCGAGAAACACGATATCTGGTGTTTTCAGCACTCCACAGTGCGTATGATATGCAGAACCGGCGATATCTTGGTTTTCGTGGGGTTTCAAGCTGAGATATGCATTGTCTGCGATAATCTTGGTGAGACTTCTGTCCGAAGTGTGCAGAATCATCGAGATCGCTCTTTTCGAGCTATTTAATGCGAGAAACACGATATCTGGTGTTTTCAGCACTCAACAGTGCGTATGATATGCAGAACCGACGATATCCTGGTTTTCGTGGGGTTTCAAGCTGAGATATGCATTTTCTACGATAATCTTGGTGAGACTTCTGTCAGAAGTATGCAGACTAATCTAGATCGTTCTTTTCGAGCTATTTAATTCGAGAAACACGTTATCTGGTTGTTTTCACCACTCCACAGTGCGTTTGATATGCAGAAGCGGCGATATCTGGGTTTTCGTGGGGTTTCAAGCTGAGATATGCATTTTCTGCGATAATCTTGGTGAGACCTCTGTCCGAAGTATGCAGAAACATCGAGATCGCTCTTTTCGACCTATTTAATGCGAGAAACACGTTATCTGGTGTTTTCAGCACTCCACAGTGCGTATGATATGCAGAACCGACGATATCCTGGTTTTCGTGGGGTTTCAAGCTGAGATATGCATTTTCTGCGATAATCTTGGTGAGACCTCTGTCCGAAGTATGCAGAAACATCGAGATCGCTCTTTTCGAGCTATTTAATGCGAGAAACACGATATCTGGTGTTTTCACCACACCACAGTTCGTTGGATATGCAGAACAGGTGATATCTTGGGTTTCGAGGGGTATCAAGCTGAGATATGCATTTTCTGCGATAAACTTGGAGAGACTTCTGTCCGAAGTATGCTGAATCATCGAGATCGCACTTTTCGAGCTATTTAATGCGAGAAACACGATATCTGGTGTTTTCAGCACTCAACAGTGCGTATGATATGCAGAACCGACGATATCCTGGTTTTCGTGGGGTTTCAAGCTGAGATATGCATTTTCTACGATAATCTTGGTGAGACTTCTGTCAGAAGTATGCAGACTAATCTAGATCGTTCTTTTCGAGCTATTTAATTCGAGAAACACGTTATCTGGTTGTTTTCACCACTCCACAGTGCGTTTGATATGCAGAAGCGGCGACATCTTGATTTTCGTGAGATTTCAAGCTGAGGTATGCATTTTCTGCGATAAGCTTGGTGAGACTTCTGTTAGAAGTATGCAGAATCATCTAGATCGCCCGTTTCGAGCTATCTAATGCGAAAAAACAAGTTTTCTGGTGTTTTCACCACACCACAGTCCGTTTGATATGCAGAACCGGCGACATCTTGGATTTCGTCGGGGTTCAATCTGAGATATGCACATTCTATGATAATCTTGGTGAGACTTCTGTCAGAAGTATGCAGAATCTTCGAGATCGCTCTTTTCGAGCAACTTAATGCGGGAAACACGATATCTGGTTGTTTTCACCACTCCACAGTGCGTTTGATATGCAGAACGGGCGACATCTTGATTTTCGTGGTGTTTCCAGCTGAGATATGCATTTTCTGCGATAATCTTGGTGAGTCTTCTGTCAGAAGTATGCAGAATCATCGAGATCCCTCTTTTCGAGCTATTTAATGCGAGAAACACGTTAATTGGTGTTTTCACCACTCCACAGTGCGTTTGATATGCGGAACCAGCGACATCTTGGATTTCGTCGGGTTTCAAGCTGAGACATGCATTTTCTGCGATAATCTTGGTGAGTCTTCTGTCAGAAGTATGCAGAATCATCGAGGTCCCTCTTTTCGAGCAAGTTAATGCGAGAAACACGTTATCTGGTGTTTTCACCACTCCACAGTGCGTTTGATATGCAGAACCGGCGACATCTTGGCTGTCGTAGGGTATCAAGCTGAGATATGCATTTTCTACCATAATCTTGGTGAGAGTTCTGTCAGAAGTATGCAGAATCATCGGGATCGCTATTTTCGAGCTATTTAATGCGAGAAACACGTTTTCTGGGATTTTCACCACTCCACAGTTCGTTGGATATGCAGAACAGGAGATATCTTGGTTTTCGTAGGGTTTCTAGCAGAGACATGCATTTTCTGCGATAATCTTGGTGAGTCTTCTGTCAGAAGTATGCAGAGTCATCGAGATCGTACTTTTCGAGCTATTTAATGCGAGAAACACGTTTTCTGTGGTTTTTACCACACCACAGTTCGTTGGATATGCAGAACAGGTGATATCTTGGTTTTCGTGGGGTTTCAAGCTGAGATATGCACTTTTTACGATAATCTTGGTGAGTCTTCTGTCAGAAGTATGCAGAATCACCGAGATCCCTCTTTTCGAGCAAGTTAATGCGAGAAACACGTTATCTGGTGTTTTCACCACTCCACAGTGCGTTTGACATGCAGTACCGGCGACATCTTGGTTTTCGTCGGGGTTCAAGCTGAGATATGCATTTTCTACGATAATCTTGGTGAGACTTCTGTCAGAAGTATGCAGAATCATCGAGATCCCTCTTTTCGAGCTAGTTAATGCGAGAAACACGTTTTCTGAGGTTTTCACCAGTCCACAGTTCGTTGGATATGCAGAACAGGAGATATCTTGGTTTTCGTGGGGTTTCTAGCTGAGATATGCATTTTTTACGATAATCTTGGTGAGACTTCTGTCCGAAGTATGCAGAATCATCGAGATCGCTCTTTTCGAGCTATTTATTGCGAGAAACACGTTATCTGGTTTTTTCACCACTACACAGTGCCTTTGACATGCAGTACCAGCGATATCTTGGTTTTCGTGGGGTTTCAAGCTGAGATATGCATTTTTTACGATAATCTTGGTGAGACTTCTGTCAGAAGTATGCAGACTAATCTAGATCGTTCTTTTCGAGCTATTTAATTCGAGAAACACGTTATCTGGTGTTTTCACCACACCACAGTTCGTTGGATATGCAGAACAGGTGATATCTTGGGTTTCGAGGGGTATCAAGCTGAGATATGCATTTTCTGCGATAAACTTGGAGAGACTTCTGTCCGAAGTATGCTGAATCATCGAGATCGCACTTTTCGAGCTATTTAATGCGAGAAACACGATATCTGGTTTTTTCAGCACTCAACAGTGCGTATGATATGCAGAACCGACGATATCCTGGTTTTCGTGGGGTTTCAAGCTGAGATATGCATTTTCTACGATAATCTTGGTGAGACTTCTGTCAGAAGTATGCAGACTAATCTAGATCGTTCTTTTCGAGCTATTTAATTCGAGAAACACGTTATCTGGTTGTTTTCACCACTCCACAGTGCGTTTGATATGCAGAAGCGGCGACATCTTGATTTTCGTGGTGTTTCCAGCTGAGATATGCATTTTCTGCGATAATCCTGGTGAGACTTCTGTCAGACGTATGCAGAATCATCGGCATCTCCCTTTTCGACCTATTTAATGCGAGAAACACGTTCTTTGGTTGTTTTCACCACTCCACAGTGGGTTTGATATGCAGAACCGGCGACATCTTGATTTTCGTGAGGTTTCAAGCTGAGATATGCATTTTTTACGATAATCTTGGTGAGACTTCTGTCCGAAGTATGCAGAATCATCGAGATCGCTCTTTTCGAGCTATTTATTGCGAGAAACACGTTATTTGGTTTTTTCACCACTACACAGTGCCTTTGACATGCAGTACCAGCGATATCTTGGTTTTCGTGGGGTTTCAAGCTGAGATATGCATTTTTTACGATAATCTTGGTGAGACTTCTGTCCGAAGTATGCAGAATCATCGAGGTCCCTCTTTTCGAGCAAGTTAATGCGAGAAACACGTTATCTGATGTTTTCACCACTCCACAGTGCGTTTGATATGCAGAACCGGCGACATCTTGGCTGTCGTAGGGTATCAAGCTGAGATATGCATTTTCTACCATAATCTTGGTGAGAGTTCTGTCAGAAGTATGCAGAATCATCGGGATCGCTATTTTCGAGCTATTTAATGCGAGAAACACGTTTTCTGGGGTTTTTACCACACCACAGTTCGTTGGATATGCAGAACAGGTGATATCTTGGTTTTCGTGGGGTTTCAAGCTGAGATATGCACTTTTTACGATAATCTTGGTGAGACTTCTGTCCGAAGTATGCTTAATCATCGAGATCGCTCTATTCGAACTATTTAATGCGACAAAACGTTATCTGGTGTTTTCAGCACTCCACAGTGCGTTTGATATGCTGAACCAGTGATACCTCAGTTTTCGTGGGGTTTCAAGCTGAGATATGCATTTTCTACGATAATCTTGGTGAGACTTCTCTCAGAAGGATGCAGAATCTTCGAGATCGCTCTTTTCGAGCTACTTAATGCGAGATACACGTTATCTGGTGTTTTCACCACTCCACAGTGCGTTTGACATGCAGTACCGGCGACATCTTGGCTGTCGTAGGGTATCAAGCTGAGATATGCATTTTCTACCATAATCTTGGTGAGAGTTCTGTCAGAAGTATGCAGAATCATCGGGATCGCTATTTTCGAGCTATTTAATGCGAGAAACACGTTTTCTGGGGTTTTCACCACTCCACAGTTCGTTGGATATGCAGAACAGGAGATATCTTGGTTTTCGTAGGGTTTCTAGAAGAGACATGCATTTTCTGCGATAATCTTGGTGAGTCTTCTGTCAGAAGTATGCAGAATCATCGAGATCCCTCTTTTCGAGCTAGTTAATGCGAGAAACACGTTTTCTGGGGTTTTCACCATTCCACAGTTCGTTGGATATGCAGAACTGGAGATATCTTGGTTTTCGTGGGGTTTCTAGCAGAGATATGCATTTTCTGCGATAATCATGGTGAGACTTCTGTCAGAAGTATGCAGAATCATCGGGATCGCTATTTTCGAGCTATTTAATGCGAGAAACACGTTTTCTGGGGTTTTCACCACTCCACAGTTCGTTGGATATGCAGAACAGGAGATATCTTGGTTTTCGTAGGGTTTCTAGAAGAGACATGCATTTTCTGCGATAATCTTGGTGAGTCTTCTGTCAGAAGTATGCAGAATCATCGAGATCCCTCTTTTCGAGCTAGTTAATGCGAGAAACACGTTTTCTGGGGTTTTCACCACTCCACAGTTCGTTGGATATGCAGAACAGGAGATATCTTGGTTTTCGTGGGGTTTCTAGCTGAGATATGCATTTTCTACGATAATCTTGGTGAGACTTCTGTCAGAAGTATGCAGAATCATCGAGATCCCTCTTTTCGAGCTAGTTAATGCGAGAAACACGTTTTCTGGGGTTTTCACCAGTCCACAGTTCGTTGGATATGCAGAACAGGAGATATCTTGGTTTTCGTGGGGTTTCTAGCTGAGATATGCATTTTTTACGATAATCTTGGTGAGACTTCTGTCCGAAGTATGCAGAATCATCGGCATCTCCCTTTTCGACCTATTTAATGCGAGAAACACGTTCTCTGGTTGTTTTCACCACTCCACAGTGGGTTTGATATGCAGAACCGGCGACATCTTGATTTTCGTGAGGTTTCAAGCTGAGATATGCATTTTCAGCGATAATCATGGTGAGTCTTTTGTCAGAAGTATGCAGAATCTTCGAGATCGCTCTTTTCGAGCAACTTAATGCGGGAAACACGATATCTGGTTGTTTTCACCACTCCACAGTGCGTTTGATATGCAGAACCGGCGACATCTAGGCTTTCGTGGGGTTTCAAGCTGAGATATGCATTGTCTGCGATAATCTAGGTGAGACTTCTGTCCGAAGTATGCAGATTCATCGAGATCGTACTTTTCGAGCCATTTTATGCGAGAAACACGTTTTCTGGGGTTTTCACCACTCCACAGTTCGTTGGATATGCAGAACAGGTGATATCTTGGTTTTCGAGGGGTTTCAAGCTGAGATATGCATTTTCTGCGATAAACTTGGAGAGACTTCTGTCCGAAGTATGCTGAATCATCGAGATCGCATTTTTCGAGCTAGTTAATGCGAGAAAAACCTTATCTGGTGTTTTCACCACCCCACAGTGCGTTTGATATGCAGAACCGGCGATATCTGGGTTTTCGTGGGGGTTCAAGCTGAGATATGCATTTTCTGCGATAATCTTGGTGAGACCTCTGTCCGAAGTATGCAGAAACATCGAGATCGCTCTTTTCGACCTATTTAATGCGAGAAACACGTTATCTGGTGTTTTCACCACTCCACAGAGCGTTTGATATGCAGAACCAGCGATATCTTGGTGTTCGTGGGGTTTCAAGCTGAGATATGCATTTTTTACGATAATCTTGGTGAGACTTCTGTCAGACGTATGCAGAATCATCGAGATCGCACATTTCGATCTATTTAATGCGAGAAACACGTTGTCTAGTGTTTTCACCACTCCACAGAGCGTTTGATATGCAGGACCAGCGATATCTTGGCTTTCGTGGGGTTTCAAGCTGAGATATGCATTGTCTGCGATAATCTAGGTGAGACTTCTGTCCGAAGTATGCAGATTCATCGAGATCGTACTTTTCGAGCCATTTTATGCGAGAAACACGTTTTCTGGGGTTTTCACCACTCCACAGTTCGTTGGATATGCAGAACAGGTGATATCTTGGTTTTCGAGGGGTTTCAAGCTGAGATATGCATTTTCTGCGATAAACTTGGAGAGACTTCTGTCCGAAGTATGCTGAATCATCGAGATCGCACTTTTCGAGCTAGTTAATGCGAGAAAAACCTTATCTGGTGTTTTCAGCACTCCACAGTGCGTTTGATATGCTGAACCAGTGATACCTCAGTTTTCGTGGGGTTTCAAGCTGAGATATGCATTTTCTACGATAATCTTGGTGAGACTTCTCTCAGAAGGATGCAGAATCTTCGAGATCGCTCTTTTCGAGCTACTTAATGCGAGATACACGTTATCTGGTGTTTTCACCACTCCACAGTGCGTTTGACATGCAGTACCGGCGACATCTTGGCTGTCGTAGGGTATCAAGCTGAGATATGCATTTTCTACCATAATCTTGGTGAGAGTTCTGTCAGAAGTATGCAGAATCATCGGGATCGCTATTTTCGAGCTATTTAATGCGAGAAACACGTTTTCTGGGGTTTTCACCACTCCACAGTTTGTTGGATATGCAGAACAGGAGATATCTTGGTTTTCGTAGGGTTTCTAGAAGAGACATGCATTTTCTGCGATAATCTTGGTGAGTCTTCTGTCAGAAGTATGCATAATCATCGAGATCCCTCTTTTCGAGCTAGTTAATGCGAGAAACACGTTTTCTGGGGTTTTCACCACTCCACAGTTCGTTGGATATGCAGAACAGGAGATATCTTGGTTTTCGTGGGGTTTCTAGCAGAGATATGCATTTTCTGCGATAATCATGGTGAGACTTCTGTCAGAAGTATGCAGAATCATCGGGATCGCTATTTTCGAGCTATTTAATGCGAGAAACACGTTTTCTGGGGTTTTCACCACTCCACAGTTCGTTGGATATGCAGAACAGGAGATATCTTGGTTTTCGTAGGGTTTCTAGAAGAGACATGCATTTTCTGCGATAATCTTGGTGAGTCTTCTGTCAGAAGTATGCAGAATCATCGAGATCCCTCTTTTCGAGCTAGTTAATGCGAGAAACACGTTTTCTGGGGTTTTCACCACTCCACAGTTCGTTGGATATGCAGAACAGGAGATATCTTGGTTTTCGTGGGGTTTCTAGCTGAGATATGCATTTTCTACGATAATCTTGGTGAGACTTCTGTCAGAAGTATGCAGAATCATCGAGATCCCTCTTTTCGAGCTAGTTAATGCGAGAAACACGTTTTCTGGGGTTTTCACCAGTCCACAGTTCGTTGGATATGCAGAACAGGAGATATCTTGGTTTTCGTGGGGTTTCTAGCTGAGATATGCATTTTCTACGATAATCTTGGTGAGACTTCTGTCCGAAGTATGCTTAATCATCGAGATCGCTCTATTCGAGCTATTTAATGTGAGAAACACGTTATCTGGTGTTTCCAGCACTCCACAGTGCGTTTTATATGCAGAACCGGCGATATCTTGATTTTCGTGGTGTTTCCAGCTGAGATATGCATTTTCTGCGATAATCTTGGTGAGACTTCTGTCAGAAGGATGCAGAATCTTCGAGATCGCTCTTTTCGAGCTACTTAATGCGAGATACACGTTATCTGGTGTTTTCACCACTCCACAGTGCGTTTGACATGCAGTACCGGCGACATCTTGGTTTTCGTGGGGTTTCTAGCAGAGATATGCATTTTCTGCGATAATCATGGTGAGACTTCTGTCAGAAGTATGCAGAATCATCGGGATCGCTATTTTCGAGCTATTTAATGCGAGAAACACGTTTTCTGGGGTTTTCACCACTCCATAGTTCGTTGGATATGCAGAACAGGAGATATCTTGGTTTTCGTAGGGTTTCTAGAAGAGACATGCATTTTCTGCGATAATCTTGGTGAGTCTTCTGTCAGAAGTATGCAGAATAATCGAGATCCCTCTTTTCGAGCTAGTTAATGCGAGAAACACGTTTTCTGGGGTTTTCACCACTCCACAGTTCGTTGGATATGCAGAACAGGAGATATCTTGGTTTTCGTGGGGTTTCTAGCTGAGATATGCATTTTCTACGATAATCTTGGTGAGACTTCTGTCAGAAGTATGCAGAATCATCGAGATCCCTCTTTTCGAGCTAGTTAATGCGAGAAACACGTTTTCAGGGGTTTTTACCAGTCCACAGTTCGTTGGATATGCAGAACAGGAGATATCTTGGTTTTCGTGGGGTTTCTAGCTGAGATATGCATTTTTTACGATAATCTTGGTGAGACTTCTGTCCGAAGTATGCAGAATCATCGAGATCGCTCTTTTCGAGCTATTTATTGCGAGAAACACGTTATCTGGTTTTTTCACCACTACACAGTGCCTTTGATATGCAGTACCAGCGATATCTTGGTTTTCGTGGGGTTTCAAGCTGAGATATGCATTTTTTACGATAATCTTGGTGAGACTTCTGTCCGAAGTATGCTTAATCATCGAGATCGCTCTATTCGAGCTATTTAATGTGAGAAACACGTTATCTGGTGTTTCCAGCACTCCACAGTGCGTTTTATATGCAGAACCGGCGACATCTTGATTTTCGTGAGGTTTCAAGCTGAGATATGCATTTTCAGCGATATTCATGGTGAGTCTTTTGTCAGAAGTATGCAGAATCTTCGAGATCGCTCTTTTCGAGCAACTTAATGCGGGAAACACGATATCTGGTTGTTTTCACCACTCCACAGTGCGTTTGATATGCAGAACGGGCGACATCTTGATTTTCGTGGTGTTTCCAGCTGAGATATGCATTTTCTGCGATAATCTTGGTGAGTCTTCTGTCAGAAGTATGCAGAATCATCGAGGTCGCTCTTTTCGAGCTAGTTAATGCGAGAAACACGTTATCGGGTGTTTTCACCACTCCACAGTGCGTTTGATATGCAGAACCGGCGACATCTTGGCTGTCGTAGGGTATCAAGCTGAGATATGCATTTTCTACCATAATCTTGGTGAGAGTTCTGTCAGAAGTATGCAGAATCATCGGGATCGCTATTTTCGAGCTATTTAATGCGAGAAACACGTTTTCTGGGGATTTCACCACTCCACAGTTCGTTGGATATGCAGAACAGGAGATATCTTGGTTTTCGTAGGGTTTCTAGAAGAGACATGCATTTTCTGCGATAATCTTGGTGAGTCTTCTGTCAGAAGTATGCAGAATCATCGAGATCCCTCTTTTCGAGCTATTTAATGCGAGAAACACGTTTTCTGGGGTTTTCACCACTCCACAGTTCGTTGGATATGCAGAACAGGAGATATCTTGGTTTTCGTGGGGTTTCTAGCAGAGATATGCATTTTCTGCGATAATCATGGTGAGACTTCTGTTAGAAGTATGCAGAATCATCGAGATCGCACTTTTCAATCAATTTAATGCGAGAAACACGTTGTCTGGTGTTTTCACCACTCCACAGTTGGTTTGATATGCAGAACAGGCGATGTTTGGTTTTCGTCGGGTTTCAAGCTGAGATATGCATTTTCTGCGATAATCTTGGTGAGACTTCAGTCAGAAATATGCAGAATCTTCTAGATCGCTCTTTTCGAGCTATTTAATGCGAAAAAACAAGTTTTCTGGTGTTTTCACCACTCCACAGTTCGTTGGATATGCAGAACAGGAGATATCTTGGTTTTCGTGGAGTTTCTAGCAGAGACATGCATTTTCTGCGATAATCTTGGTGAGTCTTCTGTCAGAAGTATGCAGAATCATCGAGATCCCTCTTTTCGAGCTAGTTAATGCGAGAAATACGTTTTCTGGGGTTTTCACCACTCCACAGTTCGTTGGATATGCAGAACAGGAGATATCTTGGTTTTCGTGGGGTTTCTAGCTGAGATATGCATTTTTTACGATTATCTTGGTGAGACTTCTGTCCGAAGTATGCAGAATCATCGAGATCGCTCTTTTCGAGCTATTTATTGCGAGAAACACGTTATCTGGTTTTTTCACCACTACACAGTGCCTTTGATATGCAGTACCAGCGATATCTTGGTTTTCGTGGGGTTTCAAGCTGAGATATGCATTTTTTACGATAATCTTGGTGAGACTTCTGTCCGAAGTATGCTTAATCATCGAGATCGCTCTATTCGAGCTATTTAATGTGAGAAACACGTTATCTGGTGTTTCCAGCACTCCACAGTGCGTTTTATATGCAGAACCAGCGATATCTTGGCTTTCGTGGGGTTTCAAGCTGAGATATGCATTGTCTGCGCTAATCTAGGTGAGACTTCTGTCCGAAGTATGCAGATTCATCGAGATCGTACTTTTCGAGCCATTTTATGCGAGAAACACGTTTTCTGGGGTTTTCACCACTCCACAGTTCGTTGGATATGCAGAACCGGCGACATCTTGGCTGTCGTAGGGTATCAAGCTGAGATATGCATTTTCTACCATAATCTTGGTGAGAGTTCTGTCAGAAGTATGCAGAATCATCGGGATCGCTATTTTCGAGCTAGTTAATGCGAGAAACACGTTTTCTGGGGTTTTCACCACTCCACAGTTCGTTGAATATGCAGAACAGGAGATATCTTGGTTTTCGTAGGGTTTCTAGCAGAGACATGCATTTTCTGCGATAATCTTGGTGAGTCTTCTGTCAGAAGTATGCAGAGTCATCGAGATCGTACTTTTCGAGCTATTTAATGCGAGAAACACGTTTTCTGGGGTTTTTACCACACCACAGTTCGTTGGATATGCAGAACAGGTGATATCTTGGTTTTCGTGGGGTTTCAAGCTGAGATATGCACTTTTTACGATAATCTTGGTGAGACTTCTGTCCGAAGTATGCTTAATCATCGAGATCGCTCTATTCGAACTATTTAATGCGACAAAACGTTATCTGGTGTTTTCAGCACTCCACAGTGCGTTTGATATGCTGAACCAGTGATACCTCAGTTTTCGTGTGGTTTCAAGCTGAGATATGCATTTTCTACGATAATCTTGGTGAGACTTCTCTCAGAAGGATGCAGAATCTTCGAGATCGCTCTTTTCGAGCTACTTAATGCGAGATACACGTTATCTGGTGTTTTCACCACTCCACAGTGCGTTTGACATGCAGTACCGGCGACATCTTGGTTTTCGTGGGGTTTCTAGCAGAGATATGCATTTTCTGCGATAATCATGGTGAGACTTCTGTCAGAAGTATGCAGAATCATCGGGATCGCTATTTTCGAGCTATTTAATGCGAGAAACACGTTTTCTGGGGTTTTCACCACTCCACAGTTCGTTGGATATGCAGAACAGGAGATATCTTGGTTTTCGTAGGGTTTCTAGAAGAGACATGCATTTTCTGCGATAATCTTGGTGAGTCTTCTGTCAGAAGTATGCAGAATCATCGAGATCCCTCTTTTCGAGCTAGTTAATGCGAGAAACACGTTTTCTGGGGTTTTCACCACTCCACAGTTCGTTGGATATGCAGAACAGGAGATATCTTGGTTTTCGTGGGGTTTCTAGCTGAGATATGCATTTTCTACGATAATCTTGGTGAGACTTCTGTCAGAAGTATGCAGAATCATCGAGATCCCTCTTTTCGAGCTAGTTAATGCGAGAAACACGTTTTCAGGGGTTTTCACCAGTCCACAGTTCGTTGGATATGCAGAACAGGAGATATCTTGGTTTTCGTGGGGTTTCTAGCTGAGATATGCATTTTTTACGATAATCTTGGTGAGACTTCTGTCCGAAGTATGCAGAATCATCGAGATCGCTCTTTTCGAGCTATTTATTGCGAGAAACACGTTATCTGGTTTTTTCACCACTACACAGTGCCTTTGATATGCAGTACCAGCGATATCTTGGTTTTCGTGGGGTTTCAAGCTGAGATATGCATTTTTTACGATAATCTTGGTGAGACTTCTGTCCGAAGTATGCTTAATCATCGAGATCGCTCTATTCGAGCTATTTAATGTGAGAAACACGTTATCTGGTGTTTCCAGCACTCCACAGTGCGTTTTATATGCAGAACCGGCGATATCTTGATTTTCGTGGTGTTTCCAGCTGAGATATGCATTTTCTGCGATAATCTTGGTGAGACTTCTGTCAGACGTATGCAGAATCATCGGCATCTCCCTTTTCGACCTATTTAATGCGAGAAACACGTTCTCTGGTTGTTTTCACCACTCCACAGTGGGTTTGATATGCAGAACCGGCGACATCTTGATTTTCGTGAGGTTTCAAGCTGAGATATGCATTTTCAGCGATAATCATGGTGAGTCTTTTGTCAGAAGTATGCAGAATCTTCGAGATCGCTCTTTTCGAGCAACTTAATGCGGGAAACACGATATCTGGTTGTTTTCACCACTCCACAGTGCGTTTGATATGCAGAACGGGCGACATCTTGATTTTCGTGGTGTTTCCAGCTGAGATATGCATTTTCTGCGATAATCTTGGTGAGTCTTCTGTCAGAAGTATGCAGAATCATCGAGGTCGCTCTTTTCGAGCTAGTTAATGCGAGAAACACGTTATCGGGTGTTTTCACCACTCCACAGTGCGTTTGATATGCAGAACCGGCGACATCTTGGCTGTCGTTGGGTATCAAGCTGAGATATGCATTTTCTACCATAATCTTGGTGAGAGTTCTGTCAGAAGTATGCAGAATCATCGGGATCGCTATTTTCGAGCTATTTAATGCGAGAAACACGTTTTCTGGGGTTTTCACCACTCCACAGTTCGTTGGATATGCAGAACAGGAGATATCTTGGTTTTCGTAGGGTTTCTAGAAGAGACATGCATTTTCTGCGATAATCTTGGTGAGTCTTCTGTCAGAAGTATGCAGAGTCATCGAGATCGTACTTTTCGAGCTATTTAATGCGAGAAACACGTTTTCTGGGGTTTTTACCACACCACAGTTCGTTGGATATGCAGAACAGGTGATATCTTGGTTTTCGTGGGGTTTCAAGCTGAGATATGCACTTTTTACGATAATCTTGGTGAGACTTCTGTCCGAAGTATGCTTAATCATCGAGATCGCTCTATTCGAACTATTTAATGCGACAAAACGTTATCTGGTGTTTTCAGCACTCCACAGTGCGTTTGATATGCTGAACCAGTGATACCTCAGTTTTCGTGGGGTTTCAAGCTGAGATATGCATTTTCTACGATAATCTTGGTGAGACTTCTCTCAGAAGGATGCAGAATCTTCGAGATCGCTCTTTTCGAGCTACTTAATGCGAGATACACGTTATCTGGTGTTTTCACCACTCCACAGTGCGTTTGACATGCAGTACCGGCGACATCTTGGTTTTCGTGGGGTTTCTAGCAGAGATATGCATTTTCTGCGATAATCATGGTGAGACTTCTGTCAGAAGTATGCAGAATCATCGGGATCGCTATTTTCGAGCTATTTAATGCGAGAAACACGTTTTCTGGGGTTTTCACCACTCCACAGTTCGTTGGATATGCAGAACAGGAGATATCTTGGTTTTCGTAGGGTTTCTAGAAGAGACATGCATTTTCTGCGATAATCTTGGTGAGTCTTCTGTCAGAAGTATGCAGAATCATCGAGATCCCTCTTTTCGAGCTAGTTAATGCGAGAAACACGTTTTCTGGGGTTTTCACCACCCCACAGTTCGTTGGATATGCAGAACAGGAGATATCTTGGTTTTCGTGGGGTTTCTAGCTGAGATATGCATTTTCTACGATAATCTTGGTGAGACTTCTGTCAGAAGTATGCAGAATCATCGAGATCCCTCTTTTCGAGCTAGTTAATGCGAGAAACACGTTTTCAGGGGTTTTCACCAGTCCACAGTTCGTTGGATATGCAGAACAGGAGATATCTTGGTTTTCGTGGGGTTTCTAGCTGAGATATGCATTTTTTACGATAATCTTGGTGAGACTTCTGTCCGAAGTATGCAGAATCATCGAGATCGCTCTTTTCGAGCTATTTATTGCGAGAAACACGTTATCTGGTTTTTTCACCACTACACAGTGCCTTTGATATGCAGTACCAGCGATATCTTGGTTTTCGTGGGGTTTCAAGCTGAGATATGCATTTTTTACGATAATCTTGGTGAGACTTCTGTCCGAAGTATGCTTAATCATCGAGATCGCTCTATTCGAGCTATTTAATGTGAGAAACACGTTATCTGGTGTTTCCAGCACTCCACAGTGCGTTTTATATGCAGAACCGGCGATATCTTGATTTTCGTGGTGTTTCCAGCTGAGATATGCATTTTCTGCGATAATCTTGGTGAGACTTCTGTCAGACGTATGCAGAATCATCGGCATCTCCCTATTCGACCTATTTAATGCGAGAAACACGTTCTCTGGTTGTTTTCACCACTCCACAGTGGGTTTGATATGCAGAACCGGCGACATCTTGATTTTCGTGAGGTTTCAAGCTGAGATATGCATTTTCAGCGATAATCATGGTGAGTCTTTTGTCAGAAGTATGCAGAATCTTCGAGATCGCTCTTTTCGAGCAACTTAATGCGGGAAACACGATATCTGGTTGTTTTCACCACTCCACAGTGCGTTTGATATGCAGAACGGGCGACATCTTGATTTTCGTGGTGTTTCCAGCTGAGATATGCATTTTCTGCGATAATCTTGGTGAGTCTTCTGTCAGAAGTATGCAGAATCATCGAGGTCGCTCTTTTCGAGCTAGTTAATACGAGAAACACGTTATCGGGTGTTTTCACCACTCCACAGTGCGTTTGATATGCAGAACCGGCGACATCTTGGCTGTCGTAGGGTATCAAGCTGAGATATGCATTTTCTACCATAATCTTGGTGAGAGTTCTGTCAGAAGTATGCAGAATCATCGGGATCGCTATTTTCGAGCTATTTAATGCGAGAAACACGTTTTCTGGGGTTTTCACCACTCCACAGTTCGTTGGATATGCAGAACAGGAGATATCTTGGTTTTCGTAGGGTTTCTAGAAGAGACATGCATTTTCTGCGATAATCTTGGTGAGTCTTCTGTCAGAAGTATGCAGAATCATCGAGATCCCTCTTTTCGAGCTATTTAATGCGAGAAACACGTTTTCTGGGGTTTTCACCACTCCACAGTTCGTTGGATATGCAGAACAGGAGATATCTTGGTTTTCGTGGGGTTTCTAGCAGAGATATGCATTTTCTGCGATAATCATGGTGAGACTTCTGTTAGAAGTATGCAGAATCATCGAGATCGCACTTTTCAATCAATTTAATGCGAGAAACACGTTGTCTGGTGTTTTCACCACTCCACAGTTGGTTTGATATGCAGAACAGGCGATGTTTGGTTTTCGTCGGGTTTCAAGCTGAGATATGCATTTTCTGCGATAATCTTGGTGAGACTTCAGTCAGAAATATGCAGAATCTTCTAGATCGCTCTTTTCGAGCTATTTAATGCGAAAAAACAAGTTTTCTGGTGTTTTCACCACTCCACAGTTCGTTGGATATGCAGAACAGGAGATATCTTGGTTTTCGTGGGGTTTCTAGCAGAGATATGCATTTTCTGCGATAATCATGGTGAGACTTCTGTTAGAAGTATGCAGAATCATCGAGATCGCACTTTTCAATCAATTTAATGCGAGAAACACGTTGTCTGGTGTTTTCACCACTCCACAGTTGGTTTGATATGCAGAACAGGCGATGTTTGGTTTTCGTCGGGTTTCAAGCTGAGATATGCATTTTCTGCGATAATCTTGGTGAGACTTCAGTCAGAAATATGCAGAATCTTCTAGATCGCTCTTTTCGAGCTATTTAATGCGAAAAAACAAGTTTTCTGGTGTTTTCACCACTCCACAGTTCGTTGGATATGCAGAACAGGAGATATCTTGGTTTTCGTGGAGTTTCTAGCAGAGACATGCATTTTCTGCGATAATCTTGGTGAGTCTTCTGTCAGAAGTATGCAGAATCATCGAGATCCCTCTTTTCGAGCTAGTTAATGCGAGAAACACGTTTTCTGGGGTTTTCACCACTCCACAGTTCGTTGGATATGCAGAACAGGAGATATCTTGGTTTTCGTGGGGTTTCTAGCTGAGATATGCATTTTTTACGATAATCTTGGTGAGACTTCTGTCCGAAGTATGCAGAATCATCGAGATCGCTCTTTTCGAGCTATTTATTGCGAGAAACACGTTATCTGGTTTTTTCACCACTACACAGTGCCTTTGATATGCAGTACCAGCGATATCTTGGTTTTCGTGGGGTTTCAAGCTGAGATATGCATTTTTTACGATAATCTTGGTGAGACTTCTGTCCGAAGTATGCTTAATCATCGAGATCGCTCTATTCGAGCTATTTAATGTGAGAAACACGTTATCTGGTGTTTCCAGCACTCCACAGTGCGTTTTATATGCAGAACCAGCGATATCTTGGCTTTCGTGGGGTTTCAAGCTGAGATATGCATTGTCTGCGATAATCTAGGTGAGACTTCTGTCCGAAGTATGCAGATTCATCGAGATCGTACTTTTCGAGCCATTTTATGCGAGAAACACGTTTTCTGGGGTTTTCACCACTCCACAGTTCGTTGGATATGCAGAACAGGTGATATCTTGGTTTTCGAGGGGTTTCAAGCTGAGATATGCATTTTCTGCGATAAACTTGGAGAGACTTCTGTCCGAAGTATGCAGAATCATCGAGATCGCTCTTTTCGAGCTATTTAATGCGAGAAACACGTTATCTGGTGTTTCCACCACTCCACAGAGCGTTTGATATGCAGTACCATCGATATCTTGGTTTTCGTGGGGTTTCAAGCTGAGATATGCATTTTCTAGGATAATCTTGGTGAGACTTCTGTCCGAAGTATGCTGAATCATCTAGATCGCTCTTTTCGAGCTATTTAATGCGAGAAACACGTTATCTGGTGTTTTCACGACTCCACGGTGCGTTTGATATGCAGAACCGGCGACATCTAGGCTTTCGTGGGGTTTCAAGCTGAGATATGCATTGTCTGCGATAATCTAGGTGAGACTTCTGTCCGAAGTATGCAGATTCATCGAGATCGTACTTTTCGAGCCATTTTATGCGAGAAACACGTTTTCTGGGGTTTTCACCACTCCACAGTTCGTTGGACATGCAGAACAGGTGATATCTTGGTTTTCGAGGGGTTTCAAGCTGAGATATGCATTTTCTGCGATAAACTTGGAGAGACTTCTGTCCGAAGTATGCTGAATCATCGAGATCGCACTTTTCGAGCTAGTTAATGCGAGAAAAACCTTATCTGGTGTTTTCACCACCCCACAGTGCGTTTGATATGCAGAACCGGCGATATCTGGGTTTTCGTGGGGGTTCAAGCTGAGATATGCATTTTCTGCGATAATCTTGGTGAGACCTCTGTCCGAAGTATGCAGAAACATCGAGATCGCTCTTTTCGACCTATTTAATGCGAGAAACACGTTATCTGGTGTTTTCACCACTCCACAGAGCGTTTGATATGCAGAACCAGCGATATCTTGGTGTTCGTGGGGTTTCAAGCTGAGATATGCATTTTTTACGATAATCTTGGTGAGACTTCTGTCAGAAGTATGCAGAATCATCGAGATCGCACATTTCGATCTATTTAATGCGAGCAACACGTTGTCTAGTGTTTTCACCACTCCACAGAGCGTTTGATATGCAGAACCAGCGATATCTTGGCTTTCGTGGGGTTTCAAGCTGAGATATGCATTGTCTGCGATAATCTAGGTGAGACTTCTGTCCGAAGTATGCAGATTCATCGAGATCGTACTTTTCGAGCCATTTTATGCGAGAAACACGTTTTCTGGGGTTTTCACCACTCCAGAGTTCGTTGGATATGCAGAACAGGTGATATCTTGGTTTTCGAGGGGTTTCAAGCTGAGATATGCATTTTCTGCGATAAACTTGGAGAGACTTCTGTCCGAAGTATGCTGAATCATCGAGATCGCACTTTTCGAGCTAGTTAATGCGAGAAAAACCTTATCTGGTGTTTTCACCACCCCACAGTGCGTTTGATATGCAGAACCGGCGATATCTGGGTTTTCGTGGGGGTTCAAGCTGAGATATGCATTTTCTGCGATAATCTTGGTGAGACCTCTGTCCGAAGTATGCAGAAACATCGAGATCGCTCTTTTCGAGCTATTTAATGCGAGAGACACGTTTTCTGGGGTTTTCCCCACTCCACAGTTCGTTGGATATGCAGAACAGGAGATATCTTGGTTTTCGTGGGGTTTCTAGCAGAGATATGCATTTTCTGCGATAATCATGGTGAGACTTCTGTTAGAAGTATGCAGAATCATCGAGATCGCACTTTTCGATCTATTTCATGCGAGAAACACGTTGTATGGTGTTTTCACCCCTCCACAGTTGGTTTGATATGCAGTACCATCGATATCTTGGTTTTCGTGGGGATTCAAGCTGTGATATGCATTTTCTAGGATAATCTTGGTGAGACTTCTGTCCGAAGGATGCTGAATCATCTAGATCGCACTTTTCGAGCTATTTAATGCGAGAAACACGTTATCTGGTGTTTTCACCACTACACCGTGCGTTTGATATGCAGGACCGGCGACATCTTGGCTGTCGTAGGGTATCAAGCTGAGATATGCATTTTCTACGGTAATCTTGGTGAGACTTCTGTCAGAAGTATGCAGAATCATCGGGATCGCTCTTTTCGAACTATTTAATGCGAGAGACACGTTTTCTGGGGTTTTCACCACTCCGCAGTTCGTTGGATATGCAGAACAGGAGATATCTTGGTTTTCGTGGAGTTTCTAGCAGAGATATGCATTTTCTGCGATAATCATGGTGAGACTTCTGTTAGAAGTATGCAGAATCATCGAGATCGCCCATTTGATCTATTTAATGCGAGAAACACGTTGTCTAGTGTTTTCACCACTCCACAGAGCGTTTGATATGCAGTACCATCGATATCTTGGTTTTCGTGGGGTTTCAAGCTGAGATATGCATTTTCTAGGATAATCTTAGTGAGACTTCTGTCCGAAGTATGCTGAATCATCTAGATCGCTCTTTTCGAGCTAGTTAATGCGAGAAACACGTTATCTGGCGTTTTCACCACTCAACAGTGCGTATGATATGCAGAACGGACGATATCTTGGTTTTCGTGGGGCTTCAAGCTCAGATATGCATTTTCTGAGATAATCTTGGTGAGACCTCTGTCCGAAGTATGCAGAAACATCGAGATCGCTCTTTTCGACCTATTTAATGCGAGAAACACGTTATCTGGTGTTTTCACCAGTCCACAGTGCGTTTGATATGCAGAACCAGCGATATCTTGGTTTTCGTGGGGTTTCAAGCTGAGATATGCATTTTTTACGATAATCATGGTGAGACTTCTGTCCGAAGTATGCAGAATCATCGAGATCGCACTTTTCGAGGTATTTAATGCGAGAAACACGATATCTGGTGTTTTCAGCAATCCACAGTGCGTATGATATGCAGAACCGGCGATATCTTGGTTTTCGTGGGGTTTCAAGCTGAGATATGCATTGTCTGCGATAATCTTGGTGAGACTTCTGTCAGAAGTATGCAGAATCTTCGAGATCGCTCATTTCGAGCTAGTTAATGCGAGAAACACGTTATCTGGTGTTTTCACCACTCCACAGCGCGTTTGATATGCAGAACAGGAGATATCTTGGTTTTCGTGGGGTTTCTAGCAGAGATATGCATTATCTGCGATAATCATGTTGAGACTTCAGTTAGAAGTATGCAGAATCTTCGAGATCCTACTTTTCGAGCTATTTTATGCGAGAAACACGTTTCCTGGGGTTTTCACCACTGCACAGTTCGTTGGATATGCAGAACAGGAGATATCTTGGTTTTCGTGGGTTTTCTAGCAGAGATATGCATTTTCTGCAATAATCATGGTGAGACTTCTGTTAGAAGTATGCAGAATCATCGATATCGCACATTTCGAACTATTTAATGCGAGAAACACGTTGTCTGGTGTTTTCACCACTCCACAGTTGGTTTGATATGCAGAACCGGCGATATCTGGGTTTTCGTGGGGTTTCAAGCTGAGATATGCATTTTCTGAGATAATCTTGGTGAGACCTCTGTCCGAAGTATGCAGAAACATCGAGATCGCTCTTTTCGACCTATTTAATGCGAGAAACACGTTATCTGGTGTTTTCACCAGTCCACAGTGCGTTTGATATGCAGAACCAGCGATATCTTGGTTTTCGTGGGGTTTCAAGCAGAGATATGCATTTTCTGCAATAATCATGGTGAGACTTCTGTTAGAAGTATGCAGAATCATCGATATCGCACATTTCGAACTATTTAATGCGAGAAACACGTTGTCTGGTGTTTTCACCACTCCACAGTTGGTTTGATATGCAGAACCGGCGATATCTGGGTTTTCGTGGGGTTTCAAGCTGAGATATGCATTTTCTACCATAATCTTGGTGAGAGTTCTGTCAGAAGTATGCAGAATCATCGGGATCGCTATTTTCGAGCTATTTAATGCGAGAAACACGTTTTCTGGGGTTTTCACCACTCCACAGTTCGTTGGATATGCAGAACAGGAGATATCTTGGTTTTCGTAGGGTTTCTAGAAGAGACATGCATTTTCTGCGATAATCTTGGTGAGTCTTCTGTCAGAAGTATGCAGAGTCATCGAGATCGTACTTTTCGAGCTATTTAATGCGAGAAACACGTTTTCTGGGGTTTTTACCACACCACAGTTCGTTGGATATGCAGAACAGGTGATATCTTGGTTTTCGTGGGGTTTCAAGCTGAGATATGCACTTTTTACGATAATCTTGGTGAGACTTCTGTCCGAAGTATGCTTAATCATCGAGATCGCTCTATTCGAACTATTTAATGCGACAAAACGTTATCTGGTGTTTTCAGCACTCCACAGTGCGTTTGATATGCTGAACCAGTGATACCTCAGTTTTCGTGGGGTTTCAAGCTGAGATATGCATTTTCTACGATAATCTTGGTGAGACTTCTCTCAGAAGGATGCAGAATCTTCGAGATCGCTCTTTTCGAGCTACTTAATGCGAGATACACGTTATCTGGTGTTTTCACCACTCCACAGTGCGTTTGACATGCAGTACCGGCGACATCTTGGTTTTCGTGGGGTTTCTAGCAGAGATATGCATTTTCTGCGATAATCATGGTGAGACTTCTGTCAGAAGTATGCAGAATCATCGGGATCGCTATTTTCGAGCTATTTAATGCGAGAAACACGTTTTCTGGGGTTTTCACCACTCCACAGTTCGTTGGATATGCAGAACAGGAGATATCTTGGTTTTCGTAGGGTTTCTAGAAGAGACATGCATTTTCTGCGATAATCTTGGTGAGTCTTCTGTCAGAAGTATGCAGAATCATCGAGATCCCTCTTTTCGAGCTAGTTAATGCGAGAAACACGTTTTCTGGGGTTTTCACCACCCCACAGTTCGTTGGATATGCAGAACAGGAGATATCTTGGTTTTCGTGGGGTTTCTAGCTGAGATATGCATTTTCTACGATAATCTTGGTGAGACTTCTGTCAGAAGTATGCAGAATCATCGAGATCCCTCTTTTCGAGCTAGTTAATGCGAGAAACACGTTTTCAGGGGTTTTCACCAGTCCACAGTTCGTTGGATATGCAGAACAGGAGATATCTTGGTTTTCGTGGGGTTTCTAGCTGAGATATGCATTTTTTACGATAATCTTGGTGAGACTTCTGTCCGAAGTATGCAGAATCATCGAGATCGCTCTTTTCGAGCTATTTATTGCGAGAAACACGTTATCTGGTTTTTTCACCACTACACAGTGCCTTTGATATGCAGTACCAGCGATATCTTGGTTTTCGTGGGGTTTCAAGCTGAGATATGCATTTTTTACGATAATCTTGGTGAGACTTCTGTCCGAAGTATGCTTAATCATCGAGATCGCTCTATTCGAGCTATTTAATGTGAGAAACACGTTATCTGGTGTTTCCAGCACTCCACAGTGCGTTTTATATGCAGAACCGGCGATATCTTGATTTTCGTGGTGTTTCCAGCTGAGATATGCATTTTCTGCGATAATCTTGGTGAGACTTCTGTCAGACGTATGCAGAATCATCGGCATCTCCCTATTCGACCTATTTAATGCGAGAAACACGTTCTCTGGTTGTTTTCACCACTCCACAGTGGGTTTGATATGCAGAACCGGCGACATCTTGATTTTCGTGAGGTTTCAAGCTGAGATATGCATTTTCAGCGATAATCATGGTGAGTCTTTTGTCAGAAGTATGCAGAATCTTCGAGATCGCTCTTTTCGAGCAACTTAATGCGGGAAACACGATATCTGGTTGTTTTCACCACTCCACAGTGCGTTTGATATGCAGAACGGGCGACATCTTGATTTTCGTGGTGTTTCCAGCTGAGATATGCATTTTCTGCGATAATCTTGGTGAGTCTTCTGTCAGAAGTATGCAGAATCATCGAGGTCGCTCTTTTCGAGCTAGTTAATACGAGAAACACGTTATCGGGTGTTTTCACCACTCCACAGTGCGTTTGATATGCAGAACCGGCGACATCTTGGCTGTCGTAGGGTATCAAGCTGAGATATGCATTTTCTACCATAATCTTGGTGAGAGTTCTGTCAGAAGTATGCAGAATCATCGGGATCGCTATTTTCGAGCTATTTAATGCGAGAAACACGTTTTCTGGGGTTTTCACCACTCCACAGTTCGTTGGATATGCAGAACAGGAGATATCTTGGTTTTCGTAGGGTTTCTAGAAGAGACATGCATTTTCTGCGATAATCTTGGTGAGTCTTCTGTCAGAAGTATGCAGAATCATCGAGATCCCTCTTTTCGAGCTATTTAATGCGAGAAACACGTTTTCTGGGGTTTTCACCACTCCACAGTTCGTTGGATATGCAGAACAGGAGATATCTTGGTTTTCGTGGGGTTTCTAGCAGAGATATGCATTTTCTGCGATAATCATGGTGAGACTTCTGTTAGAAGTATGCAGAATCATCGAGATCGCACTTTTCAATCAATTTAATGCGAGAAACACGTTGTCTGGTGTTTTCACCACTCCACAGTTGGTTTGATATGCAGAACAGGCGATGTTTGGTTTTCGTCGGGTTTCAAGCTGAGATATGCATTTTCTGCGATAATCTTGGTGAGACTTCAGTCAGAAATATGCAGAATCTTCTAGATCGCTCTTTTCGAGCTATTTAATGCGAAAAAACAAGTTTTCTGGTGTTTTCACCACTCCACAGTTCGTTGGATATGCAGAACAGGAGATATCTTGGTTTTCGTGGGGTTTCTAGCAGAGATATGCATTTTCTGCGATAATCATGGTGAGACTTCTGTTAGAAGTATGCAGAATCATCGAGATCGCACTTTTCAATCAATTTAATGCGAGAAACACGTTGTCTGGTGTTTTCACCACTCCACAGTTGGTTTGATATGCAGAACAGGCGATGTTTGGTTTTCGTCGGGTTTCAAGCTGAGATATGCATTTTCTGCGATAATCTTGGTGAGACTTCAGTCAGAAATATGCAGAATCTTCTAGATCGCTCTTTTCGAGCTATTTAATGCGAAAAAACAAGTTTTCTGGTGTTTTCACCACTCCACAGTTCGTTGGATATGCAGAACAGGAGATATCTTGGTTTTCGTGGAGTTTCTAGCAGAGACATGCATTTTCTGCGATAATCTTGGTGAGTCTTCTGTCAGAAGTATGCAGAATCATCGAGATCCCTCTTTTCGAGCTAGTTAATGCGAGAAACACGTTTTCTGGGGTTTTCACCACTCCACAGTTCGTTGGATATGCAGAACAGGAGATATCTTGGTTTTCGTGGGGTTTCTAGCTGAGATATGCATTTTTTACGATAATCTTGGTGAGACTTCTGTCCGAAGTATGCAGAATCATCGAGATCGCTCTTTTCGAGCTATTTATTGCGAGAAACACGTTATCTGGTTTTTTCACCACTACACAGTGCCTTTGATATGCAGTACCAGCGATATCTTGGTTTTCGTGGGGTTTCAAGCTGAGATATGCATTTTTTACGATAATCTTGGTGAGACTTCTGTCCGAAGTATGCTTAATCATCGAGATCGCTCTATTCGAGCTATTTAATGTGAGAAACACGTTATCTGGTGTTTCCAGCACTCCACAGTGCGTTTTATATGCAGAACCAGCGATATCTTGGCTTTCGTGGGGTTTCAAGCTGAGATATGCATTGTCTGCGATAATCTAGGTGAGACTTCTGTCCGAAGTATGCAGATTCATCGAGATCGTACTTTTCGAGCCATTTTATGCGAGAAACACGTTTTCTGGGGTTTTCACCACTCCACAGTTCGTTGGATATGCAGAACAGGTGATATCTTGGTTTTCGAGGGGTTTCAAGCTGAGATATGCATTTTCTGCGATAAACTTGGAGAGACTTCTGTCCGAAGTATGCAGAATCATCGAGATCGCTCTTTTCGAGCTATTTAATGCGAGAAACACGTTATCTGGTGTTTCCACCACTCCACAGAGCGTTTGATATGCAGTACCATCGATATCTTGGTTTTCGTGGGGTTTCAAGCTGAGATATGCATTTTCTAGGATAATCTTGGTGAGACTTCTGTCCGAAGTATGCTGAATCATCTAGATCGCTCTTTTCGAGCTATTTAATGCGAGAAACACGTTATCTGGTGTTTTCACGACTCCACGGTGCGTTTGATATGCAGAACCGGCGACATCTAGGCTTTCGTGGGGTTTCAAGCTGAGATATGCATTGTCTGCGATAATCTAGGTGAGACTTCTGTCCGAAGTATGCAGATTCATCGAGATCGTACTTTTCGAGCCATTTTATGCGAGAAACACGTTTTCTGGGGTTTTCACCACTCCACAGTTCGTTGGACATGCAGAACAGGTGATATCTTGGTTTTCGAGGGGTTTCAAGCTGAGATATGCATTTTCTGCGATAAACTTGGAGAGACTTCTGTCCGAAGTATGCTGAATCATCGAGATCGCACTTTTCGAGCTAGTTAATGCGAGAAAAACCTTATCTGGTGTTTTCACCACCCCACAGTGCGTTTGATATGCAGAACCGGCGATATCTGGGTTTTCGTGGGGGTTCAAGCTGAGATATGCATTTTCTGCGATAATCTTGGTGAGACCTCTGTCCGAAGTATGCAGAAACATCGAGATCGCTCTTTTCGACCTATTTAATGCGAGAAACACGTTATCTGGTGTTTTCACCACTCCACAGAGCGTTTGATATGCAGAACCAGCGATATCTTGGTGTTCGTGGGGTTTCAAGCTGAGATATGCATTTTTTACGATAATCTTGGTGAGACTTCTGTCAGAAGTATGCAGAATCATCGAGATCGCACATTTCGATCTATTTAATGCGAGCAACACGTTGTCTAGTGTTTTCACCACTCCACAGAGCGTTTGATATGCAGAACCAGCGATATCTTGGCTTTCGTGGGGTTTCAAGCTGAGATATGCATTGTCTGCGATAATCTAGGTGAGACTTCTGTCCGAAGTATGCAGATTCATCGAGATCGTACTTTTCGAGCCATTTTATGCGAGAAACACGTTTTCTGGGGTTTTCACCACTCCAGAGTTCGTTGGATATGCAGAACAGGTGATATCTTGGTTTTCGAGGGGTTTCAAGCTGAGATATGCATTTTCTGCGATAAACTTGGAGAGACTTCTGTCCGAAGTATGCTGAATCATCGAGATCGCACTTTTCGAGCTAGTTAATGCGAGAAAAACCTTATCTGGTGTTTTCACCACCCCACAGTGCGTTTGATATGCAGAACCGGCGATATCTGGGTTTTCGTGGGGGTTCAAGCTGAGATATGCATTTTCTGCGATAATCTTGGTGAGACCTCTGTCCGAAGTATGCAGAAACATCGAGATCGCTCTTTTCGAGCTATTTAATGCGAGAGACACGTTTTCTGGGGTTTTCCCCACTCCACAGTTCGTTGGATATGCAGAACAGGAGATATCTTGGTTTTCGTGGGGTTTCTAGCAGAGATATGCATTTTCTGCGATAATCATGGTGAGACTTCTGTTAGAAGTATGCAGAATCATCGAGATCGCACTTTTCGATCTATTTCATGCGAGAAACACGTTGTATGGTGTTTTCACCCCTCCACAGTTGGTTTGATATGCAGTACCATCGATATCTTGGTTTTCGTGGGGATTCAAGCTGTGATATGCATTTTCTAGGATAATCTTGGTGAGACTTCTGTCCGAAGGATGCTGAATCATCTAGATCGCACTTTTCGAGCTATTTAATGCGAGAAACACGTTATCTGGTGTTTTCACCACTACACCGTGCGTTTGATATGCAGGACCGGCGACATCTTGGCTGTCGTAGGGTATCAAGCTGAGATATGCATTTTCTACGGTAATCTTGGTGAGACTTCTGTCAGAAGTATGCAGAATCATCGGGATCGCTCTTTTCGAACTATTTAATGCGAGAGACACGTTTTCTGGGGTTTTCACCACTCCGCAGTTCGGTGGATATGCAGAACAGGAGATATCTTGGTTTTCGTGGAGTTTCTAGCAGAGATATGCATTTTCTGCGATAATCATGGTGAGACTTCTGTTAGAAGTATGCAGAATCATCGAGATCGCCCATTTGATCTATTTAATGCGAGAAACACGTTGTCTAGTGTTTTCACCACTCCACAGAGCGTTTGATATGCAGTACCATCGATATCTTGGTTTTCGTGGGGTTTCAAGCTGAGATATGCATTTTCTAGGATAATCTTAGTGAGACTTCTGTCCGAAGTATGCTGAATCATCTAGATCGCTCTTTTCGAGCTAGTTAATGCGAGAAACACGTTATCTGGCGTTTTCACCACTCAACAGTGCGTATGATATGCAGAACGGACGATATCTTGGTTTTCGTGGGGCTTCAAGCTCAGATATGCATTTTCTGAGATAATCTTGGTGAGACCTCTGTCCGAAGTATGCAGAAACATCGAGATCGCTCTTTTCGACCTATTTAATGCGAGAAACACGTTATCTGGTGTTTTCACCAGTCCACAGTGCGTTTGATATGCAGAACCAGCGATATCTTGGTTTTCGTGGGGTTTCAAGCTGAGATATGCATTTTTTACGATAATCATGGTGAGACTTCTGTCCGAAGTATGCAGAATCATCGAGATCGCACTTTTCGAGGTATTTAATGCGAGAAACACGATATCTGGTGTTTTCAGCAATCCACAGTGCGTATGATATGCAGAACCGGCGATATCTTGGTTTTCGTGGGGTTTCAAGCTGAGATATGCATTGTCTGCGATAATCTTGGTGAGACTTCTGTCAGAAGTATGCAGAATCTTCGAGATCGCTCATTTCGAGCTAGTTAATGCGAGAAACACGTTATCTGGTGTTTTCACCACTCCACAGCGCGTTTGATATGCAGAACAGGAGATATCTTGGTTTTCGTGGGGTTTCTAGCAGAGATATGCATTATCTGCGATAATCATGTTGAGACTTCAGTTAGAAGTATGCAGAATCTTCGAGATCCTACTTTTCGAGCTATTTTATGCGAGAAACACGTTTCCTGGGGTTTTCACCACTGCACAGTTCGTTGGATATGCAGAACAGGAGATATCTTGGTTTTCGTGGGTTTTCTAGCAGAGATATGCATTTTCTGCAATAATCATGGTGAGACTTCTGTTAGAAGTATGCAGAATCATCGATATCGCACATTTCGAACTATTTAATGCGAGAAACACGTTGTCTGGTGTTTTCACCACTCCACAGTTGGTTTGATATGCAGAACCGGCGATATCTGGGTTTTCGTGGGGTTTCAAGCTGAGATATGCATTTTCTGAGATAATCTTGGTGAGACCTCTGTCCGAAGTATGCAGAAACATCGAGATCGCTCTTTTCGACCTATTTAATGCGAGAAACACGTTATCTGGTGTTTTCACCAGTCCACAGTGCGTTTGATATGCAGAACCAGCGATATCTTGGTTTTCGTGGGGTTTCAAGCTGAGATATGCATTTTTTACGATAATCATGGTGAGACTTCTGTCCGAAGTATGCAGAATCATCGAGATCGCACTTTTCGAGCTATTTAATGCGAGAAACACGATATCTGGTGTTTTCAGCAATCCACAGTGCGTATGATATGCAGAACCGGCGATATCTTGGTTTTCGTGGGGTTTCAAGCTGAGATATGCATTGTCTGCGATAATCTTGGTGAGACTTCTGTCAGAAGTATGCAGAATCATCGGGATCGCTCTTTTCGAGCTATTTAACGCGAGAGACACGTTTTCTGGGGTTTTCCCCACTCCACAGTTCGTTGGATATGCAGAACAGTCGATATCTTGGTTTTCGTGGGGTTTCAAGCTGAGATATGCATTTTCTAGGATAATCTTGGTGAGACTTCTGTCCGAAGTATGCTGAATCATCTAGATCGCTCTTTTCGAGCTATTTAATGCGAGAAACACGTTATCTGGTGTTTTCACCACTCCACAGTGCGTTTGATATGCAGAACCGGCGACATCTTGGCTGTCGTAGGGTATCAAGCTGAGATATGCATTTTCTACGATAATCTTGGTGAGACTTCTGTCAGAAGTATGCAGAATCATCGGGATCGCTCTTTTCGAGCTATTTAACGCGAGAGACACGTTTTCTGGGGTTTTCCCCACTCCACAGTTCGTTGGATATGCAGAACAGTCGATATCTTGGTTTTCGTGGGGATTCAAGCTGTGATATGCATTTTCTGAGATAATCTTGGTGAGACCTCTGTCCGAAGTATGCAGAAACATCGAGATCGCTCTTTTCGAGCTATTTAATGCGAGAAACACGTTATCTGGTGTTTTCACCACTACACCGTGCGTTTGATATGCAGGACCGGCGACATCTTGGCTGTCGTAGGGTATCAAGCTGAGATATGCATTTTCTACGGTAATCTTGGTGAGACTTCTGTCAGAAGTATGCAGAATCATCGGGATCGCTCTATTCGAACTATTTAATGCGACAAAACGTTATCTGATGTTTTCAGCACTCCACAGTGCGTTTGATATGCAGAACCAGCGATATCTCAGTTTTCGTGGGGTTTCCAGCTGAGATATGCATTTTTTTCGATAATCTTGGTGAGACTTCTGTCCGAGGTATGCAGAATCATCGAGATCGCTCTTTTCGAGCTATTTAATGCGAGAAACACGTTATCTGGTGTTTCCACAACTCCACAGAGCGTTTGATATGCAGTACCATCGATATCTTGGTTTTCGTGGGGATTCAAGCTGTGATATGCATTTTCTAGGATAATCTTGGTGAGACTTCTGTCCGAAGTATGCTGAATCATCTAGATCGCTCTTTTCGAGCTATTTAATGCGAGAAACACGTTATCTGGTGTTTTCACCACTACACCGTGCGTTTGATATGCAGGACCGGCGACATCTTGGCTGTCGTAGGGTATCAAGCTGAGATATGCATTTTCTACGGTAATCTTGGTGAGACTTCTGTCAGAAGTATGCAGAATCATCGGGATCGCTCTTTTCGAACTATTTAATGCGAGAGACACGTTTTCTGGGGTTTTCACCACTCCGCAGTTCGTTGGATATGCAGAACAGGAGATATCTTGGTTTTCGTGGAGTTTCTAGCAGAGATATGCATTTTCTGCGATAATCATGGTGAGACTTCTGTTAGAAGTATGCAGAATCATCGAGATCGCACATTTCGATCTATTTAATGCGAGAAACACGTTGTCTAGTGTTTTCACCACTCCACAGAGCGTTTGATATGCAGTACCATCGATATCTTGGTTTTCGTGGGGTTTCAAGCTGAGATATGCATTTGCTAGGATAATCTTAGTGAGACTTCTGTCCGAAGTATGCTGAATCATCTAGATCGCTCTTTTCGAGCTAGTTAATGCGAGAAACACGTTATCTGGTGTTTTCACCACTCCACAGTGCGTTTGATATGCAGAACCGGCGACATCTTGGCTGTCGTAGGGTATCAAGCTGAGATATGCATTTTCTACGATAATCTTGGTGAGTCTTCTGTCAGAAGTATGCACAATCTTCGAGATCGCTCATTTCGAGCTAGTTAATGCGAGAAACACGTTATCTGGTGTTTTCACCACTCCACAGCGCGTTTGATATGCAGAACCGGCGATATCTTGATTTTCGTGGTTTTTCCTGCTGAGATATGCATTTTCAGCGATAATCTTGGTGAGTCTTCTGTCAGAAGTATGCAGAATCATCGA
This sequence comes from Anthophora plumipes, assembly GCA_951804975.1. NCBI lineage: Eukaryota > Metazoa > Arthropoda > Insecta > Hymenoptera > Apidae > Anthophora > Anthophora plumipes. The sequence goes on along the minus strand of CATORF010000356.1, from coordinate 1,890,297 downwards.
GATCGCTCATTTCGAGCTAGTTAATGCGAGAAACACGTTATCTGGTGTTTTCACCACTCCACAGTGCGTTTGTTATGCAGAACCGGCGACATCTTGGCTGTCGTAGGGTATCTAGCTGAGATATGCATTTTCTACGATAATCTTGGTGAGTCTTCTATCAGAAGTATGCAGAATCTTCGAGATCGCTCATTTCGAGCTAGTTAATGCGAGAAACACGTTATCTGGTGTTTTCACCACTCCACAGCGCGTTTGATATGCAGAACCGGCGATATCTTGATTTTCGTGGTTTTTCCTGCTGAGATATGCATTTTCAGTGATAATCTTGGTGAGTCTTCTGTCAGAAGTATGCAGAATCTTCGAGATCGCTCATTTCGAGCTAGTTAATGCGAGAAACACGTTATCTGGTGTTTTCACCACTCCACAGTTCGTTGTATATGCAGAACAGGAGATATCTTGGTTTTCGTGGGGTTTCAAGCTGAGATATGCTTTTTTTACGATAATCATGGTGAGACTTCTGTCCGAAGTATGCAGAATCATCGAGATCGCACTTTTCGAGCTATTTAATGCGAGAAACACGATATCTGGTGTTTTCAGCACTCCACATTGCGTACGATATGCAGAACCGGCGATATCTTGGTTTTCGTGGGGTTTCAAGCTGAGATATGCATTGTCTGCGATAATCTTGGTGAGACTTCTGTCCGAAGTATGCAGAATCATCGAGATCGCTCTTTTCGAGCTATTTGATGCGAGAAACACGTTATCTGGTGTTTTCAACACTCCACAGTGCGTTTGATATGCAGAACCAGCGATATCTCAGTTATCGTGGGGTTTCAAGCTGAGATATGCATTTTTTACGATAATCTTGGTGAGACTTCTGTCCGAAGTATGCTGAAACATCTAGATCGCTCTTTTCGAGCTATTTAATGCGAGAAACACGTTTTCTGGGGGTTTCCCCACTCCACAGTTCATTGGATATGCAGAACAGTCGATATCTTGGTTTTCGTGGGGTTTCAAGCTGAGATATGCACTTTTTACGATAATCTTGGTGAGACTTCTGTCCGAAGTATGCTTAATCATCGAGATCGCTCTATTCGAACTATTTAATGCGACAAAACGTTATCTGGTGTTTTCACCACTCCACAGTGCGTTTGATATGCAGAACCGGCGACATCTTGGCTGTCGTAGGGTATCAAGCTGAGATATGCATTTTCTACGATAATCTTGGTGAGACTTCTGTCAGAAGTATGCAGAATAATCGGGATCGCTCTTTTCGAGCTATTTAATGCGAGAAACACGTTATCTGGTGTTTCCACCACTCCACAGAGCGTTTGATATGCAGTACCATCGATATCTTGGTTTTCGTGGGGTTTCAAGCTGTGATATGCATTTTCTAGGATAATCTTGGTGAGACTTCTGTCCGAAGTATGCTGAATCATCTAGATCACTCTTTTTGAACTATTTAATGCGAGAGACACGTTTTCTGGGGTTTTCACCACTCCGCAGTTCGTTGGATATGCAGAACAGGAGATATCTTGGTTTTCGTGGAGTTTCTAGCAGAGATATGCATTTTCTGCGATAATCATGGTGAGACTTCTGTTAGAAGTATGCAGAATCATCGAGATCGCACATTTCGATCTATTTAATGCGAGAAACACGTTGTCTGGTGTTTTCACCACTCCACAGAGCGTTTGATATGCAGTACCATCGATATCTTGGTTTTCGTGGGGTTTCAAGCTGAGATATGCATTTTCTAGGATAATCTTGGTGAGACTTCTGTCCGAAGTATGCTGAATCATCTAGATCGCTCTTTTCGAGCTAGTTAATGCGAGAAACTCGTTATCTGGCGTTTTTACCACTCAACAGTGCGTTTGATATGCAGAATCGGCGACATCTTGGCTGTCGTAGGGTATCAAGCTGAGATATGCATTTTCTACGATAATCTTGGTGAGTCTTCTGTCAGAAGTATGCAGAATCTTCGAGATCGCTCATTTCGAGCTATTTTATGCGAGAAACACGTTTTCTGGTGTTTTCACCACTCCACAGTTGGTTTGATATGCAGAACCGGCGATATCTGGGTTTTCGTGGGGTTTCAAGCTGAGATATGCATTTTCTGAGATAATCTTGGTGAGACCTCTGTCAGAAGTATGCAGAATCATCAGGATCGCTCTTTTCGAGCTATTTAATGCGAGAAACACGTTTTCTGGGGTTTTCACCACACCACAGTTCGTTGGATATGCAGAACCAGCGATATCTTGGTTTTCGTGGGGTTTCAAGCTGAGATATGCATTTTCTGAGATAATCTTGGTGAGACCTCTGTCCGAAGTATGCAGAAACATCGAGATCGCTCTTTTCGACCTATTTAATGCGAGAAACACGTTATCTGGTGTTTTCACCAGTCCACAGTGCGTTTGATATGCAGAACCAGCGATATCTTGGTTTTCGTGGGGTTTCAAGCTGAGATATGCATTTTTTACGATAATCATGGTGAGGCTTCTGTCCGAAGTATGCAGAATCATCGAGATCGCACTTTTCGAGCTATTTAATGCGAGAAACACGATATCTGGTGTTTTCAGCAATCCACAGTGCGTTTGATATGCAGAACCGGCGATATCTTGGTTTTCGTGGGGTTTCAAGCTGAGATATGCATTGTCTGCGATAATCTTGGTGAGACTTCTGTCCGAAGTATGCAGAAACATCGAGATCGCTCTTTTCGACCTATTTAATGCGAGAAACACGTTATCTGGTGTTTTCACCACTCCACAGGGCGTTGAATATGCAGAACCAGCGATATCTTGGTTTTCGTGGGGTTTCAAGATGAGATATGCATTTTTTACGATAATCATGGTGAGACTTCTGTCCGAAGTATGCAGAATCATCGAGATCGCACTTTTCGAGCCATTTAATGCGAGAAACACGATATCTGGTGTTTTCAGCACTCCACAGTGCGTACGATATGCAGAACCGGCGATATCTTGGTTTTCGTGGGGTTTCAAGCTGAGATATGCATTGTCTGCGATAATCTTGGTGAGACTTCTGTCCGAAGTGTGCAGAATCATCGAGATCGCTCTTTTCGAGCTATTTAATGCGAGAAACACGTTGTCTGGGGTTTTCACCACACCACAGTTCGTTGGATATGCAGAACCAGCGATATCTTGGTTTTCGTGGGGTTTCAAGCTGAGATATGCATTTTCAGCGATAATCTTGGGGAGTCTTCTGTCAGAAGTATGCAGAATCTTCGAGATCGCTCATTTCGAGCTAGTTAATGCGAGAAACACGTTATCTGGTGTTTTCACCACTCCACAGTGCGTTTGATATGCAGAACCGGCGACATCTTGGCTGTCGTAGGGTATCAAGCTGAGATATGCATTTTCTACGATAATCTTGGTGAGTCTTCTGTCAGAAGTATGCAGAATCAAAGAGATCGCTCATTTCGAGCTAGTTAATGCGAGAAACACGTTATCTGGTGTTTTCACCACTCCACAGTTCGTTGTATATGCAGAACAGGAGATATCTTGGTTTTCGTGGGGTTTCTAGCAGAGATATGCATTTTCTGCGATAATCATGGTGAGACTTCTGTTAGAAGTATGCAGAATCATCGAGATCGCACATTTCGAACTATTTAATGCGAGAAACACGTTGTCTGGTGTTTTCACCACTCCACAGTTGGTTTGATATGCTGAACCGGCGATATCTGGGTTTTCGTGGGGTTTCAAGCTGAGATATGCATTTTCTGAGATAATCTTGGTGAGACCTCTGTCCGAAGTATGCAGAAACATCGAGATCGCTCTTTTCGACCTATTTAATGCGAGAAACACGTTATCTGGTGTTTTCACCAGTACACAGTGCGTTTGATATGCAGAACCAGCGATATCTTGGTTTTCGTGGGGTTTCAAGCTGAGATATGCATTTTTTACGATAATCATGGTGAGAATTCTGTCCGAAGTATGCAGAATCATCGAGATCGCACTTTTCGAGCTATTTAATGCGAGAAACACGATATCTGGGGTTTTCACCACACCACAGTTCGTTGGATATGCAGAACAAGCGATATCTTGGTTTTCGTGGGGTTTCAAGCTGAGATATGCATTTTTTACGATAATCGTGGTGAGACTTTTGTCCGAAGTATGCAGAATCATCGAGATCGCACTTTTCGAGCTATTTAATGCGCGAAACACGATATCTGGTGTTTTCAGCACTCCACAGTGCGTACGATATGCAGAACCGACGATATCTTGGTTTTCGAGGGGTTTCAAGCTGAGATATGCATTGTCTGCGATAATCTTGGTGAGACTTCTGTCCGAAGTGTGCAGAATCATCGAGATCGCTCTTTTCGAGCTATTTAATGCGACAAAACGTTATCTGGTGTTTTCACCACTCCACAGTGCGTTCGATATGCAGTACCAGCGATATCTTGGTTTTCGTGGGGTTTCAAGCTGAGATATGCATTTTTTACGATAATCTTGGTGAGACATCTGTCCGAAGTATGCAGAATCATCGAGATCGCACTTTTCGAGCTATTTAATGCGAGAAACACGTTTTCTGCGGTTTTCACCACACCACAGTTCTTTGGAAATGCAGAACAGTAGATATCTTGGTTTTCGTGGGGTTTCAAGCTGAGATATGCATTTTTTACGATAATCTTGGTGAGACTTCTGTCAGAAGTATGCAGAATCATCGAGATCCCTCATTTCGAGCTAGTTAATGCGAGAAAAACCTTGTCTGGTGTTTTTGCCACTCCACAGTGCGTTTGATATGTAGAACCAGCGATATCTTGGCTTTCGTTGGGTTTCAAGCTGAGATATGCATTTTTTACGATAATCTTGGTGAGACATCCGTCCGAAGTATGCTCAATCATCTAGATCGCTCTTTTCGAGCTATTTAATGCGAGAAAAACCTTGTCTGGTGTTTTCACCACTCCACAGTGCGTTTGATATGCAGAACCAGCGATATCTTGGCTTTCGTTGGGTTTCAAGCTGAGATATGCATTTTTTACGATAATCTTGGTGAGACATCCGTCCGAAGTATGCTCAATCATCTAGATCGCTCTTTTCGAGCTATTTAATGCGAGAAAAACCTTGTCTGGTGTTTTCACCACTCCACAGTGCGTTTGATATGCAGAACCAGCGATATCTTGGCTTTCGTTGGGTTTCAAGCAGAGATATGCATTTTCTGCGATAATCATGGTGAGACTTCTGTTAGAAGTATGCAGAATCATCGAGATCGCACATTTCGAACTATTTAATGCGAGAAACACGTTGTCTGGTGTTTTCACCACTCCACAGTTGGTTTGATATGCTGAACCGGCGATATCTGGGTTTTCGTGGGGTTTCAAGCTGAGATATGCATTTTCTGAGATAATCTTGGTGAGACCTCTGTCCGAAGTATGCAGAAACATCGAGATCGCTCTTTTCGACCTATTTAATGCGAGAAACACGTTATCTGGTGTTTTCACCAGTACACAGTGCGTTTGATATGCAGAACCAGCGATATCTTGGTTTTCGTGGGGTTTCAAGCTGAGATATGCATTTTTTACGATAATCATGGTGAGAATTCTGTCCGAAGTATGCAGAATCATCGAGATCGCACTTTTCGAGCTATTTAATGCGAGAAACACGTTTTCTGCGGTTTTCACCACACCACAGTTCTTTGGAAATGCAGAACAGTAGATATCTTGGTTTTCGTGGGGTTTCAAGCTGAGATATGCATTTTTTACGATAATCTTGGTGAGACTTCTGTCAGAAGTATGCAGAATCATCGAGATCCCTCATTTCGAGCTAGTTAATGCGAGAAAAACCTTGTCTGGTGTTTTTGCCACTCCACAGTGCGTTTGATATGTAGAACCAGCGATATCTTGGCTTTCGTTGGGTTTCAAGCTGAGATATGCATTTTTTACGATAATCTTGGTGAGACATCCGTCCGAAGTATGCTCAATCATCTAGATCGCTCTTTTCGAGCTATTTAATGCGAGAAAAACCTTGTCTGGTGTTTTCACCACTCCACAGTGCGTTTGATATGCAGAACCAGCGATATCTTGGCTTTCGTTGGGTTTCAAGCTGAGATATGCATTTTTTACGATAATCTTGGTGAGACTTCTGTCCGAAGTATGCAGATTCATCGAGATCGCTCTTTTCGAGCTATTTAATGCGAGAAACACGTTATCTGGTGTTTTCACCACTCCACAGTGCGTTCGCTATGCAGTACCAGCGATATCTTGGTTTTCGTGGGGTTTCAAGCTGAGATATGCATTTTTTACGATAATCTTGGTGAGACTTCTGTCCGAAGTATGCAGAATCATCGAGATCGCTCTATTCGAGCTATTTAATGCGACAAAACGTTATCTGGTGTTTTCACCACTCCACAGTGCGTTTGATATGCAGAACCGGCGATATCTTGATTTTCGTGGTGTTTCCAGCTGAGATATGCATTTTCTGCGATAATCTTGGTGAGTCTTCTGTCAGAAGTATGCATAATCATCGAGATCGCTCTTTTCGAGCTAGTTAATGCGAGAAAAACCTTGTCTGGTGTTTTTGCCACTCCACAGTGCGTTTGATATGCAGAACCAGCGATATCTTGGCTTTCGTTGGGTTTCAAGCTGAGATATGCATTTTATACGATAATCTTGGTGAGACTTCTGTCCGAAGTATGCAGATTCATCGAGATCGCTCTTTTCGAGCTATTTAATGCGAGAAACACGTTATCTGGTGTTTTCACCACTCCACAGTGCGTTCGCTATGCAGTACCAGCGATATCTTGGTTTTCGTGGGGTTTCAAGCTGAGATATGCATTTTTTACGATAATCATGGTGAGACTTCTGTCAGAAGTATGCAGAATCATCGAGATCGCACTTTTCGAGCTATTTAATGCGAGAAACACGATATCTGGTGTTTTCAGCACTCCACAGTGCGTATGAAATGCAGAACCGGCGATATCTTGGTTTTCGTGGGGTTTCAAGCTGAGATATGCATTGTCTGCGATAATCTTGGTGAGACTTCAGTCCGAAGTGTGCAGAATCATCGAGATATCTCTTTTCGAGCTATTTAATGCGAGAAACACGTTTTCTGGGGTTTTCACCACACCACAGTTCGTTGGATATGCAGAACAGGTGATATCTTGGTTTTCGAGGGGTTTCAAGCTGAGATATGCATCTTCTGCGATAAACTTGGAGAGACTTCTGTCCGAAGTATGCTGAATCATCGAGATCGCTCTTTTCGAGCTATTTAATGCGAGAAACACGTTTTCTGGGGTTTTCACCACACCACAGTTCGTTGGATATGCAGAACAGGTGATATCTTGGTTTTCGAGGGGTTTCAAGCTGAGATATGCATCTTCTGCGATAAACTTGGAGAGACTTCTGTCCGAAGTATGCTGAATCATCGAGATCGCACTTTTCGAGCTATTTAATGCGAGAAACACGATATCTGGTGTTTTCAGCACTCCACAGTGCGTATGATATGCAGAACCGGCGATATCTTGGTTTTCGTGGGGTTTCAAGCTGAGATATGCATTTTTTACGATAATCTTGGTGAGACATCTGTCCGAAGTATGCAGAATCATCGAGATCGCACTTTTCGAGCTATTTAATGCGAGAAACACGTTTTCTGCGGTTTTCACCACACCACAGTTTTTTGGATATGCAGAACAGTAGATATCTTGGTTTTCGTGGGGTTTCAAGCTGAGATATGCATTTTTTACGATAATCTTGGTGAGACTTCTGTCAGAAGTATGCAGAATCATCGAGATCCCTCTTTTCGAGCTAGTTAATGCGAGAAAAACCTTGTCTGGTGTTTTTGCCACTCCACAGTGCGTTTGATATGTAGAACCAGCGATATCTTGGCTTTCGTTGGGTTTCAAGCTGAGATATGCATTTTTTACGATAATCTTGGTGAGACATCCGTCCGAAGTATGCTGAATCATCTAGATCGCTCTTTTCGAGCTATTTAATGCGAGAAAAACCTTGTCTGGTGTTTTCACCACTCCACAGTGCGTTTGATATGCAGAACCAGCGATATCTTGGCTTTCGTTGGGTTTCAAGCTGAGATATGCATTTTTTACGATAATCTTTGTGAGACTTCTGTCCGAAGTATGCAGATTCATCGAGATCGCTCTTTTCGAGCTATTTAATGCGAGAAACACGTTATCTGGTGTTTTCACCACTCCACAGTGCGTTCGCTATGCAGTACCAGCGATATCTTGGTTTTCGTGGGGTTTCAAGCTGAGATATGCATTTTTTACGATAATCTTGGTGAGACTTCTGTCCGAAGTATGCAGATTCATCGAGATCGCACTTTTCGAGCTATTTAATGCGACAAAACGTTATCTGGTGTTTTCACCACTCCACAGTGCGTTTGATATGCAGAACCGGCGATATCTTGATTTTCGTGGTATTTCCAGCTGAGATATGCATTTTCTGCGATAATCTTGGTGAGTCTTCTGTCAGAAGTATGCATAATCATCGAGATCGCTCTTTTCGAGCTAGTTAATGCGAGAAAAACCTTGTCTGGTGTTTTTGCCACTCCACAGTGCGTTTGATATGCAGAACCAGCGATATCTTGGCTTTCGTTGGGTTTCAAGCTGAGATATGCATTTTATACGATAATCTTGGTGAGACTTCTGTCCGAAGTATGCAGATTCATCGAGATCGCTCTTTTCGAGCTATTTAATGCGAGAAACACGTTATCTGGTGTTTTCACCACTCCACAGTGCGTTCGCTATGCAGTACCAGCGATATCTTGGTTTTCGTGGGGTTTCAAGCTGAGATATGCATTTTTTACGATAATCTTGGTGAGACTTCTGTCCGAAGTATGCAGATTCATCGAGATCGCACTTTTCGAGCTATTTAATGCGAGAAACACGATATCTGGTGTTTTCAGCACTCCACAGTGCGTATGACATGCAGAACCGGCGATATCTTGGTTTTCGTGGGGTTTCAAGCTGAGATATGCATTCTCTGCGATAATCTTGGTGAGACTTCTGTCCGAAGTGTGCAGAATCATCGAGATCGCTCTTTTCGAGCTATGTAATGCGAGAAACACGTTTTCTGGGGTTTTCACCACACCACAGTTCGTTGGATATGCAGAACAGGTGATATCTTGTTTTTCAAGGGGTTTCAAGCAGAGATATGCATTTTCTGCGATAATCATGGTGAGACTTCTGTTAGAAGTATGCAGAATCATCGAGATCGCACATTTCGAACTATTTAATGCGAGAAACACGTTGTCTGGTGTTTTCACCACTCCACAGTTGGTTTGATATGCTGAACCGGCGATATCTGGGTTTTCGTGGGGTTTCAAGCTGAGATATGCATTTTCTGAGATAATCTTGGTGAGACCTCTGTCCGAAGTATGCAGAAACATCGAGATCGCTCTTTTCGACCTATTTAATGCGAGAAACACGTTATCTGGTGTTTTCACCAGTACACAGTGCGTTTGATATGCAGAACCAGCGATATCTTGGTTTTCGTGGGGTTTCAAGCTGAGATATGCATTTTTTACGATAATCATGGTGAGACTTCTGTCCGAAGTATGCAGAATCATCGAGATCGCACTTTTCGAGCTATTTAATGCGAGAAACACGATATCTGGTGTTTTCAGCAATCCACAGTGCGTATGATATGCAGAACCGGCGATATCTTGGTTTTCGTGGGGTTTCAAGCTGAGATATGCATTGTCTGCGATAATCTTGGTGAGACTTCTGTCCGAAGTGTGCAGAATCATCGAGATCGCTCTTTTCGACCTATTTAATGCGAGAAACACGTTATCTGGTGTTTTCACCACTCCACAGTGCGTTTGATATGCACAACCAGCGATATCTTGGTTTTCGTGGGTTTTCAAGCTGAGATATGCATTTTTTACGATAATCATGGTGAGACTTCTGTCCGAAGTATGCAGAATCATCGAGATCGCACTTTTCGAGCTATTTAATGCGAGAAACACGATATCCGGTGTTTTCAGCACTCCACAGTGCGTACGATATGCAGAACCGGCGATATCTTGGTTTTCGTGGGGTTTCAAGCTGAGATATGCATTGTCTGCGATAATCTTGGTGAGACTTCTGTCCGAAGTGTGCAGAATCATCGAGATCGCTCTTTTCGAGCTATTTAATGCGAGAAACACGTTTTCTGGGGTTTTCACCACACCACAGTTCGTTGGATATGCAGAACAAGCGATATCTTGGTTTTCGTGGGGTTTCAAGCTGAGATATGCATTTTTTACGATAATCGTGGTGAGACTTTTGTCCGAAGTATGCAGAATCATCGAGATCGCACTTTTCGAGCTATTTAATGCGAGAAACACGATATCTGGTGTTTTCAGCACTCCACAGTGCGTACGATATGCAGAACCGACGATATCTTGGTTTTCGAGGGGTTTCAAGCTGAGATATGCATTGTCTGCGATAATCTTGGTGAGACTTCTGTCCGAAGTGTGCAGAATCATCGAGATCGCTCTATTCGAGCTATTTAATGCGACAAAACGTTATCTGGTGTTTTCACCACTCCACAGTGCGTTCGATATGCAGTACCAGCGATATCTTGGTTTTCGTGGGGTTTCAAGCTGAGATATGCATTTTTTACGATAATCTTGGTGAGACATCTGTCCGAAGTATGCAGAATCATCGAGATCGCACTTTTCGAGCTATTTAATGCGAGAAACACGTTTTCTGCGGTTTTCACCACACCACAGTTCTTTGGATATGCAGAACAGTAGATATCTTGGTTTTCGTGGGGTTTCAAGCTGAGATATGCATTTTTTACGATAATCTTGGTGAGACTTCTGTCAGAAGTATGCAGAATCATCGAGATCCCTCATTTCGAGCTAGTTAATGCGAGAAAAACCTTGTCTGGTGTTTTTGCCACTCCACAGTGCGTTTGATATGTAGAACCAGCGATATCTTGGCTTTCGCTGGGTTTCAAGCTGAGATATGCATTTTTTACGATAATCTTGGTGAGACATCCGTCCGAAGTATGCTCAATCATCTAGATCGCTCTTTTCGAGCTATTTAATGCGAGAAAAACCTTGTCTGGTGTTTTCACCACTCCACAGTGCGTTTGATATGCAGAACCAGCGATATCTTGGCTTTCGTTGGGTTTCAAGCTGAGATATGCATTTTTTACGATAATCTTGGTGAGACTTCTGTCCGAAGTATGCAGATTCATCGAGATCGCTCTTTTCGAGCTATTTAATGCGAGAAACACGTTATCTGGTGTTTTCACCACTCCACAGTGCGCTCGCTATGCAGTACCAGCGATATCTTGGTTTTCGTGGGGTTTCAAGCTGAGATATGCATTTTTTACGATAATCTTGGTGAGACTTCTGTCCGAAGTATGCAGAATCATCGAGATCGCTCTATTCGAGCTATTTAATGCGACAAAACGTTATCTGGTGTTTTCACCACTCCACAGTGCGTTTGATATGCAGAACCGGCGATATCTTGATTTTCGTGGTGTTTCCAGCTGAGATATGTATTTTCTGCGATAATCTTGGTGAGTCTTCTGTCAGAAGTATGCATAATCATCGAGATCGCTCTTTTCGAGCTAGTTAATGCGAGAGAAACCTTGTCTGGTGTTTTTGCCACTCCACAGTGCGTTTGATATGCAGAACCAGCGATATCTTGGCTTTCGTTGGGTTTCAAGCTGAGATATGCATTTTATACGATAATCTTGGTGAGACTTCTGTCCGAAGTATGCAGATTCATCGAGATCGCTCTTTTCGAGCTATTTAATGCGAGAAACACGTTATCTGGTGTTTTCACCACTCCACAGTGCGTTCGCTATGCAGTACCAGCGATATCTTGGTTTTCGTGGGGTTTCAAGCTGAGATATGCATTTTTTACGATAATCATGGTGAGACTTCTGTCAGAAGTATGCAGAATCATCGAGATCGCACTTTTCGAGCTATTTAATGCGAGAAACACGATATCTGGTGTTTTCAGCACTCCACAGTGCGTATGAAATGCAGAACCGGCGATATCTTGGTTTTCGTGGGGTTTCAAGCTGAGATATGCATTGTCTGCGATAATCTTGGTGAGACTTCAGTCCGAAGTGTGCAGAATCATCGAGATCGCTCTTTTCGAGCTATTTAATGCGAGAAACACGTTTTCTGGGGTTTTCACCACACCACAGTTCGTTGGATATGCAGAACAGGTGATATCTTGGTTTTCGAGGGGTTTCAAGCTGAGATATGCATCTTCTGCGATAAACTTGGAGAGACTTCTGTCCGAAGTATGCTGAATCATCGAGATCGCACTTTTCAAGCTATTTAATGCGAGAAACACGATATCTGGTGTTTTCAGCACTCCACAGTGCGTACGATATGCAGAACCGGCGATATCTTGGTTTTCGTGGGGTTTCAAGCTGAGATATGCATTGTCTGCGATAATCTTGGTGAGACTTCTGTCCGAAGTGTGCAGAATCATCGAGATCGCTCTTTTCGAGCTATTTAATGCGAGAAACACGTTTTCTGGGGTTTTCACCACACCACAGTTCGTTGGATATGCAGAACAAGCGATATCTTGGTTTTCGTGGGGTTTCAAGCTGAGATATGCATTTTTTGCGATAATCGTGGTGAGACTTTTGTCCGAAGTATGCAGAATCATCGAGATCGCACTTTTCGAGCTATTTAATGCGAGAAACACGTTTTCTGGTGTTTTCAGCACTCCACAGTGCGTACGATATGCAGAACCGACGATATCTTGGTTTTCGAGGGGTTTCAAGCTGAGATATGCATTGTCTGCGATAATCTTGGTGAGACTTCTGTCCGAAGTGTGCAGAATCATCGAGATCGCTCTATTCGAGCTATTTAATGCGACAAAACGTTATCTGGTGTTTTCACCACTCCACAGTGCGTTCGATATGCAGTACCAGCGATATCTTGGTTTTCGTGGGGTTTCAAGCTGAGATATGCATTTTTTACGATAATCTTGGTGAGACATCTGTCCGAAGTATGCAGAATCATCGAGATCGCACTTTTCGAGCTATTTAATGCGAGAAACACGTTTTCTGCGGTTTTCACCACACCACAGTTCTTTGGAAATGCAGAACAGTAGATATCTTGGTTTTCGTGGGGTTTCAAGCTGAGATATGCATTTTTTACGATAATCTTGGTGAGACTTCTGTCAGAAGTATGCAGAATCATCGAGATCCCTCATTTCGAGCTAGTTAATGCGAGAAAAACCTTGTCTGGTGTTTTTGCCACTCCACAGTGCGTTTGATATGTAGAACCAGCGATATCTTGGCTTTCGTTGGGTTTCAAGCTGAGATATGCATTTTTTACGATAATCTTGGTGAGACATCCGTCCGAAGTATGCTCAATCATCTAGATCGCTCTTTTCGAGCTATTTAATGCGAGAAAAACCTTGTCTGGTGTTTTCACCACTCCACAGTGCGTTTGATATGCAGAACCAGCGATATCTTGGCTTTCGTTGGGTTTCAAGCTGAGATATGCATTTTTTACGATAATCTTGGTGAGACTTCTGTCCGAAGTATGCAGATTCATCGAGATCGCTCTTTTCGAGCTATTTAATGCGAGAAACACGTTTTCTGGGGTTTTCACCACACCACAGTTCGTTGGATATGCAGAACAGGTGATATCTTGGTTTTCGAGGGGTTTCAAGCTGAGATATGCATCTTCTGCGATAAACTTGGAGAGACTTCTGTCCGAAGTATGCTGAATCATCGAGATCGCACTTTTCGAGCTATTTAATGCGAGAAACACGATATCTGGTGTTTTCAGCACTCCACAGTGCGTATGATATACAGAACCGGCGATATCTTGGTTTTCGTGGGGTTTCAAGCTGAGATATGCATTTTTTACGATAATCTTGGTGAGACATCTGTCCGAAGTATGCAGAATCATCGAGATCGCACTTTTCGAGCTATTTAATGCGAGAAACACGTTTTCAGCGGTTTTCACCACACCACAGTTTTTTGGATATGCAGAACAGTAGATATCTTGGTTTTCGTGGGGTTTCAAGCTGAGATATGCATTTTTTACGATAATCTTGGTGAGACTTCTGTCAGAAGTATGCAGAATCATCGAGATCCCTCTTTTCGAGCTAGTTAATGCGAGAAAAACCTTGTCTGGTGTTTTTGCCACTCCACAGTGCGTTTGATATGTAGAACCAGCGATATCTTGGCTTTCGTTGGGTTTCAAGCTGAGATATGCATTTTTTACGATAATCTTGGTGAGACATCCGTCCGAAGTATGCTGAATCATCTAGATCGCTCTTTTCGAGCTATTTAATGCGAGAAAAACCTTGTCTGGTGTTTTCACCACTCCACAGTGCGTTTGATATGCAGAACCAGCGATATCTTGGCTTTCGTTGGGTTTCAAGCTGAGATATGCATTTTTTACGATAATCTTTGTGAGACTTCTGTCCGAAGTATGCAGATTCATCGAGATCGCTCTTTTCGAGCTATTTAATGCGAGAAACACGTTATCTGGTGTTTTCACCACTCCACAGTGCGTTCGCTATGCAGTACCAGCGATATCTTGGTTTTCGTGGGGTTTCAAGCTGAGATATGCATTTTTTACGATAATCTTGGTGAGACTTCTGTCCGAAGTATGCAGAATCATCGAGATCGCTCTATTCGAGCTATTTAATGCGACAAAACGTTATCTGGTGTTTTCACCACTCCACAGTGCGTTTGATATGCAGAACCGGCGATATCTTGATTTTCGTGGTATTTCCAGCTGAGATATGCATTTTCTGCGATAATCTTGGTGAGTCTTCTGTCAGAAGTATGCATAATCATCGAGATCGCTCTTTTCGAGCTAGTTAATGCGAGAAAAACCTTGTCTGGTGTTTTTGCCACTCCACAGTGCGTTTGATATGCAGAACCAGCGATATCTTGGCTTTCGTTGGGTTTCAAGCTGAGATATGCATTTTATACGATAATCTTGGTGAGACTTCTGTCCGAAGTATGCAGATTCATCGAGATCGCTCTTTTCGAGCTATTTAATGCGAGAAACACGTTATCTGGTGTTTTCACCACTCCACAGTGCGTTCGCTATGCAGTACCAGCGATATCTTGGTTTTCGTGGGGTTTCAAGCTGAGATATGCATTTTTTACGATAATCTTGGTGAGACTTCTGTCCGAAGTATGCAGATTCATCGAGATCGCACTTTTCGAGCTATTTAATGCGAGAAACACGATATCTGGTGTTTTCAGCACTCCACAGTGCGTATGACATGCAGAACCGGCGATATCTTGGTTTTCGTGGGGTTTCAAGCTGAGATATGCATTCTCTGCGATAATCTTGGTGAGACTTCTGTCCGAAGTGTGCAGAATCATCGAGATCGCTCTTTTCGAGCTATGTAATGCGAGAAACACGTTTTCTGGGGTTTTCACCACACCACAGTTCGTTGGATATGCAGAACAGGTGATATCTTGTTTTTCAAGGGGTTTCAAGCAGAGATATGCATTTTCTGCGATAAACTTGGAGAGACTTCTGTCCGAAGTATGCTGAATCATCGAGATAGCACCTTTCGAGCTAGTTAATGCGAGAAAAACCTTATCTGGTGTTTTCACCACTCCACAGTGCGTTTGATATGCAGAACCGGCGATATCTGGGTTTTCGTGGGGTTTCAAGATGAGATATGCATTGTCTGCGATAATCTTGGTGAGACTTCTGTCCGAAGTATGCAGAAACATCGAGATCGCACTTTTCGACCTATTTAATGCGAGAAACACGTTATCTGGTGTTTTCACCACTCCACAGTGCGTTTGATATGCAGAACCAGCGATATCTTGGTTTTCGTGGGGTTTCAAGCTGAGATATGCATTTTTTACGATAATCATGGTGAGACTTCTGTCAGAAGTATGCAGAATCATCGAGATCGCACTTTTCGAGCTATTTAATGCGAGAAACACGATATCTGGTGTTTTCAGCACTCCACAGTGCGTATGAAATGCAGAACCGGCGATATCTTGGTTTTCGTGGGGTTTCAAGCTGAGATATGCATTGTCTGCGATAATCTTGGTGAGACTTCAGTCCGAAGTGTGCAGAATCATCGAGATCGCTCTTTTCGAGCTATTTAATGCGAGAAACACGTTTTCTGGGGTTTTCACCACACCACAGTTCGTTGGATATGCAGAACAGGTGATATCTTGGTTTTCGAGGGGTTTCAAGCTGAGATATGCATCTTCTGCGATAAACTTGGAGAGACTTCTGTCCGAAGTATGCTGAATCATCGAGATCGCTCTTTTCGAGCTATTTAATGCGAGAAACACGTTATCTGGTGTTTTCACCACTCCACAGTGCGTTTGATATGCAGATCCGGCGATATCTTGATTTTCGTGGTGTTTCCAGCTGAGATATGCATTTTCTGCGATAATCTTGGTGAGTCTTCTGTCAGAAGTATGCAGAATCACCGAGATCCCTCTTTTCGAGCTTTTTAATGCGAGATACACGTTATCAGGCTGTTTTCACCACTCCACAGTTCGTTTGATATGCAGAACCGGCGATATCTTGATTTTCGTGGTGTTTCCAGGTGAGATATGCATTTTCTGCGATAATCTAGGTGAGTCTTCTGTCAGAAGTATGCAGAATCATCGAGATCGCTCTTTTCGAGCTAGTTAATGCGAGAAAAACCTTGTCTGGTGTTTTTACCATTCCACAGTGCGTTTGATATGCAGAACCAGCGATATCTTGGCTTTCGTTGGGTTTCAAGCTGAGATATGCATTTTTTACGATAATCTTGGTGAGACTTCTGTCCGAAGTATGCAGATTCATCGCGATCGCCCTTTTCGAGCTGTTTAATGCGAGAAACACGTTATCTGGTGTTTTCACCACTCCACAGTGCGTTTGATATGCAGTACCAGCGATATCTTGGTTTTCGTGGGGTTTCAAGCCGAGATATGCATTTTTTACGATAATCTTGGAGAGACTTCTGTCCGAAGTATGCAGATTCATCGAGATCGCTCTTTTCGAGCTATTTAATGCGAGAAACACGTTATCTGGTGTTTTCACCACTCCACAGTGCGTTTGATATGCAGAACCAGCGATATCTCAGTTTTCGTGGGGTTTCAAGCTGAGATATACACTTTTTACGATAATCTTGCTGAGACTTCTGTCCGAAGTATGCTTAATCACCGAGATCGCTCTATTCGAGCTATTTAATGTGAGAAACACGTTATCTGGTGTTTCCAGCACTCAACACTGCGTTTAATATGCAGAACCAGCGATATCTAGGTTTTCGTGGGGTTTCAAGCTGAGATATGCAATTTCTGCGATAATCTTGGTGAGACATCTGTCCGAAGTATGCTTAATCATCGAGATCGCTCGTTTCGAGCTATTTAATGCGAGAAACACGTTATCTGGTGCTTTCACCACTCCACAGTGCGTATGATATGCAGAACCGACGATATCCTGGTTTTCGTGTGGTTTCAAGCTCAGATATGCATTTTCTGCGATAATCTTGGTGAGACTTCAGTCCGAAGTATGCAGAGTCATCTAGATCGCTCTTTTCGAGCTATTTAATGCGAAAAAACAAGGTTTCTGGTGTTTTCAACATACCACAGTGCGTTTGATATGCAGAACCGGCGATATCTTGATTTTCTTGGTGTTTCCAGCTGAGATATGCATTTTCTGCGATAATCTAGGTGAGTCTTCTGCCAGAAGTATGCAGAATCATCTAGATCGCTCTTTTCGAGCTATTTAATGCGAGAAAGACGTTATCTGGTTGTTTTCACCACTCTACAGTGCGTTTGATATGCAGAACCGGCGACGTCTTGATTTTCGTGAGGTTTCAAGCTGAGATATGCATTTTCTGCGATAATCTTGGTGAGACTTCAGTCAGAAGTATGCAGAATCATCTAGATCGCTCTTTTCGAGCTATTTAATGCGAAAAAACAAGTTTTCTGGGGTTTTCAACATTCCACAGTGCGTTTGATATGCAGAACCGGCGATATCTTGATTTTCGTGGTGTTTCCAGCTGAGATATGCATTTTCTGCGATCATCTTGGTGAGTCTTCTGTCAGAAGTATGCAGAATCACCGAGATCCCTCTTTTCGAGCTTTTTAATGCGAGATACACGTTATCTGGCTGTTTTCACCACTCCACAGTTCGTTTGATATGCAGAACCGGCTATATCTTGATTTTCGTGGTGTTTCCAGGTGAGATATGCATTTTCTGCGATAATCTAGGTGAGTCTTCTGTCAGAAGTATGCAGAATCATCGAGATCGCTCTTTTCGAGCTAGTTAATGCGAGAAAAACCTTGTCTGGTGTTTTTACCACTCCACAGTGCGTTTGATATGCAGAACCAGCGATATCTTGGCTTTCGTTGGGTTTCAAGCTGAGATATGCATTTTTTACGATAATCTTGGTGAGACTACTGTCCGAAGTATGCAGATTCATCGCGATCACTCTTTTCGAGCTGTTTAATGCGAGAAACACGTTATCTGGTGTTTTCACCACTCCACAGTGCGTTTGATATGCAGTACCAGCGATATCTTGGTTTTCGTGGGGTTTCAAGCCGAGATATGCATTTTCTGCGATAATATTGGTGAGACTTCAGTCAGAAGTATGCAGAATCATCTAGATCGCTCTTCTCGAGCTATTTAATTCGACAAACACGTTTTCTGGTGTATTGACCACTCCACAGTACGTTTGACATGCAGAACCGGCGACATCTTGGATTTCGTCGGGTTTCAAGCTGAGATATGCATTTTCTGCGATAATCTTTGTGTTTCATCTATGAGAAGTATGCAGAATCATCCAGAACGCTCTTTTCGAGCTAGTTAATGCGAGTAACACGTTTTCTGGTGTTTTCACCACCCCACAGTGCGTTTGATATGCAGAACCGGCGACATCTTGGTTTTCGTGGTGTTTCAAGCTGAGATATGCATTTTCTGCGATAATATTGGTGAGACTTCAGTCAGAAGTATGCAGAATCATCTAGATCGCTCTTCTCGAGCTATTTAATTCGACAAACACGTTTTCTGGTGTATTGACCACTCCACAGTACGTTTGACATGCAGAACCGGCGACATCTTGGATTTCGTCGGGTTTCAAGCTGAGATATGCATTTTCTGCGATAATCTTTGTGTTTCATCTATGAGAAGTATGCAGAATCATCCAGAACGCTCTTTTCGATCTATTTAATGCGAGAAACACGTTGTCTGGTGTTTTCACCACTCCACAGTTGGTTTGATATGCAGAACCGGCGATATCTGGGTTTTCGTGGGTTTTCAAGCTGAGATATGCATTTTCTGCGGCAATCTTGGTGAGACTTCAGTCAGAAGTATGCAGAATAATCGAGATCGCCCTTTTCGAGCTACTTAATGCGAGAAACACGTTATCTGGTGTTTTCGGCACTCCACAGTGCGTTTGACATGCAGAACCGGAGATATCTTGGTTACGGTCGGGATTCAAGCTGAGATATGCATTTTCTACGATAATCTAGGCGATACTTCTGTCAGAAGTATGCAGAATCTTCGAGAACGCTCTTTTCGAGATACTTAATGCGAGAAACACGTTTTCTGGTGTTTCACCACTCCACAGTGCGTCTGAAATGCAGAACCGGCGATATCTTGGTTTTCGTGGGGTTTGTAGATGAGATATGCATTTTCTGCGTTAATCTTGGTGAGTCTTCTGTCAGAAGTATGCAGAACAATCTAGATCTCTCTTCTCGAGCTATTTAATGCGAGAAACACGTTTTCTTGTGTTTTCACCACCCCACAGTGCGTTTGATATGCAGAACCGGAGATATCTTGGTTTTCGTGGGGTTTGTAGCTGAGATATGCATTTTCTGCGATAATCTTGGTGAGTCTTCTGTCAGAAGTATGCAGAATCATCTAGATCGCTCTTTTCGAGCTATTTAATGCGACAAACACGTTTTCTTGTGTTTTCACCACCCCACAGTGCGTTTGATATGCAGAACCTGAGATATCTTGGTTTTCGTGGGGTTTGTAGCTGAGATATGCATTTTCTGCGATAATCTTGGTGAGTCTTCTGTCAGAAGTATGCAGAATCATCTAGATCGCTCTTTTCGAGCTATTTAATGCGAGAAACACGTTTTCTTGTGTTTTCAACACTCCACAGTTCGTTTGATATGCAGAACCGGCGATATCTTGATTTTCGTGGTTTTTCCTGCTGAGATATGCATTTTCAGCGATAATCTTGGTGAGTCTTCTGTCAGAAGTATGCAGAATCTTCGAGATCGCTCATTTCGAGCTAGTTAATGCTAGAAACACGTTATCTGGTGTTTTCACCACTACACAGTTCGTTGTATATGCAGAACAGGAGATATCTTGGTTTTCGTGGGGTTTCTAGCAGAGATATGCATTATCTGCGATAATCATGGTGAGACTTCTGTTAGAAGTATGCAGAATCATCGAGATCGCACTTTTCGATCTATTTAATGCGAGAAACACGTTGTCTGGTGTTTTCACCACTCCACAGTTGGTTTGATATGCAGAACCGGCGATGTTTGGTTTTCGTCGGGTTTCAAGCTGAGAAATGCATTTTCTGCGATAGTCTTGGTGAGACTTCAGTCAGAAGTTTGCAGAAACTTCGAGTTCGCTCTTTTCGAGCAACTTAATGCGAGAAACACGTTATCTGGTTGTTTTCACCACTCCACAGTTCGTTTGATATGCAGAACCGGCGATATCTTGATTTTCGTGGTTTTTCGTGCTGAGATATGCATTTTCAGCGATAATCTTGGTGAGTCTCCTGTCAGAAGTATGCAGAATCATCGAGATCCCTCTTTTCGAGCTATTTAATGCGAGAAACACGTTATCTGGTTGTTTTCACCACTCCACAGTTCGTTTGATATGCAGAACCGGCGATATCTTGATTTTCGTGGTTTTTCGTGCTGAGATATGCATTTTCAGCGATAATCTTGGTGAGTCTTCTGTCAGAAGTATGCAGAATCATCTAGATCGCTCTTTTCGAGCTATTTAATGCGAGAAACACGTTTTCTTGTGTTTTCACCACCCCACAGTGCGTTTGATATGCAGAACCGGAGATATCTTGGTTTTCGTGGGGTTTGTAGCTGAGATATGCATTTTCTGCGATAATCTTGGTGAGTCTTCTGTCAGAAGTATGCAGAATCATCTAGATCGCTCTTTTCGAGCTATTTAATGCGACAAACACGTTTTCTTGTGTTTTCACCACCCCACAGTGCGTTTGATATGCAGAACCTGAGATATCTTGGTTTTCGTGGGGTTTGTAGCTGAGATATGCATTTTCTGCGATAATCTTGGTGAGTCTTCTGTCAGAAGTATGCAGAATCATCTAGATCGCTCTTTTCGAGCTATTTAATGCGAGAAACACGTTTTCTTGTGTTTTCAACACTCCACAGTTCGTTTGATATGCAGAACCGGCGATATCTTGATTTTCGTGGTTTTTCCTGCTGAGATATGCATTTTCAGCGATAATCTTGGTGAGTCTTCTGTCAGAAGTATGCAGAATCTTCGAGATCGCTCATTTCGAGCTAGTTAATGCTAGAAACACGTTATCTGGTGTTTTCACCACTACACAGTTCGTTGTATATGCAGAACAGGAGATATCTTGGTTTTCGTGGGGTTTCTAGCAGAGATATGCATTATCTGCGATAATCATGGTGAGACTTCTGTTAGAAGTATGCAGAATCATCGAGATCGCACTTTTCGATCTATTTAATGCGAGAAACACGTTGTCTGGTGTTTTCACCACTCCACAGTTGGTTTGATATGCAGAACCGGCGATGTTTGGTTTTCGTCGGGTTTCAAGCTGAGAAATGCATTTTCTGCGATAGTCTTGGTGAGACTTCAGTCAGAAGTTTGCAGAAACTTCGAGTTCGCTCTTTTCGAGCAACTTAATGCGAGAAACACGTTGTCTGGTTGTTTTCACCACTCCACGGTGCGTTTGATATGCAGAACCGGCGACATCCTGGGTTTCGTCGGGGTTCGAGCTGAGAAATGCATTTTCTGCGATAATATTGGTGAGTCTTGTGTCAGAAGTATGCAGAATCATCTAGATTGCACTTTTCGAGTTATTTAATGCGAGAAACACGTTTTCTTGTGTTTTCACCACCCCACAGTGCGTTTGATATGCAGAACCGGAGATATCTTGGTTTTCGTGGGGTTTGTAGCTGAGATATGCATTTTCTGCGATAATCTTGGTGAGTCTTCTGTCAGAAGTATGCAGAATCATCTAGATCGCTCTTTTCGAGCTATTTAATGCGACAAACACGTTTTCTTGTGTTTTCACCACCCCACAGTGCGTTTGATATGCAGAACCTGAGATATCTTGGTTTTCGTGGGGTTTGTAGCTGAGATATGCATTTTCTGCGATAATCTTGGTGAGTCTTCTGTCAGAAGTATGCAGAATCATCTAGATCGCTCTTTTCGAGCTATTTAATGCGAGAAACACGTTTTCTTGTGTTTTCAACACTCCACAGTTCGTTTGATATGCAGAACCGGCGATATCTTGATTTTCGTGGTTTTTCCTGCTGAGATATGCATTTTCAGCGATAATCTTGGTGAGTCTTCTGTCAGAAGTATGCAGAATCTTCGAGATCGCTCATTTCGAGCTAGTTAATGCTAGAAACACGTTATCTGGTGTTTTCACCACTACACAGTTCGTTGTATATGCAGAACAGGAGATATCTTGGTTTTCGTGGGGTTTCTAGCAGAGATATGCATTATCTGCGATAATCATGGTGAGACTTCTGTTAGAAGTATGCAGAATCATCGAGATCGCACTTTTCGATCTATTTAATGCGAGAAACACGTTGTCTGGTGTTTTCACCACTCCACAGTTGGTTTGATATGCAGAACCGGCGATGTTTGGTTTTCGTCGGGTTTCAAGCTGAGAAATGCATTTTCTGCGATAGTCTTGGTGAGACTTCAGTCAGAAGTTTGCAGAAACTTCGAGTTCGCTCTTTTCGAGCAACTTAATGCGAGAAACACGTTATCTGGTTGTTTTCACCACTCCACAGTTCGTTTGATATGCAGAACCGGCGATATCTTGATTTTCGTGGTTTTTCGTGCTGAGACATGCATTTTCAGCGATAATCTTGGTGAGTCTCCTGTCAGAAGTATGCAGAATCATCGAGATCCCTCTTTTCGAGCTATTTAATGCGAGAAACACGTTATCTGGTTGTTTTCACCACTCCACAGTTCGTTTGATATGCAGAACCGGCGATATCTTGATTTTCGTGGTTTTTCGTGCTGAGATATGCATTTTCAGCGATAATCTTGGTGAGTCTTCTGTCAGAAGTATGCAGAATCATCTAGATCGCTCTTTTCGAGCTATTTAATGCGAGAAACACGTTTTCTTGTGTTTTCACCACCCCACAGTGCGTTTGATATGCAGAACCGGAGATATCTTGGTTTTCGTGGGGTTTGTAGCTGAGATATGCATTTTCTGCGATAATCTTGGTGAGTCTTCTGTCAGAAGTATGCAGAATCATCTAGATCGCTCTTTTCGAGCTATTTAATGCGACAAACACGTTTTCTTGTGTTTTCACCACCCCACAGTGCGTTTGATATGCAGAACCTGAGATATCTTGGTTTTCGTGGGGTTTGTAGCTGAGATATGCATTTTCTGCGATAATCTTGGTGAGTCTTCTGTCAGAAGTATGCAGAATCATCTAGATCGCTCTTTTCGAGCTATTTAATGCGAGAAACACGTTTTCTTGTGTTTTCAACACTCCACAGTTCGTTTGATATGCAGAACCGGCGATATCTTGATTTTCGTGGTTTTTCCTGCTGAGATATGCATTTTCAGCGATAATCTTGGTGAGTCTTCTGTCAGAAGTATGCAGAATCTTCGAGATCGCTCATTTCGAGCTAGTTAATGCTAGAAACACGTTATCTGGTGTTTTCACCACTACACAGTTCGTTGTATATGCAGAACAGGAGATATCTTGGTTTTCGTGGGGTTTCTAGCAGAGATATGCATTATCTGCGATAATCATGGTGAGACTTCTGTTAGAAGTATGCAGAATCATCGAGATCGCACTTTTCGATCTATTTAATGCGAGAAACACGTTGTCTGGTGTTTTCACCACTCCACAGTTGGTTTGATATGCAGAACCGGCGATGTTTGGTTTTCGTCGGGTTTCAAGCTGAGAAATGCATTTTCTGCGATAGTCTTGGTGAGACTTCAGTCAGAAGTTTGCAGAAACTTCGAGTTCGCTCTTTTCGAGCAACTTAATGCGAGAAACACGTTATCTGGTTGTTTTCACCACTCCACAGTTCGTTTGATATGCAGAACCGGCGATATCTTGATTTTCGTGGTTTTTCGTGCTGAGATATGCATTTTCAGCGATAATCTTGGTGAGTCTCCTGTCAGAAGTATGCAGAATCATCGAGATCCCTCTTTTCGAGCTATTTAATGCGAGAAACACGTTATCTGGTTGTTTTCACCACTCCACAGTTCGTTTGATATGCAGAACCGGCGATATCTTGATTTTCGTGGTTTTTCGTGCTGAGATATGCATTTTCAGCGATAATCTTGGTGAGTCTTCTGTCAGAAGTATGCAGAATCATCTAGATCGCTCTTTTCGAGCTATTTAATGCGAGAAACACGTTATCTGGTATTTTCACCACTTCACAGTGCGTTTGATATGCAGACCCGGCGATATCTTGATTTTCGTGGTGTGTCCAGCTGAGATATGCATTTTCTGCGATAATCTTGGTGAGTCTTCTGTCAGAAGTATGCAGAATCTTCGAGATCGCTCATTTCGAGCGAGTTAATGCTAGAAACACGTTATCTGGTGTTTTCACCACTCCACAGTTCGTTGTATATGCAGAACAGGAGATATCTTGGTTTTCGTGGGGTTTCTAGCAGAGATATGCATTATCTGCGATAATCATGGTGAGACTTCTGTTAGAAGTATGCAGAATCATCGAGATCGCACATTTCGAGCTATTTAATGCGAGAAACACGTTGTCTGGTTTTTTCACCACTCCACAGTTGGTTTGATATGCAGAACCGGCGATGTTTGGTTTTCGTCGGGTTTCAAGCTGAGATATGCATTTTCTGCGATAATCTTGGTGAGACTTCAGTCAGAGGTATGCAGAATCTACGAGATCGCTCATTTCGAGCTAGTTAATGCGAGAAACACGTTATCTGGTGTTTTCACCACTCCACAGTTCGTTGTATATGCAGAACAGGAGATATCTTGGTTTTCGTGGGGTTTCCAGCTGAAATATGCATTTTCTGCGATAATCTTTGTGTTTCATCTATGAGAAGTATGCAGAATCATCCAGAACGCTCTTTTCGATCTATTTAATGCGAGAAACACGTTGTCTGGTGTTTTCACCACTCCACAGTTGGTTTGATATGCAGAACCGGCGATATCTGGGTTTTCGTGGGGTTTCAAGCTGAGATATGCATTTTCTGCGGCAATCTTGGTGAGACTTCAGTCAGAAGTATGCAGAATAATCGAGATCGCTCTTTTCGAGCTACTTAATGCGAGAAACACGTTATCTGGTGTTTTCGGCACTCCACAGTGCGTTTGACATGCAGAACCGGAGATATCTTGGTTACGGTCGGGATTCAAGCTGAGATATGCATTTTCTACGATAATCTTGGCGAGACTTCTGTCAGAAGTATGCAGAATCATCGGGATCGCTCTTTTCGAGCTATTTAATGCGAGAAACACGTTATCTGGTGTTTTCACCACTCCACAGTGCGTTTGATATGCAGAACCGGCGACATCTTGGCTTTCGTCGGGGTTCAAGCTGAGATATGCATTTTCTGCGATAATCTTGGTGAGTCTTCTGTCAGAAGTATGCAGAACCATCTAGATCTCTCTTTTCGAGCTATTTAATGCGAGAAACACGTTTTCTTGTGTTTTCACCACCCCACAGTGCGTTTGATATGCAGAACCGGAGATATCTTGGTTTTCGTGGGGTTTGTAGCTGAGATATGTATTTTCTGCGATAATCTTGGTGAGTCTTCTGTCAGAAGTATGCAGAATCATCTAGATCGCTCTTTTCGAGCTATTTAATGCGAGAAACACGTTTTCTTGTGTTTTCACCACCCCACAGTGCGTTTGATATGCAGAACCGGAGATATCTTGGTTTTCGTGGGGTTTGTAGCTGAGATATGCATTTTCTGCGATAATCTTGGTGAGTCTTCCGTCAGAAGTATGCAGAATCATCTAGATCGCTCTTTTCGAGCTATTTAATGCGAGAAACACGTTTTCTTGTGTTTTCAACACTCCACAGTTCGTTTGATATGCAGAACCGGCGATATCTTGATTTTCGTGGTTTTTCCTGCTGAGATATGCATTTTCAGCGATAATCTTGGTGAGTCTTCTGTCAGAAGTATGCAGAATCTTCGACATCGCTCATTTCGAGCTAGTTAATGCTAGAAACACGTTATCTGGTGTTTTCACCACTACACAGTTCGTTGTATATGCAGAACAGGAGATATCTTGGTTTTCGTGGGGTTTCTAGCAGAGATATGCATTATCTGCGATAATCATGGTGAGACTTCTGTTAGAAGTATGCTGAATCATCGAGATCGCACTTTTCGATCTATTTAATGCGAGAAACACGTTGTCTGGTGTTTTCACCACTCCACAGTTGGTTTGATATGCAGAACCGGCGATGTTTGGTTTTCGTCGGGTTTCAAGCTGAGAAATGCATTTTCTGAGATAATCTTGGTGAGACTCCAGTCAGAAGTATGCAGCATCTTCGAGTTCGCTCTTTTCGAGCAACTTAATGCGAGAAACACGTTATCTGGTTGTTTTCACCACTCCACAGTTCGTTTGATATGCAGAACCGGCGATATCTTGATTTTCGTGGTTTTTCGTGCTGAGATATGCATTTTCAGCGATAATCTTGGTGAGTCTTCTGTCAGAAGTATGCAGAATCATCGAGATCCCTCTTTTCGAGCTATTTAATGAGAGAAACACGTTATCTGGTTGTTTTCACCACTCCACAGTTCGTTTGATATGCAGAACCGGCGATATCTTAATTTTCGTGGTGTGTCCAGCTGAGATATGCATTTTCTGCGATAATCTTGGTGAGTCTTCTGTCAGAAGTATGCAGAATCATCGAGATCGCTCATTTCGAGCTAGTTAATGCGAGAAACACGTTATCTGGTGTTTTCACCACTCCACAGTTCGTTGTATATGCAGAACAGGAGATATCTTGGTTTTCGTGGGGTTTCTAGCAGAGATATGCATTTTCTGCGATAATCTATGTGAGTCTTCTGCCAGAAGTATGCAGAATCATCTAGATCGCTCTTTTCGAGCTATTTAACGCGAGAAACACGATATCTGGTGTTTTCAGCACTCCACAGTGCGTATGATATGCAGAACCGGCGATATCTTGGTTTTCGTGGGGTTTCAAGCTGAAATATGCATTTTCTGCGATAATCTTGGTGAGACTTCAGTCAGAAGTATGCAGAATCGTCGAGATCGCTCATTTCGAGCTAGTTAATGCGAGAAACACGTTATCTGGTGTTTTCCCCACTCCACAGTTCGTTGTATATGCAGAACAGGAGATATCTTGGTTTTCGTGGGGTTTCTAGCAGAGATATGCATTTTCTGCGATAATCTAGATGAGTCTTCTGCCAGAAGTATGCAGAATCATCTAGATCGCTCTTTTCGAGCTATTTAATGCGAGAAACACGATATCTGGTGTTTTCAGCACTCCACAGTGCGTATGATATGCAGAACCGGCGATATCTTGGTTTTCGTGGGGTTTCAAGCTGAAATATGCATTTTCTGCGATAATCTTGGTGAGACTTCAGTCAGAAGTATGCAGAATCTTCGAGATCGCTCATTTCGAGCTAGTTAATGCGAGAAACACGTTATCTGGTGTTTTCACCACTCCACAGTACGTTGTATATGCAGAACAGGAGATATCTTGGTTTTCGTGGGGTTTCTAGCAGAGATATGCATTTTCTGCGATAATCTAGGTGAGTCTTCTGCCAGAAGTATGCAGAATCTTCGAGATCGTTCTTTTCGAGCAACTTAATGCGAGAAACACGATATATGGTTGTTTTCACCACTCCACAGTGCGTATGATATGCAGAACCGGCGATATCTTAGTTTTCGTGGGGTTTCAAGCTGAAATATGCATTTTCTGCGATAATCTTGGTGAGACTTCAGTCAGAAGTATGCAGAATCGTCGAGATCGCTCATTTCGAGCTAGTTAATGCGAGAAACACGTTATCTGGTGTTTTCCCCACTCCACAGTTCGTTGTATATGCAGAACAGGAGATATCTTGGTTTTCGTGGGGTTTCTAGCAGAGATATGCATTTTCTGCGATAATCTAGATGAGTCTTCTGCCAGAAGTATGCAGAATCATCTAGATCGCTCTTTTCGAGCTATTTAATGCGAGAAACACGATATCTGGTGTTTTCAGCACTCCACAGTGCGTATGATATGCAGAACCGGCGATATCTTGGATGTCGTAGGGTATCAAGCTGAGATATGCATTTTCTGCGATAATCATGGTGAGACTTCTGTCAGAAGTATGCAGAATCATCGGGATCGCTCTTTTCGAGCTATTTAATGCGAGAAACACGTTTTCTGGGGTTTTCACCACTCCACAGTTCGTTGGATATGCAGAACAGGAGATATCTTGGTTTTCGTGGGGTTTCTAGCAGAGATATGCAATTTCTGCGATAATCATGGTGAGACTTCTGTTAGAAGTTTGCAGAATCATCGAGATCGCACATTTCGATCTATTTAATGCGAGAAACACGTTATCTGGTGTTTTCACCACTCCACAGTGCGTTTGATATGCAGAACCAGCGATATCTTGGTTTTCGTGGGGTTTCAAGCTGAGATATGCATTTTTTACGATAATCATGGTGAGAATTCTGTCCGAAGTATGCAGAATCATCGAGATCGCACTTTTCGTGCTATTTAATGCGAGAAACAGGATATCTGGTGTTTTCAGCACTCCACAGTGCGTATGATATGCAGAACCGGCGATATCTTGATTTTCGTGGTTTTTCGTGCTGAGATATGCATTTTCAGCGATAATCTTGGTGAGTCTTCTGTCAGAAGTATGCAGAATCATCGAGTTCCCTCTTTTCGAGCTATTTAATGCGAGAAACACGTTATCTGGTTGTTTTCACCACTCCACAGTTCGTTTGATATGCAGAACCGGCGATATCTTGATTTTCGTGGTTTTTCGTGCTGAGATATGCATTTTCAGCGATAATCTTGGTGAGTCTTCTGTCAGAAGTATGCAGAATCATCTAGATCGCTCTTTTCGAGCTATTTAATGCGAGAAACACGTTATCTGGTATTTTCACCACTTCACAGTGCGTTTGATATGCAGAACCGGCGATATCTTGATTTTCGTGGTGTGTCCAGCTGAGATATGCATTTTCTGCGATAATCTTGGTGAGTCTTCTGTCAGAAGTATGCAGAATCATCGAGATCCCTCTTTTCGAGCTATTTAATGCGAGAAACACGTTATCTGGTTGTTTTCACCACTCCACAGTTCGTTTGATATGCAGAACCGGCGATATCTTGATTTTCGTGGTTTTTCGTGCTGAGATATGCATTTTCAGCGATAATCTTGGTGAGTCTTCTGTCAGATGTATGCAGAATCTTCGAGATCACTCATTTCGAGCGAGTTAATGCTAGAAACACGTTATCTGGTGTTTTCACCACTCCACAGTTCGTTGTATATGCAGAACAGGAGATATCTTGGTTTTCGTGGGGTTTCTAGCAGAGATATGCATTATCTGCGATAATCTTGGTGAGTCTTCCGTCAGAAGTATGCAGAATCATCTAGATCGCTCTTTTCGAGCTATTTAATGCGAGAAACAAGTTTTCTTGTGTTTTCAACACTCCACAGTTCGTTTGATATGCAGAACCGGCGATATCTTGATTTTCGTGGTTTTTCCTGCTGAGATATGCATTTTCAGCGATAATCTTGGTGGGTCTTCTGTCAGAAGTATGCAGAATCTTCGACATCGCTCATTTCGAGCTAGTTAATGCTAGAAACACGTTATCTGGTGTTTTCACCACTACACAGTTCGTTGTATATGCAGAACAGGAGATATCTTGGTTTTCGTGGGGTTTCTAGCAGAGATATGCATTATCTGCGATAATCATGGTGAGACTTCTGTTAGAAGTATGCTGAATCATCGAGATCGCACTTTTCGATCTATTTAATGCGAGAAACACGTTGTCTGGTGTTTTCACCACTCCACAGTTGGTTTGATATGCAGAACCGGCGATGTTTGGTTTTCGTCGGGTTTCAAGCTGAGAAATGCATTTTCTGCGATAATCTTGGTGAGACTTCAGTCAGAAGTATGCAGAATCTTCGAGTTCGCTCTTTTCGAGCAACTTAATGCGAGAAACACGTTATCTGGTTGTTTTCACCACTCCACAGTTCGTTTGATATGCAGAACCGGCGATATCTTGATTTTCGTGGTTTTTCGTGCTGAGATATGCATTTTCAGCGATAATCTTGGTGAGTCTTCTGTCAGAAGTATGCAGAATCATCGAGATCCCTCTTTTCGAGCTATTTAATGAGAGAAACACGTTATCTGGTTGTTTTCACCACTCCACAGTTGGTTTGATATGCAGAACCGGCGATGTTTGGTTTTCGTCGGGTTTCAAGCTGAGATATGCATTTTCAGCGATAATCCTGGTGAGTCTTCTGTCAGAAGTATGCAGAATCATCTAGATCGCTCTTTTCGAGCTATTTAATGCGAGAAACACGTTATCTGGTATTTTCACCACTCCACAGTGCGTTTGATATGCAGAACCGGCGATATCTTGATTTTCGTGGTGTGTCCAGCTGAGATATGCATTTTCTGCGATAATCTTGGTGAGTCTTCTGTCAGAAGTATGCAGAATCATCGAGATCGCTCATTTCGAGCTAGTTAATGCGAGAAACACGTTATCTGGTGTTTTCACCACTCCACAGTTCGTTGTATATGCAGAACAGGAGATATCTTGGTTTTCGTGGGGTTTCTAGCAGAGATATGCATTTTCTGCGATAATCTATGTGAGTCTTCTGCCAGAAGTATGCAGAATCATCTAGATCGCTCTTTTCGAGCTATTTAATGCGAGAAACACGATATCTGGTGTTTTCAGCACTCCACAGTGCGTATGATATGCAGAACCGGCGATATCTTGGTTTTCGTGGGGTTTCAAGCTGAAATATGCATTTTCTGCGATAATCTTGGTGAGACTTCAGTCAGAAGTATGCAGAATCGTCGAGATCGCTCATTTCGAGCTAGTTAATGCGAGAAACACGTTATCTGGTGTTTTCCCCACTCCACAGTTCGTTGTATATGCAGAACAGGAGATGTCTTGGTTTTCGTGGGGTTTCTAGCAGAGATATGCATTTTCTGCGATAATCTAGATGAGTCTTCTGCCAGAAGAATGCAGAATCATCTAGATCGCTCTTTTCGAGCTATTTAATGCGAGAAACACGATATCTGGTGTATTCAGCACTCCACAGTGCGTATGATATGCAGAACCGGCGGTATCTTGGTTTTCGTGGGGTTTCAAGCTGAAATATGCATTTTCTGCGATAATCTTGGTGAGACTTCAGTCAGAAGTATGCAGAATCTTCGAGATCGCTCATTTCGAGCTAGTTAATGCGAGAAACACGTTATCTGGTGTTTTCACCACTCCACAGTACGTTGTATATGCAGAACAGGAGATATCTTGGTTTTCGTGGGGTTTCTAGCAGAGATATGCATTTTCTGCGATAATCTAGGTGAGTCTTCTGCCAGAAGTATGCAGAATCTTCGAGATCGTTCTTTTCGAGCAACTTAATGCGAGAAACACGATATATGGTTGTTTTCACCACTCCACAGTGCGTTTGATATGCAGAACGGGCGACATCTTGATTTTCGTGAGGTTTCAAGCTGAGATATGCATTTTCTGCGATAATCTTGGTGAGACTTCAGTCAGAAATATGCAGAATCTTCTAGATCGCCCTTTTCGTGCTATTTAATGCGAAAAAACAAGTTTTCTGGTGTTTTCAACATTCCACAGTGCGTTTGATATGCAGAATCGATGATATCTTGTTTTTCGTGGTGTTTCCAGCTGAGATATGCATTTTCTGCGATAAACTTGGTGAGTCTTCTGTCAGAAGTATGCAGAATCATCGAGATCCCTCTTTTCGAGCTATTTAATGCGAGAAACACGTTAATTGGTGTTTTCACCACTCCACAGTGCGTTTGATATGCGGAACCGGCGATATCTTGATTCTCGTGGTTTTTCGTGCTGAGATATGCATTTTCAGCGATAATCTTGGTGAGTCTTCTGTCAGAAGTATGCAGAATCTTCGAGATCGCTCATTTCGAGCGAGTTAATGCTAGAAACACGTTATCTGCTGTTTTCACCACTCCACAGTTCGTTGTATATGCAGAACAGGAGATATCTTGGTTTTCGTGGGGTTTCTAGCAGAGATATGCATTATCTGCGATAATCTTGGTGAGTCTTCCGTCAGAAGTATGCAGAATCATCTAGATCGCTCTTTTCGAGCTAGTTAATGCGAGAAACACGTTATCTGGTGTTTTCACCACTCCACAGTTCGTTCTATATGCAGAACAGGAGATATCTTGGTTTTCGTGGGGTTTCTAGCAGAGATATGCATTTTCTGCGATAATCTATGTGAGTCTTCTGCCAGAAGTATGCAGAATCATCTAGATCGCTCTTTTCGAGCTATTTAATGCGAGAAACACGATATCTGGTGTTTTCAGCACTCCACAGTTCGTTGTATATGCAGAACAGGAGATATCTTGGTTTTCGTGGGGTTTCTAGCAGAGATATGCATTATCTGCGATAATCATGGTGAGACTTCTGTTAGAAGTATGCAGAATCATCGAGATCGCACTTTTCGATCTATTTAATGCGAGAAACACGTTGTCTGGTTTTTTCACCACTCCACAGTTGGTTTGATATGCAGAACCGGCGATGTTTGGTTTTCGTCGGGTTTCAAGCTGAGATATGCATTTTCTGCGATAATCTTGGTGAGACTTCAGTCAGAGGTATGCAGAATCTACGAGATCGCTCATTTCGAGCTAGTTAATGCGAGAAAAACGTTATCTTGTGTTTTCACCACTCCACAGTTCGTTGTATATGCAGAACAGGAGATATCTTGGTTTTCGTGGGGTTTCCAGCTGAAATATGCATTTTCTGCGATAATCTTTGTGTTTCATCTATGAGAAGTATGCAGAATCATCCAGAACGCTCTTTTCGATCTATTTAATGCGAGAAACACGTTGTCTGGTGTTTTCACCACTCCACAGTTGGTTTGATATGCAGAACCGGCGATATCTGGGTTTTCGTGGGGTTTCAAGCTGAGATATGCATTTTCTGCGGCAATCTTGGTGAGACTTCAGTCAGAAGTATGCAGAATAATCGAGATCGCTCTTTTCGAGCTACTTAATGCGAGAAACACGTTATCTGGTGTTTTCGGCACTCCACAGTGCGTTTGACATGCAGAACCGGAGATATCTTGGTTACGGTCGGGATTCAAGCTGAGATATGCATTTTCTACGATAATCTTGGCGAGACTTCTGTCAGAAGTATGCAGAATCATCGGGATCGCTCTTTTCGAGCTATTTAATGCGAGAATCACGTTATCTGGTGTTTTCACCACTCCACAGTGCGTTTGATATGCAGAACCGGCGACATCTTGGCTTTCGTCGGGGTTCAAGCTGAGATATGCATTTTCTGCGATAATCTTGGTGAGTCTTCTGTCAGAAGTATGCAGAACCATCTAGATCTCTCTTTTCGAGCTATTTAATGCGAGAAACACGTTTTCTTGTGTTTTCACCACCCCACAGTGCGTTTGATATGCAGAACCGGAGATATCTTGGTTTTCGTGGGGTTTGTAGCTGAGATATGCATTTTCTGCGATAATCTTGGTGAGACTTCAGTCAGAGGTATGCAGAATCTACGAGATCGCTCATTTCGAGCTAGTTAATGCGAGAAAAACGTTATCTTGTGTTTTCACCACTCCACAGTTCGTTGTATATGCAGAACAGGAGATATCTTGGTTTTCGTGGGGTTTCCAGCTGAAATATGCATTTTCTGCGATAATCTTTGTGTTTCATCTATGAGAAGTATGCAGAATCATCCAGAACGCTCTTTTCGATCTATTTAATGCGAGAAACACGTTGTCTGGTGTTTTCACCACTCCACAGTTGGTTTGATATGCAGAACCGGCGATATCTGGGTTTTCGTGGGGTTTCAAGCTGAGATATGCATTTTCTGCGGCAATCTTGGTGAGACTTCAGTCAGAAGTATGCAGAATAATCGAGATCGCTCTTTTCGAGCTACTTAATGCGAGAAACACGTTATCTGGTGTTTTCGGCACTCCACAGTGCGTTTGACATGCAGAACCGGAGATATCTTGGTTACGGTCGGGATTCAAGCTGAGATATGCATTTTCTACGATAATCTTGGCGAGACTTCTGTCAGAAGTATGCAGAATCATCGGGATCGCTCTTTTCGAGCTATTTAATGCGAGAATCACGTTATCTGGTGTTTTCACCACTCCACAGTGCGTTTGATATGCAGAACCGGCGACATCTTGGCTTTCGTCGGGGTTCAAGCTGAGATATGCATTTTCTGCGATAATCTTGGTGAGTCTTCTGTCAGAAGTATGCAGAACCATCTAGATCTCTCTTTTCGAGCTATTTAATGCGAGAAACACGTTTTCTTGTGTTTTTACCACCCCACAGTGCGTTTGATATGCAGAACCGGAGATATCTTGGTTTTCGTGGGGTTTGTAGCTGAGATATGCATTTTCTGCGATAATCTTGGTGAGTCTTCTGTCAGAAGTATGCAGAATCATCTAGATCGCTCTTTTCGAGCTATTTAATGCGAGAAACACGTTTTCTTGTGTTTTCACCACCCCACAGTGCGTTTGATATGCAGAACCGGAGATATCTTGGTTTTCGTGGGGTTTGTAGCTGAGATATGCATTTTCTGCGATAATCTTGGTGAGTCTTCCGTCAGAAGTATGCAGAATCATCTAGATCGCTCTTTTCGAGCTAGTTAATGCGAGAAACACGTTATCTGGTGTTTTCACCACTCCACAGTTCGTTCTATATGCAGAACAGGAGATATCTTGGTTTTCGTGGGGTTTCTAGCAGAGATATGCATTTTCTGCGATAATCTATGTGAGTCTTCTGCCAGAAGTATGCAGAATCATCTAGATCGCTCTTTTCGAGCTATTTAATGCGAGAAACACGATATCTGGTGTTTTCAGCACTCCACAGTGCGTATGATATGCAGAACCGGCGATATCTTGGTTTTCGTGGGGTTTCAAGCTGAAATATGCATTTTCTGCGATAATCTTGGTGAGACTTCAGTCAGAAGTATGCAGAATCATCGAGATCGCACTTTTCGATCTATTTAATGCGAGAAACACGTTGTCTGGTGTTTTCACCACTCCACAGTTGGTTTGATATGCAGAACCGGCGATGTTTGGTTTTCGTCGGGTTTCAAGCTGAGAAATGCATTTTCTGCGATAATCTTGGTGAGACTTCAGTCAGAAGTATGCAGAATCTTCGAGTTCGCTCTTTTCGAGCAACTTAATGCGAGAAACACGTTATCTGGTTGTTTTCACCACTCCACAGTTCGTTAGATATGCAGAACCGGCGATATCTTGATTTTCGTGGTTTTTCGTGCTGAGATATGCATTTTCAGCGATAATCTTGGTGAGTCTTCTGTCAGAAGTATGCAGAATCATCGAGATCCCTCTTTGCGAGCTATTTAATGAGAGAAACACGTTATCTGGTTGTTTTCACCACTCCACAGTTCGTTTGATATGCAGAACCGGCGATATCTTGATTTTCGTGGTTTTTCGTGCTGAGATATGCATTTTCTGCGATAATCTAGATGAGTCTTCTGCCAGAAGTATGCAGAATCATCTAGATCGCTCTTTTCGAGCTATTTAATGCGAGAAACACGATATCTGGTGTTTTCAGCACTCCACAGTGCGTATGATATGCAGAACCGGCGATATCTTGGTTTTCGTGGGGTTTGTAGCTGAGATATGCATTTTCTGCGATAATCTTGGTGAGTCTTCTGTCAGAAGTATGCAGAATCATCTAGATCGCTCTTTTCGAGCTATTTAATGCGAGAAACACGTTTTCTTGTGTTTTCACCACCCCACAGTGCGTTTGATATGCAGAACCGGAGATATCTTGGTTTTCGTGGGGTTTGTAGCTGAGATATGCATTTTCTGCGATAATCTTGGTGAGTCTTCCGTCAGAAGTATGCAGAATCATCTAGATCGCTCTTTTCGAGCTAGTTAATGCGAGAAACACGTTATCTGGTGTTTTCACCACTCCACAGTTCTTTCTATATGCAGAACAGGAGATATCTTGGTTTTCGTGGGGTTTCTAGCAGAGATATGCATTTTCTGCGATAATCTATGTGAGTCTTCTGCCAGAAGTATGCAGAATCATCTAGATCGCTCTTTTCGAGCTATTTAATGCGAGAAACACGTTATCTGGTATTTTCACCACTCCACAGTGCGTTTGATATGCAGAACCGGCGATATCTTGATTTTCGTGGTGTGTCCAGCTGAGATATGCATTTTCTGCGATAATCTTGGTGAGTCTTCTGTCAGAAGTATGCAGAATCATCGAGATAGCTCATTTCGAGCTAGTTAATGCGAGAAACACGTTATCTGGTGTTTTCACCACTCCACAGTTCGTTGTATATGCAGAACAGGAGATATCTTGGTTTTCGTGGGGTTTCTAGCAGAGATATGCATTTTCTGCGATAATCTATGTGAGTCTTCTGCCAGAAGTATGCAGAATCATCTAGATCGCTCTTTTCGAGCTATTTAATGCGAGAAACACGATATCTGGTGTTTTCAGCACTCCACAGTGCGTATGATATGCAGAACCGGCGATATCTTGGTTTTCGTGGGGTTTCAAGCTGAAATATGCATTTTCTGCGATAATCTTGGTGAGACTTCAGTCAGAAGTATGCAGAATCGTCGAGATCGCTCATTTCGAGCT
Organism: Anthophora plumipes; assembly: GCA_951804975.1. Taxonomy (NCBI): domain Eukaryota; kingdom Metazoa; phylum Arthropoda; class Insecta; order Hymenoptera; family Apidae; genus Anthophora; species Anthophora plumipes. The sequence continues at coordinate 1,853,375 of CATORF010000356.1, read as the reverse complement.
AGTTAATGCGAGAAACACGTTATCTGGTGTTTTCCCCACTCCACAGTTCGTTGTATATGCAGAACAGGAGATATCTTGGTTTTCGTGGGGTTTCTAGCAGAGATATGCATTTTCTGCGATAATCTAGATGAGTCTTCTGCCAGAAGTATGCAGAATCATCTAGATCGCTCTTTTCGAGCTATTTAATGCGAGAAACACGATATCTGGTGTTTTCAGCACTCCACAGTGCGTATGATATGCAGAACCGGCGATATCTTGGTTTTCGTGGGGTTTCAAGCTGAAATATGCATTTTCTGCGATAATCTTGGTGAGACTTCAGTCAGAAGTATGCAGAATCTTCGAGATCGCTCATTTCGAGCTAGTTAATGCGAGAAACACGTTATCTGGTGTTTTCACCACTCCACAGTACGTTGTATATGCAGAACAGGAGATATCTTGGTTTTCGTGGGGTTTCTAGCAGAGATATGCATTTTCTGCGATAATCTAAATGAGTCTTCTGCCAGAAGTATGCAGAATCTTCGAGATCGTTCTTTTCGAGCAACTTAATGCGAGAAACACGATATATGGTTGTTTTCACCACTCCACAGTGCGTTTGATATGCAGAACGGGCGACATCTTGATTTTCGCGAGGTTTCAAGCTGAGATATGCATTTTCTGCGATAATCTTGGTGAGACTTCAGTCAGAAATATGCAGAATCTTCTAGATCGCTCTTTTCGTGCTATTTAATGCGAAAAAACAAGTTTTCTGGTGTTTTCAACATTCCACAGTGCGTTTGATATGCAGAACCGATGATATCTTGTTTTTCGTGGTGTTTCCAGCTGAGATATGCATTTTCTGCGATAAACTTGGTGAGTCTTCTGTCAGAAGTATGCAGAATCATCGAGATCCCTCTTTTCGAGCTATTTAATGCGAGAAACACGTTAATTGGTGTTTTCACCACTCCACAGTGCGTTTGATATGCGGAACCAGCGACATCTTGGATTTCGTCGGGTTTCAAGCTGAGACATGCATTTTCTGCGATAATCTTGGTGAGTCTTCTGTCAGAAGTATGCAGAATCATCGGGATCGCTCTTTTCGAGCTATTTAATGCGAGAAACACGTTTTCTGGGGTTTTCACCACTCCACAGTTCGTTGGATATGCAGAACAGGAGATATCTTGGTTTTCGTGGGGTTTCTAGCAGAGATATGCATTTTCTGCGATAATCATGGTGAGACTTCTGTTAGAAGTATGCAGAATCATCGAGATCGCACATTTCGATCTATTTAATGCGAGAAACACGTTAATTGGTGTTTTCACCACTCCACAGTGCGTTTGATATGCGGAACCAGCGACATCTTGGATTTCGTCGGGTTTCAAGCTGAGACATGCATTTTTTACGATAATCATGGTGAGAATTCTGTCCGAAGTATGCAGAATCATCGAGATCGCACTTTTCGTGCTATTTAATGCGAGAAACAGGATATCTGGTGTTTTCAGCACTCCACAGTGCGTATGATATGCAGAACCGGCGATATCTTGGTTTTCGTGGGGTTTCAAGCTGAGATGTGCATTGTCTGCGATAATCTTGGTGAGACATCTGTCCGAAGTGTGCAGAATCATCGAGATCGCACTTTTTGAGCTATTTAATGCGAGAAAAACCTTATCTGGTGTTTTCACCACCCCACAGTGCGTTTGATATGCAGAACCGGCGATATCTGGGTTTTCGTGGGGTTTCAAGCTGAGATATGCATTTTCTGCGATAATCTTGGTGAGACCTCTGTCCGAAGTATGCAGAAACATCGAGATCGCTCATTTCGAGCTAGTTAATGCGAGAAACACGTTATCTGGTGTTTTCACCACTCCACAGTACGTTGTATATGCAGAACAGGAGATATCTTGGTTTTCGTGGGGTTTCTAGCAGAGATATGCATTTTCTGCGATAATCTAGGTGAGTCTTCTGCCAGAAGTATGCAGAATCTTCGAGATCGTTCTTTTCGTGCAACTTAATGCGAGAAACACGATATATGGTTGTTTTCACCACTCCACAGTGCGTTTGATATGCAGAACGGGCGACATCTTGATTTTCGTGAGGTTTCAAGCTGAGATATGCATTTTCTGCGATAATCTTGGTGAGACTTCAGTCAGAAATATGCAGAATCTTCTAGATCGCTCTTTTCGTGCTATTTAATGCGAAAAAACAAGTTTTCTGGTGTTTTCAACATTCCACAGTGCGTTTGATATGCAGAACCGATGATATCTTGTTTTTCGTGGTGTTTCCAGCTGAGATATGCATTTTCGGCGATAAACTTGGTGAGTCTTCTGTCAGAAGTATGCAGAATCATCGAGATCCCTCTTTTCGAGCTATTTAATGCGAGAAACACGTTAATTGGTGTTTTCACCACTCCACAGTGCGTTTGATATGCGGAACCAGCGACATCTTGGATTTCGTCGGGTTTCAAGCTGAGACATGCATTTTCTGCGATAATCTTGGTGAGTCTTCTGTCAGAAGTATGCAGAATCATCGGGATCGCTCTTTTCGAGCTATTTAATGCGAGAAACACGTTTTCTGGGGTTTTCACCACTCCACAGTTCTTTGGATATGCAGAACAGGAGATATCTTGGTTTTCGTGGGGTTTCTAGCAGAGATATGCATTTTCTGCGATAATCATGGTGAGACTTCTGTTAGAAGTATGCAGAATCATCGAGATCGCACATTTCGATCTATTTAATGCGAGAAACACGTTAATTGGTGTTTTCACCACTCCACAGTGCGTTTGATATGCGGAACCAGCGACATCTTGGATTTCGTCGGGTTTCAAGCTGAGACATGCATTTTTTACGATAATCATCGTGAGAATTCTGTCCGAAGTATGCAGAATCATCGAGATCGCACTTTTCGTGCTATTTAATGCGAGAAACAGGATATCTGGTGTTTTCAGCACTCCACAGTGCGTATGATATGCAGAACCGGCGATATCTTGGTTTTCGTGGGGTTTCAAGCTGAGATGTGCATTGTCTGCGATAATCTTGGTGAGACATCTGTCCGAAGTGTGCAGAATCATCGAGATCGCACTTTTTGAGCTATTTAATGCGAGAAAAACCTTATCTGGTGTTTTCACCACCCCACAGTGCGTTTGATATGCAGAACCGGCGATATCTGGGTTTTCGTGGGGTTTCAAGCTGAGATATGCATTTTCTGCGATAATCTTGGTGAGACCTCTGTCCGAAGTATGCAGAAACATCGAGATCGCTCTTTTCGACATATTTAATGCGAGAAACACGTTATCTGGTGATTTCACCACTCCACAGTGCGTTTGATATGCAGAACCAGCGATATCCTGGTTTTCGTGGGGTTTCAAGCTCAGATATGCATTTTATGCGATAATCTTGGTGAGGCTTCTGTCCGAAGTATGCAGAGTCACCGAGATCGTACTTTTCGAGCTATTTAATGCGAGAAACACGTTTTCTGGGGTTTTCACCACACCACAGTTCGTTGGATATGCAGAACAGGTGATATCTTGGTTTTCGTGGGGTTTCAAGCTGAGATATGCACTTTTTACGATAATCTTGGTGAGACTTCTGTCCGAAGTATGCTTAATCATCGAGATCGCTCTATTCGAACTATTTAATGCGACAAAACGTTATCTGGTGTTTTCAGCACTCCACAGTGCGTTTGATATGCAGAACCAGTGATACCTCAGTTTTCGTGGGGTTTCAAGCTGAGATATGCATTTTCTACGATAATCTTGGTGAGACTTCTCTCAGAAGGATGCAGAATCTTCGAGATCGCTCTTTTCGAGCTACTTAATGCGAGATACACTTTATCTGGTGTTTTCACCACTCCACAGTGCGTTTGACATGCAGTACCGGCGACATCTTGGATTTCGTCGGGGTTCAAGCTGAGATATGCATTTTCTGCGATAATCTTGGTGAGTCTTCTGTCAGAAGTATGCAGAATCATCGAGATCCCTCTTTTCGAGCTATTTAATGCGAGAAACACGTTATCTGGTTGTTTTCACCACTCCACAGTTCGTTTGATATGCAGAACCGGCGATATCTTGATTTTCGTGGTTTTTCGTGCTGAGATATGCATTTTCAGCGATAATCTTGGTGAGTCTTCTGTCAGAAGTATGCAGAATCTTCGTGATCGCTCATTTCGAGCGAGTTAATGCTAGAAACACGTTATCTGGTGTTTTCACCACTCCACAGTTCGTTGTATATGCAGAACAGGAGATATCTTGGTTTTCGTGGGGTTTCAAGCTGAGATATGCATTTTCTGCGATAATCTTGGCGAGACTTCTGTCAGAAGTATGCAGAATCATCGGGATCGCTCTTTTCGAGCTATTTAATGCGAGAATCACGTTATCTGGTGTTTTCACCACTCCACAGTGCGTTTGATATGCAGAACCGGCGACATCTTGGCTTTCGTCGGGGTTCAAGCTGAGATATGCATTTTCTGCGATAATCTTGGTGAGTCTTCTGTCAGAAGTATGCAGAACCATCTAGATCTCTCTTTTCGAGCTATTTAATGCGAGAAACACGTTTTCTTGTGTTTTCACCACCCCACAGTGCGTTTGATATGCAGAACCGGAGATATCTTGGTTTTCGTGGGGTTTGTAGCTGAGATATGCATTTTCTGCGATAATCTTGGTGAGTCTTCTGTCAGAAGTATGCAGAATCATCTAGATCGCTCTTTTCGAGCTATTTAATGCGAGAAACACGTTTTCTTGTGTTTTCACCACCCCACAGTGCGTTTGATATGCAGAACCGGAGATATCTTGGTTTTCGTGGGGTTTGTAGCTGAGATATGCATTTTCTGCGATAATCTTGGTGAGTCTTCCGTCAGAAGTATGCAGAATCATCTAGATCGCTCTTTTCGAGCTATTTAATGCGAGAAACACGTTTTCTTGTGTTTTCAACACTCCACAGTTCGTTTGATATGCAGAACCGGCGATATCTTGATTTTCGTGGTTTTTCCTGCTGAGATATGCATTTTCAGCGATAATCTTGGTGAGTCTTCTGTCAGAAGTATGCAGAATATTCGACATCGCTCATTTCGAGCTAGTTAATGCTAGAAACACGTTATCTGGTGTTTTCACCACTACACAGTTCGTTGTATATGCAGAACAGGAGATATATTGGTTTTCGTGGGGTTTCTAGCAGAGATATGCATTATCTGCGATAATCATGGTGAGACTTCTGTTAGAAGTATGCAGAATCATCGAGATCGCACTTTTCGATCTATTAAATGCGAGAAACACGTTGTCTGGTGTTTTCACCACTCCACAGTTGGTTTGATATGCAGAACCGGCGATGTTTGGTTTTCGTCGGGTTTCAAGCTGAGATATGCATTTTCTGCGGCAATCTTGGTGAGTCTTCTGTCAGAAGTATGCAGAATCTTCGTGATCGCTCATTTCGAGCGAGTTAATGCTAGAAACACGTTATCTGGTGTTTTCACCACTCCACAGTTCGTTGTATATGCAGAACAGGAGATATCTTGGTTTTCGTGGGGTTTCAAGCTGAGATATGCATTTTCTGCGATAATCTTGGCGAGACTTCTGTCAGAAGTATGCAGAATCATCGGGATCGCTCTTTTCGAGCTATTTAATGCGAGAATCACGTTATCTGGTGTTTTCACCACTCCACAGTGCGTTTGATATGCAGAACCGGCGACATCTTGGCTTTCGTCGGGGTTCAAGCTGAGATATGCATTTTCTGCGATAATCTTGGTGAGTCTTCTGTCAGAAGTATGCAGAATCTTCGTGATCGCTCATTTCGAGCGAGTTAATGCTAGAAACACGTTTTCTTGTGTTTTCACCACCCCACAGTGCGTTTGATATGCAGAACCGGAGATATCTTGGTTTTCGTGGGGTTTGTAGCTGAGATATGCATTTTCTGCGATAATCTTGGTGAGTCTTCTGTCAGAAGTATGCAGAATCATCTAGATCGCTCTTTTCGAGCTATTTAATGCGAGAAACACGTTTTCTTGTGTTTTCACCACCCCACAGTGCGTTTGATATGCAGAACCGGAGATATCTTGGTTTTCGTGGGGTTTGTAGCTGAGATATGCATTTTCTGCGATAATCTTGGTGAGTCTTCCGTCAGAAGTATGCAGAATCATCTAGATCGCTCTTTTCGAGCTATTTAATGCGAGAAACACGTTTTCTTGTGTTTTCAACACTCCACAGTTCGTTTGATATGCAGAACCGGCGATATCTTGATTTTCGTGGTTTTTCCTGCTGAGATATGCATTTTCAGCGATAATCTTGGTGAGTGTTCTGTCAGAAGTATGCAGAATCTTCGACATCGCTCATTTCGAGCTAGTTAATGCTAGAAACACGTTATCTGGTGTTTTCACCACTACACAGTTCGTTGTATATGCAGAACAGGAGATATCTTGGTTTTCGTGGGGTTTCTAGCAGAGATATGCATTATCTGCGATAATCATGGTGAGACTTCTGTTAGAAGTATGCAGAATCATCGAGATCGCACTTTTCGATCTATTAAATGCGAGAAACACGTTGTCTGGTGTTTTCACCACTCCACAGTTGGTTTGATATGCAGAACCGGCGATGTTTGGTTTTCGTCGGGTTTCAAGCTGAGAAATGCATTTTCTGCGATAATCTTGGTGAGACTTCAGTCAGAAGTATGCAGAATCTTCGAGTTCGCTCTTTTCGAGCAACTTAATGCGAGAAACACGTTATCTGGTTGTTTTCACCACTCCACAGTTCGTTAGATATGCAGAACCGGCGATATCTTGATTTTCGTGGTTTTTCGTGCTGAGATATGCATTTTCAGCGATAATCTTGGTGAGTCTTCTGTCAGAAGTATGCAGAATCATCGAGATCCCTCTTTTCGAGCTATTTAATGAGAGAAACACGTTATCTGGTTGTTTTCACCACTCCACAGTTCGTTTGATATGCAGAACCGGCGATATCTTGATTTTCGTGGTTTTTCGTGCTGAGATATGCATTTTCAGCGATAATCTTGGTGAGTCTTCTGTCAGAAGTATGCAGAATCATCTAGATCGCTCTTTTCGAGCTATTTAATGCGAGAAACACGTTATCTGGTATTTTCACCACTCCACAGTGCGTTTGATATGCAGAACCGGCGATATCTTGATTTTCGTGGTGTGTCCAGCTGAGATATGCATTTTCTGCGATAATCTTGGTGAGTCTTCTGTCAGAAGTATGCAGAATCATCGAGATCGCTCATTTCGAGCTAGTTAATGCGAGAAACACGTTATCTGGTGTTTTCACCACTCCACAGTTCGTTGTATATGCAGAACAGGAGATATCTTGGTTTTCGTGGGGTTTCTAGCAGAGATATGCATTTTCTGCGATAATCTATGTGAGTCTTCTGCCAGAAGTATGCAGAATCATCTAGATCGCTCTTTTCGAGATATTTAATGCGAGAAACACGATATCTGGTGTTTTCAGCACTCCACAGTGCGTATGATATGCAGAACCGTCGATATCTTGGTTTTCGTGGGGTTTCAAGCTGAAATATGTATTTTCTGCGATAATCTTGGTGAGACTTCAGTCAGAAGTATGCAGAATCGTCGAGATCGCTCATTTCGAGCTAGTTAATGCGAGAAACACGTTATCTGGTGTTTTCCCCACTCCACAGTTCGCTGTATATGCAGAACAGGAGATATCTTGGTTTTCGTGGGGTTTCTAGCAGAGATATGCATTTTCTGCGATAATCTAGATGAGTCTTCTGCCAGAAGTATGCAGAATCATCTAGATCGCTCTTTTCGAGCTATTTAATGCGAGAAACACGATATCTGGTGTTTTCAGCACTCCACAGTGCGTATGATATGCAGAACCGGCGATATCTTGGTTTTCGTGGGGTTTCAAGCTGAAATATGCATTTTCTGCGATAATCTTGGTGAGTCTTCAGTCAGAAGTATGCAGAATCTTCGAGATCGCTCATTTCGAGCTAGTTAATGCGAGAAACACGTTATCTGGTGTTTTCACCACTCCACAGTACGTTGTATATGCAGAACAGGAGATATCTTGGTTTTCGTGGGGTTTCTAGCAGAGATATGCATTTTCTGCGATAATCTAGGTGAGTCTTCTGCCAGAAGTATGCAGAATCTTCGAGATCGTTCTTTTCGAGCAACTTAATGCGAGAAACACGATATATGGTTGTTTTCACCACTCCACAGTGCGTTTGATATGCAGAACGGGCGACATCTTGATTTTCGTGAGGTTTCAAGCTGAGATATGCATTTTCTGCGATAATCTTGGTGAGACTTCAGTCAGAAATATGCAGAATCTTCTAGATCGCTCTTTTCGTGCTATTTAATGCGAAAAAACAAGTTTTCTGGTGTTTTCAACATTCCACAGTGCGTTTGATATGCAGAACCGATGATATCTTGTTTTTCGTGGTGTTTCCAGCTGAGATATGCATTTTCTGCGATAATCTTGGTGAGTCTTCAGTCAGAAGTATGCAGAATCGTCAGGATCGCTCATTTCGAGCTAGTTAATGCGAGAAACACGTTATCTGGTGTTTTCCCCACTCCACAGTTCGTTTGATATGCAGAACCGGCCATATCTTGATTTTCGTGGTTTTTCGTGCTGAGATATGCATTTTCAGCGATAATCTTGGTGAGTCTTCTGTCAGAAGTATGCAGAATCATCGAGATCCCTCTTTTCGAGCTATTTAATGAGAGAAACACGTTATCTGGTTGTTTTCACCACTCCACAGTTCGTTTGATATGCAGAACCGGCGATATCTTGATTTTCGTGGTTTTTCGTGCTGAGATATGCATTTTCAGCGATAATCTTGGTGAGTCTTCTGTCAGAAGTATGCAGAATCTTCGAGATCGCTCATTTCGAGCGAGTTAATGCTAGAAACACGTTATCTGGTGTTTTCACCACTCCACAGTTCGTTGTATATGCAGAACAGGAGATATCTTGGTTTTCGTGGGGTTTCTAGCAGAGATATGCATTATCTGCGATAATCATGGTGAGACTTCTGTTAGAAGTATGCAGAATCATCGAGATCGCACTTTTCGATCTATTTAATGCGAGAAACACGTTGTCTGGTTTTTTCACCACTCCACAGTTGGTTTGATATGCAGAACCGGCGATGTTTGGTTTTCGTCGGGTTTCAAGCTGAGATATGCATTTTCTGCGATAATCTTGGTGAGACTTCAGTCAGAGGTATGCAGAATCTACGAGATCGCTCATTTCGAGCTAGTTAATGCGAGAAACACGTTATCTGGTGTTTTCACCACTCCACAGTTCGTTGTATATGCAGAACAGGAGATATCTTGGTTTTCGTGGGGTTTCCAGCTGAAATATGCATTTTCTGCGATAATCTTTGTGTTTCATCTATGAGAAGTATGCAGAATCATCCAGAACGCTCTTTTCGATCTATTTAATGCGAGAAACACGTTGTCTGGTGTTTTCACCACTCCACAGTGCGTTTGATATGCAGAACCAGCGATATCTTGGTTTTCGTGGGGTTTCAAGCTGAGATATGCATTTTTTACGATAATCATGGTGAGACTTCTGTCCGAAGTATGCTGAATCATCGATATCGCACTTTTCGAGCTATCTAATGCGAGAAACACGTTTTGTGGGGTTTTCACCACTCCACAGTGCGTTCGATATGCAGTACCAGCGATATCTTGGTTTTCGTGGGGTTTCAAGTTGAGATATGCATTTTTTACGATAATCTTGGTGAGACTTCTTTCCGAAGTATGCAGAATCATCGAGATCGCTCTATTCGAGCTATTTTATGCGACAAAACGTTATCTGGTGTTTTCAGCACTCCACAGTGCGTTTGATATGCAGAACCAGCGATATCTCAGTTTTCGTGGGGTTTCAAGCTGAGATATGCACTTTTTACGATAATCTTGGTGAGACTTCTGTCCGAAGTATGCTTAATCATCGAGATCGCTCTATTCGAGCTATTTAATGTGAGAAACACGTTATCTGGTGTTTCCAGCACTCAATACTGCGTTTAATATGCAGAACCAGCGATATCTAGGTTTTCGTGGGGTTTCAAGCTGAGATATGCAATTTCTGCGATAATCTTGGTGAGACTTCTGTCCGAAGTATGCTTAATCATCGAGATCGCTCTATTCGAGCTATTTAATGTGAGAAACACGTTATCTGGTGTTTCCAGCACTCAATACTGCGTTTAATATGCAGAACCAGCGATATCTAGGTTTTCGTGGGGTTTCAAGCTGAGATATGCATTTTTTACGATAATCTTGGTGAGACTTCTGTCCGAAGTATGCTTAATCATCGAGATCGCTCGTTTCGAGCTATTTAATGCGAGAAACACGTTATCTGGTGCTTTCACCACTCCACAGTGCGTATGATGTGCAGAACCGACGATATCCTGGTTTTCGTGTGGTTTCAAGCTCAGATATGCATTTTCTGCGATAATCTTGGTGAGACTTCAGTCCGAAGTATGCAGAGTCATCTAGATCGCTCTTTTCGAGCTATTTAATGCGAAAAAACAAGGTTTCTGGTGTTTTCAACATTCCACAGTGCGTTTGATATGCAGAACCGGCGATATCTTGATTTTCGTGGTGTTTCCAGCTGAGATATGCATTTTCTGCGATAATCTAGGTGAGTCTTCTGCCAGAAGTATGCAGAATCATCTAGATCGCTCTTTTCGAGCTATTTAATGCGAGAAAGACGTTATCTGGTATTTTCACCACTCCACAGTGCGTTTGATATGCAGAACCGGCGATATCTTGATTTTCGTGGTGTGTCCAGCTGAGATATGCATTTTCTGCGATAATCTTGGTGAGTCTTCAGTCAGAAGTATGCAGAATCGTCAGGATCGCTCATTTCGAGCTAGTTAATGCGAGAAACACGTTATCTGGTGTTTTCCCCACTCCACAGTTCGTTTGATATGCAGAACCGGCGATATCTTGATTTTCGTGGTTTTTCGTGCTGAGATATGCATTTTCAGCGATAATCTTGGTGAGTCTTCTGTCAGAAGTATGCAGAATCATCGAGATCCCTCTTTTCGAGCTATTTAATGAGAGAAACACGTTATCTGGTTGTTTTCACCACTCCACAGTTCGTTTGATATGCAGAACCGGCGATATCTTGATTTTCGTGGTTTTTCGTGCTGAGATATGCATTTTCAGCGATAATCTTGGTGAGTCTTCTGTCAGAAGTATGCAGAATCTTCGAGATCGCTCATTTCGAGCGAGTTAATGCTAGAAACACGTTATCTGGTGTTTTCACCACTCCACAGTTCGTTGTATATGCAGAACAGGAGATATCTTGGTTTTCGTGGGGTTTCTAGCAGAGATATGCATTATCTGCGATAATCATGGTGAGACTTCTGTTAGAAGTATGCAGAATCATCGAGATCGCACTTTTCGATCTATTTAATGCGAGAAACACGTTGTCTGGTTTTTTCACCACTCCACAGTTGGTTTGATATGCAGAACCGGCGATGTTTGGTTTTCGTCGGGTTTCAAGCTGAGATATGCATTTTCTGCGATAATCTTGGTGAGACTTCAGTCAGAGGTATGCAGAATCTACGAGATCGCTCATTTCGAGCTAGTTAATGCGAGAAACACGTTATCTGGTGTTTTCACCACTCCACAGTTCGTTGTATATGCAGAACAGGAGATATCTTGGTTTTCGTGGGGTTTCCAGCTGAAATATGCATTTTCTGCGATAATCTTTGTGTTTCATCTATGAGAAGTATGCAGAATCATCCAGAACGCTCTTTTCGATCTATTTAATGCGAGAAACACGTTGTCTGGTGTTTTCACCACTCCACAGTGCGTTTGATATGCAGAACCAGCGATATCTTGGTTTTCGTGGGGTTTCAAGCTGAGATATGCATTTTTTACGATAATCATGGTGAGACTTCTGTCCGAAGTATGCTGAATCATCGATATCGCACTTTTCGAGCTATCTAATGCGAGAAACACGTTTTGTGGGGTTTTCACCACTCCACAGAGCGTTCGATATGCAGTACCAGCGATATCTTGGTTTTCGTGGGGTTTCAAGCTGAGATATGCATTTTTTACGATAATCTTGGTGAGACTTCTTTCCGAAGTATGCAGAATCATCGAGATCGCTCTATTCGAGCTATTTAATGCGACAAAACGTTATCTGGTGTTTTCAGCACTCCACAGTGCGTTTGATATGCAGAACCAGCGATATCTCAGTTTTCGTGGGGTTTCAAGCTGAGATATGCACTTTTTACGATAATCTTGGTGAGACTTCTGTCCGAAGTATGCTTAATCATCGAGATCGCTCTATTCGAGCTATTTAATGTGAGAAACACGTTATCTGGTGTTTCCAGCACTCAATACTGCGTTTAATATGCAGAACCAGCGATATCTAGGTTTTCGTGGGGTTTCAAGCTGAGATATGCAATTTCTGCGATAATCTTGGTGAGACTTCTGTCCGAAGTATGCTTAATCATCGAGATCGCTCTATTCGAGCTATTTAATGTGAGAAACACGTTATCTGGTGTTTCCAGCACTCAATACTGCGTTTAATATGCAGAACCAGCGATATCTAGGTTTTCGTGGGGTTTCAAGCTGAGATATGCATTTTTTACGATAATCTTGGTGAGACTTCTGTCCGAAGTATGCTTAATCATCGAGATCGCTCGTTTCGAGCTATTTAATGCGAGAAACACGTTATCTGGTGCTTTCACCACTCCACAGTGCGTATGATGTGCAGAACCGACGATATCCTGGTTTTCGTGTGGTTTCAAGCTCAGATATGCATTTTCTGCGATAATCTTGGTGAGACTTCAGTCCGAAGTATGCAGAGTCATCTAGATCGCTCTTTTCGAGCTATTTAATGCGAAAAAACAAGGTTTCTGGTGTTTTCAACATTCCACAGTGCGTTTGATATGCAGAACCGGCGATATCTTGATTTTCGTGGTGTTTCCAGCTGAGATATGCATTTTCTGCGAAAATCTAGGTGAGTCTTCTGCCAGAAGTATGCAGAATCATCTAGATCGCTCTTTTCTAGCTATTTAATGCGAGAAAGACGTTATCTGGTTGCTTTCACCACTCTACAGTGCGTTTGATATGCAGAACCGGCGACGTCTTGATTTTCGTGAGGTTTCAAGCTGAGATATGCATTTTCTGCGATAATCTTGGTGAGACTTCAGTCAGAAGTATGCAGAATCATCTAGATCGCAATTTTCGAGCTATTTAATGCGAGAAAGACGTTATCTGGTTGCTTTCACCACTCTACAGTGCGTTTGATATGCAGAACCGGCGACGTCTTGATTTTCGTGAGGTTTCAAGCTGAGATATGCATTTTCTGCGATAATCTTGGTGAGACTTCAGTCAGAAGTATGCAGAATCATCTAGATCGCACTTTTCGAGCTATTTAATGCGAAAAAACAAGTTTTCTGGTGTTTTCAACATTCCACAGTGCGTTTGATATGCAGAACCGGCGATATCTTGATTTTCGTGGTGTTTCCAGGTGAGATATGCATTTTCTGCGATAATCTAGGTGAGTCTTCTGTCAGAAGTATGCAGAATCATCGAGATCGCTCTTTTCGAGCTAGTTAATGCGAGAAAAACCTTGTCTGATGTTTTTACCACTCCACAGTGCGTTTGATATGCAGAACCAGCGATATCTTGGCTTTCGTTGGGTTTCAAGCTGAGATATGCATTTTTTACGATAATCTTGGTGAGACTTCTGTCCGAAGTATGCAGATTCATCGCGATCGCTCTTTTCGAGCTGTTTAATGCGAGAAACACGTTATCTGGTGTTTTCACCACTCCACAGTGCGTTTGATATGCAGTACCAGCGATATCTTGGTTTTCGTGGGGTTTCAAGCCGAGATATGCATTTTTTACGATAATCTTGGTGAGACTTCTGTCCGAAGTATGCAGATTCATCGAGATCGCTCTTTTCGAGCTATTTAATGCGAGAAACACGTTATCTGGTGTTTTCACCACTCCACAGTGCGTTTGATATGCAGAACCAGCGATATCTCAGTTTTCGTGGGGTTTCAAGCTGAGATATACACTTTTTACGATAATCTTGGTGAGACTTCTGTCCGAAGTATGCTTAATCATCGAGATCGCTCTATTCGAGCTATTTAATGTGAGAAACACGTTATCTGGTGTTTCCAGCACTCAACACTGCGTTTAATATGCAGAACCAGCGATATCTAGGTTTTCGTGGGGTTTCAAGCTGAGATATGCAATTTCTGCGATAATCTTGGTGAGACATCTGTCCGAAGTATGCTTAATCATCGAGATCGCTCGTTTCGAGCTATTTAATGCGAGAAACACGTTATCTGGTGCTTTCACCACTCCACAGTGCGTATGATATGCAGAACCGACGATATCCTGGTTTTCGTGTGGTTTCAAGCTCAGATATGCATTTTCTGCAATAATCTAGGTGAGTCTTCTGCCAGAAGTATGCAGAATCATCTAGATCGCTCTTTTCGAGCTATTTAATGCGAGAAAGACGTTATCTGGTTGTTTTCACCACTCTACAGTGCGTTTGATATGCAGAACCGGCGACGTCTTGATTTTCGTGAGGTTTCAAGCTGAGATATGCATTTTCTGCGATAATCTTGGTGAGACTTCAGTCAGAAGTATGCAGAATCATCTAGATCGCTCTTTTCGAGCTATTTAATGCGAAAAAACAAGTTTTCTGGTGTTTTCAACATTCCACAGTGCGTTTGATATGCAGAACCGGCGATATCTTGATTTTCGTGGTGTTTCCAGCTGAGATATGCATTTTCTGCGATAATCTTGGTGAGTCTTCTGTCAGAAGTATGCAGAATCACCGAGATCCCTCTTTTCGAGCTTTTTAATGCGAGATACACGTTATCTGGCTGTTTTCACCACTCCACAGTTCGTTTGATATGCAGAACCGGCGATATCTTGATTTTCGTGGTGTTTCCAGGTGAGATATGCATTTTCTGCGATAATCTAGGTGAGTCTTCTGTCAGTAGTATGCAGAATCATCGAGTTCGCTCTTTTCGAGCTAGTTAATGCGAGAAAAACCTTGTCTGGTGTTTTTACCACTCCACAGTGCGTTTGATATGCAGAACCAGCGATATCTTGGCTTTCGTTGGGTTTCAAGCTGAGATATGCATTTTTTACGATAATCTTGGTGAGACTACTGTCCGAAGTATGCAGATTCATCGCGATCGCTCTTTTCGAGCTGTTTAATGCGAGAAACACGTTATCTGGTGTTTTCACCACGCCACAGTGCGTTTGATATGCAGTACCAGCGATATCTTGGTTTTCGTGGGGTTTCAAGCCGAGATATGCATTTTTTACGATAATCTTGGTGAGACTTCTGTCCGAAGTATGCAGATTCATCGAGATCGCTCTTTTCGAGCTATTTAATGCGAGAAACACGTTATCTGGTGTTTTCACCACTCCACAGTGCGTTTGATATGTAGAGCCACCGATAAATTGGTTTTCGTGGGGTTTCCAGCTGAAATATGCATTTTCTGCGATAATCTTTGTGTTTCATCTATGAGAAGTATGCAGAATCATCCAGAACGCTCTTTTCGAGCTAGTTAATGCGAGTAACACGTTTTCTGGTGTTTTCACCACCCCACAGTGCGTTTGATATGCAGAACCGGCGACATCTTGGTTTTCGTGGTGTTTCAAGCTGAGATATGCATTTTCTGCGATAATATTGGTGAGACTTCAGTCAGAAGTATGCAGAATCATCTAGATCGCTCTTCTCGAGCTATTTAATTCGACAAACACGTTTTCTGGTGTATTGACCACTCCACAGTACGTTTGACATGCAGAACCGGTGACATCTTGGATTTCGTCGGGTTTCAAGCTGAGATATGCATTTTCTGCGGCAATCTTGGTGAGCCTTCTGTCCGAAGTATGCAGAATCATCGAGATCGCTCGTTTCGAGCTATTTAATGTGAAAAAACAAGATTTCTGGTGTTTTGACCGCTCCACAGTGCGTTTGATATGTAGAGCCACCGATAAATTGGTTTTCGTGGGGTTTCCAGCTGAAATATGCATTTTCTGCGATAATCTTTGTGTTTCATCTATGAGAAGTATGCAGAATCATCCAGAACGCTCTTTTCGATCTATTTAATGCGAGAAACACGTTGTCTGGTGTTTTCACCACTCCACAGTTGGTTTGATATGCAGAACCGGCGATATCTGGGTTTTCGTGGGTTTTCAAGCTGAGATATGCATTTTCTGCGGCAATCTTGGTGAGACTTCAGTCAGAAGTATGCAGAATAATCGAGATCGCTCTTTTCGAGCTACTTAATGCGAGAAACACGTTATCTGGTGTTTTCGGCACTCCACAGTGCGTTTGACATGCAGAACCGGAGATATCTTGGTTACGGTCGGGATTCAAGCTGAGATATGCATTTTCTACGATAATCTAGGCGATACTTCTGTCAGAAGTATGCAGAATCTTCGAGAACGCTCTTTTCGAGATACTTAATGCGAGAAACACGTTTTCTGGTGTTTCACCACTCCACAGTGCGTCTGAATTGCAGAACCGGCGATATCTTGGTTTTCGTGGGGTTTGTAGATGAGATATGCATTTTCTGCGTTAATCTTGGTGAGTCTTCTGTCAGAAGTATGCAGAACCATCTAGATCTCTCTTCTCGAGCTATTTAATGCGAGAAACACGTTTTCTTGTGTTTACACCACCCCACAGTGCGTTTGATATGCAGAACCGGAGATATCTTGGTTTTCGTGGGGTTTGTAGCTGAGATATGCATTTTCTGCGATAATCTTGGTGAGTCTTCTGTCAGAAGTATGCAGAATCTTCGAGAACGCTCTTTTCGAGATACTTAATGCGAGAAACACGTTTTCTGGTGTTTCACCACTCCACAGTGCGTCTGAAATGCAGAACCGGCGATATCTTGGTTTTCGTGGGGTTTGTAGATGAGATATGCATTTTCTGCGTTAATCTTGGTGAGTCTTCTGTCAGAAGTATGCAGAACCATCTAGATCTCTCTTCTCGAGCTATTTAATGCGAGAAACACGTTATCTGGTATTTTCACCACTTCACAGTGCATTTGATATGCAGAACCGGCGATATCTTGATTTTCGTGGTGTGTCCAGCTGAGATATGCATTTTCTGCGATAATCTTGGTGAGTCTTCTGTCAGAAGTATGCAGAATCATCGAGATCCCTCTTTTCGAGCTATTTAACGCGAGAAACACGTTATCTGGTTGTTTTCACCACTCCACAGTTCGTTTGATATGCAGAACCGGCGATATCTTGATTTTCGTGGTGTGTCCAGCTGAGATATGCATTTTCTGCGATAATCTTGGTGAGTCTTCTGTCAGAAGTATGCAGAATCATCGAGATCCCTCTTTTCGAGCTATTTAATGCGAGAAACACGTTATCTGGTGCTTTCACCACTCCACAGTGCGTATGATATGCAGAACCGACGATATCCTGGTTTTCGTGTGGTTTCAAGCTCAGATATGCATTTTCTGCAATAATCTAGGTGAGTCTTCTGCCAGAAGTATGCAGAATCATCTAGATCGCTCTTTTCGAGCTATTTAATGCGAGAAAGACGTTATCTGGTTGTTTTCACCACTCTACAGTGCGTTTGATATGCAGAACCGGCGACGTCTTGATTTTCGTGAGGTTTCAAGCTGAGATATGCATTTTCTGCGATAATCTTGGTGAGACTTCAGTCAGAAGTATGCAGAATCATCTAGATCGCTCTTTTCGAGCTATTTAATGCGAAAAAACAAGTTTTCTGGTGTTTTCAACATTCCACAGTGCGTTTGATATGCAGAACCGGCGATATCTTGATTTTCGTGGTGTTTCCAGCTGAGATATGCATTTTCTGCGATAATCTTGGTGAGTCTTCTGTCAGAAGTATGCAGAATCACCGAGATCCCTCTTTTCGAGCTTTTTAATGCGAGATACACGTTATCTGGCTGTTTTCACCACTCCACAGTTCGTTTGATATGCAGAACCGGCGATATCTTGATTTTCGTGGTGTTTCCAGGTGAGATATGCATTTTCTGCGATAATCTAGGTGAGTCTTCTGTCAGTAGTATGCAGAATCATCGAGTTCGCTCTTTTCGAGCTAGTTAATGCGAGAAAAACCTTGTCTGGTGTTTTTACCACTCCACAGTGCGTTTGATATGCAGAACCAGCGATATCTTGGCTTTCGTTGGGTTTCAAGCTGAGATATGCATTTTTTACGATAATCTTGGTGAGACTACTGTCCGAAGTATGCAGATTCATCGCGATCGCTCTTTTCGAGCTGTTTAATGCGAGAAACACGTTATCTGGTGTTTTCACCACGCCACAGTGCGTTTGATATGCAGTACCAGCGATATCTTGGTTTTCGTGGGGTTTCAAGCCGAGATATGCATTTTTTACGATAATCTTGGTGAGACTTCTGTCCGAAGTATGCAGATTCATCGAGATCGCTCTTTTCGAGCTATTTAATGCGAGAAACACGTTATCTGGTGTTTTCACCACTCCACAGTGCGTTTGATATGTAGAGCCACCGATAAATTGGTTTTCGTGGGGTTTCCAGCTGAAATATGCATTTTCTGCGATAATCTTTGTGTTTCATCTATGAGAAGTATGCAGAATCATCCAGAACGCTCTTTTCGAGCTAGTTAATGCGAGTAACACGTTTTCTGGTGTTTTCACCACCCCACAGTGCGTTTGATATGCAGAACCGGCGACATCTTGGTTTTCGTGGTGTTTCAAGCTGAGATATGCATTTTCTGCGATAATATTGGTGAGACTTCAGTCAGAAGTATGCAGAATCATCTAGATCGCTCTTCTCGAGCTATTTAATTCGACAAACACGTTTTCTGGTGTATTGACCACTCCACAGTACGTTTGACATGCAGAACCGGTGACATCTTGGATTTCGTCGGGTTTCAAGCTGAGATATGCATTTTCTGCGGCAATCTTGGTGAGCCTTCTGTCCGAAGTATGCAGAATCATCGAGATCGCTCGTTTCGAGCTATTTAATGTGAAAAAACAAGATTTCTGGTGTTTTGACCGCTCCACAGTGCGTTTGATATGTAGAGCCACCGATAAATTGGTTTTCGTGGGGTTTCCAGCTGAAATATGCATTTTCTGCGATAATCTTTGTGTTTCATCTATGAGAAGTATGCAGAATCATCCAGAACGCTCTTTTCGATCTATTTAATGCGAGAAACACGTTGTCTGGTGTTTTCACCACTCCACAGTTGGTTTGATATGCAGAACCGGCGATATCTGGGTTTTCGTGGGTTTTCAAGCTGAGATATGCATTTTCTGCGGCAATCTTGGTGAGACTTCAGTCAGAAGTATGCAGAATAATCGAGATCGCTCTTTTCGAGCTACTTAATGCGAGAAACACGTTATCTGGTGTTTTCGGCACTCCACAGTGCGTTTGACATGCAGAACCGGAGATATCTTGGTTACGGTCGGGATTCAAGCTGAGATATGCATTTTCTACGATAATCTAGGCGATACTTCTGTCAGAAGTATGCAGAATCTTCGAGAACGCTCTTTTCGAGATACTTAATGCGAGAAACACGTTTTCTGGTGTTTCACCACTCCACAGTGCGTCTGAATTGCAGAACCGGCGATATCTTGGTTTTCGTGGGGTTTGTAGATGAGATATGCATTTTCTGCGTTAATCTTGGTGAGTCTTCTGTCAGAAGTATGCAGAACCATCTAGATCTCTCTTCTCGAGCTATTTAATGCGAGAAACACGTTTTCTTGTGTTTACACCACCCCACAGTGCGTTTGATATGCAGAACCGGAGATATCTTGGTTTTCGTGGGGTTTGTAGCTGAGATATGCATTTTCTGCGATAATCTTGGTGAGTCTTCTGTCAGAAGTATGCAGAATCTTCGAGAACGCTCTTTTCGAGATACTTAATGCGAGAAACACGTTTTCTGGTGTTTCACCACTCCACAGTGCGTCTGAAATGCAGAACCGGCGATATCTTGGTTTTCGTGGGGTTTGTAGATGAGATATGCATTTTCTGCGTTAATCTTGGTGAGTCTTCTGTCAGAAGTATGCAGAACCATCTAGATCTCTCTTCTCGAGCTATTTAATGCGAGAAACACGTTATCTGGTATTTTCACCACTTCACAGTGCATTTGATATGCAGAACCGGCGATATCTTGATTTTCGTGGTGTGTCCAGCTGAGATATGCATTTTCTGCGATAATCTTGGTGAGTCTTCTGTCAGAAGTATGCAGAATCATCGAGATCCCTCTTTTCGAGCTATTTAACGCGAGAAACACGTTATCTGGTTGTTTTCACCACTCCACAGTTCGTTTGATATGCAGAACCGGCGATATCTTGATTTTCGTGGTGTGTCCAGCTGAGATATGCATTTTCTGCGATAATCTTGGTGAGTCTTCTGTCAGAAGTATGCAGAATCATCGAGATCCCTCTTTTCGAGCTATTTAACGCGAGAAACACGTTATCTGGTATTTTCACCACTTCACAGTGCGTTTGATATGCAGAACCGGCGATATCTTGGTTTTCGTGGGGTTTCTAGCAGAGATATGCATTATCTGCGATAATCACGGTGAGACTTCTGTTAGAAGTATGCAGAATCATCGAGATCGCACTTTTCGATCTATTTAATGCGAGAAACACGTTGTCTGGTTTTTTCACCACTCCACAGTTGGTTTGATATGCAGAACCGGCGATGTTTGGTTTTCGTCGGGTTTCAAGCTGAGATATGCATTTTCTGCGATAATCTTGGTGAGACTTCAGTCAGAGGTATGCAGAATCTACGAGATCGCTCATTTCGAGCTCGTTAATGCGAGAAACACGTTATCTGGTGTTTTCACCACTCCACAGTTCGTTGTATATGCAGAACAGGAGATATCTTGGTTTTCGTGGGGTTTCCAGCTGAAATATGCATTTTCTGCGATAATCTTTGTGTTTCATCTATGAGAAGTATGCAGAATCATCCAGAACGCTCTTTTCGATCTATTGAATGCGAGAAACACGTTGTCTGGTGTTTTCACCACTCCACAGTTGGTTTGATATGCAGAACCGGCGATATCTGGGTTTTCGTGGGGTTTCAAGCTGCGATATGCATTTTCTGCGGCAATCTTGGTGAGACTTCAGTCAGAAGTATGCAGAATAATCGAGATCGCTCTTTTCGAGCTACTTAATGCGAGAAACACGTTATCGGGTGTTTTCGGCACTCCACAGTGCGTTTGACATGCAGAACCGGAGATATCTTGGTTACGGTCGGGATTCAAGCTGAGATATGCATTTTCTACGATAATCTTGGCGAGACTTCTGTCAGAAGTATGCAGAATCATCGGGATCGCTCTTTTCGAGCTATTTAATGCGAGAAACACGTTATCTGGTGTCTTCACCACTCCACAGTTCGTTTGATATGCAGAACCGGCGATATCTTGATTTTCGTGGTGTTTCCAGGTGAGATATGCATTTTCTGCGATAATCTAGGTGAGTCTTCTGTCAGAAGTATGCAGAATCATCGAGATCGCTCTTTTCGAGCTATTTAATGCGAGAAACACGTTTTCTTGTGTTTTCACCACCCCACAGTGCGTTTGATATGCAGAACCGGAGATATCTTGGTTTTCGTGGGGTTTGTAGCTGAGATATGCATTTTCTGCGATAATCTTGGTGAGTCTTCTGTCAGAAGTATGCAGAATCATCTAGATCGCTCTTTTCGAGCTATTTAATGCGAGAAACACGTTTTCTTGTGTTTTCACCACCCCACAGTGCGTTTGATATGCAGAACCGGAGATATCTTGGTTTTCGTGGGGTTTGTAGCTGAGATATGCATTTTCTGCGATAATCTTGGTGAGTCTTCCGTCAGAAGTATGCAGAATCATCTAAATCGCTCTTTTCGAGCTATTTAATGCGAGAAACACGTTTTCTTGTGTTTTCAACACTCCACAGTTCGTTTGATATGCAGAACCGGCGATATCTTGATTTTCGTGGTTTTTCCTGCTGAGATATGCATTTTCAGCGATAATCTTGGTGAGTCTTCTGTCAGAAGTATGCAGAATCTTCGACATCGCTCATTTCGAGCTAGTTAATGCTAGAAACACGTTATCTGGTGTTTTCACCACTACACAGTTCGTTGTATATGCAGAACAGGAGATATCTTGGTTTTCGTGGGGTTTCTAGCAGAGATATGCATTATCTGCGATAATCATGGTGAGACTTCTGTTAGAAGTATGCAGAATCATCGAGATCGCACTTTTCGATCTATTTAATGCGAGAAACACGTTGTCTGGTGTTTTCACCACTCCACAGTTGGTTTGATATGCAGAACCGGCGATGTTTGGTTTTCGTCGGGTTTCAAGCTGAGATATGCATTTTCTGCGATAATCTTGGTGAGACTTCAGTCAGAGGTATGCAGAATCTACGAGATCGCTCATTTCGAGCTAGTTAATGCGAGAAACACGTTATCTGGTGTTTTCACCACTCCACAGTTCGTTGTATATGCAGAACAGGAGATATCTTGGTTTTCGTGGGGTTTCCAGCTGAAATATGCATTTTCTGCGATAATCTTTGTGTTTCATCTATGAGAAGTATGCAGAATCATCCAGAACGCTCTTTTCGATCTATTGAATGCGAGAAACACGTTGTCTGGTGTTTTCACCACTCCACAGTTGGTTTGATATGCAGAACCGGCGATATCTGGGTTTTCGTGGGGTTTCAAGCTGAGATATGCATTTTCTGCGGCAATCTTGGTGAGACTTCAGTCAGAAGTATGCAGAATAATCGAGATCGCTCTTTTCGAGCTACTTAATGCGAGAAACACGTTATCGGGTGTTTTCGGCACTCCACAGTGCGTTTGACATGCAGAACCGGAGATATCTTGGTTACGGTCGGGATTCAAGCTGAGATATGCATTTTCTACGATAATCTTGGCTAGACTTCTGTCAGAAGTATGCAGAATCATCGGGATCGCTCTTTTCGAGCTATTTAATGCGAGAAACACGTTATCTGGTGTCTTCACCACTCCACAGTTCGTTTGATATGCAGAACCGGCGATATCTTGATTTTCGTGGTGTTTCCAGGTGAGATATGCATTTTCTGCGATAATCTAGGTGAGTCTTCTGTCAGAAGTATGCAGAATCATCGAGATCGCACTTTTCGATCTATTTAATGCGAGAAACACGTTGTCTGGTGTTTTCACCACTCCACAGTTGGTTTGATATGCAGAACCGGCGATATCTTGATTTTCGTGGTTTTTCGTGCTGAGATATGCATTTTCAGCGATAATCTTGGTGAGTCTTCTGTCAGAAGTATGCAGAACCATCTAGATCTCTGTTTTCGAGCTATTTAATGCGAGAAACACGTTTTCTTGTGTTTTCAACACTCCACAGTTCGTTTGATATGCAGAACAGGAGATATCTTGGTTTTCGTGGGGTTTCTAGCAGAGATATGCATTTTCTGCGATAATCTAGATGAGTCCTCTGCCAGAAGTATGCAGAATCATCTAGATCGCTCTTTTCGAGCTATTTAATGCGAGAAACACGATATCTGGTGTTTTCAGCACTCCACAGTGCGTATGATATGCAGAACCGGCGATATCTTGGTTTTCGTGGGGTTTCAAGCTGAAATATGCATTTTCTGCGATAATCTTGGTGAGACTTCAGTCAGAAGTATGCAGAATCATCGAGATCGCTCTTTTCGAGCTATTTAATGCGAGAAACACGTTTTCTTGTGTTTTCACCACCCCACAGTGCGTTTGATATGCAGAACCGGAGATATCTTGGTTTTCGTGGGGTTTGTAGCTGAGATATGCATTTTCTGCGATAATCTTGGTGAGTCTTCTGTCAGAAGTATGCAGAATCTTCGAGATCGTTCTTTTCGAGCAACTTAATGCGAGAAACACGATATATGGTTGTTTTCACCACTCCACAGTGCGTTTGATATGCAGAACGGGCGACATCTTGATTTTCGTGAGGATTCAAGCTGAGATATGCATTTTCTGCGATAATCTTGGTGAGACTTCAGTCAGAAATATGCAGAATCTTCTAGATCGCTCTTTTCGTGCTATTTAATGCGAAAAAACAAGTTTTCTGGTGTTTTCAACATTCCACAGTGCGTTTGATATGCAGAACCGATGATATCTTGTTTTTCGTGGTGTTTCCAGCTGAGATATGCATTTTCTGCGATAAACTTGGTGAGTCTTCTGTCAGAAGTATGCAGAATCATCGAGATCCCTCTTTTCGAGCTATTTAATGCGAGAAACACGTTAATTGGTGTTTTCACCACTCCACAGTGCGTTTGATATGCGGAACCAGCGACATCTTGGATTTCGTCGGGTTTCAAGCTGAGACATGCATTTTCTGCGATAATCTTGGTGAGTCTTCTGTCAGAAGTATGCAGAATCATCGAGATCCCTCTTTTCGAGCTAGTTAATGCGAGAAACACGTTATCTGGTGTTTTCACCACTCCACAGTGCGTTTAATATGCAGAACCGGCGACATCTTGGCTGTCGTAGGGTATCAAGCTGAGATATGCATTTTCTGCGATAATCATGGTGAGACTTCTGTCAGAAGTATGCAGAATCATCGGGATCGCTCTTTTCGAGCTATTTAATGCGAGAAGCACGTTTTCTGGGGTTTTCACCACTCCACAGTTCGTTGGATATGCAGAACAGGAGATATCTTGGTTTTCGTGGGGTTTCTAGCAGAGATATGCATTTTCTGCGATAATCATGGTGAGACTTCTGTTAGAAGTATGCAGAATCATCGAGATCGCACATTTCGATCTATTTAATGCGAGAAACACGTTATCTGGTGTTTTCACCACTCCACAGTGCGTTTGATATGCAGAACCAGCGATATCTTGGTTTTCGTGGGGTTTCAAGCTGAGATATGCATTTTTTACGATAATCATGGTGAGAATTCTGTCCGAAGTATGCAGAATCATCGAGATCGCACTTTTCGTGCTATTTAATGCGAGAAACAGGATATCTGGTGTTTTCAGCACTCCACAGTGCGTATGATATGCAGAACCGGCGATATCTTGGTTTTCGTGGGGTTTCAAGCTGAGATATGCACTTTTTACGATAATCTTGGTGAGACTTCTGTCCGAAGTATGCTCAATCATCGAGATCGCTCTATTCGAACTATTTAATGCGACAAAACGTTATCTGGTGTTTTCAGCACTCCACAGTGAGTTTGATATGCAGAACCAGTGATACCTCAGTTTTCGTGGGGTTTCAAGCTGAGATATGCATTTTCTACGATAATCTTGGTGAGACTTCTCTCAGAAGGATGCTGAATCTTCGAGATCGCTCTTTTCGAGCTATTTAATGCGAGAAACACGTTATCTGGTTGTTTTCACCACTCCACAGTCCGTTTGATATGCAGAACCGGCGATATCTTGATTTTCGTGGTTTTTCGTGCTGAGATATGCATTTTCAGCGATAATCTTGGTGAGTCTTCTGTCAGAAGTATGCAGAACCTTCGAGATCGCTCATTTCGAGCAAGTTAATGCTAGAAACACGTTATCTGGTGTTTTCACCACTCCACAGTTCGTTGTATATGCAGAACAGGAGATATCTTGGTTTTCGTGGGGTTTCTAGCAGAGATATGCATTATCTGCGATAATCATGGTGAGACTTCTGTTAGAAGTATGCAGAATCATCGAGATCGCACTTTTCGATCTATTTAATGCGAGAAACACGTTGTCTGGTTTTTTCACCACTCCACAGTTGGTTTGATATGCAGAACCGGCGATGTTTGGTTTTCGTCGGGTTTCAAGCTGAGATATGCATTTTCTGCGATAATCTTGGTGAGACTTCAGTCAGAGGTATGCAGAATCTACGAGATCGCTCATTTCGAGCTAGTTAATGCGAGAAACACGTTATCTGGTGTTTTCACCACTCCACAGTTCGTTGTATATGCAGAACAGGAGATATCTTGGTTTTCGTGGGGTTTCCAGCTGAAATATGCATTTTCTGCGATAATCTTTGTGTTTCATCTATGAGAAGTATGCAGAATCATCCAGAACGCTCTTTTCGATCTATTTAATGCGAGAAACACGTTGTCTGGTGTTTTCACCACTCCACAGTTGGTTTGATATGCAGAACCGGCGATATCTGGGTTTTCGTGGGGTTTCAAGCTGAGATATGCATTTTCTGCGGCAATCTTGGTGAGACTTCAGTCAGAAGTATGCAGAATAATCGAGATCGCTCTTTTCGAGCTACTTAATGCGAGAAACACGTTATCTGGTGTTTTCGGCACTCCGCAGTGCGTTTGACATGCAGAACCGGAGATATCTTGGTTACGGTCGGGATTCAAGCTGAGATATGCATTTTCTACGATAATCTTGGCGAGACTTCTGTCAGAAGTATGCAGAATCATCGGGATCGCTCTTTTCGAGCTATTTAATGCGAGAAACACGTTATCTGGTGTTTTCACCACTCCACAGTGCGTTTGATATGCAGAACCGGCGACATCTTGGCTTTCGTCGGGGTTCAAGCTGAGATATGCATTTTCTGCGATAATCTTGGTGAGTCTTCTGTCAGAA
Organism: Anthophora plumipes; assembly: GCA_951804975.1. Lineage (NCBI taxonomy): Eukaryota > Metazoa > Arthropoda > Insecta > Hymenoptera > Apidae > Anthophora > Anthophora plumipes. The sequence goes on along the minus strand of CATORF010000356.1, from coordinate 1,826,936 downwards.
GTATGCAGAACCATCTAGATCGCTCTTTTCGAGCTATTTAATGCGAGAAACACGTTTTCTTGTGTTTTCACCACCCCACAGTGCGTTTGATATGCAGAACCGGAGATATCTTGGTTTTCGTGGGGTTTGTAGCTGAGATATGCATTTTCTGCGATAATCTTGGTGAGTCTTCCGTCAGAAGTATGCAGAATCATCTAGATCGCTCTTTTCGAGCTATTTAATGCGAGAAACACGTTTTCTTGTGTTTTCAACACTCCACAGTTCGTTTGATATGCAGAACCGGCGATATCTTGATTTTCGTGGTTTTTCCTGCTGAGATATGCATTTTCAGCGATAATCTTGGTGAGTCTTCTGTCAGAAGTATGCAGAATCTTCGACATCGCTCATTTCGAGCTAGTTAATGCTAGAAACACGTTATCTGGTGTTTTCACCACTACACAGTTCGTTGTATATGCAGAACAGGAGATATCTTGGTTTTCGTGGGGTTTCTAGCAGAGATATGCATTATCTGCGATAATCATGGTGAGACTTCTGTTAGAAGTATGCAGAATCATCGAGATCGCACTTTTCGATCTATTTAATGCGAGAAACACGTTGTCTGGTGTTTTCACCACTCCACAGTTGGTTTGATATGCAGAACCGGCGATGTTTGGTTTTCGTCGGGTTTCAAGCTGAGAAATGCATTTTCTGCGATAATCTTGGTGAGACTTCAGTCAGAAGTATGCAGAATCTTCGAGTTCGCTCTTTTCGAGCAACTTAATGCGAGAAACACCTTATCTGGTTGTTTTCACCACTCCACAGTTCGTTTGATATGCAGAACCGGCGATATCTTGATTTTCGTGGTTTTTCGTGCTGAGATATGCATTTTCAGCGATAATCTTGGTGAGTCTTCTGTCAGAAGTATGCAGAATCATCGAGATCCCTCTTTTCGAGCTATTTAATGAGAGAAACACGTTATCTGGTTGTTTTCACCACTCCACAGTTCGTTTGATATGCAGAACCGGCGATATCATGATTTTCGTGGTTTTTCGTGCTGAGATATGCATTTTCAGCGATAATCTTGGTGAGTCTTCTGTCAGAAGTATGCAGAATCATCTAGATCGCTCATTTCGAGCTAGTTAATGCGAGAAACACGTTATCTGGTGTTTTCACCACTCCACAGTTCGTTGTATATGCAGAACAGGAGATATCTTGGTTTTCGTGGGGTTTCTAGCAGAGATATGCATTTTCTGCGATAATGTAGATGAGTCTTCTGCCAGAAGTATGCAGAATCATCTAGATCGCTCTTTTCGAGCTATTTAATGCGAGAAACACGATATATGGTTGTTTTCACCACTCCACAGTGCGTTTGATATGCAGAACGGGCGACATCTTGATTTTCGTAAGGTTTCAAGCTGAGATATGCATTTTCTGCGATAATCTTGGTGAGACTTCAGTCAGAAATATGCAGAATCTTCTAGATCGCTCTTTTCGTGCTATTTAATGCGACAAAACAAGTTTTCTGGTGTTTTCAACATTCCACAGTGCGTTTGATATGCAGAACCGATGATATCTTGTTTTTCGTGGTATTTCCAGCTGAGATATGCATTTTCTGCGATAAACTTGGTGAGTCTTCTGTCAGAAGTATGCAGAATCATCGAGATCCCTCTTTTCGAGCTATTTAATGCGAGAAACACGTTAATTGGTGTTTTCACCACTCCACAGTGCGTTTGATATGCGGAACCAGCGACATCTTGGATTTCGTCGGATTTCAAGCTGAGACATGCATTTTCTGCGATAATCTTGGTGAGTCTTCTGTCAGAAGTATGCAGAATCATCGAGATCCCTCTTTTCGAGCTAGTTAATGCGAGAAACACGTTTTCTGGTGTTTTCACCACTCCACAGTGCGTTTAATATGCAGAACCGGCGACATCTTGGCTGTCGTAGGGTATCAAGCTGAGATATGCATTTTCTGCGATAATCATGGTGAGACTTCTGTCAGAAGTATGCAGAATCATCGGGATCGCTCTTTTCGAGCTATTTAATGCGAGAAACACGTTTTCTGGGGTTTTCACCACTCCACAGTTCGTTGGATATGCAGAACAGGAGATATCTTGGTTTTCGTGGGGTTTCTAGCAGAGATATGCATTTTCTGCGATAATCATGGTGAGACTTCTGTTAGAAGTATGCAGAATCATCGAGATCGCACATTTCGATCTATTTAATGCAAGAAACACGTTATCTGGTGTTTTCACCACTCCACAGTGCGTTTGATATGCAGAACCAGTGATACCTCAGTTTTCGTGGGGTTTCAAGCTGAGATATGCATTTTCTACGATAATCTTGGTGAGACTTCTCTCAGAAGGATGCAGAATCTTCGAGATCGCTCTTTTTGAGCTATTTAATGCGAGAAAAACCTTATCTGGTGTTTTCACCCCCCCACAGTGCGTTTGATATGCAGAACCGGCGATATCTGGGTTTTCGTGGGGTTTCAAGCTGAGATATGCATTTTCTGCGATAATCTTGGTGAGACCTCTGTCCGAAGTATGCAGAAACATCGAGATCGCTCTTTTCGACATATTTAATGCGAGAAACACGTTATCTGGTGATTTCACCACTCCACAGTGCGTTTGATATGCAGAACCAGCGATATCCTGGTTTTCGTGGGGTTTCAAGCTCAGATATGCATTTTATGCGATAATCTTGGTGAGGCTTCTGTCCGAAGTATGCAGAGTCATCGAGATCGTACTTTTCGAGCTATTTAATGCGAGAAACACGTTTTCTGGGGTTTTTACCACACCACAGTTCGTTGGATATGCAGAACAGGTGATATCTTGGTTTTCGTGGGGTTTCAAGCTGAGATATGCACTTTTTACGATAATCTTGGTGAGACTTCTGTCCGAAGTATGCTTAATCATCGAGATCGCTCTATTCGAACTATTTAATGCGACAAAACGTTATCTGGTGTTTTCAGCACTCCACAGTGCGTTTGATATGCTGAACCAGTGATACCTCAGTTTTCGTGGGGTTTCAAGCTGAGATATGCATTTTCTACGATAATCTTGGTGAGACTTCTCTCAGAAGGATGCAGAATCTTCGAGATCGCTCTTTTCGAGCTACTTAATGCGAGATACACGTTATCTGGTGTTTTCACCACTCCACAGTGCGTTTGATATGCAGTACCGGCGACATCTTGGATTTCGTCGGGGTTCAAGCTGAGATATGCATTTTCTACGATAATCTTGGTGAGACTTCTGTCAGAAGTATGCAGAATAATCTAGACCGTTCTTTTCGAGCTATTTAATTCGAGAAACACGTTATCTGGTTGTTTTCACCACTCCACAGTGCGTTTGATATGCAGAAGCGGCGACATCTTGATTTTCGTGGGGTTTCAAGCTCAGATATGCATTTTCTGCGATAAGCTTGGTGAGACTTCTGTTAGAAGTATGCAGAATCATCTAGATCGCACTTTTCGAGCTATTTAATGCGAGAAACACGATATCTGGTGTTTTCAGCACTTCACAGTGCGTATGATATGCAGAACCGGCGATAACTTGGTTTTCGTGGGGTTTCAAGCAGAGATATGCATTGTCTGCGATAATCTTGGTGAGACTTATGTCCGAAGTATGCAGAGTCATCGACATCGTACTTTTCCAGCTATTTAATGCGAGAAACAAGTTTTCTGGGGTTTTCACCACTCCACAGTTCGTTGGATATGCAGATCAGGAGATATCTTGGTTTTCGTGGAGTTTCTAGCAGAGATATGCATTTTCTGCGATAATCATGGTGAGACTTCTGTTAGAAGTATGCAGAATCATCGAGATCGCACATTTCGATCTATTTAATGCGAGAAACACGTTGTCTGGTGTTTTCACCACTCCACAGTTGGTTTGATATGCAGAACCGGCGATATCTGGGTTTTCGTGGGGTTTCAAGCTGAGATATGCATTTTCTGCGATAATCTTGGTGAGACTTCAGTCAGAAGTATGCAGAATCTTCGAGATCGCTCATTTCGAGCTAGTTAATGCGAGAAACACGTTATCTGGTGTTTTCACCACTCCACAGTTCGTTGTATATGCAGAACATGAGATATCTTGGTTTTCGTGGGGTTTCTAGCAGAGATATGCATTTTCTGCGATAATCTTGGTGAGACTTCAGTCAGAGGTATGCAGAATCTACGAGATCGCTCATTTCGAGCTAGTTAATGCGAGAAACACGTTATCTGGTGTTTTCACCACTCCACAGTTCGTTGTATACGCAGAACAGGAGATATCTTGGTTTGCGTGGGGTTTCTAGCAGAGATATGCATTTTCTGCGATAATCTAGGTGAGTCTTCTGTCAGAAGTATGCAGAATCATCGAGATCCCTCTTTTCGAGCTATTTAATGAGAGAAACACGTTATCTGGTTGTTTTCACCACTCCACAGTGCGTATGATATGCAGAACCGGCGATATCTTGATTTTCGTGGTTTTTCGTGCTGAGATATGCATTTTCAGCGATAATCTTGGTGAGTCTTCTGTCAGAAGTATGCAGAATCATCTAGATCGCTCATTTCGAGCTAGTTAATGCGAGAAACACGTTATCTGGTGTTTTCACCACTCCACAGTTCGTTGTATATGCAGAACAGGAGATATCTTGGTTTTCGTGGGGTTCTAGAAGAGATATGCATTTTCTGCGATAATCTATGTGAGACTTCAGTCAGAAATATGCAGAATCTTCTAGATCGCTCTTTTCGTGCTATTTAATGCGAAAAAACAAGTTTTCTGGTGTTTTCAACATTCCACAGTGCGTTTGATATGCAGAACCGATGATATCTTGTTTTTCGTGGTGTTTCCAGCTGAGATATGCATTTTCTGCGATAAACATGGTGAGTCTTCTGTCAGAAGTATGCAGAATCATCGAGATCCCTCTTTTCGAGCTATTTAATGCGAGAAACACGTTAATTGGTGTTTTCACCACTCCACAGTGCGTTTGATATGCGGAACCAGCGACATCTTGGATTTCGTCGGGTTTCAAGCTGAGACATGCATTTTCTGCGATAATCTTGGTGAGTCTTCTGTCAGAAGTATGCAGAATCATCGAGATCCCTCTTTTCGAGCTAGTTAATGCGAGAAACACGTTATCTGGTGTTTTCACCACTCCACAGTGCGTTTAATATGCAGAACCGGCGACATCTTGGCTGTCGTAGGGTATCAAGCTGAGATATGCATTTTCTGCGATAATCATGGTGAGACTTCTGTCAGAAGTATGCAGAATCATCGGGATCGCTCTTTTCGAGCTATTTAATGCGAGAAGCACGTATTCTGGGGTTTTCACCACTCCACAGTTCGTTGGATATGCAGAACAGGAGATATCTTGGTTTTCGTGGGGTTTCTAGCAGAGATATGCATTTTCTGCGATAATCATGGTGAGACTTCTGTTAGAAGTATGCAGAATCATCGAGATCGCACATTTCGATCTATTTAATGCGAGAAACACGTTATCTGGTGTTTTCACCACTCCACAGTGCGTTTGATATGCAGAACCAGCGATATCTTGGTTTTCGTGGGGTTTCAAGCTGAGATATGCATTTTTTACGATAATCATGGTGAGAATTCTGTCCGAAGTATGCAGAATCATCGAGATCGCACTTTTCGTGCTATTTAATGCGAGAAACAGGATATCTGGTGTTTTCAGCACTCCACAGTGCGTATGATATGCAGCACCGGCGATATCTTGGTTTTCGTGGGGTTTCAAGCTGAGATGTGCATTGTCTGCGATAATCTTGGTGAGACATCTGTCCGAAGTGTGCAGAATCATCGAGATCGCACTTTTTGAGCTATTTAATGCGAGAAAAACCTTATCTGGTGTTTTCACCACCCCACAGTGCGTTTGATATGCAGAACCGGCGATATCTGGGTTTTCGTGGGGTTTCAAGCTGAAATATGCATTTTCTGCGATAATCTTGGTGAGACCTCTGTCCGAAGTATGCAGAAACATCGAGATCGCTCTTTTCGACATATTTAATGCGAGAAACACGTTATCTGGTGATTTCACCACTCCACAGTGCGTTTGATATGCAGAACCAGCGATATCCTGGTTTTCGTGGGGTTTCAAGCTCAGATATGCATTTTATGCGATAATCTTGGTGAGGCTTCTGTCCGAAGTATGCAGAGTCATCGAGATCGTACTTTTCGAGCTATTTAATGCGAGAAACACGTTTTCTGGGGTTTTCACCACACCACAGTTCGTTGGATATGCAGAACAGGTGATATCTTGGTTTTCGTGGGGTTTCAAGCTGAGATATGCACTTTTTACGATAATCTTGGTGAGACTTCTGTCCGAAGTATGCTTAATCATCGAGATCGCTCTATTCGAACTATTTAATGCGACAAAACGTTATCTGGTGTTTTCAGCACTCCACAGTGCGTTTGATATGCAGAACCAGTGATACCTCAGTTTTCGTGGGGTTTCAAGCTGAGATATGCATTTTCTACGATAATCTTGGTGAGACTTCTCTCAGAAGGATGCTGAATCTTCGAGATCGCTCTTTTCGAGCTACTTAATGCGAGATACACGTTATCTGGTGTTTTCACCACTCCACAGTGCGTTTGACATGCAGTACCGGCGACATCTTGGATTTCGTCGGGGTTCAAGCTGAGATATGCATTTTCTGCGATAATCTTGGTGAGTCTTCTGTCAGAAGTATGCAGAATCATCGAGATCCCTCTTTTCGAGCTATTTAATGCGAGAAACACGTTATCTGGTTGTTTTCACCACTCCACAGTTCGTTTGATATGCAGAACCGGCGATATCTTGATTTTCGTGGTTTTTCGTGCTGAGATATGCATTTTCAGCGATAATCTTGGTGAGTCTTCTGTCAGAAGTATGCAGAATCTTCGAGATCGCTCATTTCGAGCAAGTTAATGCTAGAAACACGTTATCTGGTGTTTTCACCACTCCACAGTTCGTTGTATATGCAGAACAGGAGATATCTTGGTTTTCGTGGGGTTTCTAGCAGAGATATGCATTATCTGCGATAATCATGGTGAGACTTCTGTTAGAAGTATGCAGAATCATCGAGATCGCACTTTTCGATCTATTTAATGAGAGAAACACGTTGTCTGGTTTTTTCACCACTCCACAGTTGGTTTGATATGCAGAACCGGCGATGTTTGGTTTTCGTCGGGTTTCAAGCTGAGATATGCATTTTCTGCGATAATCTTGGTGAGACTTCAGTCAGAGGTATGCAGAATCTACGAGATCGCTTATTTCGAGCTAGTTAATGCGAGAAACACGTTATCTGGTGTTTTCACCACTCCACAGTTCGTTGTATATGCAGAACAGGAGATATCTTGGTTTTCGTGGGGTTTCCAGCTGAAATATGCATTTTCTGCGATAATCTTTGTGTTTCATCTATGAGAAGTATGCAGAATCATCCAGAACGCTCTTTTCGATCTATTTAATGCGAGAAACACGTTGTCTGGTGTTTTCACCACTCCACAGTTGGTTTGATATGCAGAACCGGCGATATCTGGGTTTTCGTGGGGTTTCAAGCTGAGATATGCATTTTCTGCGGCAATCTTGGTGAGACTTCAGTCAGAAGTATGCAGAATAATCGAGATCGCTCTTTTCGAGCTACTTAATGCGAGAAACACGTTATCTGGTGTTTTCGGCACTCCACAGTGCGTTTGACATGCAGAACCGGAGATATCTTGGTTACGGTCGGGATTCAAGCTGAGATATGCATTTTCTACGATAATCTTGGCGAGACTTCTGTCAGAAGTATGCAGAATCATCGGGATCGCTCTTTTCGAGCTATTTAATGCGAGAAACACGTTATCTGGTGTTTTCACCACTCCACAGTGCGTTTGATATGCAGAACCGGCGACATCTTGGCTTTCGTCGGGGTTCAAGCTGAGATATGCATTTTCTGCGATAATCTTGGTGAGTCTTCTGTCAGAAGTATGCAGAACAATCTAGATCGCTCTTTTCGAGCTATTTAATGCGAGAAACACGTTTTCTTGTGTTTTCACCACCCCACAGTGCGTTTGATATGCAGAACCGGAGATATCTTGGTTTTCGTGGGGTTTGTAGCTGAGATATGCATTTTCTGCGATAATGTTGGTGATTCTTCCGTCAGAAGTATGCAGAATCATCTAGATCGCTCTTTTCGAGCTATTTACGCGAGAAACACGTTTTCTTGTGTTTTCAACACTCCACAGTTCGTTTGATATGCAGAACCGGCGATATCTTGATTTTCGTGGTTTTTCCTGCTGAGATATGCATTTTCAGCGATAATCTTGGTGAGTCTTCTGTCAGAAGTATGCAGAATCTTCGACATCGCTCATTTCGAGCTAGTTAATGCTAGAAACACGTTATCTGGTGTTTTCACCACTACACAGTTCGTTGTATATGCAGAACAGGAGATATCTTGGTTTTCGTGGGGTTTCTAGCAGAGATATGCATTATCTGCGATAATCATGGTGAGACTTCTGTTAGAAGTATGCAGAATCATCGAGATCGCACTTTTCGATCTATTTAATGCGAGAAACACGTTGTCTGGTGTTTTCACCACTCCACAGTTGGTTTGATATGCAGAACCGGCGATGTTTGGTTTTCGTCGGGTTTCAAGCTGAGAAATGCATTTTCTGCGATAATCTTGGTGAGACTTCAGTCAGAAGTATGCAGAATCTTCGAGTTCGCTCTTTTCGAGCAACTTAATGCGAGAAACACGTTATCTGGTTGTTTTCACCACTCCACAGTTCGTTTGATATGCAGAACCGGCGATATCTTGATTTTCGTGGTTTTTCGTGCTGAGATATGCATTTTCAGCGATAATCTTGGTGAGTCTTCTGTCAGAAGTATGCAGAATCTTCGACATCGCTCATTTCGAGCTAGTTAATGCTAGAAACACGTTATCTGGTGTTTTCACCACCCCACAGTGCGTTTGATATGCAGAACCGGCGATATCTGGGTTTTCGTGGGGTTTCAAGCTGAGATATGCATTTTCTGCGATAATCTTGGTGAGACCTCTGTCCGAAGTATGCAGAAACATCGAGATCGCTCTTTTCGACATATTTAATGCGAGAAACACGTTATCTGGTGATTTCACCACTCCACAGTGCGTTTGATATGCAGAACCAGCGATATCCTGGTTTTCGTGGGGTTTCAAGCTCAGATATGCATTTTATGCGATAATCTTGGTGAGGCTTCTGTCCGAAGTATGCAGAGTCATCGAGATCGTACTTTTCGAGCTATTTAATGCGAGAAACACGTTTTCTGGGGTTTTTACCACACCACAGTTCGTTGGATATGCAGAACAGGTGATATCTTGGTTTTCGTGGGGTTTCAAGCTGAGATATGCACTTTTTACGATAATCTTGGTGAGACTTCTGTCCGAAGTATGCTTAATCATCGAGATCGCTCTATTCGAACTATTTAATGCGACAAAACGTTATCTGGTGTTTTCAGCACTCCACAGTGCGTTTGATATGCTGAACCAGTGATACCTCAGTTTTCGTGGGGTTTCAAGCTGAGATATGCATTTTCTACGATAATCTTGGTGAGACTTCTCTCAGAAGGATGCAGAATCTTCGAGATCGCTCTTTTCGAGCTACTTAATGCGAGATACACGTTATCTGGTGTTTTCACCACTCCACAGTGCGTTTGATATGCAGTACCGGCGACATCTTGATTTTCGTGGGGTTTCAAGCTCAGATATGCATTTTCTGCGATAAGCTTGGTGAGACTTCTGTTAGAAGTATGCAGAATCATCTAGATCGCACTTTTCGAGCTATTTAATGCGAGAAACACGATATCTGGTGTTTTCAGCACTCCACAGTGCGTATGATATGCAGAACCGGCGATATCTTGGTTTTCGTGGGGTTTCAAGCAGAGATATGCATTGTCTGCGATAATCTTGGTGAGACTTCTGTCCGAAGTATGCAGAGTCATCGACATCGTACTTTTCGAGCTATTTAATGCGAGAAACACGTTTTCTGGGGTTTTCACCACTCCACAGTTCGTTGGATATGCAGATCAGGAGATATCTTGGTTTTCGTGGAGTTTCTAGCAGAGATATGCATTTTCTGCGATAATCATGGTGAGACTTCTGTTAGAAGTATGCAGAATCATCGAGATCGCACATTTCGATCTATTTAATGCGAGAAACACGTTGTCTGGTGTTTTCACCACTCCACAGTTGGTTTGATATGCAGAACCGGCGATATCTGGGTTTTCGTGGGGTTTCAAGCTGAGATATGCATTTTCTGCGATAATCTAGGTGAGTCTTCTGCCAGAAGTATGCAGAATCTTCGAGATCGTTCTTTTCGAGCAACTTAATGCGAGAAACACGATATCTGGTTGTTTTCACCACTCCACAGTGCGTTTGATATGCAGAACGGGCGACATCTTGATTTTCGTGGGGTTTCAAGCTGAGATATGCATTTTCTGCGATAATCTTGGTGAGACTTCAGTCAGAAGTATGCAGAATCTTCGAGATCGCTCATTTCGAGCTAGTTAATGCGAGAAACACGTTATCTGGTGTTTTCACCACTCCACAGTTCGTTGTATATGCAGAACATGAGATATCTTGGTTTTCGTGGGGTTTCTAGCAGAGATATGCATTTTCTGCGATAATCATGGTGAGACTTCTGTTAGAAGTATGCAGAATCATCGAGATCGCACATTTCGATCTATTTAATGCGAGAAACACGTTGTCTGGTGTTTTCACCACTCCACAGTTGGTTTGATATGCAGAACCGGCGATATCTGGGTTTTCGTGGGGTTTCAAGCTGAGATATGCATTTTCTGCGATAATCTTGGTGAGACTTCAGTCAGAAGTATGCAGAATCTTCGAGATCGCTCATTTCGAGCTAGTTAATGCGAGAAACACGTTATCTGGTGTTTTCACCACTCCACAGTTCGTTGTATATGCAGAACATGAGATATCTTGGTTTTCGTGGGGTTTCTAGCAGAGATATGCATTTTCTGCGATAATCTTGGTGAGACTTCAGTCAGAGGTATGCAGAATCTACGAGATCGCTCATTTCGAGCTAGTTAATGCGAGAAACACGTTATCTGGTGTTTTCACCACTCCACAGTTCGTTGTATATGCAGAACAGGAGATATCTTGGTTTGCGTGGGGTTTCTAGCAGAGATATGCATTTTCTGCGATAACCTAGGTGAGTCTCCTGCCAGAAGTATGCAGAATCATCTAGATCGCTCTTTTCGAGCTATTTAATGCGAGAAACACGATATCTGGTGTTTTCTGCACTCCACAGTGCGTATGATATGCAGAACCGGCGATATCTTGGTTTTCGTGGGGTTTCATGCTGAAATATGCATTTTCTGCGATAATCTTGGTGAGACTTCAGTCAGAAGTATGCAGAATCTTCGAGATCGCTCATTTCGAGCTAGGTAATGCGAGAAACACGTTATCTGGTGTTTTCACCACTCCACAGTTCGTTGTATATGCAGAACAGGAGATATCTTGGTTTTCGTGGGGTTTCTAGCAGAGATATGCATTTTCTGCGATAATCTAGGTGAGTCTTCTGCCAGAAGTATGCAGAATCTTCGAGATCGTTCTTTTCGAGCAACTTAATGCGAGAAACACGATATCTGGTTGTTTTCACCACTCCACAGTGCGTTTGATATGCAGAACGGGCGACATCTTGATTTTCGTGAGGTTTCAAGCTGAGATATGCATTTTCTGCGATAATCTTGGTGAGACATCATGTCAGAAATATGCAGAATCTTCTATATCGCTCTTTTCGAGCTATTTAATGCGAGAAACACGTTTTCTGGGGTTTTCACCACTCCACATTTCGTTGGATATGCAGAACAGCAGATATCTTGGTTTTCGTGGGGTTTCTAGCAGAGAAATGCATTTTCTGCGATAATCATGGTGAGACTTCTGTTAGAAGTATGCAGAATCATCGAGATCGCACATTTCGATCTATTTAATGCGAGAAACACGTTGTCTGGTGTTTTCACCACTCCACAGTGCGTTTGATATGCAGAACCAGCGATATCTTGGTTTTCGTGGGGTTTCAAGCTGAGATATGCATTTTTTACGATAATCATGGTGAGACTTCTGTCCGAAGTATGCAGAATCATCGAGATCGCACTTTTCGAGCTATTTAATGCGAGAAACAGGATATCTGGTGTTTTCAGCACTCCACAGTGCGTTTGATATGCAGAACCGGAGATATCTTGGTTTTCGTGGGGTTTCAAGCTGAGATATGCATTTTCTGCGACAATCTTGGTGAGACTTCTGTCCGAAGTATGCAGAATCATCGGGATCGCTCTTATCGAGCTATTTAATGCGAGAATCACGTTTTCTGGGGTTTTCACCACACCACAGTTCGTCGGATATGCAGAACCGGAGATATCTTGGTTTTCCTGGGGTTTCAAGCTGAGATATGCATTTTCTGCGACAATCTTGGTGAGACTTCTGTCCGAAGTATGCAGAATCATCGGGATCGCTCTTATCGAGCTATTTAATGCGAGAATCACGTTTTCTGGGGTTTTCACCACACCACAGTTCGTTGGATATGCAGAACCGGAGATATCTTGGTTTTCCTGGGGTTTCAAGCTCAGATATGCATTTTCTGCGACAATCTTGGTGAGACTTCTGTCCGAAGTATGCAGAATCATCGGGATCGCTCTTATCGAGCTATTTAATGCGAGAATCACGTTTTCTGGGGTTTTCACCACACCACAGTTCGTTGGATATGCAGAACCGGAGATATCTTGGTTTTCCTGGGGTTTCAAGCTGAGATATGCACTTTTTACGATAATCTTGGTGAGACTTCTGTCCGAAGTATGCTTAATCATCGAGATCGCTCTATTCGAACTATTTAATGCGACAAAACGTTATCTGGTGTTTTCAGCACTCCACAGTGCGTTTGATATGCAGAACCAGTGATACCTCAGTTTTCGTGGGGTTTCAAGCTGAGATATGCATTTTCTACGATAATCTTGGTGAGATTTCTCTCAGAAGGATGCAGAATCTTCGAGATCGCTCTTTTCGAGCTACTTAATGCGAGATACACGTTATCTGGTGTTTTCACCACTCCACAGTGCGTTTGACATGCAGTACCGGCGACATCTTGGATTTCGTCGGGGTTCAAGCTGAGATATGCATTTTCTACGATAATCTTGGTGAGACTTCTGTCAGAAGTATGCAGAATAATCTAGATCGTTCTTTTCGAGCTATTTAATTCGAGAAACACGTTATCTGGTTGTTTTCACCACTCCACAGTGCGTTTGATATGCAGAAGCGGCGACATCTTGATTTTCGTGGGGTTTCAAGCTCAGATATGCATTTTCTGCGATAAGCTTGGTGAGACTTCTGTTAGAAGTATGCAGAATCATCTAGATCGCACTTTTCGAGCTATTTAATGCGAGAAACACGATATCTGGTGTTTTCAGCACTCCACAGTGCGTATGATATGCAGAACCGGCGATATCTTGGTTTTCGTGGGGTTTCAAGCTGAGATGTGCATTGTCTGCGATAATCTTGGTGAGACTTCTGTCCGAAGTATGCAGAGTCATCGAGATCGTACTTTTCGAGCTATTTAATGCGAGAAACACGTTTTCTGGGGTTTTCACCACTCCACAGTTCGTTGGATATGCAGATCAGGAGATATCTTGGTTTTCGTGGAGTTTCTAGCAGAGATATGCATTTTCTGCGATAATCATGGTGAGACTTCTGTTAGAAGTATGCAGAATCATCGAGATCGAACATTTCGATCTATTTAATGCGAGAAACACGTTGTCTGGTGTTTTCAGCACTCCACAGTGCGTATGATATGCAGAACCGGCGATATCTTGGTTTTCGTGGGGTTTCAAGCTGAAATATGCATTTTCTGCGATAATCTTGGTGAGACTTCAGTCAGAAGTATGCAGAATCATCGGGATCGCTCTTTTCGAGCTATTTAATGCGAGAAACACGTTTTCTGGCGATTTCACCACACCACTGTTCGTTGGATATGCAGAACCGGAGATATCTTGGTTTTCGTGGGGTTTCAAGCTGAAATATGCATTTTCTGCGATAATCTTGGTGAGACCTCTGTCCGATGTATGCAGAATCATCGAGATCGCTCTTTTCGAGCTATTTAATGCGAGAAACACGTTATCCGGTGTTTTCACCACTCCACAGTGGGTTTGATATGCAGAACTGGCGACATCTTGGATTTCGTCGGGTTTCAAGCTGAGATATGCATTTTCTACGATAATCTTGGTGAGACTTCTGTCAGAAGTTTGCAGAATCATCTAGATCGCTCTTTTCGAGCTATTTAATGCGAGAAACACGTTAACTGGTGTTTTCACCACTCCGCAGTCCGCTTGATATGTAGAACCAGCGATATCTGGGTTTTCGTGGGGTTTCAAGCTGAGATATGCATTTTCTGCGATAATCTTGGTGAGACTTCTGTCCGAAGTATGCAGAAACATCGAGAGCACTCTTTTCGAGCTATTTAATGCGAGAATCACGTTTTCTGGGGTTTTCACCACACCACAGTTCGTTGGATACGCAGAACCGGAGATATCTTGGTTTTCGTGGGGTTTCAAGCTGAGATATGCATTTTCTGCGACAATCTTGGTGAGACTTCTGTCCGAAGTATGCAGAATCATCGGGATCGCTCTTATCGAGCTATTTAATGCGAGAATCACGTTTTCTGGGGTTTTCACCACATCACAGTTCGTTGGATATGCAGAACCGGAGATATCTTGGTTTTCCTGGGGTTTCAAGCTGAGATATGCACTTTTTACGATAATCTTGGTGAGACTTCTGTCCGAAGTATGCTTAATCATCGAGATCGCTCTATTCGAACTATTTAATGCGACAAAACGATATCTGGTGTTTTCAGCACTCCACAGTGCGTTTGATATGCAGAACCAGTGATACCTCAGTTTTCGTGGGGTTTCAAGCTGAGATATGCATTTTCTACGATAATCTTGGTGAGACTTCTCTCAGAAGGATGCAGAATCTTCGAGATCGCTCATTTCGAGCTAGTTAATGCGAGAAACACGTTATCTGGTGTTTTCACCACTCCACAGTTCGTTGTATATGCAGAACAGGAGATATCTTGGTTTTCGTGGGGTTTCTAGCAGAGATATGCATTTTCTGCGATAATCTAGGTGAGTCTTCTGCCAGAAGTATGCAGAATCTTCGAGATCGTTCTTTTCGAGCAACTTAATGCGAGAAACACGATATCTGGTTGTTTTCACCACTCCACAGTGCGTTTGATATGCAGAACGGGCGACATCTTGATTTTCGTGAGGTTTCAAGCTGAGATATGCATTTTCTGCGATAATCTTGGTGAGACATCATGTCAGAAATATGCAGAATCTTCTATATCGCTCTTTTCGAGCTATTTAATGCGAAAAAACAAGTTTTCTGGTGTTTTCAACATTCCACTGTGCGTTTGATATGCAGAACCGGCGATATCTTGATTTTCGTGGTGTTTCCAGCTGAAATATGCATTTTCTACGATAATCTTGGTGAGACGTCTGTCAGAAGTATGCAGAATCTTCGAGATCGTTCTTTTCGAGCTACTTAATGCGTGAAACACGATATCTGGTTGTTTTCACCACTCCACAGTGCGTTTGATATGCAGAACGGGCGACATCTTGATTTTCGTGAGGTTTCAAGCTGAGATATGCATTTTCTGCGATAATCTTGGTGAGACTTCAGTCAGAAATATGCAGAATTTTCTAGATCGCTCTTTTCGAGCTATGTAATGCGAAAAAACAAGTTTTCTGGTGTTTTCAACATTCCACAGTGCGTTTGATATGCAGAACCGATGATATCTTGATTTTCGTGGTGTTTCCAGCTGAGATATGCATTTTCTGCGATAATCTTGGTGAGTCTTCTGTCAGAAGTATGCAGAATCATCGAGATCCCTCTTTTCGAGCTATTTAATGCGAGAAACACGTTAATTGGTGTTTTCACCACTCCACAGTGCGTTTGATATGCGGAACCAGCGACATCTTGGATTTCGTCGGTTTTCAAGCTGAGACATGCATTTTCTGCGATAATCTTGGTGAGTCTTCTGTCAGAAGTATGCAGAATCATCGAGATCCCTCTTTTCGAGCTAGTTAATGCGAGAAACACGTTATCTGGTGTTTTCACCACTCCACAGTGCGTTTAATATGCAGAACCGGCTACATCTTGGCTGTCGTAGGGTATCAAGTTGAGATATGCATTTTCTGCGATAATCATGGTGAGACTTCTGTCAGAAGTATGCAGAATCATCGGGATCGCTCTTTTCGAGCTATTTAATGCGAGAAACGCGTTTTCTGGGGTTTTCACCACTCCACATTTCGTTGGATATGCAGAACAGGAGATATCTTGGTTTTCGTGGGGTTTCTAGCAGAGAAATGCATTTTCTGCGATAATCATGGTGAGACTTCTGTTAGAAGTATGCAGAATCATCGAGATCGCACATTTCGATCTATTTAATGCGAGAAACACGTTATCTGGTGTTTTCACCACTCCACAGTGCGTTTGATATGCAGAACCAGCGATATCTTGGTTTTCGTGGGGTTTCAAGCTGAGATATGCATTTTTTACGATAATCATGGTGAGACTTCTGTCCGAAGTATGCAGAATCATCGAGATCGCACTTTTCGAGCTATTTAATGCGAGAAACAGGATATCTGTTGTTTTCAGTACTCCACAGTGCGTTTGATATGCAGAACCAGCGATATCTAGGTTTTCGTGGGGTTTCAAGCTGAGATATGCAATTTCTGCGATAATCTTGGTGAGACTTATGTCCGAAGTATGCAGAGTCATCGAGATCGTACTTTTCGAGCTATTTAATGCGAGAAACACGTTTTCTGGGGTTTTTACCACTCCACAGTTCGTTGGATATGCAGAACAGGAGATATCTTGGTTTTCGTGGGGTTTCTAGCAGAGATATGCATTTTCTGCGATAATCATGGTGAGACTTCTGTTAGAAGTATGCAGAATCATCGAGATCGCACTTTTCGATCTATTTCATGCGAGAAACACGTTGTCTGGTGTTTTCACCACTCCACAGTTGTTTGATATGCAGAACCCGCGATGTTTGGTTTTCGTCGGGTTTCAAGTTGAGATATGCATTTTCTGCGACAATCTTGGTGAGACTTCTGTCCGAAGTATGCAGAATCATCGGGATCGCTCTTTTCGAGCTATTTAATGCGAGAAACACGTTTTCTGGCGATTTCAGCACACCACTGTTCGTTGGATATGCAGAACCGGAGATATCTTGGTTTTCGTGGGGTTTCAAGCTGAAATATGCATTTTCTGCGATAATCTTGGTGAGACTTCTGTCCGATGTATGCAGAATCATCGGGATCGCTCTTTTCGAGCTATTTAATGCGAGAAACACGTTTTCTGGCGATTTCTGCACACCACTGTTCGTTGGATATGCAGAACCGGAGATATCTTGGTTTTCGTGGGGTTTCAAGCTGAAATATGCATTTTCTGCGATAATCTTGGTGAGACTTCTGTCCGAAGTATGCAGAATCATCGGGATCGCTCTTTTCGAGCTATTTAATGCGAGAAACACGTTTTCTGGCGATTTCAGCACACCACTGTTCGTTGGATATGCAGAACCGGAGATATCTTGGATTTCGTCGGGTTTCAAGCTGAGATATGCATTTTCTACGATAATCTTGGTGAGACTTCTGTCAGAAGTTAGCAGAATCATCTAGATCGCTCTTTTCGAGCTATTTAATGCGAGAAACACGTTAACTGGTGTTTTCACCACTCCGCAGTCCGTTTGATATGTAGAACCAGCGATATCTGGGTTTTCGTGGGGTTTCAAGCTGAGATATGCATTTTCTGCGATAATCTTGGTGAGACTTCTGTCCGAAGTATGCAGAAACATCGAGAGCACTCTTTTCGAGCTATTTAATGCGAGAATCACGTTTTCTGGGGTTTTCACCACACCACAGTTCGTTGGATATGCAGAACCGGAGATATCTTGGTTTTCGTGGGGTTTCAAGCTGAGATATGCATTTTCTGCAATAATCTTGTTGAGACTTCTGTCCGAAGTATGCAGAAAAATCGAGAGCGCTCTTTTCGAGCTATTTAATGCGAGAAACACGTTTTCTGGGGTTTTCACCACACCTCTGTTCGTTGGATATGCAGAACCGGAGATATCTTGGTTTTCCTGGGGTTTCAAGCTGAGATATGCATTTTCTGCGACAATCTTGGTGAGACTTCTGTCCGAAGTATGCAGAATCATCGGGATCGCTCTTATCGAGCTATTTAATGCGAGAATCACGTTTTCTGGGGTTTTCACCACACCACAGTTCGTTGGATATGCAGAACCGGAGATATCTTGATTTCCTGGGGTTTCAAGCTGAGATATGCATTTTCTGCGATAATCTTGGTGAGACTTCTGTCCGAAGTATGCAGAATCATCGGGATCGCTCTTTTCGAGCTATTTAATGCGAGAAACACGTTTTCTGGCGATTTCTGCACACCACTGTTCGTTGGATATGCAGAACCGGAGATATCTTGGTTTTCGTGGGGTTTCAAGCTGAAATATGCATTTTCTGCGATAATCTTGGTGAGACTTCTGTCCGAAGTATGCAGAATCATCGGGATCGCTCTTTTCGAGCTATTTAATGCGAGAAACACGTTTTCTGGCGATTTCAGCACACCACTGTTCGTTGGATATGCAGAACCGGAGATATCTTGGATTTCGTCGGGTTTCAAGCTGAGATATGCATTTTCTACGATAATCTTGGTGAGACTTCTGTCAGAAGTTAGCAGAATCATCTAGATCGCTCTTTTCGAGCTATTTAATGCGAGAAACACGTTAACTGGTGTTTTCACCACTCCGCAGTCCGTTTGATATGTAGAACCAGCGATATCTGGGTTTTCGTGGGGTTTCAAGCTGAGATATGCATTTTCTGCGATAATCTTGGTGAGACTTCTGTCCGTAGTATGCAGAAACATCGAGAGCACTCTTTTCGAGCTATTTAATGCGCGAATCACGTTTTCTGGGGTTTTCACCACACCACAGTTCGTTGGATATGCAGAACCGGAGATATCTTGGTTTTCGTGGGGTTTCAAGCTGAGATATGCATTTTCTGCAATAATCTTGTTGAGACTTCTGTCCGAAGTATGCAGAAAAATCGAGAGCGCTCTTTTCGAGCTATTTAATGCGAGAAACACGTTTTCTGGGGTTTTCACCACACCTCTGTTCGTTGGATATGCAGAACCGGAGATATCTTGGTTTTCCTGGGGTTTCAAGCTGAGATATGCATTTTCTGCGACAATCTTGGTGAGACTTCTGTCCGAAGTATGCAGAATCATCGGGATCGCTCTTATCGAGCTATTTAATGCGAGAATCACGTTTTCTGGGGTTTTCACCACACCACAGTTCGTTGGATATGCAGAACCGGAGATATCTTGATTTCCTGGGGTTTCAAGCTGAGATATGCATTTTCTGCGACAATCTTGGTGAGACTTCTGTCCGAAGTATGCAGAATCATCGGGATCGCTCTTATCGAGCTATTTAATCCGAGAAACACGTTTTCTGGCGATTTCACCACACCACTGTTCGTTGGATATGCAGAACCGGAGATATCTTGGTTTTCGTGGGGTTTCAAGCTGAAATGTGCATTTTCTGCGATAATCTTGGTGAGACTTCTGTCCGATGTATGCAGAATCATCGAGATCGATCTTTTCGAGCTATTTAATGCGAGAAACACGTTATCCGGTGTTTTCACCACTCCACAGTGGGTTTGATATGCAGAACTGGCGACATCTTGGATTTCGTCGGGTTTCAAGCTGAGATATGCATTTTCAACGATAATCTTGGTGAGACTTCTGTCCGATGTATGCAGAATCATCGAGATCGATCTTTTCGAGCTATTTAATGCGAGAAACACGTTATCCGGTGTTTTCACCACTCCACAGTGGGTTTGATATGCAGAACTGGCAACATCTTGGTTTTCGTGGGGTTTCCAGCTGAGACATACATTTTCTGCGCTAATCATGGTGAGTCTTCTGTCAGAAGTATGCAGAATCTTCGAGATCGCTCTATTCGAGCTATTTAATGCGAGAAACACGTTATCTGGTTGTTTTCACCACTCCACAGTGCGTTTGATATGCAGAACCGGCGACATCTTGATTTTCGTGGGGTTTCTAGCTGAGATATGCATTTTCTGCGAAAATATTGGTGAGACTTCTGTCCGAAGTATGCAGAGTCATCGAGATCGTACTTTTCGAGCTATTTAATGCGAGAAACACGTTTTCTGGGGTTTTCACCACTCCACAGTTGGTTTGATATGCCGAACCGGCGATGTTTGGTTTTCGTCGGGTTTCAAGTTGAGATATGCATTTTCTACGATAATCTTGGAGAAACATCTGTCCGAAGTATGCAGAATCATCAAGATCGCTCTTTTCGAGCTATTTAATGCGAAAAAACAAGTTTTCTGGTGTTTTCACCACTCCACAGTGCGTTTGATATGCAGAACCGGCGACATCTTGGATTTCGTCGGGGTTCAAGCTGAGATATGCAATTCCTGCGATAATCTTGGTGAGAAATCTGACCGAAGTATGCTTAATCATCGAGATCGCTCGTTTCCAGCTATTTAATGCGAGAAACACGTTATCTGGTGTTTTCACCACTCCACAGTGCGTGTGATATGCAGAACCGACGATATCCTGGTTTTCGTGGGGTTTCAAGCTCAGATGTGCATTGTCTGCGATAATCTTGGTGTTTCATCTATGAGAAGTATGCAGAATCATCAAGAACGCTCTTTTCGAGCTAGTTAATGCGAGAAACACGTTATCTGGTGTTTTAACCACTCCACAGTGCGTATGATATGCAGAACCGACGATATCCTGGTTTTCGTGGGGTTTCAAGCTCAGATGTGCATTTTCTGCGATAATCTTGGTGAGACTTCTGTCCGAAGTATGCAGAGTCATCGAGATCGTACTTTTCGAGCTATTTAATGCGTGAAACACGTTTTCTGGGGTTTTCACCACTCCACAGTTCGTTGGATATGCAGAACAGGAGATATCTTGGTTTTCGTGGAGTTTCTAGCTGAGATATGCATTTTCTGCGAAAATATTGGTGAGACTTCTGTCCGAAGTATGCAGAGTCATCGAGATCGTACTTTTCGAGCTATTTAATGCGAAAAAACAAGTTTTCTGGTGTTTTCACCACTCCACAGTGCGTTTGATATGCAGAACCGGCGACATCTTGGATTTCGTCGGGGTTCAAGCTGAGATATGCAATTCCTGCGATAATCTTGGTGAGAAATCTGACCGAAGTATGCTTAATCATCGAGATCGCTCGTTTCCAGCTATTTAATGCGAGAAACACGTTATCTGGTGTTTTCACCACTCCACAGTGCGTGTGATATGCAGAACCGACGATATCCTGGTTTTCGTGGGGTTTCAAGCTCAGATGTGCATTTTCTGCGATAATCTTGGTGAGAAATCTGTCCGAAGTATGCTTAATCATCGAGATCGCTCGTTTCCAG
Source organism: Anthophora plumipes (assembly GCA_951804975.1). Lineage (NCBI taxonomy): Eukaryota > Metazoa > Arthropoda > Insecta > Hymenoptera > Apidae > Anthophora > Anthophora plumipes. The sequence continues at coordinate 1,805,477 of CATORF010000356.1, read as the reverse complement.
CTATTTAATGCGAGAAACACGTTATCTGGTGTTTTCACCACTCCACAGTTGGTTTGATATGCAGAACCGGCGATGTTTGGTTTTCGTCGGGTTTCAAGTTGAGATATGCTTTTTCTACGATAATCTTGGTGAAACATCTGTCCGAAGTATGCAGAAACATCAAGAGCGCTCTTTTCGAGCTATTTAATGCGACAAACACGTTTTCTGGGGTTTTCACCACACCACAGTTCGTTGGATGTGCAGAACCGGAGATATCTTGGTTTTCGTGGGGTTTCTAGCAGAGATATGCATTTTCTGCGATAATCATGGTGAGACTTCGGTTAGAAGTATGCAGAATCATCGAGATCGCACTTTTCGATCTATTTAATGCGAGAAACACGTTGTCTGGTGTTTTCACCACTCCACAGTTGGTTTGATATGCAGAACCGGTGATATCTGGGTTTTCGTGGGGTTTCAAGCTGAGATATGCATTTTCAGCGATAATCTTGGTGAGAGTTCTGTCTGAAGTATGCAGAATCATCGAGATCGCTCTATTCGAGCTATTTAACGCGACAAAACGTTATCTGGTGTTTTCAGCACTCCACAGTGCGTTTGATATGCAGAACCAGCGATATCTTGGTTTTCGTGGGGTTTCAAGCTGAGATATGCATTTTCTGCGATAATCTTGGTGAGACTTCTGTCCGTAGTATGCAGAATCATCGAGATCGATCTTTTCGAGCTATTTAATGCGAGAAACACGTTATCCGGTGTTTTCACCACTCCACAGTGGGTTTGATATGCAGAACTGGCGAAATCTTGGTTTTCGTGGGGTTTCCAGCTGAGACATACATTTTCTGCGATAATCATGGTGAGTCTTCTGTCAGAAGTATGCAGAATCTTCGAGATCGCTCTATTCGAGCTATTTAATGCGAGAAACACGTTATCTGGTTGTTTTCACCACTCCACAGTGCGTTTGATATGCAGAACCGGCGACATCTTGATTTTCGTGGGGTTTCTAGCTGAGATATGCATTTTCTGCGAAAATATTGGTGAGACTTCTGTCCGAAGTATGCAGAGTCATCGAGATCGTACTTTTCGAGCTATTTAATGCGAGAAACACGTTTTCTGGGGTTTTCACCACTCCACAGTTGGTTTGATATGCAGAACCGGCGATGTTTGGTTTTCGTCGGGTTTCAAGTTGAGATATGCATTTTCTACGACAATCTTGGAGAAACATCTGTCCGAAGTATGCAGAATCATCAAGATCGCTCTTTTCGAGCTATTTAATGCGAAAAAACAAGTTTTCTGGTGTTTTCACCACTCCACAGTGCGTTTGATATGCAGAACCGGCGACATCTTGGATTTCGTCGGGGTTCAAGCTAAGATATGCAATTCCTGCGATAATCTTGGTGAGAAATCTGTCCGAAGTATGCTTAATCATCGAGATCGCTCGTTTCCAGCTATTTAATGCGAGAAACACGTTATCTGGCGTTTTCACCACTCCACAGTTGGTTTGATATGCAGAACCGGCGATGTTTGGTTTTCGTCGGGTTTCAAGTTGAGATATGCTTTTTCTACGATAATCTTGGTGAAACATCTGTCCGAAGTATGCAGAAACATCAAGAGCGCTCTTTTCGAGCTATTTAATGCGAGAAACACGTTTTCTGGGGTTTTCACCACACCACAGTTCGTTGGATGTGCAGAACCGGAGATATCTTGGTTTTCGTGGGGTTTCTAGCAGAGATATGCATTTTCTGCGATAATCATGGTGAGACTTCGGTTAGAAGTATGCAGAATCATCGAGATCGCACTTTTCGATCTATTTAATGCGAGAAACACGTTGTCTGGTGTTTTCACCACTCCACAGTTGGTTTGATATGCAGAACCGGCGATATCTGGGTTTTCGTGGGGTTTCAAGCTGAGATATGCATTTTCAGCGATAATCTTGGTGAGAGTTCTGTCCGAAGTATGCAGAATCATCGAGATCGCTCTATTCGAGCTATTTAACGCGACAAAACGTTATCTGGTGTTTTCAGCACTCCACAGTGCGTTTGATATGCAGAACCAGCGATATCTTGGTTTTCGTGGGGTTTCAAGCTGAGATATGCATTTTCTCCGATAAACATGGAGAGACTTCTGTCCGAATTAGGCTGAATCATAGAGATCGCTCTTTTCGAGCTAGCTAATGCGAGAAAAACCTTGTCAGGGGTTTTCACCACTCCACAGTGCGTTTGATATGCAGAACCAGCGATATCTTGGCTTTCGTTGGGTTTCAAGCTGAGATATGCATTTTTTACGATAATCTTGGTGAGACTTCTCTGCGAAGTATGCAGAATCATCGAGATCGCTCTTTTCGAGCTATTTGATGCGACAAACACGTTAACTGGTGTTTTCACCACTCCACAGTGCGTATGATGTGCAGAACCGACGATATCCTGGTTTTCGTGGGGTTTCAAGCTCAGATATGCATTTTCTGCGATAATCTTGGTGAGACTTCTGTCAGAAGTTTGCAGAATCATCTAGATCGCTCGTTTCGAGATATTTAATACTAAAAAACAAGTTTTCTGGTGTTTTCACCACTCCACAGTGCGTCTGATATGCAGAACCGGCGATATCTTGGTTTTCGTGGGGTTTCCAGCTGAGACATACATTTTCTGCGATAATCTTGGTGAGTCTTCTGTCAGAAGTATGCAGAATCTTCGAGATCGCTCTATTCGAGCTATTTAATGCGAGAAACACGTTATCTGGTTGTTTTCACCACTCCACAGTGCGTTTGATATGCAGAACCGGCGACATCTTGATTTTCGTGGGGTTTCTAGCTGAGATATGCATTTTCTGCGAAAATATTGGTGAGACTTCTGTCCGAAGTATGCAGAGTCATCGAGATCGTACTTTTCGAGCTATTTAATGCGAGAAACACGTTTTCTGGGGTTTTCACCACTCCACAGTTGGTTTGATATGCAGAACCGGCGATGTTTGGTTTTCGTCGGGTTTCTAGCTGAGATATGCATTTTCTGCGATAATCTTGGTGAGACTTCTGTCCGTAGTATGCAGAATCATCGCGATCGCTCTTATCGAGCTATTTAATGCGAGAAACACGTTATCTGGTGTTTTCAGCACTCCACAGTGCGTTTGATATGCAGAACCGGCGACATCTTGATGTTCGTGAGGTTTCAAGCTGAGATATGCATTTTCTGCGATAATATTGGTGAGACTTCTGTCCGAAGTATGCAGAATCATCGATATCGCTCTTTTAGAGCTACTTAATGCGAGCAACACGTTATCTGGTGTTTTGACCACTCCACAGTGCGTTTGATATGTAGAACCGCCGATAACTTGGTTTTCGTGGGGTTTCCAGCTGAAATATGCATTGTCTGCGATAATCTTGGTGTTTCATCTATGAGAAGTATGCAGAATCATCAAGAACGCTCTTTTCGAGCTAGTTAATGCGAGAAACACGTTATCTGGTGTTTTAACCACTCCACAGTGCGTATGATATGCAGAACCGACGATATCCTGGTTTTCGTGGGGTTTCAAGCTCAGATGTGCATTTTCTGCGATAATCTTGGTGAGACTTCTGTCCGAAGTATGCAGAGTCATCGAGATCGTACTTTTCGAGCTATTTAATGCGTGAAACACGTTTTCTGGGGTTTTCACCACTCCACAGTTCGTTGGATATGCAGAACAGGAGATATCTTGGTTTTCGTGGAGTTTCTAGCTGAGATATGCATTTTCTGCGAAAATATTGGTGAGACTTCTGTCCGAAGTATGCAGAGTCATCGAGATCGTACTTTTCGAGCTATTTAATGCGAAAAAACAAGTTTTCTGGTGTTTTCACCACTCCACAGTGCGTTTGATATGCAGAACCGGCGACATCTTGGATTTCGTCGGGGTTCAAGCTGAGATATGCAATTCCTGCGATAATCTTGGTGAGAAATCTGACCGAAGTATGCTTAATCATCGAGATCGCTCGTTTCCAGCTATTTAATGCGAGAAACACGTTATCTGGTGTTTTCACCACTCCACAGTGCGTGTGATATGCAGAACCGACGATATCCTGGTTTTCGTGGGGTTTCAAGCTCAGATGTGCATTTTCTGCGATAATCTTGGTGAGAAATCTGTCCGAAGTATGCTTAATCATCGAGATCGCTCGTTTCCAGCTATTTAATGCGAGAAACACGTTATCTGGTGTTTTCACCACTCCACAGTTGGTTTGATATGCAGAACCGGCGATGTTTGGTTTTCGTCGGGTTTCAAGTTGAGATATGCTTTTTCTACGATAATCTTGGTGAAACATCTGTCCGAAGTATGCAGAAACATCAAGAGCGCTCTTTTCGAGCTATTTAATGCGACAAACACGTTTTCTGGGGTTTTCACCACACCACAGTTCGTTGGATGTGCAGAACCGGAGATATCTTGGTTTTCGTGGGGTTTCTAGCAGAGATATGCATTTTCTGCGATAATCATGGTGAGACTTCGGTTAGAAGTATGCAGAATCATCGAGATCGCACTTTTCGATCTATTTAATGCGAGAAACACGTTGTCTGGTGTTTTCACCACTCCACAGTTGGTTTGATATGCAGAACCGGTGATATCTGGGTTTTCGTGGGGTTTCCAGCTGAGACATACATTTTCTGCGATAATCATGGTGAGTCTTCTGTCAGAAGTATGCAGAATCTTCGAGATCGCTCTATTCGAGCTATTTAATGCGAGAAACACGTTATCTGGTTGTTTTCACCACTCCACAGTGCGTTTGATATGCAGAACCGGCGACATCTTGATTTTCGTGGGGTTTCTAGCTGAGATATGCATTTTCTGCGAAAATATTGGTGAGACTTCTGTCCGAAGTATGCAGAATCATCAAGATCGCTCTTTTCGAGCTATTTAATGCGAAAAAACAAGTTTTCTGGTGTTTTCACCACTCCACAGTGCGTTTGATATGCAGAACCGGCGACATCTTGGATTTCGTCGGGGTTCAAGCTAAGATATGCAATTCCTGCGATAATCTTGGTGAGAAATCTGTCCGAAGTATGCTTAATCATCGAGATCGCTCGTTTCCAGCTATTTAATGCGAGAAACACGTTATCTGGCGTTTTCACCACTCCACAGTTGGTTTGATATGCAGAACCGGCGATGTTTGGTTTTCGTCGGGTTTCAAGTTGAGATATGCTTTTTCTACGATAATCTTGGTGAAACATCTGTCCGAAGTATGCAGAAACATCAAGAGCGCTCTTTTCGAGCTATTTAATGCGAGAAACACGTTTTCTGGGGTTTTCACCACACCACAGTTCGTTGGATGTGCAGAACCGGAGATATCTTGGTTTTCGTGGGGTTTCTAGCAGAGATATGCATTTTCTGCGATAATCATGGTGAGACTTCGGTTAGAAGTATGCAGAATCATCGAGATCGCACTTTTCGATCTATTTAATGCGAGAAACACGTTGTCTGGTGTTTTCACCACTCCACAGTTGGTTTGATATGCAGAACCGGCGATATCTGGGTTTTCGTGGGGTTTCAAGCTGAGATATGCATTTTCAGCGATAATCTTGGTGAGAGTTCTGTCCGAAGTATGCAGAATCATCGAGATCGCTCTATTCGAGCTATTTAACGCGACAAAACGTTATCTGGTGTTTTCAGCACTCCACAGTGCGTTTGATATGCAGAACCAGCGATATCTTGGTTTTCGTGGGGTTTCAAGCTGAGATATGCATTTTCTCCGATAAACATGGAGAGACTTCTGTCCGAATTAGGCTGAATCATAGAGATCGCTCTTTTCGAGCTAGCTAATGCGAGAAAAACCTTGTCAGGGGTTTTCACCACTCCACAGTGCGTTTGATATGCAGAACCAGCGATATCTTGGCTTTCGTTGGGTTTCAAGCTGAGATATGCATTTTTTACGATAATCTTGGTGAGACTTCTCTCCGAAGTATGCAGAATCATCGAGATCGCTATTTTCGAGCTATTTGATGCGACAAACACGTTAACTGGTGTTTTCACCACTCCACAGTGCGTATGATGTGCAGAACCGACGATATCCTGGTTTTCGTGGGGTTTCAAGCTCAGATATGCATTTTCTGCGATAATATTGGTGAGACTTCAGACAGAAGTATGCAGAATCATCTAGATCACTCTTTTCGAGCTATTTAATGCGAGAAACACGTTATCCGGTGTTTTCACCACTCCACAGTGGGTTTGATATGCAGAACCGGCGATGTTTGGTTTTCGTCGGGTTTCAAGTTGAGATATGCTTTTTCTACGATAATCTTGGTGAAACATCTGTCCGAAGTATGCAGAAACATCAAGAGCGCTCTTTTCGAGCTATTTAATGCGAGAAACACGTTTTCTGGGGTTTTCACCACACCACAGTTCGTTGGATGTGCAGAACCGGAGATATCTTGGTTTTCGTGGGGTTTCTAGCAGAGATATGCATTTTCTGCGATAATCATGGTGAGACTTCGGTTAGAAGTATGCAGAATCATCGAGATCGCACTTTTCGATCTATTTAATGCGAGAAACACGTTGTCTGGTGTTTTCACCACTCCACAGTTGGTTTGATATGCAGAACCGGCGATATCTGGGTTTTCGTGGGGTTTCAAGCTGAGATATGCATTTTCAGCGATAATCTTGGTGAGAGTTCTGTCCGAAGTATGCAGAATCATCGAGATCGCTCTATTCGAGCTATTTAACGCGACAAAACGTTATCTGGTGTTTTCAGCACTCCACAGTGCGTTTGATATGCAGAACCAGCGATATCTTGGTTTTCGTGGGGTTTCAAGCTGAGATATGCATTTTCTCCGATAAACATGGAGAGACTTCTGTCCGAATTAGGCTGAATCATAGAGATCGCTCTTTTCGAGCTAGCTAATGCGAGAAAAACCTTGTCAGGGGTTTTCACCACTCCACAGTGCGTTTGATATGCAGAACCAGCGATATCTTGGCTTTCGTTGGGTTTCAAGCTGAGATATGCATTTTTTACGATAATCTTGGTGAGACTTCTCTCCGAAGTATGCAGAATCATCGAGATCGCTCTTTTCGAGCTATTTGATGCGACAAACACGTTAACTGGTGTTTTCACCACTCCACAGTGCGTATGATGTGCAGAACCGACGATATCCTGGTTTTCGTGGGGTTTCAAGCTCAGTTATGCATTTTCTGCGATAATATTGGTGAGACTTCAGACAGAAGTATGCAGAATCATCTAGATCACTCTTTTCGAGCTATTTAATGCGAGAAACACGTTATCCGGTGTTTTCACCACTCCACAGTGGGTTTGATATGCAGAACTGGCGACATCTTGGATTTCGTCGGGTTTCAAGCTGAGATATGCATTTTCTACGATAATCTTGGTGAGACTTCTGTCAGAAGTTTGCAGAATCATCTAGATCGCTCGTTTCGAGATATTTAATACTAAAAAACAAGTTTTCTGGTGTTTTCACCACTCCACAGTGCGTCTGATATGCAGAACCGGCGATATCTTGGTTTTCGTGGGGTTTCCAGCTGAGACATACATTTTCTGCGATAATCTTGGTGAGACTTCTGTCCGAAGTATGCAGAAAAATCGAGAGCGCTCTTTTCGAGCTATTTAATGCGAGAAACACGTTTTCTGGGGTTTTCACCACACCTCTGTTCGTTGGATATGCAGAACCGGAGATATCTTGGTTTTCCTGGGGTTTCAAGCTGAGATATGCATTTTCTGCGACAATCTTGGTGAGACTTCTGTCCGAAGTATGCAGAATCATCGGGATCGCTCTTATCGAGCTATTTAATGCGAGAAACACGTTTTCTGGCGATTTCACCACACCTCTGTTCGTTGGATATGCAGAACCGGAGATATCTTGATTTTCGTGGAGTGTCAAGCTGAAATATGCATTTTCTGCGATAATCTTGGTGAGACTTCTGTCCGATGTATGCAGAATCATCGAGATCGATCTTTTCGAGCTATTTAATGCGAGAAACACGTTATCCGGTGTTTTCACCACTCCACAGTGGGTTTGATATGCAGAACCGGCGACATCTTGATTTTCGTGGGGTTTCTAGCTGAGATATGCATTTTCTGCAAAAATATTGGTGAGACTTCTGTCCGAAGTATGCAGAGTCATCGAGATCGTACTTTTCGAGCTATTTAATGCGAGAAACACGTTTTCTGGGGTTTTCACCACTCCACAGTTGGTTTGATATGCAGAACCGGCGATGTTTGGTTTTCGTCGGGTTTCAAGTTTAGATATGCATTTTCTACGATAATCTTGGAGAAACATCTGTCCGAAGTATGCAGAATCATCAAGATCGCTCTTTTCGAGCTATTTAATGCGAAAAAACAAGTTTTCTGGTGTTTTCACCACTCCACAGTGCGTTTGATATGCAGAACCGGCGACATCTTGGATTTCGTCGGGGTTCAAGCTGAGATATGCAATTCCTGCGATAATCTTGGTGAGAAATCTGTCTGAAGTATGCTTAATCATCGAGATCGCTCGTTTCCAGCTATTTAATGCGAGAAACACGTTATCTGGTGTTTTCACCACTCCACAGTGCGTGTGATATGCAGAACCGACGATATCCTGGTTTTCGTGGGGTTTCAAGCTCAGATGTGCATTTTCTGCGATAATCTTGGTGAGAAATCTGTCCGAAGTATGCTTAATCATCGAGATCGCTCGTTTCCAGCTATTTAATGCGAGAAACACGCTTTCTGGTGTTTTCACCACTCCACAGTTGGTTTGATATGCAGAACCGGCGATGTTTGGTTTTCGCGGCGTTTCTAGCAGAGATATGCATTTTCTGCGATAATCATGGTGAGACTTCGGTTAGAAGAATGCAGAATCATCGAGATCGCACTTTTCGATCTATTTAATGCGAGAAACACGTTGTCTGGTGTTTTCACCACTCCACAGTTGGTTTGATATGCAGAACCGGCGATATCTTGGTTTTCGTGGGGTTTCAAGCTGAGATATGCATTTTCAGTGATAATCTTGGTGAGACTTCTGTCCGAAGTATGCAGAATCATCGAGATCGCTCTATTCGAGCTATTTAACGCGACAAAACGTTATCTGGTGTTTTCAGCACTCCACAGTGCGTTTGATATGCAGAACCAGCGATATCTTGGTTTTCGTGGGGTTTCAAGCTGAGATATGCATTTTCTGCGATAAACATGGAGAGACTTCTGTCCGATTTAGGCTGAATCATCGAGATCGCTCTTTTCGAGCTAGTTAATGCGAGAAAAACCTTGTCAGGGGTTTTCACCACTCCACAGTGCGTTTGATATGCAGAACCAGCGATATCTTGGCTTTCGTTGGGTTTCAAGCTGAGATATGCATTTTTTACGATAATCTTGGTGAGACTTCTGTCCGAAGTATGCAGAATCATCGAGATCGCTCTTTTCGAGCTATTTGATGCGAGAAACACGTTAACTGGTGTTTCCACCACTCCACAGTGCGTTTGATATGCAGAACCGGCGACATCTTGGATTTCGTCGGGGTTCAAGCTGAGATATGCATTTTCTACGATAATCTTGGTGAGACTTCTGTCACAAGTATGCAGAATCATCGCGATCGCTCTTATCGAGCTATTTAATGCGAGAAACACGTTATCTGGTGTTTTCAGCACTCCACAGTGCGTTTGATATGCAGAACCGGCGACATCTTGATGTTCGTGAGGTTTCAAGCTGAGATATGCATTTTCTGCGATAATATTGGTGAGACTTCTGTCCGAAGTATGCAGAATCATCGATATCGCTCTTTTAGAGCTATTTAATGCGAGCAACACGTTATGTGGTGTATTCACCACTCCACAGTACGTTAGACATGCAGAACCGGAGGTATCATCGTTTCGGTCGGGTTTCAAGCTGAGGTATGCATTTTCTACGACAATATTGGTGAGACCTCTGTCAGAAGTATGCAGAACCTTCGAGAACGCTCTTTTCGAGCTACTTAATGCGAGAAACACGTTTTCTGGTGTTTTCACCACCCCACAGTGCGTTTGATATGCAGAACCGGCGACATCGTGGTTTTCGTCGGGTTTCAAGTTGAGATATGCATTTTCTGCGATAATATTGGTGAGACTTCTGTCCGAAGTATGCAGAATCATCGATATCGCTCTTTTCGAGCTATTTAATGCGAGAAACACGTTGTCTGGTGTTTTTACCACTCCACAGTGCGTTTGATATGTAGAGCCGCCGATAACTTGGTTTTCGTGGGGTTTCCAGCTGAAATATGCATTTTCTGCGATAATCTTGGTGTTTCATCTATGAGAAGTATGCAGAATCATCGAGAACGCTCCTTTCGAGCTAGTTAATGCGAGAAACACGTTTTCTGGTGTTTTCACCACTCCACAGTGCGTCTGATATGCAGAACCGGCGATATCTTGATTTTCGTGGTGTATCCAGCTGAGATATGCATTTTCTGCGATAATCTTGGTGAGACTTCAGTCAGAAGTACGCAGAATCATCTAGATCGCTCGTTTCGAGCTATTTAATGCGAGAAACCCGATATCTGGTTGTTTTCACCACTCCATAGTGCGTTTGATATGCAGAACCGGCGACATCTTGATTTTCGTGAGGTTTCTAGATGAGATATGCATTTTCTGCGATAATATTGGTGAGACTTCAGTCAGAAGTATGCAGAATCATCTAGATCGCTCGTTTGGAGCTATTTAATGCGAGAAACACGTTATCTGGTGTTTTCACCACTCCACAGTGCGTTTGATATGCAGAACCGGCGACATCTTGATTTTCGTGGTGTTTCCAGCTGGGATATGCATTTTCTGCGATAATCTTGGTGAGACTTCAGTCAGAAGTATGCAGAAAAATCGAGAGCGCTCTTTTCGAGCTATTTAATGCGAGAAAGACGTTTTCTGGGGTTTTCACCAAACCTCTGTTCGTTGGATATGCAGAACCGGAGATATCTTGGTTTTCCTGGGGTTTCAAGCTGAGATATGCATTTTCTGCGATAATCTTGGTGAGACTTCTGTCCGAAGTATGCAGAATCATCGGGATCGCTCTTTTCGAGCTATTTAATGCGAGGAACACGTTTTCTGGCGTTTTCACCACACCACTGTTCGTTGGATATGCAGAACCGGAGATATCTTGGTTTTCGTGGGGTTTCAAGCTGAAATATGCATTTTCTGCGATAATCTTGGTGAGACATCTGTCCGAAGTATGCAGAATCATCGAGATCGCTCTTTTCGAGCTATTTAATGCACGAAACACGTTAACTGGTGTTTTCACCACTCCACAGTGCGTATGATGTGCAGAACCGGAGATAACCCGGGTTTCGTCGGGTTTCAAGCTGAGATATGCATTTTCTACGACAATATTGGTGAGACCTCTGTCAGAAGTATGCAGAATCTTCGAGAACGCTCTTTTCGAGCTACTTAATGGGAGAAACACGTTTTCTGGTGTTTTCACCACCCCACAGTGCGTTCGATATGCAGAACCGGCGACATCGTGGTTTTCGTCGGGTTTCAAGCTGAGATATGCATTTTCTGCGATAATATTGGTGAGACTTCTGTCCGAAGTATGCAGAATCATCGATATCGCTCTTTTCGAGCTATTTAATGCGAGAAACACGTTGTCTGGTGTTTTGACCACTCCACAGTGCGTTTGATATGTAGAGCCGCCGATAACTTGGTTTTCGTGGGATTTCCAGCTGAAATATGCATTTTCTGCGATAATCTTGGTGTTTCCTCTATGAGAAGTATGCAGAATCATCGAGATCGCTCTATTCCAGCTATTTAATGCGAAAAACACGTTATCTGGTTGTTTTCACTACTCCACAGTGGGTTTGATATGCAGAACCGGCGACATCTTAATTTTCGTGATGTTTCTAGCTGAGATAGGCATTTTCAGCGATAATATTGGTGAGACTTCAGTCAGAAGTATGCAGAATCATCTAGATCGCTCTTTTCGAGCGATTTAATGCGGGAAACACGTTTTCTGGTGTATTCACCACTCCACAGTGCGTTTGATATGCAGAACCGGCGACAGCTTGATTTTCGTGGTGTTTCCAGCTGGGATATGCATTTTCTGCGATAATCTTGGTGAGACTTCAGTCAGAAGTATGCAGAATCATCGGGATCGCTCTTTTCGAGCTATTTAATGCGAGAAAAACGATATCCGGTGTTTTCACCACTCCACAGTGCGTTTGATATGCAGAACCGGCGACATTTTGGATTTCGACGGGTTTCAAGCTGAGGATTGCATTTTCTACGATAATCTTGGTGAGACGTCTGTCAGAAGTATGCAGAATCTTCGAGATCGCTCTTTTCGAGCAACTTAATGCGAGAAACACGATATCTGGTTGTTTTCACCACTCCACAGTGCGTTTGATATGCAGAACCGGCGATATCTTGATTTTCGTGGTGTTTCCAGCTGAGATATGCATTTTCGGCGATAATCTTGGTGAGTCTTCTGCCAGAAGTATGCAGAATCATCTAGATCGCTCTTTTCGAGCTATTTAATGCGAGAAACAAGTTTTCTGGTGTATTCACCACTCCACAGTACGTTAGACATGCAGAACCGGAGATATCTTCGTTTCGGTCGGGTTACAAGCTGAGATATGCATTTTCTACGATAATATTGGTGAGACCTCTGTCAGAAGTATGCAGAATCTTCGAGAACGCTCTTTTCGAGCTACTTAATGCGAGAAACACGTTTTCTGGTGTTTTCACCACTCCACAGTACGTTTGATGTGCCGAACCGGCGACATCTTGATTTTCGTGATGTTTCTAGCTGAGATATGCATTCTCTGCGATAATATTGGTGAGACTTCAGTCAGCTGGATGCAGAATCATCTAGATCGCTCTTTTCGAGCTATTTAATTCGGGAAACACGTTTTCTGGTGTATTCACCACTCCACAGTACGTTAGAAATGCAGAACCGGCGATATCTTCGTTTCGGTCGGGTTTCAAGCTGAGATATGCATTTTCTGCGATAATCTTGGTGAGTGTTCAGTCAGAAGTATGCAGAATCATCTAGATCGCTCTTTTCGAGCTATTTAATGCGGGAAACACGTTTTCTGGTGTTTTCACCACTCCACGGTGCGTCTGATATGCAGAACCGGCGATATCTTGGTTTTCGCGGGGTTTCCAGCTGAGATATGCATTTTCTGCGATAATCTTGGTGAGTCTTCTGTCAGAAGGATGCAGAATCATCTAGATCGCTCTTTTCGAGCTGTTTAATGCGAGAAACACGTTCTCTGGTGTTTTCACCACCCCACAGTGCGTTTGATATGCAGAACCGGAGATATCTTCGTTTCGGTCGGGTTTCAAGCTGAGATATGCATTTTCTACGATAATATTGGTGAGACCTCAGTCAGAAGTATGCAGAATCTTCGAGAACGCTCTTTTCGAGCTACTTAATGCGAGAAACACGTTTTCTGGTGTTTTCACCACCCCACAGTGCGTTTGATATGCAGAACCGGCGACATCGTTGTTTTCGTGGGTTTTCCAGCTGAGATAGGCATTTTCTGCGATAATCTTGGTGAGTCTTCTGTCAGAAGTATGCAGAATCATCGAGATCGCTCTATTCGAGCTATTTAATGCGAGAAACACGTTATCTGGTTGTTTTCACTACTCCACAGTGGGTTTGATATGCAGAACCGGCGACATCTTAATTTTCGTGATGTTTCTAGCTGAGATAGGCATTTTCAGCGATAATATTGGTGAGACTTCAGTCAGAAATATGCAGAATCATCTAGATCGCTCTTTTCGAGCTATTTAATGCGGGAAACACGTTTTCTGGTGTATTCACCACTCCACAGTGCGTTTGATATGCAGAACCGGCGACATCTTGATTTTCGTGGTGTTTCCAGCTGGGATATGCATTTTCTGCGATAATCTTGGTGAGACTTCAGTCAGAAGTATGCAGAATCATCTAGATCGCTCGTTTCGAGCTATTTAATGCGAGAAACACGTAATCTGGTGTTTTTACCACTCCACAGTGCGTTTGATATGCAGTACCGGCGACATCTTGATTTTCGTGATGTTTCTATGCTGAGATAGGCATTTTCTGCGATAATTTTGGTGTTTCCTCTATGAGAAGTATGCAGAATCATCGAGATCGCTCTATTCGAGCTATTTAATGCGAGAAACACGTTATCTGGTTGTTTTCACTACTCCACAGTGGGTTTGATATGCAGAACCGGCGACATCGTGGTTTTCGTGGGGTTTCCAGCTGAAATATGCATTTTCTGCGATAATATTGGTGTTTCCTCTATGAGAAGTATGCAGAATCTTCGAGAACGCTCTTTTCGAGCTACTTAATGCGAGAAACACGTTTTCTGGTGTTTTCACCACTCCACAGTGCGTCTGATATGCAGAACCGGCGACATCTTGATTTTCGTGGTGTTTCCAGCTGAGATATGCATTCTCTGCGATAATATTGGTGAGTCTTCTGTCAGAAGGATGCAGAATCATCGAGATCGCTCTATTCGAGCTATTTAATGCGAGAAACACGTTTTCTGGTGTATTCACCACTCCACAGTGCGTTGGATATGCAGAACCGGCGACATCTTGATTTTCGTGGTGTTTCCAGCTGGGATATGCATTTTCTGCGATAATCTTGGTGAGACTTCAGTCAGAAGTATGCAGAATCATCTAGATCGCTCGTTTCGAGCTATTTAATGCGAGAAACACGTTATCTGGTGTTTTTACCACTCCACAGTGCGTTTGATATGCAGAACCGGCGACATCTTGATTTTCGTGGGGTTTCCAGCTGAGATAGGCATTTTCTGCGATAATCTTGGTGAGTCTTCTGTCAGAAGTATGCAGAATCATCGAGATCGCTCTATTCGAGCTATTTAATGCGAGAAACACGTTATCTGGTTGTTTTCACTAGTCCACAGTGGGTTTGATATGCAGAACCGGCGACATCTTAATTTTCGTGATGTTTCTAGCTGAGATAGGCATTTTCAGCGATAATATTGGTGAGACTTCAGTCAGAAATATGCAGAATCATCTAGATCGCTCTTTTCGAGCTATTTAATGCGGGAAACACGTTTTCTGGTGTATTCACCACTCCACAGTGCGTTTGATATGCAGAACCGGCGACATCTTGATTTTCGTGGTGTTTCCAGCTGGGATATGCATTTTCTGCGATAATCTTGGTGAGACTTCAGTCAGAAGTATGCAGAATCATCGGGATCGCTCTTTTCGAGCTATTTAATGCGAGAAACACGTTATCTGGTGTTTTCACCACTCCACAGTGCGTTGGATATGCAGAACCGGAGATATTTTGGTTTTCGTCGGGTTTCAAGCTGAGATATGCATTTTCTACGATAAGCTTGGTGAGACCTCTGTCAGAAGTATGCAGAACCTTCGAGAACGCTCTTTTCGAGCTACTTAATGCGAGAAACACGTTTTCTGGTGTTTTCACCACTGCACAGTACGTTTGATGTGCAGAACCGGAGATATCTTGGTTTTCGTGGGGTTTCAAGCTGAGATATGAATTTTTTAGGATAATCTTAGTGAGACTTCTGTCCGAAGTATGCAGAATCATCGAGATTGCTCTATTCGAGCTATTTAATGCGACAAAACGTTATCCGGTGTTTTCACCACTCCACAGTGCGTATGATATGCAGAACCGACGATATCTTGGTTTTCGTGGGGTTTCCAGCTGAAATATGCTTTTTCTGCGATAATCTTTGTGTTTCATCTATGAGAAGTATGCAGAATCATCCAGAACACTCTTTTCGAGCTAGTTAATGCGAGTAACACGTTTTCTGGTGTTTTCACCACCCCACAGTGCGTTTGATATGCAGAACCGGCGACATCTTGGTTTTCGTCGGGTTTCAAGCTGAGATATGCATTTTCTGCTATAATATTGGTGAGACTTCAGTCAGAAGTATGCAGAATCATCTCGATCGCTCGTTTCGAGCTATTTAATGCGAGAAACACGTTTTCTGGTGTTTTCACCAACCCACAGTGCGTTTGATATGCAGAACCGGCGACATCTTGGTTTTCGTCGGGTTTCAAGCTGAGATATGCATTTTCTGCGATAATATTGGTGAGACTTCAGTCAGAAGGATGCAGAATCATCTAGATCGGCCTTCTCGAGCTATTTAATTCGAGAAACACGTTTTCTGCTGTATTGACCACTCCACAGTACGTTTGACATGCAGAAACGGAGATATCTTGGTTACGGTCGGGTTTCAAGCTGAGATATGCATTTTCTGCGATAATATTGGTGAGACGTCAGTCAGAAGTATGCAGAATCATCTAGATCGCTCGTTTCGAGCTATTTAATGCGAAAAAACAAGTTTTCTGGTGTTTTGACCACTCCACAGAGCGTTTGATATGTAGAGCCGCCGATAACTTGGTTTTCGTGGTGTTTTCAGTTGAAATATGCATTTTCTGCGATAATCTTTGTGAGTCTTCTGTCAGAAGTATGCAGAATCATCGAGAACGCTCTTTTCGACTTAGTTAATGTGAGTAACACGTTTTCTTGTGATTTCACAACTCCACAGTGCGTCTGATATGCAGAACCGGCGTCATCTTGATTTTCGTGAGGTTTCCAGCTGAAATATGCATTTTCTGCGATAATCTTGGTGCGACTTCTGTCAGAAGTATGCAGAATCATCGACATCGCTCTTTTCGAGCTATTTAATGCGAGTAACACGTTTTCTGGTGTTTTCACCACCCCACAGTGCGTTTGATATGCAGAACCGGCGACATCTCGGTTTTCGTCGGGTTTCAAGCTGAGATATGCATTTTCTGCGATAATCTTTGTGAGACTTCAGTCAGAAGTATGATGAATAATCGAGATCGCTCTTTTCGAGCTATTTAATGCGAGATACACGTTTTCTGGTGTATTCACCACTCCACAGTACGTTTGACATGCAGAACCGGAGATATCTTGGTTTCGGTCGGGTTTCAGGCTGAGATATGCATTTTCTACGATAATCTTGGTGAGAATCTGTCAGAAGTATGCAGAATCATCGAGGACGCTCTTTTCGAGCTATTTAATGCGAGAAACACGTTTTCTGGTGTATTCACCACTCCACAGTGCGTTTGATATGCAGAACCAGCGATATCTTGGCTTTCTTGGGGTTTCCATCTGAGATATGCATTTCCTGCGATAATCTTGGTGAGACATCAGTCAGAAGTATGCAGAATCATCTAGATCGCTCGTTTCGAGCTATTTAATGCGAAAAAAGAAGTTTTCTGGTGTTTTGACCACTCCACAGTGCGTTTGATATGTAGAGCCGCCGATAACTTGGTTTTCGTGGGGTTTCCAGCTGAAATATGCATTTTCTGCGATAATCTTGGTGAGACTTCTGTCCGAAGAGTGCAGAATCATAGACATCGCTTTTTTCGAGCTATTTAATGCGAGAAACACGTTATTTTGTGTTTTCACCACTCCACAGTGCGTTTGATATGCAGTACCAGCGATATCTTGGTTTTCGTGGGGTTTCAAGCTGAGATATGAATTTTTTAGGATAATCTTGGTGAGACTTCTGTCCGAAGTAAGCAGAATCATCGAGATCGCTCTGCTCGAGCTATTTAATGCGACAAAACGTTATCCGGTGTTTTCACCACTCCACAGTGCGTATGATATGCAGAACCGACGATATCTTGGTTTTCGTGGGGTTTCAAGCTCAGATATGCATTTTCTGCGGTAATCTTGGTGAGACTTCTGTCCGAAGTATGCAAAAACATCGAGAGCGCTCTTTTCGAGCTATTTAATGCGAGAAACACGTTTACTGGGGTTTTCACCACACCACAGTTCGTTGGATATGCAGAACCGGAGATATCTTGGTTTTCGTGGGGTTTAAAGCTGAGATATGCATTTTCTGCGATAATCTTGGTGAGACTTCTGTCCGAAGTATGCAGAATCATCGAGATCGCTCTTTTCGAGCTATTTAATGCGAGAAACACGTTATCTGGTGTTTTCACCACTCCACAGTGCGTTTGATATGCAGTACCAGCGATATCTTGGTTTTCGTAGGGTTTCCAGCTGAGATATGCATTTTCTACGATAATCTTGGTGAGTCTTCTGTCAGAAGTATGCAGAATCATCTAGATCGGTCTTCTCGAGCTATTTAATTCGAGAAACACGTTTTCTGCTGTATTGACCACTCCACAGTACGCTTGACTTGCAGAAACGGAGATATCTTGGTTTCGGCCGGGTTTCAAGCTGAGATATGCATTTTCTGCGATAAAATTGGTGAGACGTCAGTCAGAAGTATGCAGAATCATCTAGATCGCTCGTTTCGAGCTATTTAATGCGAAAAGCAAGTTTTCTGGTGTTTTGACCACTCCACAGAGCGTTTGATATGTAGAGCCGCCGATAACTTGGTTTTCGTGGGGTTTCCATCTGAGATATGCATTTCTTGCGATAATCTTGGTGAGACTTCTGTCCGAAGTATGCAGAATCATCGAGATCGCTCTTTTCGAGCTATTTAATGCGAGAAACACGTTATCTGGTGTTTTCACCACTCCACAGTGCGTTTGATATGCAGTACCAGCGATATCTTGGTTTTCGTAGGGTTTCCAGCTGAGATATGCATTTTCTACGATAATCTTGGTGAGTCTTCTGTCAGAAGTATGCAGAATCATCTAGATCGGTCTTCTCGAGCTATTTAATTCGAGAAACACGTTTTCTGCTGTATTGACCACTCCACAGTACGCTTGACTTGCAGAAACGGAGATATCTTGGATTTCGTGGGGTTTCCAGCTGAAATATGCATTTTCTGCGATAATCTTTTTGTTTCATCTATGAGAAGGATGCAGTATCATCCAGAACGCTCTTTTCGAGCTAGTTAATGCGAGTAACACGTTTTCTGGTGTTTTCACCACTCCACAGTGCGTTTGATATGTAGAGCCGCCGATAACTTGGTTTTCGTGGGGTTTCCAGCTGAAATATGCATTTTCTGCGATAATCTTTGTGTTTCATCTATGAGAAGTATGCAGTATCATCCAGAACGCTCTTTTCGAGCTAGTTAATGCGAGTAACACGTTTTCTGGTGTTTCACCACTCCACGGTGCGTCTGATATGCAGAACCGGCGATATCTTGGTTTTCGTGGGGTTTCCAGCTGAGATATGCATTTTCTGCGATAATCTTGGTGAGTCTTCTGTCAGAAGAATGCAGAATCATCTAGATCGCACGTTTCGAGCTATTTAATGCGAGAAACACGTTATCTGGTTGTTTTCACCACTCCACAGTGCGTTTGATATGCAGAACCAGCGATATCTTGGTTTTCGTGGGGTTTCAAGTTCAGATATGCATTTTCTGCGATAATGTTGATGAGACTTCTGTCCGAAGTATGCTTAATCATCGAGATCGCTCTTTTCGTGCTATTTAATGCGAGAAACACGTTTCTGGGGGTTTTCACTACTCCACAGTTCTTTGAATATGCAGAACAGGAGATATCTTGGTTTGCGTGGGGTTTCAAGCAGAGATATGCATTTTCTGCGATAACCTTGGTGAGACTTCTGTTAGAAGTATGCAGAATCATCGAGATCGCTCTTTTCGAGCTATTTAACGCGAGAAACACGTTATCTGGTGTTTTCACCACTCCACAGTGCGTATGATATGCAGAACCGGCGGTATCTTGGTTTTCGTGGGGTTTCAAGCTGAGATATGCATTATCTGCGATAATCTTGGTGAGACTTCTGTCCGAAGTGTGCAGAATCATCTAGATCGCTCTTTTCAAGCTATTTAATGCGAGGAACACGTTTTCTGGGGCTCTCACCACACCACAGTTCGTTGGATATGCAAAACAGGTGATATCTTGTGTTTCGAGGGGTTTCAAGCTGAGATATGCAATTTCTGCGATAAACTTGGTGAGACTTCTGTCCGAAGTATGCAGAATCATCGACATCGCTTTTTTCGAGCTATTTAATGCGAGAAACACGTTATCTAGTGTTTTCACCACTCCACAGTGCGTTTGATATGCAGAACCGGCGACATCTTGATTTTCGTGAGGTTTCTAACTGAGATATGCGTTTTCTGCGATAATATTGGTGAGACTTCAGTCAGAAGAATGCAGAATCATCTAGATCGCTCTTTTCGAGCTATTTAATGCGAGCAGCACGTTATCTGGTGTTTTGGCCACTCCACAGTGCGTTTGATATGCAGAACCGGAGATATCTTGGTTTCGGTCGGGTTTCAAGCTGAGATATGCATTTTCTACGATAATCTTGGAGAGAATCTGTCAGAAGTATGCAGAATCTTCGAGGACGCTCTTTTCGAGCTATTTAATGCGAGAAACACGTTATCTGGTGTATTGACCACTCCACAGTGCGTTTGATATGCGGAACCGGCGCCATCTTGATTTTCGTGAGGTTTCAAGCTGAGATATGCATTTTCTGCGATAACCTTGGTGAGACTTCTGTTAGAAGTATGCAGAATCATCGAGATCGCTCTTTTCGAGCTATTTAATGGAGAAACACGTTATCTGGTGTATTGACCACTCCACAGTGCGTTTGATATGCGGAACCGGCGCCATCTTGATTTTCGTGAGGTTTCAAGCTGAGATATGCATTTTCTGCGATAATCTTGGTGCGACTTCTGTCAGAAGTATGCAGAATCATCGACATCGCTCTTTTCGAGCTATTTAATGCGAGTAACACGTTTTCTGGTGTTTTCACCACCCCACAGTGCGTTTGATATGCAGAACCGGCGACATCTCGGTTTTCGTCGGGTTTCAAGCTGAGATATGCATTTTCTGCGATAATCTTTGTCAGACTTCAGTCAGAAGTATGATGAATAATCGAGATCGCTCTTTTCGAGCTATTTAATGCGAGATACACGTTTTCTGGTGTATTCACCACTCCACAGTACGTTTGACATGCAGAACCGGAGATATCTTGGTTTCGGTCGGGTTTCAGGCTGAGATATGCATTTTCTACGATAATCTTGGTGAGAATCTGTCAGAAGTATGCAGAATCATCGAGGACGCTCTTTTCGAGCTATTTAATGCGAGAAACACGTTTTCTGGTGTATTCACCACTCCACAGTGCGTTTGATATGCAGAACCAGCGATATCTTGGCTTTCTTGGGGTTTCCATCTGAGATATGCATTTCCTGCGATAATCTTGGTGAGACATCAGTCAGAAGTATGCAGAATCATCTAGATCGCTCGTTTCGAGCTATTTAATGCGAAAAAAGAAGTTTTCTGGTGTTTTGACCACTCCACAGTGCGTTTGATATGTAGAGCCGCCGATAACTTGGTTTTCGTGGGGTTTCCAGCTGAAATATGCATTTTCTGCGATAATCTTGGTGAGACTTCTGTCCGAAGAGTGCAGAATCATAGACATCGCTTTTTTCGAGCTATTTAATGCGAGAAACACGTTATTTGGTGTTTTCACCACTCCACAGTGCGTTTGATATGCAGTACCAGCGATATCTTGGTTTTCGTGGGGTTTCAAGCTGAGATATGAATTTTTTAGGATAATCTTGGTGAGACTTCTGTCCGAAATAAGCAGAATCATCGAGATCGCTCTGCTCGAGCTATTTAATGCGACAAAACGTTATCCGGTGTTTTCACCACTCCACAGTGCGTATGATATGCAGAATCGACGATATCTTGGTTTTCGTGGGGTTTCAAGCTCAGATATGCATTTTCTGCGGTAATCTTGGTGAGACTTCTGTCCGAAGTATGCAAAAACATCGAGAGCGCTCTTTTCGAGCTATTTAATGCGAGAAACACGTTTACTGGGGTTTTCACCACACCACAGTTCGTTGGATATGCAGAACCGGAGATATCTTGGTTTTCGTGGGGTTTAAAGCTGAGATATGCATTTTCTGCGATAATCTTGGTGAGACTTCTGTCCGAAGTATGCAGAATCATCGAGTTCGCTCTTTTCGAGCTATTTAATGCGAGAAACACGTTATCTGGTGTTTTCACCACTCCACAGTGCGTTTGATATGCAGTACCAGCGATATCTTGGTTTTCGTAGGGTTTCCAGCTGAGATATGCATTTTCTACGATAATCTTGGTGAGTCTTCTGTCAGAAGTATGCAGAATCATCTAGATCGGTCTTCTCGAGCTATTTAATTCGAGAAACACGTTTTCTGCTGTATTGACCACTCCACAGTACGCTTGACTTGCAGAAACGGAGATATCTTGGTTTCGGCCGGGTTTCAAGCTGAGATATGCATTTTCTGCGATAAAATTGGGGAGACGTCAGTCAGAAGTATGCAGAATCATCTAGATCGCTCGTTTCGAGCTATTTAATGCGAAAAGCAAGTTTTCTGGTGTTTTGACCACTCCACAGAGCGTTTGATATGTAGAGCCGCCGATAACTTGGTTTTCGTGGGGTTTCCATCTGAGATATGCATTTCTTGCGATAATCTTGGTGAGACTTCAGTCAGAAGTATGCAGAATCATCTAGATCGCTCTTTTCGAGCTATTTAATGCGAGAAACACGTTTTCTGGTGTATTCACCACTCCACAGTGCGTTTGATATGCAGAACCAGCGATATCTTGGCTTTCGTGGGGTTTCCATCTGAGATATGCATTTCCTGCGATAATCTTGGTGAGACTTCAGTCAGAAGTATGCAGAATCATCTAGATCGGTCTTCTCGAGCTATTTAATTCGAGAAACACGTTTTCTGCTGTATTGACCACTCCACAGTACGTTTGACTTGCAGAAACGGAGATATCTTGGTTTTCGTGGGGTTTCCAGCTGAAATATGCATTTTCTGCGATAATCTTTGTGTTTCATCTATGAGAAGGATGCAGTATCATCCAGAACGCTCTTTTCGAGCTAGTTAATGCGAGTAACACGTTTTCTGGTGTTTTCACCACTCCACAGTGCGTTTGATATGTAGAGCCGCCGATAACTTGGTTTTCGTGGGGTTTCCAGCTGAAATATGCATTTTCTGCGATAATCTTTGTGTTTCATCTATGAGAAGTATGCAGTATCATCCAGATCGCTCTTTTCGAGCTAGTTAATGCGAGTAACACGTTTTCTGGTGTTTTCACCACTCCACAGTGCGTTTGATATGTAGAGCCGCCGATAACTTGGTTTTCGTGGGGTTTCCAGCTGAAATATGCATTTTCTGCGATAATCTTTGTGTTTCATCTATGAGAAGTATGCAGTATCATCCAGAACGCTCTTTTCGAGCTAGTTAATGCGAGTAACTCGTTTTCTGGTGTTTTCACCACTCCACGGTGCGTCTGATATGCAGAACCGGCGATATCTTGGTTTTCGTGGGGTTTCCAGCTGAGATATGCATTTTCTGCGATAATCTTGGTGAGTCTTCTGTCAGAAGAATGCAGAATCATCTAGATCGCACGTTTCGAGCTATTTAATGCGAGAAACATGTTATCTGGTTGTTTTCACCACTCCACAGTGCGTTTGATATGCAGAACCAGCGATATCTTGGTTTTCGTGGGGTTTCAAGTTCAGATATGCATTTTCTGCGATAATGTTGATGAGACTTCTGTCCGAAGTATGCTTAATCATCGAGATCGCTCTTTTCGTGCTATTTAATGCGAGAAACACGTTATCTGGTGTTTTCACCACTCCACAGTGCGTTTGATATGCAGTACCAGCGATATCTTGGTTTTCGTAGGGTTTCCAGCTGAGATATGCATTTTCTACGATAATCTTGGTGAGTCTTCTGTCAGAAGTATGCAGTATCATCCAGAACGCTCTTTTCGAGCTAGTTAATGCGAGTAACACGTTTTCTGGTGTTTTCACCACTCCACGGTGCGTCTGATATGCAGAACCGGCGATATCTTGGTTTTCGTGGGGTTTCCAGCTGAGATATGCATTTTCTGCGATAATCTTGGTGAGTCTTCTGTCAGAAGAATGCAGAATCATCTAGATCGCACGTTTCGAGCTATTTAATGCGAGAAACATGTTATCTGGTTGTTTTCACCACTCCACAGTGCGTTTGATATGCAGAACCAGCGATATCTTGATTTTCGTGAGGTTTCAACCTGAGATATGCGTTTTCTGCGATGATATTGGTGAGACTTCAGTCAGAAGTATGCAGAATCATCTAGATCGCTCGTTTCGAGCTATTTAATGCGAAAAAACAAGTTTTCTGTTGTTTTGACCACTCCACAGTGCGTTTGATATGTAGAGCCGCCGATAACTTGGTTTTCGTGGGGTTTCCAGCTGAAATAAGCATTGTCTGCGATAACCTTTGTGTTTCATCTGTGAGAAGTATGTAGAATCATTGAGAACGCTCTTTTCGAGCTAGTTAATGTGAGTAACACGTGTTCTGGTGTTTTCACAACTCCACAGTGCGTCTGATATGCAGAACCGGCGACATCTTGATTTTCGTGATGTTTCCAGCTGAAATATGCATTTTCTGCTATAATCTTGGTGCGACTTCTGTCAGAAGTATGCAGAATCATCGATATCGCTCTTTTCGAGCTATTTAATGCGAGCAGCACGTTATCTGGTGTTTTGGCCACTCCACAGTGCGTTTGATATGCAGAACCGGAGATATCTTGGTTTCGGTCGGGTTTCAAGCTGAGATATGCATTCTCTGCGATAATCTTGGTGAGACTTCAGTCAGAAGTATGATGAATAATCGAGATCGCTCTTTTCGAGCTATTTAATGCGAGAAACACGTTTTCTGGTGTATTCACCATTCCACAGTACGTTTGACATGCAGAACCGGAGATATCTTGGTTTCGGTCGGGTTTCAGGCTGAGATATGCATTTTCTACGATAATCTTGGAGAGAATCTGTCAGAAGTATGCAGAATCTTCGAGGACGCTCTTTTCGAGCTATTTAATGCGAGAAACACGATTCTGGGGGTTTTCACTACTCCACAGTTCTTTGAATATGCAGAACAGGAGATATCTTGGTTTGCGTGGGGTTTCTAGCAGAGATATGCATTTTCTGCGATAACCTTGGTGAGACTTCTGTTAGAAGTATGCAGAATCATCGAGATCGCTCTTTTCGAGCTATTTAACGCGAGAAACACGTTATCTGGTGTTTTCACCACTCCACAGTGCGTATGATATGCAGAACCGGCGGTATCTTGGTTTTCGTGGGGTTTCAAGCTGAGATATGCATTATCTGCGATAATCTTGGTGAGACTTCTGTCCGAAGTGTGCAGAATCATCTAGATCGCTCTTTTCAAGCTATTTAATGCGAGGAACACGTTTTCTGGGGCTCTCACCACACCACAGTTCGTTGGATATGCAAAACAGGTGATATCTTGTGTTTCGAGGGGTTTCAAGCTGAGATATGCAATTTCTGCGATAAACTTGGTGAGACTTCTGTCCGAAGTATGCAGAATCATCGACATCGCTTTTTTCGAGCTATTTAATGCGAGAAACACGTTATCTAGTGTTTTCACCACTCCACAGTGCGTTTGATATGCAGAACCGGCGACATCTTGATTTTCGTGAGGTTTCTAACTGAGATATGCGTTTTCTGCGATAATATTGGTGAGACTTCAGTCAGAAGAATGCAGAATCATCTAGATCGCTCTTTTCGAGCTATTTAATGCGAGCAGCACGTTATCTGGTGTTTTGGCCACTCCACAGTGCGTTTGATATGCAGAACCGGAGATATCTTGGTTTCGGTCGGGTTTCAAGCTGAGATATGCATTTTCTACGATAATCTTGGAGAGAATCTGTCAGAAGTATGCAGAATCTTCGAGGACGATCTTTTCGAGCTATTTAATGCGAGAAACACGTTATCTGGTGTATTGACCACTCCACAGTGCGTTTGATATGCGGAACCGGCGCCATCTTGATTTTCGTGAGGTTTCAAGCTGAGATATGCATTTTCTGCGATAACCTTGGTGAGACTTCTGTTAGAAGTATGCAGAATCATCGAGATCGCTCTTTTCGAGCTATTTAATGGAGAAACACGTTATCTGGTGTATTGACCACTCCACAGTGCGTTTGATATGCGGAACCGGCGCCATCTTGATTTTCGTGAGGTTTCAAGCTGAGATATGCATTTTCTGCGGTAATCTTGATGAGACATCAGTCAGAAGTATGCAGAATCATCGAGATCGCTCTTTTCGAGCTATTTAATGGAGAAACACGTTATCTGGTGTATTGACCACTCCACAGTGCGTTTGATATGCGGTACCGGCGCCATCTTGATTTTCGTGAGGTTTCAAGCTGAGATATGCATTTTCTGCGATAATATTGGTGAGAGTTCAGTCAGAAGTATGCAGGATCATCTAGATCGCTCGGTTCGAGCTATTTAATGCGAGAAACACGTTGTCTGGTTGTTTTCACCACTCCACGGTGCGTTTGATATGCAGAACCGGCGATATCTTGATTTTCGTGGTGTTTCCAGCTGAGATATGCATTTTCTTCGATAATCTTGGTGAGTCTTCTGTCAGCAGTATGCAGAATCATCGAGATCGCTCTTTTCGAGCTATTTAATGGAGAAACACGTTATCTGGTGTATTGACCACTCCACAGTGCGTTTGATATGCGGAACCGGCGCCATCTTGATTTTCGTGAGGTTTCAAGCTGAGATATGCATTTTCTGCGATAATATTGGTGAGAGTTCAGTCAGAAGTATGCAGGATCATCTAGATCGCTCGGTTCGAGCTATTTAATGCGAGAAACACGTTGTCTGGTTGTTTTCACCACTCCACGTTGCGTTTGATATGCAGAACCGGCGATATCTTGATTTTCGTGGTGTTTCCAGCTGAGATATGCATTTTCTTCGATAATCTTGGTGATTCTTCTGTCAGCAGTATGCAGAATCATCGAGATCGCTCTATTCGAGCTTTTTAATGCGAGAAACACGTTATCCGGTGTATTGACCACTCGACAGTGCCTTTGATATGCGGAACCGGCGCCATCTTGATTTTCGTGAGGTTTCAAGCTGAGATATGCATTTTCTGCGATAATATTGGTGAGAGTTCAGTCAGAAGTATGCAGGATCATCTAGATCGCCCGTTTCGAGCTATTTAATGCGAGAAACACGTTTTCTGGTGTTTTCACCACTCCACAGTACGTTTGACATGCAGAACCGGCGATGTTTGGTTTTCGTCGGGTTTCAAGCTGAGATATGCATTTTCTACGATAATCTTGGTGAGACTGCTGTCCGAAGTATGCAGAATCATCGAGATCGTTCTTTCCGAGCTACTTAATGCGAGAAACACGTTTTCTGGTGTATTCACCACTCCACAGTACGTTTGACATGCAGAACCGGAGATATCCTGGTTTCGGTCGGGTTTCAAGCTGAGATATGCTTTTCTACGATAATCTTGGTGAGACTTCTGTCAGTAGTATGCAGAATCTTCGAGAACGCTTTTTTCGAGCTACTTAATGCGAGAAACACGTTATCTGGTTGTTTTCACCACTCCACAGTGCGTTTGATATGCAGAACCGGCGACATCTTGATTTTCGTGACGTTTCTAGCTGAGATATGCATTTTCTGCGATAATATTGGTGAGACTTCATTCAGAAGTATGCAGAATCATCTAGATCGCTCTTGTTGAGCTATTTAATAAAAAAAAACAAGTTTCCCGGTGTTTTCAACATTCCACAGTGCGTTTGATATGCAGAACTGGCGATATCTTGATTTTCGTGGTGTTTCCAGCTGAGATTTGCATTTTCTGCGATAATCTTGGTGAGTCTTCTGTCAGAAGTATGCAGAATCATCTAGATCGCTCTATTCGAGCTATTTAATGCGAGAAACACGTTATCCGGTGTATTGACCACTCGACAGTGCCTTTGATATGCGGAACCGGCGCCATCTTGATTTTCGTGAGGTTTCAAGCTGAGATATGCATTTTCTACGATAATCTTGGAGAGAATCTGTCAGAAGTATGCAGAATCTTCGAGGACGCTCTTTTCGAGCTATTTAATGCGAGAAACACGATTCTGGGGGTTTTCACTACTCCACAGTTCTTTGAATATGCAGAACAGGAGATATCTTGGTTTGCGTGGGGTTTCAAGCAGAGATATGCATTTTCTGCGATAACCTTGGTGAGACTTCTGTTAGAAGTATGCAGAATCATCGAGATCGCTCTTTTCGAGCTATTTAACGCGAGAAACACGTTATCTGGTGTTTTCACCACTCCACAGTGCGTATGATATGCA
The DNA here is from genome assembly GCA_951804975.1 of Anthophora plumipes. Classification (NCBI taxonomy): domain Eukaryota; kingdom Metazoa; phylum Arthropoda; class Insecta; order Hymenoptera; family Apidae; genus Anthophora; species Anthophora plumipes. The sequence goes on along the minus strand of CATORF010000356.1, from coordinate 1,777,517 downwards.
GAACCGGCGGTATCTTGGTTTTCGTGGGGTTTCAAGCTGAGATATGCATTATCTGCGATAATCTTGGTGAGACTTCTGTCCGAAGTGTGCAGAATCATCTAGATCGCTCTTTTCGAGCTATTTAATGCGAGCAGCACGTTATCTGGTGTTTTGGCCACTCCACAGTGCGTTTGATATGCAGAACCGGAGATATCTTGGTTTCGGTCGGGTTTCAAGCTGAGATATGCATTTTCTACGATAATCTTGGAGAGAATCTGTCAGAAGTATGCAGAATCTTCGAGGACGCTCTTTTCGAGCTATTTAATGCGAGAAACACGTTATCTGGTGTATTGACCACTCCACAGTGCGTTTGATATGCGGAACCGGCGCCATCTTGATTTTCGTGAGGTTTCAAGCTGAGATATGCATTTTCTGCGGTAATCTTGATGAGACATCAGTCAGAAGTATGCAGAATCATCGAGATCGCTCTTTTCGAGCTATTTAATGGAGAAACACGTTATCTGGTGTATTGACCACTCCACAGTGCGTTTGATATGCGGAACCGGCGCCATCTTGATTTTCGTGAGGTTTCAAGCTGAGATATGCATTTTCTGCGATAATATTGGTGAGAGTTCAGTCAGAAGTATGCAGGATCATCTAGATCGCTCGGTTCGAGCTATTTAATGCGAGAAACACGTTGTCTGGTTGTTTTCACCACTCCACGTTGCGTTTGATATGCAGAACCGGCGATATCTTGATTTTCGTGGTGTTTCCAGCTGAGATATGCATTTTCTTCGATAATCTTGGTGATTCTTCTGTCAGCAGTATGCAGAATCATCGAGATCGCTCTATTCGAGCTTTTTAATGCGAGAAACACGTTATCCGGTGTATTGACCACTCGACAGTGCCTTTGATATGCGGAACCGGCGCCATCTTGATTTTCGTGAGGTTTCAAGCTGAGATATGCATTTTCTGCGATAATATTGGTGAGAGTTCAGTCAGAAGTATGCAGGATCATCTAGATCGCCCGTTTCGAGCTATTTAATGCGAGAAACACGTTTTCTGGTGTTTTCACCACTCCACAGTACGTTTGACATGCAGAACCGGCGATGTTTGGTTTTCGTCGGGTTTCAAGCTGAGATATGCATTTTCTACGATAATCTTGGTGAGACTGCTGTCCGAAGTATGCAGAATCATCGAGATCGTTCTTTCCGAGCTACTTAATGCGAGAAACACGTTTTCTGGTGTATTCACCACTACACAGTACGTTTGACATGCAGAACCGGAGATATCCTGGTTTCGGTCGGGTTTCAAGCTGAGATATGCTTTTCTACGATAATCTTGGTGAGACTTCTGTCAGTAGTATGCAGAATCTTCGAGAACGCTTTTTTCGAGCTACTTAATGCGAGAAACACGTTATCTGGTTGTTTTCACCACTCCACAGTGCGTTTGATATGCAGAACCGGCGACATCTTGATTTTCGTGACGTTTCTAGCTGAGATATGCATTTTCTGCGATAATATTGGTGAGACTTCATTCAGAAGTATGCAGAATCATCTAGATCGCTCTTGTTGAGCTATTTAATAAAAAAAAACAAGTTTCCCGGTGTTTTCAACATTCCACAGTGCGTTTGATATGCAGAACTGGCGATATCTTGATTTTCGTGGTGTTTCCAGCTGAGATTTGCATTTTCTGCGATAATCTTGGTGAGTCTTCTGTCAGAAGTATGCAGAATCATCTAGATCGCTCTATTCGAGCTATTTAATGCGAGAAACACGTTATCCGGTGTATTGACCACTCGACAGTGCCTTTGATATGCGGAACCGGCGCCATCTTGATTTTCGTGAGGTTTCAAGCTGAGATATGCATTTTCTACGATAATCTTGGAGAGAATCTGTCAGAAGTATGCAGAATCTTCGAGGACGCTCTTTTCGAGCTATTTAATGCGAGAAACACGATTCTGGGGGTTTTCACTACTCCACAGTTCTTTGAATATGCAGAACAGGAGATATCTTGGTTTGCGTGGGGTTTCAAGCAGAGATATGCATTTTCTGCGATAACCTTGGTGAGACTTCTGTTAGAAGTATGCAGAATCATCGAGATCGCTCTTTTCGAGCTATTTAACGCGAGAAACACGTTATCTGGTGTTTTCACCACTCCACAGTGCGTATGATATGCAGAACCGGCGGTATCTTGGTTTTCGTGGGGTTTCAAGCTGAGATATGCATTATCTGCGATAATCTTGGTGAGACTTCTGTCCGAAGTGTGCAGAATCATCTAGATCGCTCTTTTCGAGCTATTTAATGCGAGCAGCACGTTATCTGGTGTTTTGGCCACTCCACAGTGCGTTTGATATGCAGAACCGGAGATATCTTGGTTTCGGTCGGGTTTCAAGCTGAGATATGCATTTTCTACGATAATCTTGGAGAGAATCTGTCAGAAGTATGCAGAATCTTCGAGGACGCTCTTTTCGAGCTATTTAATGCGAGAAACACGTTATCTGGTGTATTGACCACTCCACAGTGCGTTTGATATGCGGAACCGGCGCCATCTTGATTTTCGTGAGGTTTCAAGCTGAGATATGCATTTTCTGCGGTAATCTTGATGAGACATCAGTCAGAAGTATGCAGAATCATCGAGATCGCTCTTTTCGAGCTATTTAATGGAGAAACACGTTATCTGGTGTATTGACCACTCCACAGTGCGTTTGATATGCGGAACCGGCGCCATCTTGATTTTCGTGAGGTTTCAAGCTGAGATATGCATTTTCTGCGATAATATTGGTGAGAGTTCAGTCAGAAGTATGCAGGATCATCTAGATCGCTCGGTTCGAGCTATTTAATGCGAGAAACACGTTGTCTGGTTGTTTTCACCACTCCACGGTGCGTTTGATATGCGGAACCGGCGCCATCTTGATTTTCGTGAGGTTTCAAGCTGAGATATGCATTTTCTGCGATAATATTGGTGAGAGTTCAGTCGGAAGTATGCAGGATCATCTAGATCGCTCGGTTCGAGTTATTTAATGGAGAAACACGTTATCTGGTGTATTGACCACTCCACAGTACGTTTGACATGCAGAACCGGCGATGTTTGGTTTTCGTCGGGTTTCAAGCTGAGATATGCATTTTCTTCGATAATCTTGGTGAGTCTTCTGTCAGCAGTATGCAGAATCATCGAAATCGCTCTATTCGAGCTATTTAATGCGAGAAACACGTTATCCGGTGTATTGACCACTCGACAGTGCCTTTGATATGCGGAACCGGCGCCATCTTGATTTTCGTGAGGTTTCAAGCTGAGATATGCATTTTCTGCGATAATATTGGTGAGAGTTCAGTCAGAAGTATGCAGGATCATCTAGATCGCCCGTTTCGAGCTATTTAATGCGAGAAACACGTTTTCTGGTGTTTTCACCACTCCACAGTACGTTTGACATGCAGAACCGGCGATGTTTGGTTTTCGTCGGGTTTCAAGCTGAGATATGCATTTTCTACGATAATCTTGGTGAGACTGCTGTCCGAAGTATGCAGAATCATCGAGATCGCTCTTTCCGAGCTACTTAATGCGAGAAACACGTTTTCTGGTGTATTCACCACTCCACAGTACGTTTGACATGCAGAACCGGAGATATCCTGGTTTCGGTCGGGTTTCAAGCTGAGATATGCTTTTCTACGATAATCTTGGTGAGACTTCTGTCAGTAGTATGCAGAATCTTCGAGAACGCTTTTTTCGAGCTACTTAATGCGAGAAACACGTTATCTGGTTGTTTTCACCACTCCACAGTGCGTTTGATATGCAGAACCGGCGACATCTTGATTTTCGTGACGTTTCTAGCTGAGATATGCATTTTCTGCGATAATATTGGTGAGACTTCATTCAGAAGTATGCAGAATCATCTAGATCGCTCTTGTTGAGCTATTTAATAAAAAAAAACAAGTTTCCCGGTGTTTTCAACATTCCACAGTGCGTTTGAAATGCAGAACTGGCGATATCTTGATTTTCGTGGTGTTTCCAGCTGAGATTTGCATTTTCTGCGATAATCTTGGTGAGTCTTCTGTCAGAAGTATGCAGAATCATCTAGATTGCACTTTTCGAGCCATTTAATGCGAGAAACACGTTTTCTGGTGTATTCACCACTCCACAGAGCGTTTGATATGCAGAACCGGCGATATCTTGATATTCGTGGTGTTTCCAGCTGAGATATGCATTTTCTGCGATAATAGTGGTGAGACATCAGTCAGAAGTATGCAGAATCATCGGGATCGCTCTTTTCGAGCTATATAATGCGAGAAACTCGTTATCTGGTTGTTTTCACCACTCCACAGTGCGTTTGATATGCAGAACCGGCGTCATCTTGATTTTCGTGAGGTTTCAAGGTGAGATATGCATTTTCTGCGATTATCTGGGTGAGACTTCTGTCCGAAGTATGCAGAATCATCGAGATCGCTCTATTCGAGCTATTTAATGCGGCAAACACGTTATCTGGTGCTTTCAGCACTCCACAGTGCGTATGATATGCAGAACCAGCGATATCTTGGTTTTCGTGGGGTTTCAAGCTGAGATATGCATTTTTTACGATAATCTTGGTGAGAGTTCTGCCCGAAGTATGCTTAATCATCGTGATCGCTCGTTTCTAGCTATTTAATGCGAGAAACACGTTATCTGGTGTTTTCACCACTCCACAGTGCGTTTGATATGCAGAACCGGCGACATCATGGCTGTCGTCGGGCATCAAGCTGAGATATGCATTTTCTGCGATAATCTTGGTGAGACATCAGTCAGAAGTATGCAGAATCATCGAGATCGCTCTTTTCGAGCTATTTAATGGAGAAACACGTTATCTGGTGTATTGACCACTCCACAGTGCGTTTGATATGCGGAACCGGCGCCATCTTGATTTTCGTGAGGTTTCAAGCTGAGATATGCATTTTCTGCGATAATATTGGTGAGAGTTCAGTCAGAAGTATGCAGGATCATTTTGATCGCTCGTTTCGAGCTATTTAATGCGAGAAACACGTTGTCTGGTTGTTTTCACCACTCCACGGTGCGTTTGATATGCAGAACCGGCGACATCCTGGGTTTCGTCGGGGTTCGAGCTGAGAAATGCATTTTCTGCGATAATATTGGTGACTCTTGTGTCAGAAGTATGCAGAATCATCTAGATTGCACTTTTCGAGTTATTTAATGCGAGAAACACATTTTCTGGTGTATTCACCACTCCACAGAGCGTCTGATATGCAGAACTGGCGATATCTTGATATTCGTGGTGTTTCCAGCTGAGATATGCATTTTCTGCGATTATCATGGTGAGTCTTCTGTCAGCAGTATGCAGAATCATCTAGATCGCTCGTTTCTACCTATTTAATGCGAGAAACACGTTATCTGGTGTTTTCACCACTCCACAGTGCGTTTAATATGCAGAACCGGCGATATCTTGATTTTCGTGGTGTTTCCAGCTGAGATATGCATTTTCTGCGATAATCTTGGTGAGACTGCTGTCCGAAGTATGCAGAATCATCGAGATCGCTCTTTTCGAGCTATTTAATGCGAGAAACACGTTTTCTGGTGTATTCATCACTCCACAGAGCGTTTGATATGCAGAACCGGCGATATCTTGATATTCGTGGTGTTTCCTGCTGAGATATGCATTTTCTGCGATAATCTTGGTGAGTCTTCTGTCAGAAGTTTGCAGAATCATCTAGATTGCACTTTTCGAGCTATTTAATGCGACAAACACGTTATCTGGTGTTTTCACCACTCCACAGTGCGTTTGATATGCAGAACCGGCGACATCTTGGCTTTCGTCGGGTTTCAAGCTGAGATATGCATTTTCTGCATTAATCATGGTGAGACATCAGTCAGAAGTATGCAGAATCATCTAAATCGCTCGTTTCGAGCTGCTTAATGCGAGAAACAGGTTTTCTGGTGTTTTCACCGCTCCTCAGTGCGTTTGATATGCAGAACCGGCGACATCTTGGGTTCCGTCGGGGTACAAGCTGAGATATGCATTTTCTGCGATAATATTGGTGAGACTTCAGTCAGAAGTATGCAGAATCATCTAGATCGCTCGTTTCTAGCTATTTAATGCGAGAAACACGTTATCTGGTGTTTTCACCACTCCACAGTGCGTTTGATATGCAGAACCGGCGACATCATGGCTGTCGTCGGGCATCAAGCTGAGATATGCATTTTCTGCGATAATCTTGGTGAGACATCAGTCAGAAGTATGCAGAATCATCGAGATCGCTCTTTTCGAGCTATTTAATGGAGAAACACGTTATCTGGTGTATTGACCACTCCACAGTGCGTTTGATATGCGGAACCGGCGCCATCTTGATTTTCGTGAGCTTTCAAGCTGAGATATGCATTTTCTGCGATAATATTGGTGAGAGTTCAGTCAGAAGTATGCAGGATCATCTAGATCGCTCGGTTCGAGCTATTTAATGCGAGAAACACGTTGTCTGGTTGTTTTCACCACTCCACGGTGCGTTTGATATGCAGAACCGGCGATATCTTGATTTTCGTGGTGTTTCCTGCTGAGATATGCATTTTCTTCGATAATCTTGGTGAGTCTTCTGTCAGCAGTATGCAGAATCATCGAGATCGCTCTATTCGAGCTATTTAATGCGAGAAACACGTTATCTGGTGTATTGACCACTCCACAGTGCCTTTGATATGCGGAACCGGCGCCATCTTGATTTTCGTGAGGTTTCAAGCTGAGATATGCATTTTCTGCGATAATATTGGTGAGAGTTCAGTCAGAAGTATGCAGGATCATCTAGATCGCTCGTTTCGAGATATTTAATGCGAGAAACACGTTTTCTGGTGTTTTCACCACTCCACAGTACGTTTGACATGCAGAACCGGCGATGTTTGGTTTTCGTCGGGTTTCAAGCTGAGATATGCATTTTCTACGATAATCTTGGTAAGACTTCTGTCCGAAGTAAGCAGAATCATCGAGATCGCTCTTTTCGAGCTACTTAATGCGAGAAACACGTTTTCTGGTGTATTCACCACTCCACAGTACGTTTGACATGCAGAACCGGAGATATCCTGGTTTCGGTCGGGTTTCAAGCTGAGATATGCTTTTCTACGATAATCTTGGTGAGACTTCTGTCAGAAGTATGCAGAATCTTCGAGAACGCTTTTTTCGAGCTACTTAATGCGAGAAACACGTTATCTGGTTGTTTTCACCACTCCACAGTGCGTTTGATATGCAGAACCGGCGACATCTTGATTTTCGTGACGTTTCTAGCTGAGATATGCATTTTCTGCGATAATATTGGTGAGACTTCATTCAGAAGTATGCAGAATCATCTAGATCGCTCTTGTTGAGCTATTTAATAAAAAAAAACAAGTTTCCCGGTGTTTTCAACATTCCACAGTGCGTTTGAAATGCAGAACTGGCGATATCTTGATTTTCGTGGTGTTTCCAGCTGAGATTTGCATTTTCTGCGATAATCTTGGTGAGTCTTCTGTCAGAAGTATGCAGAATCATCTAGATTGCACTTTTCGAGCCATTTAATGCGAGAAACACGTTTTCTGGTGTATTCACCACTCCACAGAGCGTTTGATATGCAGAACCGGCGATATCTTGATATTCGTGGTGTTTCCAGCTGAGATATGCATTTTCTGCGATAATAGTGGTGAGACATCAGTCAGAAGTATGCAGAATCATCGGGATCGCTCTTTTCGAGCTATTTAATGCGAGAAACTCGTTATCTGGTTGTTTTCACCACTCCACAGTGCGTTTGATATGCAGAACCGGCGTCATCTTGATTTTCGTGAGGTTTCAAGGTGAGATATGCATTTTCTGCGATTATCTTGGTGAGACTTCTGTCCGAAGTATGCAGAATCATCGAGATCGCTCTATTCGAGCTATTTAATGCGGCAAACACGTTATCTGGTGCTTTCAGCACTCCACAGTGCGTATGATATGCAGAACCAGCGATATCTTGGTTTTCGTGGGGTTTCAAGCTGAGATATGCATTTTTTACGATAATCTTGGTGAGACTTCTGCCCGAAGTATGCTTAATCATCGTGATCGCTCGTTTCTAGCTATTTAATGCGAGAAACACGTTATCTGGTGTTTTCACCACTCCACAGTGCGTTTGATATGCAGAACCGGCGACATCATGGCTGTCGTCGGGCATCAAGCTGAGATATGCATTTTCTGCGATAATCTTGGTGAGACATCAGTCAGAAGTATGCAGAATCATCGAGATCGCTCTTTTCGAGCTATTTAATGGAGAAACACGTTATCTGGTGTATTGACCACTCCACAGTGCGTTTGATATGCGGAACCGGCGCCATCTTGATTTTCGTGAGGTTTCAAGCTGAGATATGCATTTTCTGCGATAATATTGGTGAGAGTTCAGTCAGAAGTATGCAGGATCATTTAGATCGCTCGTTTCGAGCTATTTAATGCGAGAAACACGTTGTCTGGTTGTTTTCACCACTCCACGGTGCGTTTGATATGCAGAACCGGCGACATCCTGGGTTTCGTCGGGGTTCGAGCTGAGAAATGCATTTTCTGCGATAATATTGGTGAGTCTTGTGTCAGAAGTATGCAGAATCATCTAGATTGCACTTTTCGAGTTATTTAATGCGAGAAACACATTTTCTGGTGTATTCACCACTCCACAGAGCGTCTGATATGCAGAACTGGCGATATCTTGATATTCGTGGTGTTTCCAGCTGAGATATGCATTTTCTGCGATTATCATGGTGAGTCTTCTGTCAGCAGTATGCAGAATCATCTAGATCGCTCGTTTCTAGCTATTTAATGCGAGAAACACGTTATCTGGTGTTTTCACCACTCCACAGTGCGTTTAATATGCAGAACCGGCGATATCTTGATTTTCGTGGTGTTTCCAGCTGAGATATGCATTTTCTGCGATAATCTTGGTGAGACTGCTGTCCGAAGTATGCAGAATCATCGAGATCGCTCTTTTCGAGCTATTTAATGCGAGAAACACGTTTTCTGGTGTATTCATCACTCCACAGAGCGTTTGATATGCAGAACCGGCGATATCTTGATATTCGTGGTGTTTCCAGCTGAGATATGCATTTTCTGCGATAATCTTGGTGAGTCTTCTGTCAGAAGTATGCAGAATCATCTAGATTGCACTTTTCGAGCTATTTAATGCGACAAACACGTTATCTGGTGTTTTCACCACTCCACAGTGCGTTTGATATACAGAACCGGCGACATCTTGGCTTTCGTCGGGTTTCAAGCTGAGATATGCATTTTCTGCATTAATCTTGGTGAGACATCAGTCAGAAGTATGCAGAATCATCTAGATCGCTCGTTTCGAGCTGCTTAATGCGAGAAACAGGTTTTCTGGTGTTTTCACCGCTCCTCAGTGCGTTTGATATGCAGAACCGGCGACATCTTGGGTTCCGTCGGGGTACAAGCTGAGATATGCATTTTCTGCGATAATATTGGTGAGACTTCAGTCAGAAGTATGCAGAATCATCTAGATCGCTCGTTTCTAGCTATTTAATGCGAGAAACACGTTATCTGGTGTTTTCACCACTCCACAGTGCGTTTGATATGCAGAACCGGCGACATCATGGCTGTCGTCGGGCATCAAGCTGAGATATGCATTTTCTGCGATAATCTTGGTGAGACATCAGTCAGAAGTATGCAGAATCATCGAGATCGCTCTTTTCGAGCTATTTAATGGAGAAACACGTTATCTGGTGTATTGACCACTCCACAGTGCGTTTGATATGCGGAACCGGCGCCATCTTGATTTTCGTGAGCTTTCAAGCTGAGATATGCATTTTCTGCGATAATATTGGTGAGAGTTCAGTCAGAAGTATGCAGGATCATCTAGATCGCTCGGTTCGAGCTATTTAATGCGAGAAACACGTTGTCTGGTTGTTTTCACCACTCCACGGTGCGTTTGATATGCAGAACCGGCGATATCTTGATTTTCGTGGTGTTTCCTGCTGAGATATGCATTTTCTTCGATAATCTTGGTGAGTCTTCTGTCAGCAGTATGCAGAATCATCGAGATCGCTCTATTCGAGCTATTTAATGCGAGAAACACGTTATCTGGTGTATTGACCACTCCACAGTGCCTTTGATATGCGGAACCGGCGCAATCTTGATTTTCGTGAGGTTTCAAGCTGAGATATGCATTTTCTGCGATAATATTGGTGAGAGTTCAGTCAGAAGTATGCAGGATCATCTAGATCGCTCGTTTCGAGATATTTAATGCGAGAAACACGTTTTCTGGTGTTTTCACCACTCCACAGTACGTTTGACATGCAGAACCGGCGATGTTTGGTTTTCGTCGGGTTTCAAGCTGAGATATGCATTTTCTACGATAATCTTGGTAAGACTTCTGTCCGAAGTAAGCAGAATCATCGAGATCGCTCTTTTCGAGCTACTTAATGCGAGAAACACGTTTTCTGGTGTATTCACCACTCCACAGTACGTTTGACATGCAGAACCGGAGATATCCTGGTTTCGGTCGGGTTTCAAGCTGAGATATGCTTTTCTACGATAATCTTGGTGAGACTTCTGTCAGAAGTATGCAGAATCTTCGAGAACGCTTTTTTCGAGCTACTTAATGCGAGAAACACGTTATCTGGTGTTTTCACCACTCCACAGTGCGTTTGATATGCAGAACCGGCGACATCATGGCTGTCGTCGGGCATCAAGCTGAGATATGCATTTTCTGCGATAATCTTGGTGAGACATCAGTCAGAAGTATGCAGAATCATCGAGATCGCTCTTTTCGAGCTATTTAATGGAGAATCACGTTATCTGGTGTATTGACCACTCCACAGTGCGTTTGATATGCGGAACCGGCGCCATCTTGATTTTCGTGAGGTTTCAAGCTGAGATATGCATTTTCTGCGATAATATTGGTGAGAGTTCAGTCAGAAGTATGCAGGATCATCTAGATCGCTCGTTTCGAGCTATTTAATGCGAGAAACACGTTGTCTGGTTGTTTTCACCACTCCACGGTGCGTTTGATATGCAGAACCGGCGACATCTTGATTTTCGTGACGTTTCTAGCTGAGATATGCATTTTCTGCGATAATATTGGTGAGACTTCAGTCAGAAGTATGCAGAATCATCTAGATCGTTCGTTTCGAGCTATTTAATGCGAAAAAACAAGTTTTCTGGTGTTTTGACCACTCCACAGTGCGTTTGATATGTAGAGCCGCCGATAACTTGGTTTTCGTGGGGTTTCCAGCTGAAATATGCATTTTCTGCGATAATCTTGGTGAGACATCAGTCAGAAGTATGCAGAATCATCGAGATCGCTCTTTTCGAGCTATTTAATGGAGAAACACGTTATCTGGTGTATTGACCACTCCACAGTGCGTTTGATATGCGGAACCGGCGCCATCTTGATTTTCGTGAGGTTTCAAGGTGAGATATGCATTTTCTGCGATTATCTTGGTGAGACTTCTGTCAGAAGTATGCAGAATCATCGAGATCGCTCTTTTCGAGCTACTTAATTCGAGAAACACGTTATCTGGTGTTTTCGCCACTCCACAGTGCGTTTGACATGCAGAACCGCAGATATCTTGGTTACGTTCGGGATTCAAGCTGAGATATGCATTTTCTGCGATAATCTTGGTGAGACTTCAGTCAGAAGTATGCAGAATCGTCTAGATCGCTCTTGTCGAGCTATTTAACGCGAGAAACACGTTATATGGTGTTTTCACCACTCCACAGTGCGTTTGATATGCAGAACCGGCGACATCTTGGCTTTAGTCGGGGTTCAAACTGAGATATGCATTTTTTGCGATAATATTGGTGAGACTTCAGTCAGAAGTATGCAGAATCATCTAGATCGCTCGTTTCGTGCTAATTAATGCGGCAAACACGTTATCTGGTGCTTTCAGCACTCCACAGTGCGTTTGATATGCAGAACCAGCGATATCTTGGATTTCGTGGGGTTTCAAGCTGAGATATGCATTTTTTACGATAATCTTTGTGAGACTCCTGTCCGAAGTATGCTTAATCATCGAGATCGCTCGTTTCGAGCTATTTAATGCGAGAAACACGTTATCTGGTGTTTTCACCACTCCACAGTGCGTATGATATGCAGAACCGGCGATATCTTGGTTTTCGTGGGGTTTCAATCTGAGATATGCATTTTCTGCGATAATCTTGGTGAGGCATCAGTCAGAAGTATGCAGAATCATCGAGATCGCTCTTTTCGAGCTATTTAATGGAGAAACACGTTATCTGGTGTATTGACCACTCCACAGTGCGTTTGATATGCGGAACCGGCGCCATCTTGATTTTCGTGAGGTTTCAAGGTGAGATATGCATTTTCTGCGATTATCTTGGTGAGACTTCTGTCAGAAGTATGCAGAATCATCGAGATCGCTCTTTTCGAGCTACTTAATTCGAGAAACACGTTATCTGGTGTTTTCGCCACTCCACAGTGCGTTTGACATGCAGAACCGCAGATATCTTGGTTACGTTCGGGATTCAAGCTGAGATATGCATTTTCTGCGATAATCTTGGTGAGACTTCAGTCAGAAGTATGCAGAATCATCTAGATCGTTCGTTTCGAGCTATTTAATGCGAAAAAACAAGTTTTCTGGTGTTTTGACCACTCCACAGTGCGTTTGATATGTAGAGCCGCCGATAACTTGGTTTTCGTGGGGTTTCCAACTGAAATATGCATTTTCTGCGATAATCTTTGTGTTTCATCAATGAGAAGTATGCAGAATCATCCAGAACGCTCTTTTCGAGCTATTTAATGCGAGAAACACGATATCTGGTGTTTTCACCACTCCACAGTGCGTTTGATATGCAGAACCGGCGACATCATGGCTGTCGTCGGGCATCAAGCTGAGATATGCATTTTCTGCGATAATCTTTGTGTTTCATCAATGAGAAGTATGCAGAACCATCCAGAACGCACTTTTCGAGCTAGTTAATGCGAGTAACACGTTTTCTGGTGTTTTCACCACTCCAAAGCCCGTCTGATATGCAGAACCGGCGATATCTTGGTTTTCGTGGGGTTTCCAGCTGAGATATGCATTTTCTGCGATAATCGTGGTGAGACTTCATTCAGAAGTATGCAGAATCATCTAGATCGCTCTTGTCGAGCTATTTAATGCAAAAAAACAAGTTTCCCGTTGTTTTCAACATTCCACAGTGCGTTTGATATGCAGAACTGGCGATATCTTGATTTTCGTGGTGTTTCCAGCTGAGATATGCATTTTCTGCGATAATCTAGGTGAGTCTTCTGTCAGAAGGATGCAGAATCATCTAGATTGCACTTTTCGAGCCATTTAATGCGAGAAACACGTTTTCTGTTGTATTCACCACTCCACAGAGCGTTTGATATGCAGAACCGGCAATATCTTGATATTCGTGGTGTTTCCAGCAGAGATATGCATTTTCTGCGATAATAGTGGTGATTCTTCTGTCAGAAGTATGCAGAAGCATCGAGTACGCTCTTTTCGAGCTGTTTAATGCGAGAAACACGTTATCTGGTGTTTTCGCCACTCCACAGTGCGTTTGACATGCAGAACCGCAGATATCTTGGTTACGTTCGGGATTCAAGCTGAGATATGCATTTTCTGCGATAATCTTGGTGAGACCTCAGTCAGAAGTATGCAGAATCGTCTAGATCGCTGTTGTCGAGCTATTTAACGCGAGAAACACGTAATATGGTGTTTTCACCACTCCACAGTGCGTTTGATATGCAGAACCGGCGACATCTTGGCTTTAGTCGGGGTTCAAACTGAGATATGCATTTCTTGCGATAATATTGGTGAGACTTCAGTCAGAAGTATGCAGAATCATCTAGATCGCTCGTTTCGTGCTAATTAATGCGGCAAACACGTTATCTGGTGCTTTCAGCATTCCACAGTGCGTTTGATATGCAGAACCAGCGATATCTTGGTTTTCGTGGGGTTTCAAGCTGAGATATGCATTTTTTACGATAATCTTGGTGAGACTACTGCCCGAAGTATGCTTAATCATCGTGATCGCTCGTTTCTAGCTATTTAATGCGAGAAACACGTTATCTGGTGTTTTCACCACTCCACAGTGCGTTTGATATGCAGAACCGGCGACATCATGGCTGTCGTCGGGCATCAAGCTGAGATATGCATTTTCTGCGATAATCTTGGTGACACATCAGTCAGAAGTTTGCAGAATCATCGAGATCGCTCTTTTCGAGCTATTTAATGGAGAAACACGTTATCTGGTGTATTGACCACTCCACAGTGCGTTTGATATGCGGAACCGGCGCCATCTTGATTTTCGTGAGGTTTCAAGCTGAGATATGCATTTTCTGCGATAATATTGGTGAGAGTTCAGTCAGAAGTATGCAGGATCATCTAGATCGCTCGTTTCGAGCTATTTAATGCGAGAAATACGTTGTCTGGTTGTTTTCACCACTCCACGGTGCGTTTGATATGCAGAACCGGCGACATCTTGATTTTCGTGACGTTTCTAGCTGAGATATGCATTTTCTGCGATAATATTGGTGAGACTTCAGTCAGAAGTATGCAGAATCATCTAGATCGCTCTTGTCGAGCTATTTAACGCGAGAAACACGTTATATGGTGTTTTCACCACTCCACAGTGCGTTTGATATGCAGAACGGGCGACATCTTGGCTTTAGTCGGGGTTCAAACTGAGATATGCATTTTTTGCGATAATATTGGTGAGACTTCAGTCAGAAGTATGCAGAATCATCTAGATCGCTCGTTTCGTGCTACTTAATGCGGCAAACACGTTATCTGGTGCTTTCAGCACTCCACAGTGCGTTTGATATGCAGAACCAGCGATATCTTGGTTTTCGTGGGGTTTCAAGGTGAGATATGCATTTTCTGCGATAATCTCGGTGAGACTTCTGTCCGAATTATGCAGAATCATCTAGATCGCTCTTTTCGAGCTGTTTAATGCGACAAACACGTTATCTGGTGTTTTCACCACTCCACAGTGCGTTTGATATGCAGAACCGGCGACATCTTGGCTTTCGTCGGGTATCAAGCTGGGATATGCATTTTCTACGATAATCTTGGTGAGACTTCTGTCAGAAGTATGCAGAATCATCGGGATCGCTCTTTTCGAGCTATTTAATGCGAGAAACTCGTTATCTGGTTGTTTTCACCACTCCACAGTGCGTTTGATATGCAGAACCGGCGTCATCTTGATTTTCGTGAGGTTTCAAGGTGAGATATGCATTTTCTGCGATAATCTTGGTGAGACTTCTGTCCGAAGTATGCAGAATCATCTAGATCGCTCTTTTCGAGATATTTAATGCGAGAAACACGTTGTCTGGTGTTTTCACAACTCCACAGTTGCATTGATATGCAGAACCGGCGATATCTGGGTTTTCGTGGGGTTTCAAGCTGAGATATGCATTTTTTATGATAATCTTGGAGAGACTTCTGTCCGAAGTATGCTTAATCATCGAGATCGCTCGTTTCGAGCTATTTAATGCGAGAAACACGATATCTGGAGTTTTCACCACTCCACAGTGCGTATGATATGCAGAACCGGCGAAATCTTGGTTTTCGTAGGGTTTCAAGCTGAGATATGCATTTTCTGCGATAATCTTGGTGAGACTTCTGTCCGAAGTATGCTGAATCATCGAGATCGATCTTTTCGAGCTAGTTAGTGCGAGAAACACGATATCTGTAATTTTCACCACTCCACAGTTGGTTTGATATGCAGATCCGGCGATATCTTGGTTTTCGTGGGGTTTCAAGCTGAGATATGCGTTTTCTACGATAATCTTGGTGAGACTTCTATCAGAAGTAAGCAGAATCATCGAGATCCCTCTTTTCGAGCTCTTTAATGCGAGAAACACGTTATCTGGTGTTTTCACCTCTCCACAGTGCGTTTGATATGCAGAACCGGCGACATCTTGGCTTTCGTCGGGTATCAACCTGAGATATGCATTTTCTGCGATAATCTTGGTGAGACTTCAGTCAGAAGTATGCAGAATCATCGAGATCCTTCTTTTCGAGCTATTTAATGCGAGAAAAACGTTATCTGGTGTTTTCACCACTCGACAGTGCGTTTGACATGCAGAACCAGCGATATCTTGGTTTTCGTGGGGTTTCAAGCTGAGATATGCATTTTTTACGATAATCTTGGTGAGACTTCTGTTCGAAGTATGCTTAATCATCGAGATCGCTCGTTTCGAGCTATTTAATGCGAGAAACACGTTATCTGGTGTTTTCAGCACTCCACAGTGCGTATGATATGCAGAACCGGCGATATCTTGGTTTTCGTGGGGTTTCAAGCTGAGATATACATTTTCTGCGATAATCTTGGTGAGACTTCTGTCCGAAGTATGCTGAAACATCGAGATCGCTCTTTTCGAGCTAGTTAATGCGAGAAAAACCTTATCCGGTGTTTTCACCACTCCACAGTTCGTTTGATATGCAGAACCAGCGATATCTTGGCTTTCGTGGGGTTTCAAGCTGAGATATGCATTTTTTACGATAATCTTGGTGAGACTTCTGTCCGAAGTATGCTGAATCATCGAGATCGCTCTTTTCGAGCTAGTTAGTGCGAGAAACACGTTATCTGGTGTTTTCACCACACCACAGTGCGTTTGATATGCAGAACAGTAGATATCTTGGTTTTCGTGGGGTTTCAAGCTGAAATATGCATTTTCTGCGATAATCTTGTTGAGACTTCCGTTCGAAGTATGCAGAATCATCGAGATCGCACTTTTCGAGCTATTTAATGCGAGAAACACGTTATCTGGGGTTTTCACCACTCCACAGTTGGTTTGATATGCAGAACCGGCGATATCTTGGTTTTCGTGGGGTTTCAAGCTGAGATATGCGTTTTCTGCGATAATCTTGGTGAGAATTCTATCAGAAGTAAGCGGAAACATCGAGATCCCTCTTTTCGAGCTCTTTAATGCGAGAAGCACGTTATCTGGTGTTTTCACCTCTCCACAGTGCGTTTGATACGCAGAACCGGCGACATCTTGGCTTTCGTCGGGTATCAACCTGAGATATGCATTTTCTGCGATAATCTTGGTGAGACTTCAGTCAGAAGTATGCAGAATCATCGAGGTCGCTCTTTTCGAGCTAGTTAATGCGAGAAAAACCTTATCCGGTGTTTTCACCACTCCACAGTGCGTTTGATATGCAGAACCAGCGATATGTTGGCTTTCGTGGGGTTTCAAGCTGAGATATGCATTTTTTACGATAATCTTGGTGAGATTTCTGTCCGAAGTATGCTTAATCATCGAGATCGCTCGTTTCGAGCTATTTAATGCGAGAAACACGATATCTGGAGTTTTCACCACTCCACAGTAGGTTTGATATGCAGAACCGGCGATATCTTGGTTTTCGTGGGGTTTCAAGCTGAGATATGCGTTTTCTGCGATAATCTTGGTGAGACTTCTATCAGAAGTAAGCAGAATCATCGAGATCCCTCTTTTCGAGCTCTTTAATGCGAGAAACACGTTATCTGGTGTTTTCACCACTCCACAGTGCGTTTGATATGCAGAACCGGCGACATCTTGATTTTCGTGAGATTTCAACCTGAGATATGCATTTTCGGCGATAATCTTGGTGAGTCTTCTGTCAGTACTATGCAGAATCATGGAGACCCCTCTTTTCGAGCTATTTAATGCGAGAGACACGTTATCTGGTGTTTTCACAACTCCACAGTGCGTTTGATATGCAGAACAGGCGCCATCTTAATTTTCGTGAGATTTCAAGCTGCGATATGCATTTTCTACGATAACCATGGTGCGTCTTCTGTCAGAAGTATGCAGAATCATCTAGATCGCTCTCTTCGAGCTATTTAATGTGAGAAACACGTTTTCTGGTGTATTCACCACCCCACAGTACGTTTGACATGCAGAACCGGATATATCTTGGTTTCGGTCGGGTTTCAAGCTGAGATATGCATTTTCTACGATAATCTTGGTGAGACTTCTGTCAGAAGTATGCAGAATCATCGGGATCGCTCTTTTCGAGCTATTTAATGCGAGAAACACATTATATGGTTGTTTTCACCACTCCACAGTGCGTTTGATATGCATAACCGGCGATATCTAGATTTTCGTGGTGTTTCCAGCTGAGATATGCATTCTCTGCGATACTCTTGGTGAGACTTCAGTCAGAAGTATGCAGAATCATCGAGATCGCTCGTTTCGAGCTATTTAATGCGAAAAAACAAGTTTTCTGGTGTTGTCAACATTCCACAGTGCGTTTTATATGCAGAACCGGCGATATCTTGATTTTCGTGGTGTTTCCAGCTGAGATATGCATTTTCTGCTATAATATTGGTGAGTCTTCTGTCAGTAGGATGCATAATCATCGAGACCCCTCTTTTCGAGCTCTTTAATGCGAGAAACACGTTATCTGGTGTTTTCACCACTCCACAGTGCGTTTGATATGCAGAACCGGCGACATCTTGATTTTCGTGAGATTTCAACCTGAGATATGCATTTTCGGCGATAATCTTGGTGAGTCTCATGTCAGTACTATGCAGAACCATCGAGACCCCTCTTTTCGAGCTATTTAATGCGAGAGACACGTTATCTGGTGTTTTCACCACTCCACAGTGCGTTTGATATGCAGAACAGGCGACATCTTAATTTTCGTGAGATTTCAAGCTGCGATATGCATTTTCTACGATAACCATTGTGAGTCTTCTGTCAGAAGTATGCAGAATCATCTAGATCGCTCTCTTCGAGCTATTTAATGTGAGAAACACGTTTTCTGGTGTATTCACCACCCCACAGTACGTTTGACATGCAGAACCGGATATATCTTGGTTTCGGTCGGGTTTCAAGCTGAGATATGCATTTTCTACGATAATCTTGGTGAGACTTCTGTCAGAAGTATGCAGAACCATCGGGATCGCTCTTTTCGAGCTATTTAATGCGAGAAACACATTATATGGTTGTTTTCACCACTCCACAGTGCGTTTGATATGCATAACCGGCGATATCTAGATTTTCGTGGTGTTTCCAGATGAGATATGCATTCTCTGCGATACTCTTGGTGAGACTTCAGTCAGAAGTATGCAGAATCATCGAGGTCGCTCGTTTCGAGCTATATAATGCGAAAAAACAAGTTTTCTGGTGTTGTCAACATTCCACAGTGCGTTTTATATGCAGAACCGGCGATATCTTGATTTTCGTGGTGTTTCCAGCTGAGATATGCATTTTCTGCTATAATATTGGTGAGTCTTCTGTCAGTAGGATGCATAATCATCGAGACCCCTCTTTTCGAGCTATTTAATGCGAGAAACACGTTATCTGGTGTTTTCACCACTCCACAGTGCGTTTGATATGCAGAACAGGCGACATCTTGATTTTCGTGAGATTTCAAGCTGAGGTATGCATTTTCTACGATAACGATGGTGAGTCTTCTGTCAGGAGTATGCAGAATCATCTAGATCGCTCTTTTCGAGCTATTTAATGCGAGAAACACGTTATATGGTTGTTCTCACCACTCCACAGTGCGTTTGATATGCAGAACCAGCGATATCTTGGTTTTCGTGGGGTTTCAAGCTGAGATATGCATTTTTTACGATAATCTTGGTGAGACTTCTGTCAGAGGTATGCAGAATCATCTAGATCGCTCTTTTCGAGCTATTTGATGCGAGAAACACGTTTTCTGGTGTTTTCACCACGCCACAGTGCGTTTGATATGCAGAACCGGCGACGTCTTGGCTTTCGTCGGGTATCAACCTGAGATATGCATTTTCTGCGATAACCTTGGTGAGAATTCATTTAGAAGTATGCAGAATCATCGAGATCGCTCTTTTAGAGCTATATAATACGAGAAACACGTTATCTGGTGTTTTGACCACTCCACAGTGCGTATGATGTGCAGAACCGACGATATCCTGGTTTTCGTGGGGTTTCAAGCTCAGATATGCATTTTGTGCGATAATATTGGAGAGACATCAGACAGAAGTATGCAGAATCATCAAGATCGCACTTTTCGAGCTATTTTATGCGAGAAACACGTTAACTGGTGTTTTCACCACTCCACAGTGCGTTTGATATGCAGATCCGGCGACATCTTGGATTTCGTCGGGGTTCAAACTGAGATTTGCAATTTCTGTGATAATCTTGGTGAGTCTTCTGTCAGAAGTATGCAGAATCATCGAGATCCCTCTTTTCGAGCTCTTTAATGCGAGAAACACGTTATCTGGTGTTTTCAACACTCCACAGTGCGTTTGATATGCAGAACCGGCGACATCTTGATTTTCGTGAGATTTCAACCTGAGATATGCATTTTCGTCGATAATCTTGGTGAGTCTTCTGTCAGTACTATGCAGAATCATCGAGACCCCTCTTTTCGAGCTATTTAATGCGAGAGACACGTTATCTGGTGTTTTCACCACTCCACAGTGCGTTTGATATGCAGAACAGGCGACATCTTAATTTTCGTGAGATTTCAAGCTGCGATATGCATTTTCTACGATAACCATGGTGAGTCTTCTGTCAGAAGTATGCAGAATCATCTAGATCGCTCTCTTCGAGCTATTTAATGTGAGAAACACGTTTTCTGGTGTATTCACCACCCCACAGTACGTTTGACATGCAGAACCGGATATATCTTGGTTTCGGTCGGGTTTCAAGCTGAGATATGCATTTTCTACGATAATCTTGGTGAGACTTCTGTCAGAAGTGTGCAGCATCATCGGGATCGCTCTTTTCGAGCTATTTAATGCGAGAAACACGTTTTCTGGTGTATTCAACACTCCACAGTGCGTTTGATATGCAGAACAGGCGACATCTTGATTTTCGTGAGATTTCAAGCTGAGATATGCATTTTCTACGATAACCATGGTGAGTCTTCTGTCAGGAGTATGCAGAATCATCTAGATCGCTCTTTTCGAGCTATTTAATGCGAGAAACACGTTACATGGTTGTTTTCACCACTCCACAGTGCGTTTGATATGCAGAACCAGCGATATCTTGGTTTTCGTGGGGTTTCAAGCTGAGATATGCATTTTTTACGATAATCTTGGTGAGACTTCTGTTCGAAGTATGCTTAATCATCGAGATCGCTCGTTTCGAGCTATTTAATGCGCGAAACACGTTATCTGGTGTTTTCACCACTCCACAGTGCGTATGATATGCAGAACCGGCGATATCTTGGTTTTCGTGGGGTTTCAAGCTGAGATATACATTTTCTGCGGTAATCTTGGTGAGACTTCTGTCCGAAGTATGCTGAAACATCGTGATCGCTCTTTTCGAGCTAGTTAATGCGAGAAAAACCTTATCCGGTGTTTTCACCACTCCACAATTCGTTTGATATGCAGAACCAGCGATATCTTGGCTTTCGTGGGGTTTCAAGCTGAGATATGCATTTTTTACGATAATCTTGGTGAGACTTCTGTCCGAAGTATGCTGAATCATCGAGATCGCTCGTTTCGAGCTATTTAATGCGCGAAACACGTTATCTGGTGTTTTCACCACTCCACAGTGCGTATGATATGCAGAACCGGCGATATCTTGGTTTTCGTGGGGTTTCAAGCTGAGATATGCATTTTCTACGATAACCATGGTGAGTCTTCTGTCAGAAGTATGCAGAATCATCGGGATCGCTCTTTTCGAGCTATTTAATGCGAGAAACACATTATATGGTTGTTTTCACCACTCCACAGTGCGTTTGATATGCATAACCGGCGATATCTAGATTTTCGTGGTGTTTCCAGCTGAGATATGCATTCTCTGCGATACTCTTGGTGAGACTTCAGTCAGAAGTATGCAGAATCATCGAGATCGCTCGTTTCGAGCTATTTAATGCGAAAAAACAAGTTTTCTGGTGTTGTCAACATTCCACAGCGCGTTTTATATGCAGAACCGGCGATATCTTGATTTTCGTGGTGTTTCCAGCTGAGATATGCATTTTCTGCGATAATCTTGGTGAGTCTTCTGTCAGAAGTATGTAGAATCATCTAGATCGCTCTTTTCGAGCTATTTAATGCGAGGAACACGTTTTCTGGTGTATTCACCACTCCACAGTACGTTTGACATGCAGAACAGGAGATATCTTGGTTTAGGTCGGGTATCAAGCTGAGATATGCATTTTCAACGATAATCTTGGTGAGACTTCTGTCAGAAGTGTGCAGAATCATCGGGATCGCTCTTTTCGAGCTATTTAATGCGAGAAACACGTTGTCTGGTTGGTTTCACGACTCCACAGTGCGTTTGATATGCAGAACCGGCGACATCTTGATTTTCGTGAGGTTTCAAGATGAGATATGCATTTTCTGCTATAATATTGGTGAGTCTTCTGTCAGTAGGATGCAGAATCATCGAGACCCCTCTTTTCGAGCTATTTAATGCGAGAAACACGTTATCTGGTGTTTTCACCACTCCACAGTGCGTTTGATATGCAGAACAGGCGACATCTTGATTTTCGTGAGATTTCAAGCTGAGATATGCATTTTCTACGATAACCATGGTGAGTCTTCTGTCAGGAGTATGCAGAATCATCTAGATCGCTCTTTTCGAGCTATTTAATGCGAGAAACACGTTATATGGTTGTTTTCACCACTCCACACTGCGTTTGATATGCAGAACCAGCGATATCTTGGTTTTCGTGGGGTTTCAAGCTGAGATATGCATTTTTTACGATAATCTTGGTGAGACTTCTGTTCGAAGTATGCTTAATCATCGAGATCGCTCGTTTCGAGCTATTTAATGCGAGAAACACGTTATCTGGTGTTTTCACCACTCCACAGTGCGTATGATATGCAGAACCGGCGATATCTTGGTTTTCGTGGGGTTTCAAGCTGAGATATACATTTTCTGCGGTAATCTTGGTGAGACTTCTGTCCGAAGTATGCTGAATCATCGAGATCGCTCTTTTCGAGCTAGTTAGTGCGAGAAACACGTTATCTGGTGTTTTCACCACACCACAGTGCGTTTGATATGCAGAACAGTAGATATCGTGGTTTCCGTGGGGTTTCAAGCTGAAATATGCATTTTCTGCGATCATATTGGTGAGACTTCAGTCAGAAGTAAGCAGAATCATCTAGATCGCTCGTTTCGAGCTATTTAAAGCGAGAAACACGTTATCTGGTTGTTTTGACCACTCCACAGTGCGTTTGATATGTAGAGCCGCCGATAACTTGGTTTTCGTGGGGTTTCCAGCTGAAATATGCATTTTCTGCGATAATCTTGTTGTTTCATCTATGAGAAGTATGCAGAATCATCGAGAACGCTCTTTTCGAGCTAGTTAATGCGAGATACACGTTTTCTGATGTTTTCACCACTCCATAGTGCGTCTGATATGCAGAACCGGCGATATCTTGGTTTTCGTGGGGTTTCCAGCTGAGATATGCATTTTCTGCTATAATATTGGTGAGTCTTCTGTCAGTAGGATGCAGAATCATCGAGACCCCTCTTTTCGAGCTATTTAATGCGAGAGACACGTTATCTGGTGTTTTCACCACGCCACAGTGCGTTTGATATGCAGAACCGGCGACATCGTGGTTTTCGTCGGGTTTCAAGCTGAGATTTGCAATTCCTGCGATAATCTTGGTGAGACTTCTGTCAGAAGTATGCAGAATCATCGAGATCCCTCTTTTCGAGCTCTTTAATGCGAGAAACACGTTATCTGGTGTTTTCACCACTCCACAGTGCGTTTGATATGCAGAACCGGCGACATCTTGATTTTCGTGAGATTTCAACCTGAGATATGCATTTTCGTCGATAATCTTGGTGAGTCTTCTGTCAGTACTATGCAGAATCATCGAGACCCCTCTTTTCGAGCTATTTAATGCGAGAGACACGTTATCTGGTGTTTTCACCACTCCACAGTGCGTTTGATATGCAGAACAGGCGACATCTTAATTTTCGTGAGATTTCAAGCTGCGATATGCATTTTCTACGATAACCATGGAGAGTCTTCTGTCAGAAGTATGCAGAAACATCTAGATCGCTCTCTTCGAGCTATTTAATGTGAGAAACACGTTTTCTGGTGTATTCACCACCCCACAGTACGTTTGACATGCAGAACCGGATATATCTTGGTTTCGGTCGGGTTTCAAGCTGAGATATGCATTTTCTACGATAATCTTGGTGAGACTTCTGTCAGAAGTATGCAGAATCATCGGGATCGCTCTTTTCGAGCTATTTAATGCGAGAAACACGTTTTCTGGTGTATTCACCACTCCACAGTACGTTTGACATGCAGAACAGGAGATATCTTGGTTTAGGTCGGGTATCAAGCTGAGATATGCATTTTCAACGATAATCTTGGTGAGACTTCTGTCAGAAGTGTGCAGAATCATCGGGATCGCTCTTTTCGAGCTATTTAATGCGAGAAACACGTTGTCTGGTTGGTTTCACGACTCCACAGTGCGTTTGATATGCAGAACCGGCGACATCTTGATTTTCGTGAGGTTTCAAGATGAGATATGCGTTTTCTGCTATAATATTGGTGAGTCTTCTGTCAGTAGGATGCAGAATCATCGAGACCCCTCTTTTCGAGCTATTTAATGCGAGAAACACGTTATCTGGTGTTTTCACCACTCCACAGTGCGTTTGATATGCAGAACAGGCGACATCTTGATTTTCGTGAGATTTCAAGCTGAGATATGCATTTTCTACGATAACCATGGTGAGTCTTCTGTCAGGAGTATGCAGAATCATCTAGATCGCTCTTTTCGAGCTATTTAATGCGAGAAACACGTTATATGGTTGTTTTCACCACTCCACAGTGCGTTTGATATGCAGAACCAGCGATATCTTGGTTTTCGTGGGGTTTCAAGCTGAGATATGCATTTTTTACGATAATCTTGGTGAGACTTCTGTTCGAAGTATGCTTAATCATCGAGATCGCTCGTTTCGAGCTATTTAATGCGAGAAACACGTTATCTGGTGTTTTCACCACTCCACAGTGCGTATGATATGCAGAACCGGCGATATCTTGGTTTTCGTGGGGTTTCAAGCTGAGATATACATTTTCTGCGGTAATCTTGGTGAGACTTCTGTCCGAAGTATGCTGAATCATCGAGATCGCTCTTTTCGAGCTAGTTAGTGCGAGAAACACGTTATCTGGTGTTTTCACCACACCACAGTGCGTTTGATATGCAGAACAGTAGATATCGTGGTTTCCGTGGGGTTTCAAGCTGAAATATGCATTTTCTGCGATAATCTTGTTGAGACTTCTATCAGAAGTAAGCGGAAACATCGAGATCCCTCTTTTCGAGCTCTTTAATGCGAGAAACACGTTATCTGGTGTTTTCACCTCTCCACAGTGCGTTTGATATGCAGAACCGGCGACGTCTTGGCTTTCGTCGGGTATCAACCTGAGATATGCATTTTCTGCGATAACCTTGGTGAGAATTCATTTAGAAGTATGCAGAATCATCGAGATCCCTCTTTTCGAGCTCTTTAATGCGAGAAACACGTTATCTGGTGTTTTCACCACTCCACAGTGCGTTTGATATGCAGAACCGACGATATCCTGGTTTTCGTGGGGTTTCAAGCTCAGATATGCATTTTGTGCGATAATATTGGAGAGACTTCAGACAGAAGTATGCAGAATCATCAAGATCGCACTTTTCGAGCTATTTTATGCGAGAAACACGTTAACTGGTGTTTTCACCACTCCACAGTGCGTTTGATATGCAGATCCGGCGACATCTTGGATTTCGTCGGGGTTCAAGCTGAGATTTGCAATTCCTGCGATAATCTTGGTGAGACTTCTGTCCGAAGTATGCTTAATCATCGAGATCCCTCTTTTCGAGCTCTTTAATGCGAGAAACACGTTATCTGGTGTTTTCAGCACTCCAAAGTGCGTTTGATATGCAGAACCGGCGATATCTTGGTTTTCGTGGGGTTTCCAGATGAGATATGCATTTTCTGCGATAATCTTGGTGAGTCTTCTGTCAGAAGTATGCAGAATCATCTAGATCGCTCTTTTCGAGCTATTTGATGCGAGAAACACGTTTTCTGGTGTTTTCACCACGCCACAGTGCGTTTGATATGCAGAACCGGCGACATCGTGGTTTTCGTCGGGTTTCAAGCTGAGATATGCATTTTCTGCGATCATATTGGTGAGACTTCAGTCAGAAGTAAGCAGAATCATCTAGATCGCTCGTTTCGAGCTATTTAAAGCGAGAAACACGTTATCTGGTTGTTTTGACCACTCCACAGTGCGTTTGATATGTAGAGCCGCCGATAACTTGGTTTTCGTGGGGTTTCCAGCTGAAATATGCATTTTCTGCGATAATCTTGTTGTTTCATCTATGAGAAGTATGCAGAATCATCGAGAACGCTCTTTTCGAGCTAGTTAATGCGAGATACACGTTTTCTGATGTTTTCACCACTCCATAGTGCGTCTGATATGCAGAACCGGCGATATCTTGGTTTTCGTGGGGTTTCCAGCTGAGATATGCAATTTCTGTGATAATCTTGGTGAGTCTTCTGTCAGAAGTATGCAGAATCATCGAGATCCCTCTTTTCGAGCTCTTTAATGCGAGAAACACGTTATCTGGTGTTTTCACCACTCCACAGTGCGTTTGATATGCAGAACCGGCGACATCTTGATTTTCGTGAGATTTCAACCTGAGATATGCATTTTCGTCGATAATCTTGGTGAGTCTTCTGTCAGTACTATGCAGAATCATCGAGACCCCTCTTTTCGAGCTATTTAATGCGAGAGACACGTTATCTGGTGTTTTCACCACTCCACAGTGCGTTTGATATGCAGAACAGGCGACATCTTAATTTTCGTGAGATTTCAAGCTGCGATATGCATTTTCTACGATAACCATGGAGAGTCTTCTGTCAGAAGTATGCAGAAACATCTAGATCGCTCTCTTCGAGCTATTTAATGTGAGAAACACGTTTTCTGGTGTATTCACCACCCCACAGTACGTTTGACATGCAGAACCGGATATATCTTGGTTTCGGTCGGGTTTCAAGCTGAGATATGCATTTTCTACGATAATCTTGGTGAGACTTCTGTCAGAAGTATGCAGAATCATCGGGATCGCTCTTTTCGAGCTATTTAATGCGAGAAACACGTTTTCTGGTGTATTCACCACTCCACAGTACGTTTGACATGCAGAACAGGAGATATCTTGGTTTAGGTCGGGTATCAAGCTGAGATATGCATTTACAACGATAATCTTGGTGAGACTTCTGTCAGAAGTATGCAGAATCATCGGGATCGCTCTTTTCGAGCTATTTAATGCGAGAAACACGTTGTCTGGTTGGTTTCACGACTCCACAGTGCGTTTGATATGCAGAACCGGCGACATCTTGATTTTCGTGAAGTTTCAAGCTGAGATATGCATTTTCTGCTATAATATTGGTGAGTCTTCTGTCAGTAGGATGCAGAATCATCGAGACCCCTCTTTTCGAGCTATTTAATGCGAGAAACACGTTATCTGGTGTTTTCACCACTCCACAGTGCGTTTGATATGCAGAACAGGCGACATCTTGATTTTCGTGAGATTTCAAGCTGAGATATGCATTTTCTACGATAACCATGGTGAGTCTTCTGTCAGAAGTATGCAGAAACATCTAGATCGCTCTCTTCGAGCTATTTAATGTGAGAAACACGTTTTCTGGTGTATTCACCACCCCACAGTACGTTTGACATGCAGAACCGGATATATCTTGATTTCGGTCGGGTTTCAAGCTGAGATATGCATTTTCTACGATAATCTTGGTGAGACTTCTGTCAGAAGTATGCAGAATCATCGGGATCGCTCTTTTCGAGCTATTTAATGCGAGAAACACGTTTTCTGGTGTATTCACCACTCCACAGTACGTTTGACATGCAGAACAGGAGATATCTTGGTTTAGGTCGGGTATCAAGCTGAGATATGCATTTACAACGATAATCTTGGTGAGACTTCTGTCAGAAGTATGCAGAATCATCGGGATCGCTCTTTTCGAGCTATTTAATGCGAGAAACACGTTGTCTGGTTGGTTTCACGACTCCACAGTGCGTTTGATATGCAGAACCGGCGACATCTTGATTTTCGTGAAGTTTCAAGCTGAGATATGCATTTTCTGCTATAATATTGGTGAGTCTTCTGTCAGTAGGATGCAGAATCATCGAGACCCCTCTTTTCGAGCTATTTAATGCGAGAAACACGTTATCTGGTGTTTTCACCACTCCACAGTGCGTTTGATATGCAGAACAGGCGACATCTTGATTTTCGTGAGATTTCAAGCTGAGATATGCATTTTCTACGATAACCATGGTGAGTCTTCTGTCAGGAGTATGCAGAATCATCTAGATCGCTCTTTCCGAGCTATTTAATGCGAGAAACACGTTATATGGTTGTTTTCACCACTCCACAGTGCGTTTGATATGCAGAACCAGCGATATCTTGGTTTTCGTGGGGTTTCAAGCTGAGATATGCATTTTTTACGATAATCTTGGTGAGACTTCTGTTCGAAGTATGCTTAATCATCGAGATCGCTCGTTTCGAGCTATTTAATGCGCGAAACACGTTATCTGGTGTTTGAACCACTCCACAGTGCGTATGATATGCAGAACCGGCGATATCTTGGTTTTCGTGGGGTTTCAAGCTGAGATATACATTTTCTGCGGTAATCTTGGTGAGACTTCTGTCCGAAGTATGCTGAAACATCGAGATCGCTCTTTTCGAGCTAGTTAATGCGAGAAAAACCTTATCCGGTGTTTTCACCACTCCACAATTCGTTTGATATGCAGAACCAGCGATATCTTGGCTTTCGTGGGGTTTCAAGCTGAGATACGCATTTTTTACGATAATCTTGGTGAGACTTCTGTCCGAAGTATGCTGAATCATCGAGATCGCTCTTTGCGAGCTAGTTAGTGCGAGAAACACGTTATCTGGTGTTTTCACCACACCACAGTGCGTTTGATATGCAGAACAGTAGATATCTTGGTTTTCGTGGGGTTTCAAGCTGAAATATGCATTTTCTGCGATAATCTTGTTGAGACTTCTGTTCGAAGTATGCAGAATCATCGAGATCGCACTTTTCGAGCTATTTAATGCGAGAAACACGTTATCTGGGGTTTTCACCACTCCACAGTTGGTTTGATATGCAGAACCGGCGATAACTTGGTTTTCGTGGGGTTTCCAGCTGAAATATGCATTTTCTGCGATAATCTTGGTGTTTCATCTATGAGAAGTATGCAGAATCATTGAGAACGCTCTTTTCGAGCTAGTTAATGCGAGATACACGTTTTCTGATGTTTTCACCACTCCATAGTGCGTCTGATATGCAGAACCGGCGATATCTTGGTTTTCGTGGGGTTTCCAGCTGAGATATGCAATTTCTGTGATAATCTTGGTGAGTCTTCTGTCAGAAGTATGCAGAATCATCGAGATCCCTCTTTTCGAGCTCTTTAATGCGAGAAACACGTTATCTGGTGTTTTCACCACTCCACAGTACGTTTGACATGCAGAACAGGAGATATCTTGGTTTAGGTCGGGTATCAAGCTGAGATATGCATTTTCAACGATAATCTTGGTGAGACTTCTGTCAGAAGTATGCAGAATCATCGGGATCGCTCTTTTCGAGCTATTTAATGCGAGAAACACGTTGTCTGGTTGGTTTCACGACTCCACAGTGCGTTTGATATGCAGAACAGGCGACATCTTGATTTTCGTGAGATTTCAAGCTGAGATATGCATTTTCTACGATAACCATGGTGAGTCTTCTGTCAGGAGTATGCAGAATCATCTAGATCGCTCTTTTCGAGATATTTAATGCGAGAAACACGTTATATGGTTGTTTTCACCACTCCACAGTGCGTTTGATATGCAGAACCAGCGATATCTTGGTTTTCGTGGGGTTTCAAGCTGAGATATGCATTTTTTACGATAATCTTGGTGAGACTTCTGTTCGAAGTATGCTTAATCATCGAGATCGCTCGTTTCGAGCTATTTAATGCGCGAAACACGTTATCTGGTGTTTTCACCACTCCACAGTGCGTATGATATGCAGAACCGGCGACATCGTGGTTTTCGCCGGGTTTCAAGCTGAGATATGCATTTTCTGCGATCATATTGGTGAGACTTCAGTCAGAAGTATGCAGAATCATCGAGATCGCTCTATTCGAGCTATTTAATGCGAGAAACACGTTATCTGGTTGTTTTCACCACTCCACAGTGCGTTTGATATGCAGATCCGGCGACATCTTGGATTTCGTCGGGGTTCAAGCTGAGATTTGCAATTCCTGCGATAATCTTGGTGAGACTTCTGTCCGAAGTATGATTAATCATCGAGAACGCTCTTTTCGAGCTGGTTAATGCGAGAAACACGTTATCTGGTGTTTTCAGCACTCCACAGTGCGTTTGATATGCAGAACCGGCGATATCTTGGTTTTCGTGGGGTTTCCAGCTGAGATATGCATTTTCTGCGATAATCTTGGTGAGACATCATGTCAGAAATATGCAGAATCTTCTATATCGCTCTTTTCGAGCTATTTAATGCGAAAAAACAAGTTTTCTGGTGTTTTCAACATTCCACAGTGCGTTTGATATGCAGAACCGGCGATATCTTGATTTTCGTGGTGTTTCCAGCTGAAATATGCATTTTCTACGATAATCTTGGTGAGACGTCTGTCAGAAGTATGCAGAATCTTCGAGATCGTTCTTTTCGAGCTACTTAATGCGAGAAACACGATATCTGGTTGTTTTCACCACTCCACAGTGCGTTTGATATGCAGAACGGGCGACATCTTGATTTTCGTGAGGTTTCAAGCTGAGATATGCATTTTCTGCGATAATCTTGGTGAGACTTCAGTCAGAAATATGCAGAATTTTCTAGATCGCTCTTTTCGAGCTATTTAATGCGAAAAAACAAGTTTTCTGGTGTTTTCAACATTCCACAGTGCGTTTGATATGCAGAACCGATGATATCTTGATTTTCGTGGTGTTTCCAGCTGCGATATGCATTTTCTGCGATAATCTTGGTGAGTCTTCTGTCAGAAGTATGCAGAATCATCGAGATCCCTCTTTTCGAGCTAGTTAATGCGAGAAACAAGTTATCTGGTGTTTTCACCACTCCACAGTGCGTTTAATATGCAGAACCGGCTACATCTTGGCTGTCGTAGGGTATCAAGTTGAGATATGCATTTTCTGCGATAATCATGGTGAGACTTCTGTCAGAAGTATGCAGAATCATCGGGATCGCTCTTTTCGAGCTATTTAATGCGAGAAACACGTTTTCTGGGGTTTTCACCACTCCACATTTCGTTGGATATGCAGAACAGGAGATATCTTGGTTTTCGTGGGGTTTCTAGCAGAGAAATGCATTTTCTGCGATAATCATGGTGAGACTTCTGTTAGAAGTATGCAGAATCATCGAGATCGCACATTTCGATCTATTTAACGCGAGAAACACGTTATCTGGTGTTTTCACCACTCCACAGTGCGTTTGATATGCAGAACCAGCGATATCTAGGTTTTCGTGGGGTTTCAAGCTGAGATATGCAATTTCTGCGATAATCTTGGTGAGACTTATGTCCGAAGTATGCAGAGTCATCGAGATCGTACTTTTCGAGCTATTTAATGCGAGAAACACGTTTTCTGGGGCTTTCACCACTCCACAGTTCGTTGGATATGCAGAACAGGAGATATCTTGGTTTTCGTGGGGTTTCTAGCAGAGATATGCATTTTCTGCGATAATCATGGTGAGACTTCTGTTAGAAGTATGCAGAATCATCGAGATCGCACTTTTCGATCTATTTCATGCGAGAAACACGTTGTCTGGTGTTTTCACCACTCCACAGTTGGTTTGATATGCAGAACCCGCGATGTTTGGTTTTCGTCGGGTTTCAAGTTGAGATATGCATTTTCTGCGACAATCTTGGTGAGACTTCTGTCCGAAGTATGCAGAATCATCGGGATCGCTCTTTTCGAGCTATTTAATGCGAGAAACACGTTTTCTGGCGATTTCACCACACCACTGTTCGTTGGATATGCAGAACCGGAGATATCTTGGTTTTCGTGGGGTTTCAAGCTGAAATATGCATTTTCTGCGATAATCTTGGTGAGACTTCTGTCCGATGTATGCAGAATCATCGAGATCGCTCTTTTCGAGCTATTTAATGCGAGAAACACGTTATCCGGTATTTTCACCACTCCACAGTGGGTTTGATATGCAGAACTGGCGACATCTTGGATTTCGTCGGGTTTCAAGCTGAGATATGCATTTTCTACGATAATCTTGGTGAGACTTCTGTCAGAAGTTTGCAGAATCATCTAGATCGCTCTTTTCGAGCTATTTAATGCGAGAAACACGTTAACTGGTGTTTTCACCACTCCGCAGTGCGTTTGATATGTAGAACCAGCGATATCTGGGTTTTCGTGGGGTTTCAAGCTGAGATATGCATTTTCTGCGATAATCTTGGTGAGACTTCTGTCCGAAGTATGCAGAAACATCGAGAGCACTCTTTTCGAGCTATTTAATGCGACAATCACGTTTTCTGGGGTTTTCACCACACCACAGTTCGTTGGATATGCAGAACCGGAGATATCTTGGTTTTCGTGGGGTTTCAAGCTGAGATATGCATTTTCTGCAATAATCTTGTTGAGACTTCTGTCCGAAGTATGCATAAAAATCGAGAGCGCTCTTTTCGAGCTATTTAATGCGAGAAACACGTTTTCTGGGGTTTTCACCACACCTCTGTTCGTTGGATATGCAGAACCGGAGATATCTTGGTTTTCCTGGGGTTTCAAGCTGAGATATGCATTTTCTGCGACAATCTTGGTGAGACTTCTGTCCGAAGTATGCAGAATCATCGGGATCGCTCTTATCGAGCTATTTAATGCGAGAATCACGTTTTCTGGGGTTTTCACCACACCACAGTTCGTTGGATATGCAGATCCGGAGATATCTTGGTTTTCCTGGGGTTTCAAGCTGAGATATGCATTTTCTGCGACAATCTTGGTGAGACTTCTGTCCGAAGTATGCAGAATCATCGGGATCGCTCTTATCGAGCTATTTAATGCGAGAAACACGTTTTCTGGCGATTTCACCACAACACAGTGGGTTTGATATGCAGAACTGGCAACATCTTGGTTTTCGTGGGGTTTCCAGCTGAGACATACATTTTCTGCGATAATCATGGTGAGACTTCTGTTACAAGTATGCAGAATCATCGAGATCGCACATTTCGATCTATTTAATGCGAGAAACACGTTATCCGGTGTTTTCACCACTCCACAGTGGGTTTGATATGCAGAACTGGCGACATCTTGGATTTCGTCGGGTTTCAAGCTGAGATATGCATTTTCTACGATAATCTTGGTGAGACTTCTGTCCGATGTATGCAGAATCATCGAGATCGATCTTTTCGAGCTATTTAATGCGAGAAACACGTTATCCGGTGTTTTCACCACTCCACAGTGGGTTTGATATGCAGAACTGGCGACATCTTGGTTTTCGTCGGGTTTCAAGCTGAGATATGCATTTTCTACGATAATCTTGGTGAGACTTCTGTCCGATGTATGCAGAATCATCGAGATCGATCTTTTCGAGCTATTTAATGCGACAATCACGTTTTCTGGGGTTTTCACCACACCACAGTTCGTTGGATATGCAGAACCGGCGACATCTTGATTTTCGTGGGGTTTCTAGCTGAGATATGCATTTTCTGCGAAAATATTGGTGAGACTTCTGTCCGAAGTATGCAGAGTCATCGAGATCGTACTTTTCGAGCTATTTAATGCGAGAAACACGTTTTCTGGGGTTTTCACCACTCCACAGTTGGTTTGATATGCAGAACCGGCGATGTTTGGTTTTCGTCGGGTTTCAAGTAGAGATATGCATTTTCTACGATAATCTTGGAGAAACATCTGTCCGAAGTATGCAGAATCATCAAGATCGCTCTTTTCGAGCTTTTTAATGCGAAAAAACAAGTTTTCTGGTGTTTTCACCACTCCACAGTGCGTTTGATATGCAGAACCGGCGACATCTTGGATTTCGTCGGGGATCAAGCTGAGATATGCAATTCCTGCGATAATCTTGGTGAGACTTCTGTCCGAAGTATGCTGAATCATCGAGATCGCTCGTTTCCAGCTATTTAATGCGAGAAACACGTTATCTGGTGTTTTCTCCACTCCACAGTGCGTATGATGTGCAGAACCAACGATATCCTGCTTTTCGTGGGGTTTCAAGCTCAGATATGCATTTTGTGCGATAATATTGGGGAGACTTCAGACAGAAGTATGCAGAATCATCGAGATCACACTTTTCGAGCTATTTATTGCGAGAAACACGTTATCTGGTGTTTTCACTACTCCACAGTTGGTTTGATATGCAGAACCGGAGATAATTTGGTTTTCGTGTGGTTTCAAGCTGAGATATGCATTTTCTGCGATAATCTTGGTGAGACTTCTGTCCGTAGTATGCAGAATCATCGCGATCGCTCTCATCGAGCTATTTAATGCGAGAAACACGTTATCTGGTGTTTTCAGCACTCCACAGTGCGTTTGATATGCAGAACCGGCGACATCTTGATGTTCGTGAGGTTTCAAGCTGAGATATGCATTTTCTGCGATAATATTGGTGAGACTTCTGTCCGAAGTATGCA
Organism: Anthophora plumipes; assembly: GCA_951804975.1. Taxonomy (NCBI): domain Eukaryota; kingdom Metazoa; phylum Arthropoda; class Insecta; order Hymenoptera; family Apidae; genus Anthophora; species Anthophora plumipes. The sequence continues at coordinate 1,743,026 of CATORF010000356.1, read as the reverse complement.
GAATCATCGATATCGCTCTTTTAGAGCTATTTAATGCGAGCAACACGTTATGTGGTGTATTCACCACTCCACAGTACGTTAGACATGCAGAACCGGAGGTATCTTCGTTTCGGTCGGGTTTCAAGCTGAGGTATGCATTTTCTACGACAATATTGGTGAGACCTCTGTCAGAAGTATGCAGAACCTTCGAGAACGCTCTTTTCGAGCTACTTAATGCGAGAAACACGTTTTCTGGTGTTTTCACCACCCCACAGTGCGTTTGATATGCAAAACCGGAGATATCTTGGTTTTCGTGGGGTTTCAAGCTGAGATATGCATTTTCTGCAATAATCTTGTTGAGACTTCTGTCCGAAGTATGCAGAAAAATCGAGAGCGCTCTTTTCGAGCTATTTAATGCGAGAAACACGTTTTCTGGGGTTTTCACCACACGTCTGTTCGTTGGATACGCAGAACCGGAGATATCTTGGTATTCCTGGGGTTTCAAGCTGAGATCTGCATTTTCTGCGACAATCTTGGTGAGACTTCTGTCCGAAGTATGCAGAATCATCGGGATCGCTCTTATCGAGCTATTTAATGCGAGAAACACGTTTTCTGGAGATTTCACCACACCACTGTTCGTTGGATATGCAGAACCGGAGATATCTTGGTTTTCGTGGGGTGTCAAGCTGAAATATGCATTTTCTGCGATAATCTTGGTGAGACTTCTGTCCGATGTATGCAGAATCATCGAGATCGATCTTTTCGAGCTATTTAATGCGAGAAACACGTTATCCGGTGTTTTCACCACTCCACAGTGGGTTTGATATGCAGAACCGGCGACATCTTGATTTTCGTGGGGTTTCTAGCTGAGATATGCATTTTCTGCGAAAATGTTGGGGAGACTTCTGTCCGAAGTATGCAGAGTCATCGAGATCGTACTTTTCGAGCTATTTAATGCGAGAAACACGTTTTCTGGGGTTTTCACCACTCCACAGTTGGTTTGATATGCAGAACCGGCGATGTTTGGTTTTCGTCGGGTTTCAAGTTGAGATATGCATTTTCTACGATAATCTTGGAGAAACATCTGTCCGAAGTATGCAGAATCATCAAGATCGCTCTTTTCGAGCTATTTAATGCGAAAAAACAAGTTTTCTGGTGTTTTCACCAGTCCACAGTGCGTTTGATATGCAGAACCGGCGACATCTTGGATTTCGTCGGGGTTCAAGCTGAGATATGCAATTCCTGCGATAATCTTGGTGAGAAATCTGTCCGAAGTATGCTTAATCATCGAGATCGCTCGTTTCCAGCTATTTAATGCGAGAAACACGTTATCTGGTGTTTTCACCACTCCACAGTTCGTTGGATGTGCAGAACCGGAGATATCTTGGTTTTCGCGGGGTTTCTAGCAGAGATATGCATTTTCTGCGATAATCATGGAGAGACTTCTGTCCGAATTAGGCTGAATCATCGGGATCGCTCTTTTCGAGCTATTTAATGCGAGAAACACGTTTTCTGGCGATTTCACCACACCACTGTTCGTTGGATATGCAGAACCGGAGATATCTTGGTTTTCGTGGGGTTTCAAGCTGAAATATGCATTTTCTGCGATAATCTTGGTGAGACTTCTGTCCGATGTATGCAGAATCATCGAGATCGCTCTTTTCGAGCTATTTAATGCGAGAAACACGTTATCCGGTATTTTCACCACTCCACAGTGGGTTTGATATGCAGAACTGGCGACATCTTGGATTTCGTCGGGTTTCAAGCTGAGATATGCATTTTCTACGATAATCTTGGTGAGACTTCTGTCAGAAGTTTGCAGAATCATCTAGATCGCTCTTTTCGAGCTATTTAATGCGAGAAACACGTTAACTGGTGTTTTCACCACTCCGCAGTGCGTTTGATATGTAGAACCAGCGATATCTGGGTTTTCGTGGGGTTTCAAGCTGAGATATGCATTTTCTGCGATAATCTTGGTGAGACTTCTGTCCGAAGTATGCAGAAACATCGAGAGCACTCTTTTCGAGCTATTTAATGCGACAATCACGTTTTCTGGGGTTTTCACCACACCACAGTTCGTTGGATATGCAGAACCGGAGATATCTTGGTTTTCGTGGGGTTTCAAGCTGAGATATGCATTTTCTGCAATAATCTTGTTGAGACTTCTGTCCGAAGTATGCATAAAAATCGAGAGCGCTCTTTTCGAGCTATTTAATGCGAGAAACACGTTTTCTGGGGTTTTCACCACACCTCTGTTCGTTGGATATGCAGAACCGGAGATATCTTGGTTTTCCTGGGGTTTCAAGCTGAGATATGCATTTTCTGCGACAATCTTGGTGAGACTTCTGTCCGAAGTATGCAGAATCATCGGGATCGCTCTTATCGAGCTATTTAATGCGAGAATCACGTTTTCTGGGGTTTTCACCACACCACAGTTCGTTGGATATGCAGATCCGGAGATATCTTGGTTTTCCTGGGGTTTCAAGCTGAGATATGCATTTTCTGCGACAATCTTGGTGAGACTTCTGTCCGAAGTATGCAGAATCATCGGGATCGCTCTTATCGAGCTATTTAATGCGAGAAACACGTTTTCTGGCGATTTCACCACAACACAGTGGGTTTGATATGCAGAACTGGCAACATCTTGGTTTTCGTGGGGTTTCCAGCTGAGACATACATTTTCTGCGATAATCATGGTGAGACTTCTGTTACAAGGATGCAGAATCATCGAGATCGCACATTTCGATCTATTTAATGCGAGAAACACGTTATCCGGTGTTTTCACCACTCCACAGTGGGTTTGATATGCAGAACTGGCGACATCTTGGATTTCGTCGGGTTTCAAGCTGAGATATGCATTTTCTACGATAATCTTGGTGAGACTTCTGTCCGATGTATGCAGAATCATCGAGATCGATCTTTTCGAGCTATTTAATGCGAGAAACACGTTATCCGGTGTTTTCACCACTCCACAGTGGGTTTGATATGCAGAACTGGCGACATCTTGGTTTTCGTCGGGTTTCAAGCTGAGATATGCATTTTCTACGATAATCTTGGTGAGACTTCTGTCCGATGTATGCAGAATCATCGAGATCGATCTTTTCGAGCTATTTAATGCGACAATCACGTTTTCTGGGGTTTTCACCACACCACAGTTCGTTGGATATGCAGAACCGGCGACATCTTGATTTTCGTGGGGTTTCTAGCTGAGATATGCATTTTCTGCGAAAATATTGGTGAGACTTCTGTCCGAAGTATGCAGAGTCATCGAGATCGTACTTTTCGAGCTATTTAATGCGAGAAACACGTTTTCTGGGGTTTTCACCACTCCACAGTTGGTTTGATATGCAGAACCGGCGATGTTTGGTTTTCGTCGGGTTTCAAGTAGAGATATGCATTTTCTACGATAATCTTGGAGAAACATCTGTCCGAAGTATGCAGAATCATCAAGATCGCTCTTTTCGAGCTTTTTAATGCGAAAAAACAAGTTTTCTGGTGTTTTCACCACTCCACAGTGCGTTTGATATGCAGAACCGGCGACATCTTGGATTTCGTCGGGGTTCAAGCTGAGATATGCAATTCCTGCGATAATCTTGGTGAGACTTCTGTCCGAAGTATGCTGAATCATCGAGATCGCTCGTTTCCAGCTATTTAATGCGAGAAACACGTTATCTGGTGTTTTCTCCACTCCACAGTGCGTATGATGTGCAGAACCAACGATATCCTGCTTTTCGTGGGGTTTCAAGCTCAGATATGCATTTTGTGCGATAATATTGGGGAGACTTCAGACAGAAGTATGCAGAATCATCGAGATCACACTTTTCGAGCTATTTATTGCGAGAAACACGTTATCTGGTGTTTTCACTACTCCACAGTTGGTTTGATATGCAGAACCGGAGATAATTTGGTTTTCGTGTGGTTTCAAGCTGAGATATGCATTTTCTGCGATAATCTTGGTGAGACTTCTGTCCGTAGTATGCAGAATCATCGCGATCGCTCTCATCGAGCTATTTAATGCGAGAAACACGTTATCTGGTGTTTTCAGCACTCCACAGTGCGTTTGATATGCAGAACCGGCGACATCTTGATGTTCGTGAGGTTTCAAGCTGAGATATGCATTTTCTGCGATAATATTGGTGAGACTTCTGTCCGAAGTATGCAGAATCATCGATATCGCTCTTTTAGAGCTATTTAATGCGAGCAACACGTTATGTGGTGTATTCACCACTCCACAGTACGTTAGACATGCAGAACCGGAGGTATCTTCGTTTCGGTCGGGTTTCAAGCTGAGGTATGCATTTTCTACGACAATATTGGTGAGACCTCTGTCAGAAGTATGCAGAACCTTCGAGAACGCTCTTTTCGAGCTACTTAATGCGAGAAACACGTTTTCTGGTGTTTTCACCACCCCACAGTGCGTTTGATATGCAAAACCGGAGATATCTTGGTTTTCGTGGGGTTTCAAGCTGAGATATGCATTTTCTGCAATAATCTTGTTGAGACTTCTGTCCGAAGTATGCAGAAAAATCGAGAGCGCTCTTTTCGAGCTATTTAATGCGAGAAACACGTTTTCTGGGGTTTTCACCACACCTCTGTTCGTTGGATACGCAGAACCGGAGATATCTTGGTATTCCTGGGGTTTCAAGCTGAGATCTGCATTTTCTGCGACAATCTTGGTGAGACTTCTGTCCGAAGTATGCAGAATCATCGGGATCGCTCTTATCGAGCTATTTAATGCGAGAAACACGTTTTCTGGAGATTTCACCACACCACTGTTCGTTGGATATGCAGAACCGGAGATATCTTGGTTTTCGTGGGGTGTCAAGCTGAAATATGCATTTTCTGCGATAATCTTGGTGAGACTTCTGTCCGATGTATGCAGAATCATCGAGATCGATCTTTTCGAGCTATTTAATGCGAGAAACACGTTATCCGGTGTTTTCACCACTCCACAGTGGGTTTGATATGCAGAACCGGCGACATCTTGATTTTCGTGGGGTTTCTAGCTGAGATATGCATTTTCTGCGAAAATGTTGGGGAGACTTCTGTCCGAAGTATGCAGAGTCATCGAGATCGTACTTTTCGAGCTATTTAATGCGAGAAACACGTTTTCTGGGGTTTTCACCACTCCACAGTTGGTTTGATATGCAGAACCGGCGATGTTTGGTTTTCGTCGGGTTTCAAGTTGAGATATGCATTTTCTACGATAATCTTGGAGAAACATCTGTCCGAAGTATGCAGAATCATCAAGATCGCTCTTTTCGAGCTATTTAATGCGAAAAAACAAGTTTTCTGGTGTTTTCACCAGTCCACAGTGCGTTTGATATGCAGAACCGGCGACATCTTGGATTTCGTCGGGGTTCAAGCTGAGATATGCAATTCCTGCGATAATCTTGGTGAGAAATCTGTCCGAAGTATGCTTAATCATCGAGATCGCTCGTTTCCAGCTATTTAATGCGAGAAACACGTTATCTGGTGTTTTCACCACTCCACAGTTCGTTGGATGTGCAGAACCGGAGATATCTTGGTTTTCGCGGGGTTTCTAGCAGAGATATGCATTTTCTGCGATAATCATGGAGAGACTTCTGTCCGAATTAGGCTGAATCATCGAGATCGCTCTTTTCGAGCTAGTTAATGCGAGAAAAACCTTGTCAGGGGTTTTCACCACTCCACAGTGCGTTTGATATGCAGAACCAGCGATATCTTGGCTTTCGTTGGGTTTCAAGCTGAGATATGCATTTTTTACGATAATCTTGGTGACACTTCTGTCCGAAGTATGCAGAATCATCGAGATCGCTCTTTTCGACCTATTTGATGCGAGAAACACGTTAACTGGTGTTTCCACCACTCCACAGTGCGTTTGATATGCAGAACCGGCGACATCTTGGATTTCGTCGGGGTTCAAGCTGAGATATGCATTTTCCACGATAATCTTGGTGAGACTTCTGTCAGAAGTATGCAGAATCATCGGAATCGCTTTTTTCGAGATATCTAATGCGAGAAACACGTTATCTGGTGTTTTCACCACTCCGCAGTGCGTTTGATATGTAGAACCAGCGATATCTGGGTTTTCGTGGGGTTTCAAGCTGAGATATGCATTTTCTGCGATAATCTTGGTGAGACTTCTGTCCGAAGTATGCAGAAACATCGAGAGCGCTCTTTTCGAGCTATTTAATGCGAGAAACATGTTTTCTGGGGTTTTCACCACACCACAGTTCGTTGGATATGCAGAACCGGAGATATCTTGGTTTTCGTGGGGTTTCAAGCTGAGATATGCATTTTCTGCAATAATCTTGTTGACACTTCTGTCCGAAGTATGCAGAAAAATCGAGAGCGCTCTTTTCGAGCTATTTAATGCGAGAAACACGTTTTCTGGGGTTTTCACCACACCACTGTTCGTTGGATATGCAGAACCGGAGATATCTTGGTTTTCGTGGGGTTTCAAGCTGAAATATGCATTTTCTGCGATAATCTTGGTGAGACTTCTGTCCGATGTATGCAGAATCATCGAGATCGCTCTTTTCGAGCTATTTAATGCGAGAGACACGTTAACTGGTGTTTTCACCACTCCACAGTGCGTATGATGTGCAGAACCGACGATATCCTGGTTTTCGTGGGGTTTCAAGCTCAGATATGCATTTTCTGCGATAATATTGGTGAGACTTCAGACAGAAGTATGCAGAATCATCTAGATCACTCTTTTCGAGCTATTTAATGCGAGAAACACGTTATCCGGTGTTTTCACCACTCCACAGTGGGTTTGATATGCAGAACTGGCGACATCTTGGATTTCGTCGGGTTTCAAGCTGAGATATGCATTTTCTACGATAATCTTGGTGAGACTTCTGTCAGAAGTTTGCAGAATCATCTAGATCGCTCGTTTCGAGATATTTAATGCGAAAAAACAAGTTTTCTGGTATTTTCACCACTCCACAGTGCGTCTGATATGCAGAACCGGCGATATCTTGGTTTTCGTGGGGTTTCCAGCTGAGACATGCATTTTCTGCGATAATCTTGGTGAGTCTTCTGTCAGAAGTATGCAGAATCTTCGAGATCGCTCTATTCGAGCTATTTAATGCGAGAAACACGTTATCTGGTTGTTTTCACCACTCCACAGTGCGTATGATATGCAGAACCGGCGACATCTTGATTTTCGTGGGGTTTCTAGCTGAGATATGCATTTTCTGCGAAAATATTGGTGAGACGTCTGTCCGAAGTATGCAGAGTCATCGAGATCGTACTTTTCGAGCTATTTAATGCGAGAAACACGTTTTCTGGGGTTTTCACCACACCTCTGTTCGTTGGATATGCAGAACCGGAGATATCTTGGTTTTCCTGGGGTTTCAAGCTGAGATATGCATTTTCTGCGATAATCTTGGTGAGACTTCTGTCCGAAGTATGCAGAATCATCGGGATCGCTCTTTTCGAGCTATTTAATGCGAGGAACACGTTTTCTGGCGTTTTCACCACACCACTGTTCGTTGGATATGCAGAACCGGAGATATCTTGGATTTCGTGGGGTTTCAAGCTGAAATATGCATTTTCTGCGATAATCTTGGTGAGACATCTGTCCGAAGTATGCAGAATCATCGAGATCGCTCTTTTCGAGCTATTTAATGCAAGAAACACGTTAACTGGTGTTTTCACCACTCCACAGTGCGTATGATGTGCAGAACCGGAGATAACCCGGGTTTCGTCGGGTTTCAAGCTGAGATATGCATTTTCTACGATAATCTTGGTGAGACTTCTGTCAGAAGTATGCAGGATCTTCGAGAACGCTCTTTTCGAGCTATTTAATGCGAGAAACACGTTATCGGGTGTTTTCACCACTCCACAGTGCGTTTGATATGCAGTACCAGCGATATCTTGGTTTTCGTGGGGTTTCAAGCTGAGATATGCATTTTTTACGATAATCTGGGTGAGACTTCTGTCCGAAATATGCAGAATCATCGAGATCGCACTATTCGAGCTATTTAATGCGCGAAACACGTTCTCTGGTTGTTTTCACCACTCCACAGTGCGTTTGATTTGCAGAACCGGCAACATCTTGATTTTCGTGAGGTTTCGAGCTGAGATATGCATTATCTGCGATAATCTTGGTGAGACTTCAGTAAGAAGTATGCAGAATCATCTAGATCGCTCTTTTAGAGCTACTTAATGCGAGAAACACGTTATCTGGTGTTTTGACCACTCCACAGTGCGTTTGATATGTAGAACCGCCGATAACTTGGTTTTCGTGGGGTTTCCAGCTGAAATATGCATTTTCTGCGATAATCTTGGTGTTTCCTCTATGAGAAGTATGCAGAATCATCGAGAACGCTCTTTTCGAGCTAGTTAATGCAAGAAACACGTTTTCTGGTGTTTTCACCACTCCACAGTGCGTCTGATATGCAGAACCGGCGATATCTTGATTTTCGTGGTGTTTCCAGCTGAGATATGCATTTTCTGCGATAAGCTTGGTGAGTCTTCTCCCATAAGTATGCAGAATCATCTAGATCGCTCTTTTCGAGCTATTTAATGCGGGAAACACGTTTTCTGGTGTATTCACCACTCCACAGTGCGTTTGATATGCAGAACCGGCGACATCTTGATTTTCGTGGTGTTTCCAGATGGGATATGCATTTTCTGCGATAATCTTGGTGAGACTTCAGTCAGAAGTATGCAGAATCATCGGGATCGCTCTTTTCGAGCTATTTAATGCGAGAAAAACGATATCCGGTGTTTTCACCACTCCACAGTGCGTTTGATATGCAGAACCGGCGACATTTTGGATTTCGACGGGTTTCAAGCTGAGGATTGCATTTTCTACGATAATCTTGGTGAGACGTCTGTCAGAAGTATGCAGAATCTTCGAGATCGCTCTTTTCGAGCAACTTAATGCGAGAAACACGATATCTGGTTGTTTTCACCACTCCACAGTGCGTTTGATATGCAGAACCGGCGACATCTTGATTTTCGTGAGGTTTCCAGCTGAGATATGCATTTTCGGCGATAATCTTGGTGAGTCTTCTGCCAGAAGTATGCAGAATCATCTAGATCGCTCTTTTCGAGCTATTTAATGCGAGAAACAAGTTTTCTGGTGTATTCACCACTCCACAGTACGTTAGACATGCAGAACCGGAGATATCTTCGTTTCGGTCGGGTTACAAGCTGAGATATGCATTTTCTACGATAATATTGGTGAGACCTCTGTCAGAAGTATGCAGAATCTTCGAGAACGCTCTTTTCGAGCTACTTAATGCGAGAAACACGTTTTCTGGTGTTTTCACCACTCTACAGTACGTTTGATGTGCCGAACCGGCGACATCTTGATTTTCGTGATGTTTCTAGCTGAGATATGCATTCTCTGCGATAATATTGGTGAGACTTCAGTCAGCAGTATGCAGAATCATCTAGATCGCTCTTTTCGAGCTATTTAATGCGGGAAACACGTTTTCTGGTGTATTCACCACTCCACAGTACGTTAGAAATGCAGAACCGGCGATATCTTCGTTTCGGTCGGGTTTCAAGCTGAGATATGCATTTTCTGCGATAATCTTGGTGAGTGTTCAGTCAGAAGTATGCAGAATCATCTAGATCTCTCTTTTCGAGCTATTTAATGCGGGAAACACGTTTTCTGGTGTTTTCACCACTCCACGGTGCGTCTGATATGCAGAACCGGCGATATCTTGGTTTTCGCGGGGTTTCCAGCTGAGATATGCATTTTCTGCGATAATCTTGGTGAGTCTTCTGTCAGAAGGATGCAGAATCATCTAGATCGCTCTTTTCGAGCTGTTTAATGCGTGAAACACGTTCTCTGGTGTTTTCACCACCCCACAGTGCGTTTGATATGCAGAACCGGAGATATCTTCGTTTCGGTCGGGTTTCAAGCTGAGATATGCATTTTCTACGATAATATTGGTGAGACCTCAGTCAGAAGTATGCAGAATCTTCGAGAACGCTCTTTTCGAGCTACTTAATGCGAGAAACACGTTTTCTGGTGTTTTCACCACCCCACAGTGCGTTTGATATGCAGAACCGGCGACATCGTGGTTTTCGTGGGGTTTCCAGCTGAGATAGGCATTTTCTGCGATAATCTTGGTGAGTCTTCTGTCAGAAGTATGCAGAATCATCGAGATCGCTCTAGTCGAGCTATTTAATGCGAGAAACACGTTATCTGGTTGTTTTCACTACTCCACAGTGGGTTTGATATGCAGAACCGGCGACATCTTAATTTTCGTGATGTTTCTAGCTGAGATAGGCATTTTCAGCGATAATATTGGTGAGACTTCAGTCAGAAGTATGCAGAATCATCTAGATCGCTCTTTTCGAGCTATTTAATGCGGGAAACACGTTTTCTGGTGTATTCACCACTCCACAGTGCGTTTGATATGCAGAACCGGCGACATCTTGATTTTCGCGGTGTTTCCAGCTGGGATATGCATTTTCTGCGATAATCTTGGTGAGACTTCAGTCAGAAGTATGCAGAATCATCTAGATCGCTCGTTTCGAGCTATTTAATGCGAGAAACACGTTATCTGGTGTTTTTACCACTCCACAGTGCGTTTGATATGCAGAACCGGCGACATCTTGATTTTCGTGATGTTTCTAGCTGAGATAGGCATTTTCTGCGATAATCTTGGTGTTTCCTCTATGAGAAGTATGCAGAATCTTCGAGAACGCTCTTTTCGAGCTACTTAATGCGAGAAACACGTTTTCTGGTGTTTTCACCACCCCACAGTGCGTTTGATATGCAGCACAGGCGACATCGTGGTTTTCGTGGGGTTTCCAGCTGAAATATGCATTTTCTGCGATAATCTTGGTGTTTCCTCTATGAGAAGTATGCAGAATCATCGAGAACGCTCTTTTCGAGCTAGTTAATGCGAGAAACACGTTTTCTGGTGTTTTCACCACTCCACAGTGCGTCTGATATGCAGAACCGGCGATATCTTGATTTTCGTGGTGTTTCCAGCTGAGATATGCATTTTCTGCGATAATATTGGTGAGACTTCAGTCAGAAGTATGCAGAATCATCTAGATCGCTCTTTTCGAGCTATTTAATGCGAGAAACCCGTTATCTGGTTGTTTTCACCACTCCATAGTGCGTTTGATATGCAGAACCGGCGACATCTTGATTTTCGTGAGGTTTCTAGATGAGATATGCATTTTCTGCGATAATATTGGTGAGACGTCAGTCCGAAGTATGCAGAATCATCGGGATCGCTCTTTTCGAGCTATTTAATGCGAGGAACACGTTTTCTGGCGTTTTCACCACACCTCTGTTCGTTGGATATGCAGAACCGGAGATATCTTGGTTTTCCTGGGGTTTCAAGCTGAGATATGCATTTTCTGCGATAATCTTGGTGAGACATCTGTCCGAAGTATGCAGAATCATCGAGATCGCTCTTTTCGAGCTATTTAATGCAAGAAACACGTTAACTGGTGTTTTCACCACTCCACAGTGCGTATGATGTGCAGAACCGGAGATAACCCGGGTTTCGTCGGGTTTCAAGCTGAGATATGCATTTTCTACGATAATCTTGGTGAGACTTCTGTCAGAAGTATGCAGGATCTTCGAGAACGCTCTTTTCGAGCTATTTAATGCGAGAAACACGTTATCGGGTGTTTTCACCACTCCACAGTGCGTTTGATATGCAGTACCAGCGATATCTTGGTTTTCGTGGGGTTTCAAGCTGAGATATGCATTTTTTACGATAATCTGGGTGAGACTTCTGTCCGAAATATGCAGAATCATCGAGATCGCACTATTCGAGCTATTTAATGCGCGAAACACGTTCTCTGGTTGTTTTCACCACTCCACAGTGCGTTTGATTTGCAGAACCGGCAACATCTTGATTTTCGTGAGGTTTCGAGCTGAGATATGCATTATCTGCGATAATCTTGGTGAGACTTCAGTAAGAAGTATGCAGAATCATCTAGATCGCTCTTTTAGAGCTACTTAATGCGAGAAACACGTTATCTGGTGTTTTGACCACTCCACAGTGCGTTTGATATGTAGAACCGCCGATAACTTGGTTTTCGTGGGGTTTCCAGCTGAAATATGCATTTTCTGCGATAATCTTGGTGTTTCCTCTATGAGAAGTATGCAGAATCATCGAGAACGCTCTTTTCGAGCTAGTTAATGCGAGAAACACGTTTTCTGGTGTTTTCACCACTCCACAGTGCGTTTGATATGCAGAACCGGCGACATCTTGATTTTCGTGGTGTTTCCAGATGGGATATGCATTTTCTACGATAATATTGGTGAGACCTCTGTCAGAAGTATGCAGAATCTTCGAGAACGCTCTTTTCGAGCTACTTAATGCGAGAAACACGTTTTCTGGTGTTTTCACCACTCTACAGTACGTTTGATGTGCCGAACCGGCGACATCTTGATTTTCGTGATGTTTCTAGCTGAGATATGCATTCTCTGCGATAATATTGGTGAGACTTCAGTCAGCAGTATGCAGAATCATCTAGATCGCTCTTTTCGAGCTATTTAATGCGGGAAACACGTTTTCTGGTGTATTCACCACTCCACAGTACGTTAGAAATGCAGAACCGGCGATATCTTCGTTTCGGTCGGGTTTCAAGCTGAGATATGCATTTTCTGCGATAATCTTGGTGAGTGTTCAGTCAGAAGTATGCAGAATCATCTAGATCGCTCTTTTCGAGCTATTTAATGCGGGAAACACGTTTTCTGGTGTTTTCACCACTCCACGGTGCGTCTGATATGCAGAACCGGCGATATCTTGGTTTTCGCGGGGTTTCCAGCTGAGATATGCATTTTCTGCGATAATCTTGGTGAGTCTTCTGTCAGAAGGATGCAGAATCATCTAGATCGCTCTTTTCGAGCTGTTTAATGCGTGAAACACGTTCTCTGGTGTTTTCACCACCCCACAGTGCGTTTGATATGCAGAACCGGAGATATCTTCGTTTCGGTCGGGTTTCAAGCTGAGATATGCATTTTCTACGATAATATTGGTGAGACCTCAGTCAGAAGTATGCAGAATCTTCGAGAACGCTCTTTTCGAGCTACTTAATGCGAGAAACACGTTTTCTGGTGTTTTCACCACCCCACAGTGCGTTTGATATGCAGAACCGGCGACATCGTGGTTTTCGTGGGGTTTCCAGCTGAGATAGGCATTTTCTGCGATAATCTTGGTGAGTCTTCTGTCAGAAGTATGCAGAATCATCGAGATCGCTCTATTCGAGCTATTTAATGCGAGAAACACGTTATCTGGTTGTTTTCACTACTCCACAGTGGGTTTGATATGCAGAACCGGCGACATCTTAATTTTCGTGATGTTTCTAGCTGAGATAGGCATTTTCAGCGATAATATTGGTGAGACTTCAGTCAGAAGTATGCAGAATCATCTAGATCGCTCTATTCGAGCTATTTAATGCGGGAAACACGTTTTCTGGTGTATTCACCACTCCACAGTGCGTTTGATATGCAGAACCGGCGACATCTTGATTTTCGCGGTGTTTCCAGCTGGGATATGCATTTTCTGCGATAATCTTGGTGAGACTTCAGTCAGAAGTATGCAGAATCATCTAGATCGCTCGTTTCGAGCTATTTAATGCGGGAAACACGTTTTCTGGTGTATTCACCACTCCACAGTGCGTTTGATATGCAGAACCGGCGACATCTTGATTTTCGCGGTGTTTCCAGCTGGGATATGCATTTTCTGCGATAATCTTGGTGAGACTTCTGTCCGAAGTATGCAGAATCATCGATATCGCTCTTTTCGAGCTATTTAATGCGAGAAACACGTTGTCTGGTGTTTTGACCACTCCACAGTGCGTCTGATATGCAGAACCGGCGATATCTTGATTTTCGTGGTGTTTCCAGCTGGGATATACATTTTCTGCGATAATCTTGGTGAGACTTCAGTCAGAAGTATGCAGAATCATCTAGATCGCTCGTTTCGAGCTATTTAATGCGAGAAACACGTTATCTGGTGTTTTTACCACTCCACAGTGCGTTTGATATGCAGAAACGGCGACATTTTGGATTTCGACGGGTTTCAAGCTGAGGAATGCATTTTCTACGATAATCTTGGTGAGACGTCTGTCAGAAGTATGCAGAATCTTCGAGATCGCTCTTTTCAAGCAACTTAATGCAAGAAACACGATATCTGGTTGTTTTCACCACTCCACAGTGCGTTTGATATGCAGAACCGGCGATATCTTGATTTTCGTGGTGTTTCCAGATGAGATATGCATTTTCGGCGATAATCTTGGTGAGTCTTCTGCCAGAAGTATGCAGAATCATCTAGATCGCTCTTTTCGAGCTATTTAATGCGAGAAACAAGTTTTCTGGTGTATTCACCACTCCACAGTACGTTAGACATGCAGAACCGGAGATATCTTCGTTTCGGTCGGGTTACAAGCTGAGATATGCATTTTCTACGATAATATTGGTGAGACCTCTGTCAGAAGTATGCAGAATCTTCGAGAACGCTCTTTTCGAGCTACTTAATGCGAGAAACACGTTTTCTGGTGTTTTCACCACTCCACAGTACGTTTGATGTGCAGAACCGGCGACATCTTGATTTTCGTGATGTTTCTAGCTGAGATATGCATTCTCTGCGATAATATTGGTGAGTCTTCTGTCAGAAGGATGCAGAATAATCTAGATCGCTCTTTTCGAGCTGTTTAATGCGAGAAACACGTTCTCTGGTGTTTTCACCACCCCACAGTGCGTTTGATATGCAGAACCGGAGATATCTTCGTTTCGGTCGGGTTTCAAGCTGAGATATGCATTTTCTTCGATAATATTGGTGAGACCTCAGTCAGAAGTATGCAGAATCTTCGAGAACGCTCTTTTCGAGCTACTTAATGCGAGAAACACGTTTTCTGGTGTTTTCACCACCCCACAGTGCGTTTGATATGCAGAACCGGCGACATCGTGGTTTTCGTGGGGTTTCCAGCTGAGATAGGCATTTTCTGCGATAATCTTGGTGAGTCTTCTGTCAGAAGTATGCAGAATCATCGAGATCGCTCTATTCGAGCTATTTAATGCGAGAAACACGTTATCTGGTTGTTTTCACTACTCCACAGTGGGTTTGATATGCAGAACCGGCGACATTTTAATTTTCGTGATGTTTCTAGCTGAGATAGGCATTTTCAGCGATAATATTGGTGAGACTTCAGTCAGAAATATGCAGAATCATCTAGATCGCTCTTTTCGAGCTATTTAATGCGGGAAACACGTTTTCTGGTGTATTCACCACTCCACAGTGCGTATGATATGCAGAACCGACGATATCTTGGTTTTCGTGGGGTTTCCAGCTGAAATATGCAATTTTCTGCGATAATCTTTGTGTTTCATCTATGAGAAGTATGCAGAATCATCCAGAACACTCTTTTCGAGCTAGTTAATGCGAGTAACACGTTTTCTGGTGTTTTCACCACCCCACAGTGCGTTTGATATGCAGAACCGGCGACATCTTGGTTTTCGTCGGGTTTCAAGCTGAGATATGCATTTTCTGCTATAATATTGGTGAGACTTCAGTCAGAAGTATGCAGAATCATCTCGATCGCTCGTTTCGAGCTATTTAATGCGAAAAAACAGGTTTTCTGGTGTTTTGACCACTCCACAGTACGTTTGACATGCAGAAACGGAGATACCTTGATTTCCGTCGGGTTTCAAGCTGAGATATGCATTTTCTGCGATAATATTGGTGAGACTTCAGTTAGAAGTATGCAGAATCATCGAGATCGCTCTGTTCGAGCTATTTAATGCGAGAAACACGTTTTCTGGTGTATTCACCACTCCACAGTGCGTTTGATATGCAGAACCAGCGATATCTTGGCTTTCGTGGGGTTTCAAGCTGAGATATGCATTTTCTGCGATAAGCTAGGTGAGACATTTGTCCGAAGTAAGCAGAATCATCGAGATCGCTCTGCTCGAGCTATTTAATGCGACAAAACGTTATCCGGTGTTTTCACCACTCCACAGTGCGTATGATATGCAGAACCGACGATATCTTGGTTTTCGTGGGGTTTCAAGCTCAGATATGCATTTTCTGCGGTAATCTTGGTGAGACTTCTGTCCGAAGTATGCAAAAACATCGAGAGCGCTCTTTTCGAGCTATTTAATGCGAGAAACACGTTTACTGGGGTTTTCACCACACCACAGTTCGTTGGATATGCAGAACCGGAGATATCTTGGTTTTCGTGGGGTTTAAAGCTGAGATATGCATTTTCTGCGATAATCTTGGTGAGACTTCTGTCCGAAGTATGCAGAATCATCGAGATCGCTCTTTTCGAGCTATTTAATGCGAGAAACACGTTATCTGGTGTTTTCACCACTCCACAGTGCGTTTGATATGCAGTACCAGCGATATCTTGGTTTTCGTAGGGTTTCCAGCTGAGATATGCATTTTCTACGATAATCTTGGTGAGTCTTCTGTCAGAAGTATGCAGAATCATCTAGATCGCTCTTTTCGAGCTATTTAATGCGAGAAACACGTTTTCTGGTGTATTCACCACTCCACAGTGCGTTTGATATGCAGAACCAGCGATATCTTGGCTTTCGGGGGGTTTCCATCTGAGATATGCATTTCCTGCGATAATCTTGGTGAGACTTCAGTCAGAAGTATGCAGAATCATCTAGAACGGTCTTCTCGAGCTATTTAATTCGAGAAACACGTTTTCTGCTGTATTGACCACTCCACAGTACGTTTGACTTGCAGAAACGGAGATATCTTGGTTTCGGCCGGGTTTCAAGCTGAGATATGCATTTTCTGCGATAAAATTGGTGAGACGTCAGTCAGAAGCATGCAGAATCATCTAGATCGCTCGTTTCGAGCTATTTAATGCGAAAAGCAAGTTTTCTGGTGTTTTGACCACTCCACAGAGCGTTTGATATGTAGAGCCGCCGATAACTTGGTTTTCGTGGGGTTTCCATCTGAGATATGCATTTCCTGCGATAATCTTGGTGAGACTTCAGCCAGAAGTATGCAGAATCATCTAGATCGCTCTTTTCGAGCTATTTAATGCGAGAAACACGTTTTCTGGTGTATTCACCACTCCACAGTGCGTTTGATATGCAGAACCAGCGATATCTTGGCTTTCGGGGGGTTTCCATCTGAGATATGCATTTCCTGCGATAATCTTGGTGAGACTTCAGTCAGAAGTATGCAGAATCATCTAGAACGGTCTTCTCGAGCTATTTAATTCGAGAAACACGTTTTCTGCTGTATTGACCACTCCACAGTACGTTTGACTTGCAGAAACGGAGATATCTTGGTTTCGGCCGGGTTTCAAGCTGAGATATGCATTTTCTGCGATAAAATTGGTGAGACGTCAGTTAGAAGCATGCAGAATCATCTAGATCGCTCGTTTCGAGCTATTTAATGCGAAAAGCAAGTTTTCTGGTGTTTTGACCACTCCACAGAGCGTTTGATATGTAGAGCCGCCGATAACTTGGTTTTAGTGGGGTTTCCAGCTGAAATATGCATTTTCTGCGATGACCTTTGTGTTTCATCTATGAGAAGTATGCAGAATCATCGAGAACGCTCTTTTCGACTTAGTTAATGTGAGTAACACGTTTTCTTGTGATTTCACAACTCCACAGTGCGTCTGATATGCAGAACCGGCGACATCTTGATTTTCGTGAGGTTTCCAGCTGAAATATGCATTTTCTGCGATAATCTTGGTGCGACTTCTGTCAGAAGTATGCAGATACATCGACATCGCTCTTTTCGAGCTATTTAATGCGAGTAACACGTTTTCTGGTGTTTTCACCACCCCATAGTGCGTTTGATATGCAGAACCGGCGACATCTCGGTTTTCGTCGGGTTTCAAACTGAGATATGCATTTTCTACGACAATCTTGGTGAGAATCTGTCAGAAGTACGCAGAATCATCGAGGACGCTCTTGTCGAGCTATTTAATGCGAGTAACACGTTTTCTGGTGTTTTCACCACCCCATAGTGCGTTTGATATGCAGAACCGGCGACATCTCGGTTTTCGTCGGGTTTCAAACTGAGATATGCATTTTCTACGACAATCTTGGTGAGAATCTGTCAGAAGTACGCAGAATCATCGAGGACGCTCTTGTCGAGCTATTTAATGCGAGAAACACGTTTTCTGGTGTATTCACCACTCCACAGTGCGTTTGATATGCAGAACCAGCGATATCTTGGCTTTCTAGGGGTTTCCATCTGAGATATGCATTTCCTGCGATAATCTTGGTGAGACTTCTGTCAGAAGTATGATGAATAATCGAGATCGCTCTTTTCGATATATTTAATGCGAGATACACGTTTTCTGGTGTATTCACCACTCCACAGTACGTTTGACATGCAGAACCGGAGATATCTTGGTTTCGGTCGGGTTTCAGGCTGAGATATGCATTTTCTACGACAATCTTGGTGAGAATCTGTCAGAAGGACGCAGAATCATCGAGGACGCTCTTGTCGAGCTATTTAATGCGAGAAACACGTTTTCTGGTGTATTCACCACTCCACAGTGCGTTTGATATGCAGAACCAGCGATATCTTGGCTTTCGTGGGGTTTCCATCTGAGATATGCATTTCCTGCGATAATCTTGGTGAGACATCAGTCAGAAGTATGCAGAATCATCTAGATCGCTCGTTTCGAACTATTTAATGCGAAAAAAGAAGTTTTCTGGTGTTTTGACCACTCCACAGTGCGTTTGATATGTAGAGCCGCCGATAACTTGGTTTTCGTGGGGTTTCCAGCTGAAATATGCATTTTCTGCGATAATCTTGGTGAGACTTCTGTCCGAAGAGTGCAGAATCATAGACATCGCTTTTTTCGAGCTATTTAATGCGAGAAACACGTTATTTGGTGTTTTCACCACTCCACAGTGCGTTTGATATGCAGTACCAGCGATATCTTGGTTTTCGTGGGGTTTCAAGCTCAGATATGCATTTTCTGCGGTAATCTTGGTGAGACTTCTGTCCGAAGTATGCAAAAACATCGAGAGCGCTCTGCTCGAGCTATTTAATGCGACAAAACGTTATCCGGTGTTTTCACCACTCCACAGTGCGTATGATATGCAGAACCGACGATATCTTGGTTTTCGTGGGGTTTCAAGCTCAGATATGCATTTTCTGCGGTAATCTTGGTGAGACTTCTGTCCGAAGTATGCAAAAACATCGAGAGCGCTCTTTTCGAGCTATTTAATGCGAGAAACACGTTTACTGGGGTTTTCACCACACCACAGTACGTTGGATATGCAGAACCGGAGATATCTTGGTTTTCGTGGGGTTTAAAGCTGAGATATGCATTTTCTGCGATAATCTTGGTGAGTCTTCTGTCAGAAGTATGCAGAATCATCTAGATCGCTCTTTTCGAGCTATTTAATGCGAGAAACACGTTATCTGGTGTTTTCACCACTCCACAGTGCGTTTGATATGCAGTACCAGCGATATCTTGGTTTTCGTAGGGTTTCCAGCTGAGATATGCATTTTCTACAATAATCTTGGTGAGTCTTCAGTCAGAAGAATGCAGAATCATCTAGATCGCTCGTTTCGAGCTATTTAATGCGAAAAAACAAGTTTTCTGGTGTTTTGACCTCTCCACAGTGCGTTTGATATGTAGAGCCGCCGATAACTTGGTTTTCGTGGGGTTTCCAGCTGACATATGCATTTTCTGCGATAATCTTTGTGTTTCATCTATGAGAAGTATGCAGAATCATCCAGAACGCTCTTTTCGAGCTAGTTAATGCGAGTAACACGTTTTCTGGTGTTTTCACCACCCCACAGTGCGTTTGATATGCAGAACCGGCGACATCTTGGTTTTCGTCGGGTTTCAAGCTGAGATATGCATTTTCTGCGATAATCTTGGTGAGTCTTCTGTCAGAAGTATGCAGAATCATCTAGATCGCTCTTTTCGAGCTATTTAATGCGAGAAACACGTTTTCTGGTGTTTTCACCACTCCACAGTGCGTTTGATATGTAGAGCCGCCGATAACTTGGTTTTCGTGGGGTTTCCAGCTGAAATATGCATTTTCTGCGATAATCTTTGTGTTTCATCTATGAGAAGTATGCAGTATCATCCAGAACGCTCTTTTCGAGCTAGTTAATGCGAGTAACACGTTTTCTGGTGTTTTCACAACTCCACAGTGCGTCTGATATGCAGAACCGGCGACATCTTGATTTTCGTGATGTTTCCAGCTGAAATATGCATTTTCTGCGATAATCTTGGTGCGACTTCTGTCAGAAGTATGCAGAATCATCGATATCGCTCTTTTCGAGCTATTTAATGCGAGCAGCACGTTATCTGGTGTTCTGGCCACTCCACAGTGCGTTTGATATGCAGAACCGGAGATATCTTGGTTTCGGTCGGGTTTCAAGCTGAGATATGCATTTTCTGCGATAATCTTGGTGAGACTTCAGTCAGAAGTATGATGAATAATCGAGATCGCTCTTTTCGAGCTATTTAATGCGAGAAACACGTTTTCTGGTGTATTCACCACTCCACAGTACGTTTGACATGCAGAACCGGAGATATCTTGGTTTCGGTCGGGTTTCAGGCTGAGATATGCATTTTCTACGATAATCTTGGAGAGAATCTGTCAGAAGTATGCAGAATCTTCGAGGACGCTCTTTTCGAGCTATTTACTGCGAGAAACACGTTTTTGGGGGTTTTCACTACTCCACAGTTCTTTGAATATGCAGAACAGGAGATATCTTGGCTTGCGTGGGGTTTCAAGCAGAGATATGCATTTTCTGCGATAACCTTGGTGAGACTACTGTTAGAAGTATGCAGAATCATCGAGATCGCACTTTTCGAGCTATTTAACGCGAGAAACACGTTATCTGGTGTTTTCACCACTCCACAGTGCGTATGATATGCAGAACCGTCGGTATCTTGGTTTTCGTGGGGTTTCAAGCTGCGATATGCATTATCTGCGATAATCTTGGTGAGACTTCTGTCCGAAGTGTGCAGAATCATCTAGATCGCTCTTTTCAAGCTATTTAATGCGAGGAACACGTTTTCTGGGGCTCTCACCACACCACAGTTCGTTGGATATGCAGAACAGGTGATATCTTGTGTTTCGAGGGGTTTCAAGCTGAGATATGCAATTTCTGCGATAAACTTGGTGAGACTTCTGTCCGAAGTATGCAGAATCATCGACATCGCTTTTTTCGAGCTATTTAATGCGAGAAACACGTTATCTAGTGTTTTCACCACTCCACAGTGCGTTTGATATTCAGAACCGGCGACATCTTGATTTTCGTGAGGTTTCTAACTGAGATATGCGTTTTCTGCGATAATATTGGTGAGACTTCTGTCCGAAGTGTGCAGAATCATCTAGATCGCTCTTGTCGAGCTATTTAATGCGAGCAGCACGTTATCTGGTGTTTTGGCCACTCCACAGTGCGTTTGATATGCAGAACCGGAGATATCTTGGTTTCGGTCGGGTTTCAAGCTGAGATATGCATTTTCTACGATAATCTTGGAGAGAATCTGTCAGAAGTATGCAGAATCTTCGAGGACGCTCTTTTCGAGCTATTTAATGCGAGAAACACGTTTTTGGGGGTTTTCACTACTCCACAGTTCTTTGAATATGCAGAACAGGAGATATCTTGGTTTGCGTGGGGTTTCAAGCAGAGATATGCATTTTCTGCGATAATCTTGGTGAGTCTTCTGTCAGCAGTATGCAGAATCATCGAGATCGCTCTTTTCGAGCTATTTAATGGAGAAACACGTTATCTGGTGTATTGACCACTCCACAGTGCGTTTGATATGCGGAACCGGCGCCATCTTGATTTTCGTGAGGTTTCAAGCTGAGATATGCATTTTCTGCGATAATATTGGTGAGAGTTCAGTCAGAAGTATGCAGGATCATCTAGATCGCTCGGTTCGAGCTATTTAATGCGAGAAACACGTTGTCTGGTTGTTTTCACCACTCCACGTTGCGTTTGATATGCAGATCCGGCGATATCTTGATTTTCGTGGTGTTTCCAGCTGAGATATGCATTTTCTTCGATAATCTTGGTGAGTCTTCTGTCAGCAGTATGCAGAATCATCGAGATCGCTCTATTCGAGCTATTTAATGCGAGAAACACGTTATCTGGTGTATTGACCACTCGACAGTGCCTTTGATATGCGGAACCGGCGCCATCTTGATTTTCGTGAGGTTTCAAGCTGAGATATGCATTTTCTGCGATAATATTGGTGAGAGTTCAGTCAGAAGTATGCAGGATCATCTAGATCGCACGTTTCGAGCTATTTAATGCGAGAAACACGTTTTCTGGTGTTTTCACCACTCCACAGTACGTTTGACATGCAGAACCGGCGATGTTTGGTTTTCGTCGGGTTTCAAGCTGAGATATGCATTTTCTACGATAATCTTGGTGAGACTTCTGTCCGAAGTAAGCAGAATCATCGAGATCGCTCTTTTCGAGCTACTTAATGCGAGAAACACGTTTTCTGGTGTATTCACCACTCCACAGTACGTTTGACATGCAGAACCGGAGATATCCTGGTTTCGGTCGGGTTTCAAGCTGATATATGCTTTTCTACGATAATCTTGGTGAGACTTCTGTCAGAAGTATGCAGAATCTTCGAGAACGCTTTTTTCGAGCTACTTAATGCGAGAAACACGTTATCTGGTTGTTTTCACCACTCCACAGTGCGTTTGATATGCAGAACCGGCGACATCTTGATTTTCGTGACGTTTCTAGCTGAGATATGCATTTTCTGCGATAATATTGGTGAGACTTCATTCAGAAGTATGCAGAATCATCTAGATCGCTCTTGTTGAGCTATTTAATAGAAAAAAACAAGTTTCCCGGTGTTTTCAACATTCCACAGTGCGTTTGATATGCAGAACTGGCGATATCTTGATTTTCGTGGTGTTTCCAGCTGAGATTTGCATTTTCTGCGATAATCTTGGTGAGTCTTCTGTCAGAAGTATGCAGAATCATCTAGATTGCACTTTTCGAGCCATTTAATGCGAGAAACACGTTTTCTGGTGTATTCACCACTCCACAGAGCGTTTGATATGCAGAACCGGCGATATCTTGATATTCGTGGTGTTTCCAGCTGAGATATGCATTTTCTGCGATAATAGTGGTGAGACATCAGTCAGAAGTATGCAGAATCATCGGGATCGCTCTTTTCGAGCTATTTAATGCGAGAAACTCGTTATCTGGTTGTTTTCACCACTCCACAGTGCGTTTGACATGCAGAACCGGAGATATCCTGGTTTCGGTCGGGTTTCAAGCTGAGATATGCTTTTCTACGATAATCTTGGTGAGACTTCTGTCAGAAGTATGCAGAATCATCGAGATCGCTCTTTTCGAGCTATTTAATGCGAGAAACACGTTTTCTGGTGTATTCATCACTCCACAGAGCGTTTGATATGCAGAACCGGCGATATCTTGATATTCGTGGTGTTTCCAGCTGAGATATGCATTTTCTGCGATAATAGTGGTGAGACATCAGTCAGAAGTATGCAGAATCATCGGGATCGCTCTTTTCGAGCTATTTAATGCGAGAAACTCGTTATCTGGTTGTTTTCACCACTCCACAGTGCGTTTGACATGCAGAACCGGAGATATCCTGGTTTCGGTCGGGTTTCAAGCTGAGATATGCTTTTCTACGATAATCTTGGTGAGACTTCTGTCAGAAGTATGCAGAATCATCGAGATCGCTCTTTTCGTGCTATTTAATGCGAGAAACACGTTTTCTGGTGTATTCATCACTCCACAGAGCGTTTGATATGCAGAACCGGCGATATCTTGATATTCGTGGTGTTTCCAGCTGAGATATGCATTTTCTGCGATAATCTTGGTGAGTCTTCTGTCAGAAGTATGCAGAATCATCTAGATTGCACTTTTCGAGCTATTTAATGGAGAAACACGTTATCTGGTGTATTGACCACTCCACAGTGCGTTTGATATGCGGAACCGGCGCCAGCTTGATTTTCGTGAGGTTTCAAGCTGAGATATGCATTTTCTGCGATAATATTGGTGAGAGTTCAGTCAGAAGTATGCAGGATCATCTAGATCGCTCGTTTCGAGCTATTTAATTCGAGAAACACGTTATCTGGTGTTTTCACCACTCCACAGTGCGTTTGATATGCAGAACCGGCGACATCATGGCTGTCGTCGGGCATCAAGCTGAGATAAGCATTTTCTGCGGTAATCTTGATGAGACATCAGTCAGAAGTATGCAGAATCATCGAGATCGCTCTATTCGAGCTATTTAATGCGAGAAACACGTTATCTGGTGTATTGACCACTCGACAGTGCCTTTGATATGCGGAACCGGCGCCATCTTGATTTTCGTGAGGTTTCAAGCTGAGATATGCATTTTCTGCGATAATATTGGTGAGAGTTCAGTCAGAAGTATGCAGGATCATCTAGATCGCTCGTTTCGAGCTATTTAATGCGAGAAACACGTTTTCTGGTGTTTTCACCACTCCACAGTACGTTTGACATGCAGAACCGGCGATGTTTGGTTTTCGTCGGGTTTCAAGCTGAGATATGCATTTTCTACGATAATCTTGGTGAGACTTCTGTCAGAAGTATGCAGAATCATCTAGATCGCTCTTTTCGAGCTATTTAATGCGAGAAACTCGTTATCTGGTTGTTTTCACCACTCCACAGTGCGTTTGACATGCAGAACCGGAGATATCCTCGTTTCGGTCGGGTTTCAAGCTGAGATATGCTTTTCTACGATAATCTTGGTGAGACTTCTGTCAGAAGTATGCAGAATCTTCGAGAACGCTTTTTTCGAGCTACTTAATGCGAGAAACACGTTATCTGGTTGTTTTCACCACTCCACAGTGCGTTTGATATGCAGAACCGGCGACATCTTGATTTTCGTGACGTTTCTAGCTGAGATATGCATTTTCTGCGATAATATTGGTGAGACTTCATTCAGAAGTATGCAGAATCATCTAGATCGCTCTTGTCGAGCTATTTAATGCAAAAAAACAAGTTTCCCGGTGTTTTCAACATTCCACAGTGCGTTTGATATGCAGAACTGGCGATATCTTGATTTTCGTGGTGTTTCCAGCTGAGATTTGCATTTTCTGCGATAATCTTGGTGAGTCTTCTGTCAGAAGTATGCAGAATCATCTAGATTGCACTTTTCGAGCCATTTAATGCGAGAAACACGTTTTCTGGTGTATTCACCACTCCACAGAGCGTTTGATATGCAGAACCGGCGATATCTTGATATTCGTGGTGTTTCCAGCTGAGATATGCATTTTCTGCGATAATAGTGGTGAGACATCAGTCAGAAGTATGCAGAATCATCAGGATCGCTCTTCTCGAGCTATTTAATGCGGCAAACACGTTATCTGGTGCTTTCAGCACTCCACAGTGCGTATGATATGCAGAACCAGCGATATCTTGGTTTTCGTGGGGTTTCAAGCTGAGATATGCATTTTTTACGATAATCTTGGTTAGACTTCTGCCCGAAGTATGCTTAATCATCGTGATCGCTCGTTTCTAGCTATTTAATGCGAGAAACACGTTATCTGGTGTTTTCACCACTCCACAGTGCGTTTAATATGCAGAACCGGCGACATCATGGCTGTCGTCGGGCATCAAGATGAGATATGCATTTTCTGCGATAATCTTGGTGAGACATCAGTCAGAAGTATGCAGAATCATCGAGATCGCTCTTTTCGAGCTATTTAATGGAGAAACACGTTATCTGGTGTATTGACCACTCCACAGTGCGTTTGATATGCGGAACCGGCGCCATCTTGATTTTCGGGAGGTTTCAAGCTGAGATATGCATTTTCTGCGATAATATTGGTGAGAGCTCAGTCAGAAGTATGCAGGATCATCTAGATCGCTCGTTTCGAGCTATTTAATGCGAGAAACACGTTGTCTGGTTGTTTTCACCACTCCACGGTGCGTTTGATATGCAGAACCGGCGACATCTTGCTTTTCGTGACGTTTCTAGCTGAGATATGCATTTTCTGCGATAATATTGGTGAGACTTCAGTCAGAAGTATGCAGAATCATCTAGATCGCTCTTTTCGAGCTATTTAATGCGAGAAACACGTTTTCTGGTGTATTCACGACTCCACAGTACGTTTGACATGCAGAACCGGAGATATCCTGGTTTCGGTCGGGTTTCAAGCTGAGATATGCTTTTCTACGATAATCTTGGTGAGACTTCTGTCAGAAGTATGCAGAATCTTCGAGAACTCTCTTTTCGAGCTACTTAATGCGAGAAACACGTTTTCTGGTGTTTTCACCACTCCACTGTGCGTTTGATATGCAGAACCAGCGTCATCTTGATTTTCGTGGTGTTTCCAGCTGAGATATGCATTTTCTGCGATAATCTTGGTGAGTCTTCTGTCAGCAGTATGCAGAATCATCGAGATCGCTCTATTCGAGCTATTTAATGCGAGAAACACGTTATCTGGTTGTTTTCACCACTCCACAGTGCGTTTGATATGCAGAACCGGCGACATCTTGATTTTCGTGACGTTTCTAGCTGAGATATGCATTTTCTGCGATAATATTGGTGAGACTTCAGTCAGAAGTATGCAGAATCATCTAGATCGTTCGTTTCGAGCTATTTAATGCGAGAAACACGTTATCTGGTGTTTTCACCACTCCACAGTGCGTTTGATATGCAGAACCGGCGACATCATGGCTGTCGTCGGGCATCAAGCTGAGATATGCATTTTCTGCGATAATCTTTGTGTTTCATCAATGAGAAGTATGCAGAACCATCCAGAACGCACTTTTCGAGCTAGTTAATGCGAGTAACACGTTTTCTGGTGTTTTCACCACTCCACAGTGCGTTTGATATGCAGAACCGGCGACATCATGGCTGTCGTCGGGCATAAAGCTGAGATATGCATTTTCTGCGATAATCTTTGTGTTTCATCAATGAGAAGTATGCAGAATCATCTAGATCGCTCTTGTCGAGCTATTTAATGCAAAAAAACAAGTTTCCCGGTGTTTTCAACATTCCACAGTGCGTTTGATATGCAGAACTGGCGATATCTTGATTTTCGTGGTGTTTCCTGCTGAGATATGCATTTTCTGCGATAATCTTAGTGAGTCTTCTGTCAGAAGTATGCAGAATCATCGGGAACGCTCTTTTCGAGCTATTTAATGCGAGAAACTCGTTATCTGGTTGTTTTCACCACTCCACAGTGCGTTTGATATGCAGAACCGGCGTCATCTTGATTTTCGTGAGGTTTCAAGGTGAGATATGCATTTTCTGCGATTATCTTGGTGAGACTTCTGTCAGAAGTATGCAGAATCATCGAGATCGCTCTTTTCGAGCTACTTAATTCGAGAAACACGTTATCTGGTGTTTTCGCCACTCCACAGTGCGTTTGACATGCAGAACCGCAGATATCTTGGTTACGTTCGGGATTCAAGCTGAGATATGCATTTTCTGCGATAATCTTGGTGAGACTTCAGTCAGAAGTATGCAGAATCGTCTAGATCGCTCTTGTCGAGCTATTTAACGCGAGAAACACGTTATATGGTGTTTTCACCACTCCACAGTGCGTTTGATATGCAGAACCGGCGACATCTTGGCTTTAGTCGGGGTTCAAACTGAGATATGCATTTTTTGCGATAATATTGGTGAGACTTCAGTCAGAAGTATGCAGAATCATCTAGATCGCTCGTTTCGTGCTAATTAATGCGGCAAACACGTTATCTGGTGCTTTCAGCACTCCACAGTGCGTTTGATATGCAGAACCAGCGATATCTTGGTTACGTTCGGGATTCATGCTGAGATATGCATTTTCTGCGATAATCTTGGTGAGACTTCAGTCAGAAGTATGCAGAATCGTCTAGATCGCTCTTGTCGAGCTATTTAACGCGAGAAACACGTTATATGGTGTTTTCACCACTCCACAGTGCGTTTGATATGCAGAACCGGCGACATCTTGGCTTTAGTCGGGGTTCAAACTGAGATATGCATTTTATGCGATAATATTGGTGAGACTTCAGTCAGAAGTATGCAGAATCATCTAGATCGCTCGTTTCGTGCTAATTAATGCGGCAAACACGTTATCTGGTGCTTTCAGCACTCCACAGTGCGTTTGATATGAAGAACCAGCGATATCTTGGATTTCGTGGGGTTTCAAGCTGAGATATGCATTTTTTACGATAATCTTGGTGAGACTTCTGCCCGAAGTATGCTTAATCATCGTGATCGCTCGTTTCTAGCTATTTAATGCGAGAAACACGTTATCTGGTGTTTTCACCACTCCACAGTGCGTTTGATATGCAGAACAGGCGACATCATGGCTGTCGTCGGGCATCAAGCTGAGATATGCATTTTCTGCGATAATCTTGGTGAGACATCAGTCAGAAGTTTGCAGAATCATCGATATCGCTCTTTTCGAGCTATTTAATGGAGAAACACGTTATCTGGTGTATTGACCACTCCACAGTGCGTTTGATATGCGGAACCGGCGTCATCTTGATTTTCGTGAGGTTTCAAGATGAGATATGCATTTTCTGCGATAATATTGGTGAGAGTTCAGTCAGAAGTATGCAGGATCATCTAGATCGCTCGTTTCGAGCTATTTAATGCGAGAAACACGTTGTCTGGTTGTTATCACCACTCCACTGTGCGTTTGATATGCAGAACCAGCGTCATCTTGATTTTCGTGGTGTTTCCAGCTGAGATATGCATTTTCTGCGATAATCTTGGTGAGTCTTCTGTCAGCAGTATGCAGAATCATCGAGATCGCTCTATTCGAGCTATTTAATGCGAGAAACACGTTATCTGGTTGTTTTCACCACTCCACAGTGCGTTTGATATGCAGAACCGGCGACATCTTGATTTTCGTGACGTTTCTAGCTGAGATATGCATTTTCTGCGATAATATTGGTGAGACTTCAGTCAGAAGTATGCAGAATCATCTAGATCGTTCGTTTCGAGCTATTTAATGCGAAAAAACAAGTTTTCTGGTGTTTTGACCACTCCACAGTGCGTTTGATATGTAGACCCGCCGATAACTTGGTTTTCGTGGGGTTTCCAACTGAAATATGCATTTTCTGCGATAATCTTTGTGTTTCATCAATGAGAAGTATGCAGAATCATCCAGAACGCTCTTTTCGAGCTATTTAATGCGAGAAACACGTTATCTGGTGTTTTCACCACTCCACAGTGCGTTTGACATGCAGAACCGGAGATATCCTGGTTACGTTCGGGATTCAAGCTGAGATATGCATTTTCTGCGATAATCTTGGTGAGACTTCAGTCAGAAGTATGCAGAATCGTCTAGATCGCTCTTGTCGAGCTATTTAACGCGAGAAACACGTTATATGGTGTTTTCACCACTCCACAGTGCGTTTGATATGCAGAACCGGCGACATCTTGATTTTCGTGACGTTTCTAGCTGAGATATGCATTTTCTGCGATAATATTGGTGAGACTTCATTCAGAAGTATGCAGAATCATCTAGATCGCTCTTGTCGAGCTATTTAATGCAAAAAAACAAGTTTCCCGGTGTTTTCAACATTCCACAGTGCGTTTGATATGCAGAACTGGCGATATCTTGATTTTCGTGGTGTTTCCAGCTGAGATTTGCATTTTCTGCGATAATCTTGGTGAGTCTTCTGTCAGAAGTATGCAGAATCATCTAGATTGCACTTTTCGAGCTATTTAATGGAGAAACACGTTATCTGGTGTATTGTCCACTCCACAGTGCGTTTGATATGCGGAACCGGCGCCAGCTTGATTTTCGTGAGGTTTCAAGCTGAGATATGCATTTTCTGCGATAATATTGGTGAGAGTTCAGTCAGAAGTATGCAGGATCATCTAGATCGCTCGTTTCGAGCTATTTAATTCGAGAAACACGTTATCTGGTGTTTTCACCACTCCACAGTGCGTTTGATATGCAGAACCGGCGACATCATGGCTGTCGTCGGGCATGAAGCTGAGATATGCATTTTCTGTGGTAATCTTGATGAGACATCAGTCAGAAGTATGCAGAATCATCGAGATCGCTCTTTTCGAGCTATTTAATGGAGAAACACGTTATCTGGTGTATTGACCACTCCACAGTGCGTTTGATATGCGGAACCGGCGCCATCTTGATTTTCGTGAGGTTTCAAGCTGAGATATGCATTTTCTGCGATAATATTGGTGAGAGTTCAGTCAGAAGTATGCAGGATCATCTAGATCGCTCGGTTCGAGCTATTTAATGCGAGAAACACGTTGTCTGGTTGTTTTCACCACTCCACGGTGCGTTTGATATGCAGAACCGGCGATATCTTGATTTTCGTGGTGTTTCCAGCTGAGATATGCATTTTCTTCGATAATCTTGGTGAGTCTTCTGTCAGCAGTATGCAGAATCATCGAGATCGCTCTATTCGAGCTATTTAATGCGAGAAACACGTTATCTGGTGTATTGACCACTCCACAGTGCCTTTGATATGCGGAACCGGCGCCATCTTGATTTTCGTGAGGTTTCAGGCTGAGATATGCATTTTCTGCGATAATATTGGTGAGAGTTCAGTCAGAAGTATGCAGGATCATCTAGATCGCTCGTTTCGAGCTATTTAATGTGAGAAACACGTTTTCTGGTGTTTTCACCACTCCACAGTACGTTTGACATGCAGAACCGGCGATGTTTGGTTTTCGTCGGGTTTCAAGCTGAGATATGCATTTTCTACGATAATCTTGGTGAGACTTCTGTCCGAAGTAAGCAGAATCATCGAGATCGCTCTTTTCGAGCTACTTAATGCGAGAAACACGTTTTCTGGTGTATTCACCACTCCACAGTACGTTTGACATGCAGAACCGGAGATATCCTGGTTTCGGTCGGGTTTCAAGCTGAGATATGCTTTTCTACGATAATCTTGGTGAGACTTCTGTTAGAAGTATGCAGAATCTTCGAGAACGCTTTTTTCGAGCTACTTAATGCGAGAAACACGTTATCTGGTTGTTTTCACCACTCCACAGTGCGTTTGATATGCAGAACCGGCGACATCTTGATTTTCGTGACGTTTCTAGCTGAGATATGCATTTTCTGCGATAATATTGGTGAGACTTCATTCAGAAGTATGCAGAATCATCTAGATCGCTCTTGTCGAGCTATTTAATGCAAAAAAACAAGTTTCCCGGTGTTTTCAACATTCCACAGTGCGTTTGATATGCAGAACTGGCGATATCTTGATTTTCGTGGTGTTTCCAGCTGAGATTTGCATTTTCTGCGATAATCTTGGTGAGTCTTCTGTCAGAAGTATGCAGAATCATCTAGATTGCACTTTTCGAGCCATTTAATGCGAGAAACACGTTTTCTGGTGTATTCACCACTCCACAGAGCGTTTGATATGCAGAACCGGCGATATCTTGATATTCGTGGTGTTTCCAGCTGAGATATGCATTTTCTGCGATAATAGTGGTGAGACATCAGTCAGAAGTATGCAGAATCATCGGGATCGCTCTTTTCGAGCTATTTAATGCGGCAAACACGTTATCTGGTGCTTTCAGCACTCCACAGTGCGTATGATATGCAGAACCAGCGATATCTTGGTTTTCGTGGGGTTTCAAGCTGAGATATGCATTTTTTACGATAATCTTGGTTAGACTTCTGCCCGAAGTATGCTTAATCATCGTGATCGCTCGTTTCTAGCTTTTTAATGCGAGAAACACGTTATCTGGTGTTTTCACCACTCCACAGTGCGTTTGATATGCAGAACCGGCGACATCATGGCTGTCGTCGGGCATCAAGCTGAGATATGCATTTTCTGCGATAATCTTGGTGAGACATCAGTCAGAAGTATGCAGAATCATCGAGATCGCTCTTTTCGAGCTATTTAATGGAGAAACACGTTATCTGGTGTATTGACCACTCCACAGTGCGTTTGATATGTGGAACCGGCGCCATCTTGATTTTCGGGAGGTTTCAAGCTGAGATATGCATTTTCTGCGATAATATTGGTGAGAGTTCAGTCAGAAGTATGCAGGATCATCTAGATCGCTCGATTCGAGCTATTTAATGCGAGAAACACGTTGTCTGGTTGTTTTCACCACTCCACGGTGCGTTTGATATGCAGAACCGGCGACATCTTGATTTTCGTGACGTTTCTAGCTGAGATATGCATTTTCTTCGATAATCTTGGTGAGTCTTCTGTCAGCAGTATGCAGAATCATCAAGATCGCTCTATTCGAGCTATTTAATGCGAGAAACACGTTATCTGGTGTATTGACCACTCCACAGTGCCTTTGATATGCGGAACCGGCGCCATCTTGATTTTCGTGAGGTTTCAGGCTGAGATATGCATTTTCTGCGATAATATTGGTGAGAGTTCAGTCAGAAGTATGCAGGATCATCTAGATCGCTCGTTTCGAGCTATTTAATGTGAGAAACACGTTTTCTGGTGTTTTCACCACTCCACAGTACGTTTGACATGCAGAACCGGCGATGTTTGGTTTTCGTCGGGTTTCAAGCTGAGATATGCATTTTCTACGATAATCTTGGTGAGACTTCTGTCCGAAGTAAGCAGAATCATCGAGATCGCTCTTTTCGAGCTACTTAATGCGAGAAACACGTTTTCTGGTGTATTCACCACTCCACAGTACGTTTGACATGCAGAACCGGAGATATCCTGGTTTCGGTCGGGTTTCAAGCTGAGATATGCTTTTCTACGATAATCTTGGTGAGACTTCTGTTAGAAGTATGCAGAATCTTCGAGAACGCTTTTTTCGAGCTACTTAATGCGAGAAACACGTTATCTGGTTGTTTTCACCACTCCACAGTGCGTTTGATATGCAGAACCGGCGACATCTTGATTTTCGTGACGTTTCTAGCTGAGATATGCATTTTCTGCGATAATATTGGTGAGACTTCATTCAGAAGTATGCAGAATCATCTAGATCGCTCTTGTCGAGCTATTTAATGCAAAAAAACAAGTTTCCCGGTGTTTTCAACATTCCACAGTGCGTTTGATATGCAGAACTGGCGATATCTTGATTTTCGTGGTGTTTCCAGCTGAGATTTGCATTTTCTGCGATAATCTTGGTGAGTCTTCTGTCAGAAGTATGCAGAATCATCTAGATTGCACTTTTCGAGCCATTTAATGCGAGAAACACGTTTTCTGGTGTATTCACCACTCCACAGAGCGTTTGATATGCAGAACCGGCGATATCTTGATATTCGTGGTGTTTCCAGCTGAGATATGCATTTTCTGCGATAATAGTGGTGAGACATCAGTCAGAAGTATGCAGAATCATCGGGATCGCTCTTTTCGAGCTATTTAATGCGGCAAACACGTTATCTGGTGCTTTCAGCACTCCACAGTGCGTATGATATGCAGAACCAGCGATATCTTGGTTTTCGTGGGGTTTCAAGCTGAGATATGCATTTTTTACGATAATCTTGGTTAGACTTCTGCCCGAAGTATGCTTAATCATCGTGATCGCTCGTTTCTAGCTTTTTAATGCGAGAAACACGTTATCTGGTGTTTTCACCACTCCACAGTGCGTTTGATATGCAGAACCGGCGACATCATGGCTGTCGTCGGGCATCAAGCTGAGATATGCATTTTCTGCGATAATCTTGGTGAGACATCAGTCAGAAGTATGCAGAATCATCGAGATCGCTCTTTTCGAGCTATTTAATGGAGAAACACGTTATCTGGTGTATTGACCACTCCACAGTGCGTTTGATATGCGGAACCGGCGCCATCTTGATTTTCGGGAGGTTTCAAGCTGAGATATGCATTTTCTGCGATAA
Source organism: Anthophora plumipes (assembly GCA_951804975.1). NCBI lineage: Eukaryota > Metazoa > Arthropoda > Insecta > Hymenoptera > Apidae > Anthophora > Anthophora plumipes. Next base: position 1,709,386 of record CATORF010000356.1, on the reverse strand, counting down.
TATTGGTGAGAGTTCAGTCAGAAGTATGCAGGATCATCTAGATCGCTCGATTCGAGCTATGTAATGCGAGAAACACGTTGTCTGGTTGTTTTCACCACTCCACGGTGCGTTTGATATGCAGAACCGGCGACATCTTGATTTTCGTGACGTTTCTAGCTGAGATATGCATTTTCTGCGATAATATTGGTGAGACTTCAGTCAGAAGTATGCAGAATCATCGAGATCGCTCTTTTCGAGCTATTTAATGCGAGAAACACGTTATCTGGTGTTTCCACAACTCCACAGAGCGTTTGATATGCAGTACCATCGATATCTTGGTTTTCGTGGGGATTCAAGCTGTGATATGCATTTTCTAGGATAATCTTGGTGAGACTTCTGTCCGAAGTATGCTGAATCATCTAGATCGCTCTTTTCGAGCTATTTAATGCGAGAAACACGTTATCTGGTGTTTTCACCACTACACCGTGCGTTTGATATGCAGGACCGGCGACATCTTGGCTGTCGTAGGGTATCAAGCTGAGATATGCATTTTCTACGGTAATCTTGGTGAGACTTCTGTCAGAAGTATGCAGAATCATCGGGATCGCTCTTTTCGAACTATTTAATGCGAGAGACACGTTTTCTGGGGTTTTCACCACTCCGCAGTTCGTTGGATATGCAGAACAGGAGATATGTTGGTTTTCGTGGAGTTTCTAGCAGAGATATGCATTTTCTGCGATAATCATGGTGAGACTTCTGTTAGAAGTATGCAGAATCATCGAGATCGCACATTTCGATCTATTTAATGCGAGAAACACGTTGTCTAGTGTTTTCACCACTCCACAGAGCGTTTGATATGCAGTACCATCGATATCTTGGTTTTCGTGGGGTTTCAAGCTGTGATATGCATTTTCTAGGATAATCTTGGTGAGACTTCTGTCCGAAGTATGCTGAATCATCTAGATCACTCTTTTCGAACTATTTAATGCGAGAGACACGTTTTCTGGGGTTTTCACCACTCCGCAGTTCGTTGGATATGCAGAACAGGAGATATCTTGGTTTTCGTGGAGTTTCTAGCAGAGATATGCATTTTCTGCGATAATCATGGTGAGACTTCTGTTAGAAGTATGCAGAATCATCGAGATCGCACATTTCGATCTATTTAATGCGAGAAACACGTTGTCTGGTGTTTTCACCACTCCACAGAGCGTTTGATATGCAGTACCATCGATATCTTGGTTTTCGTGGGGTTTCAAGCTGAGATATGCATTTTCTAGGATAATCTTGGTGAGACTTCTGTCCGAAGTATGCTGAATCATCTAGATCGCTCTTTTCGAGCTATTTAATGCGAGAAACACGTTATCTGGTGTTTTCACCACTACACCGTGCGTTTGATATGCAGGACCGGCGACATCTTGGCTGTCGTAGGGTATCAAGCTGAGATATGCATTTTCTACGGTAATCTTGGTGAGACTTCTGTCAGAAGTATGCAGAATCATCGGGATCGCTCTTTTCGAACTATTTAATGCAAGAGACACGTTTTCTGGGGTTTTCACCACTCCGCAGTTCGTTGGATATGCAGAACAGGAGATATCTTGGTTTTCGTGGAGTTTCTAGCAGAGATATGCATTTTCTGCGATAATCATGGTGAGACTTCTGTTAGAAGTATGCAGAATCATCGAGATCGCACATTTCGATCTATTTAATGCGAGAAACACGTTGTCTAGTGTTTTCACCACTCCACAGAGCGTTTGATATGCAGTACCATCGATATCTTGGTTTTCGTGGGGTTTCAAGCTGAGATATGCATTTGCTAGGATAATCTTAGTGAGACTTCTGTCCGAAGTATGCTGAATCATCTAGATCGCTCTTTTCGAGCTAGTTAATGCGAGAAACACGTTATCTGGTGTTTTCACCACTCCACAGTGCGTTTGATATGCAGAACCGGCGACATCTTGGCTGTCGTAGGGTATCAAGCTGAGATATGCATTTTCTACGATAATCTTGGTGAGTCTTCTGTCAGAAGTATGCAGAATCTTCGAGATCGCTCATTTCGAGCTAGTTAATGCGAGAAACACGTTATCTGGTGTTTTCACCACTCCACAGCGCGTTTGATATGCAGAACCGGCGATATCTTGATTTTCGTGGTTTTTCCTGCTGAGATATGCATTTTCAGCGATAATCTTGGTGAGTCTTCTGTCAGAAGTATGCAGAATCATCGAGATCGCTCATTTCGAGCTAGTTAATGCGAGAAACACGTTATCTGGTGTTTTCACCACTCCACAGTGCGTTTGTTATGCAGAACCGGCGACATCTTGGCTGTCGTAGGGTATCTAGCTGAGATATGCATTTTCTACGATAATCTTGGTGAGTCTTCTATCAGAAGTATGCAGAATCTTCGAGATCGCTCATTTCGAGCTAGTTAATGCGAGAAACACGTTATCTGGTGTTTTCACCACTCCACAGCGCGTTTGATATGCAGAACCGGCGATATCTTGATTTTCGTGGTTTTTCCTGCTGAGATATGCATTTTCAGTGATAATCTTGGTGAGTCTTCTGTCAGAAGTATGCAGAATCATCGAGATCGCTCATTTCGAGCTAGTTAATGCGAGAAACACGTTATCTGGTGTTTTCACCACTCCACAGTTCGTTGTATATGCAGAACAGGAGATATCTTGGTTTTCGTGGGGTTTCAAGCTGAGATATGCATTTTTTACGATAATCATGGTGAGACTTCTGTCCGAAGTATGCAGAATCATCGAGATCGCACTTTTCGAGCTATTTAATGCGAGAAACACGATATCTGGTGTTTTCAGCACTCCACATTGCGTACGATATGCAGAACCGGCGATATCTTGGTTTTCGTGGGGTTTCAAGCTGAGATATGCATTGTCTGCGATAATCTTGGTGAGACTTCTGTCCGAAGTATGCAGAATCATCGAGATCGCTCTTTTCGAGCTATTTGATGCGAGAAACACGCTATCTGGTGTTTTCAACACTCCACAGTGCGTTTGATATGCAGAACCAGCGATATCTCAGTTATCGTGGGGTTTCAAGCTGAGATATGCATTTTTTACGATAATCTTGGTGAGACTTCTGTCCGAAGTATGCTGAAACATCTAGATCGCTCTTTTCGAGCTATTTAATGCGAGAAACACGTTTTCTGGGGGTTTCCCCACTCCACAGTTCATTGGATATGCAGAACAGTCGATATCTTGGTTTTCGTGGGGTTTCAAGCTGAGATATGCACTTTTTACGATAATCTTGGTGAGACTTCTGTCCGAAGTATGCTTAATCATCGAGATCGCTCTATTCGAACTATTTAATGCGACAAAACGTTATCTGGTGTTTTCACCACTCCACAGTGCGTTTGATATGCAGAACCGGCGACATCTTGGCTGTCGTAGGGTATCAAGCTGAGATATGCATTTTCTACGATAATCTTGGTGAGACTTCTGTCAGAAGTATGCAGAATCATCGGGATCGCTCTTTTCGAGCTATTTAATGCGAGAAACACGTTATCTGGTGTTTCCACCACTCCACAGAGCGTTTGATATGCAGTACCATCGATATCTTGGTTTTCGTGGGGTTTCAAGCTGTGATATGCATTTTCTAGGATAATCTTGGTGAGACTTCTGTCCGAAGTATGCTGAATCATCTAGATCACTCTTTTCGAACTATTTAATGCGAGAGACACGTTTTCTGGGGTTTTCACCACTCCGCAGTTCGTTGGATATGCAGAACAGGAGATATCTTGGTTTTCGTGGAGTTTCTAGCAGAGATATGCATTTTCTGCGATAATCATGGTGAGACTTCTGTTAGAAGTATGCAGAATCATCGAGATCGCACATTTCGATCTATTTAATGCGAGAAACACGTTGTCTGGTGTTTTCACCACTCCACAGAGCGTTTGATATGCAGTACCATCGATATCTTGGTTTTCGTGGGGTTTCAAGCTGAGATATGCATTTTCTAGGATAATCTTGGTGAGACTTCTGTCCGAAGTATGCTGAATCATCTAGATCGCTCTTTTCGAGCTAGTTAATGCGAGAAACTCGTTATCTGGCGTTTGTACCACTCAACAGTGCGTTTGATATGCAGAACCGGCGACATCTTGGCTGTCGTAGGGTATCAAGCTGAGATATGCATTTTCTACGATAATCTTGGTGAGTCTTCTGTCAGAAGTATGCAGAATCTTCGAGATCGCTCATTTCGAGCTATTTTATGCGAGAAACACGTTTTCTGGTGTTTTCACCACTCCACAGTTGGTTTGATATGCAGAACCGGCGATATCTGGGTTTTCGTGGGGTTTCAAGCTGAGATATGCATTTTCTGAGATAATCTTGGTGAGACCTCTGTCAGAAGTATGCAGAATCATCGGGATCGCTCTTTTCGAGCTATTTAATGCGAGAAACACGTTTTCTGGGGTTTTCACCACACCACAGTTCGTTGGATATGCAGAACCAGCGATATCTTGGTTTTCGTGGGGTTTCAAGCTGAGATATGCATTTTCTGAGATAATCTTGGTGAGACCTCTGTCCGAAGTATGCAGAAACATCGAGATCGCTCTTTTCGACCTATTTAATGCGAGAAACACGTTATCTGGTGTTTTCACCAGTCCACAGTGCGTTTGATATGCAGAACCAGCGATATCTTGGTTTTCGTGGGGTTTCAAGCTGAGATGTGCATTTTTTACGATAATCATGGTGAGGCTTCTGTCCGAAGTATGCAGAATCATCGAGATCGCACTTTTCGAGCTATTTAATGCGAGAAACACGATATCTGGTGTTTTCAGCAATCCACAGTGCGTTTGATATGCAGAACCGGCGATATCTTGGTTTTCGTGGGGTTTCAAGCTGAGATATGCATTGTCTGCGATAATCTTGGTGAGACTTCTGTCCGAAGTATGCAGAAACATCGAGATCGCTCTTTTCGACCTATTTAATGCGAGAAACACGTTATCTGGTGTTTTCACCACTCCACAGGGCGTTGAATATGCAGAACCAGCGATATCTTGGTTTTCGTGGGGTTTCAAGATGAGATATGCATTTTTTACGATAATCATGGTGAGACTTCTGTCCGAAGTATGCAGAATCATCGAGATCGCACTTTTCGAGCCATTTAATGCGAGAAACACGATATCTGGTGTTTTCAGCACTCCACAGTGCGTACGATATGCAGAACCGGCGATATCTTGGTTTTCGTGGGGTTTCAAGCTGAGATATGCATTGTCTGCGATAATCTTGGTGAGACTTCTGTCCGAAGTGTGCAGAATCATCGAGATCGCTCTTTTCGAGCTATTTAATGCGAGAAACACGTTGTCTGGGGTTTTCACCACACCACAGTTCGTTGGATATGCAGAACCAGCGATATCTTGGTTTTCGTGGGGTTTCAAGCTGAGATATGCATTTTCAGCGATAATCTTGGGGAGTCTTCTGTCAGAAGTATGCAGAATCTTCGAGATCGCTCATTTCGAGCTAGTTAATGCGAGAAACACGTTATCTGGTGTTTTCACCACTCCACAGTGCGTTTGATATGCAGAACCGGCGACATCTTGGCTGTCGTAGGGTATCAAGCTGAGATATGCATTTTCTACGATAATCTTGGTGAGTCTTCTGTCAGAAGTATGCAGAACCTTCGAGATCGCTCATTTCGAGCTAGTTAATGCGAGCAACACGTTATCTGGTGTTTTCACCACTCCACAGCGCGTTTGATATGCAGAACCGGCGATATCTTGATTTTCGTGGTTTTTCCTTCTGAGATATGCATTTTCAGCGATAATCTTGGGGAGTCTTCTGTCAGAAGTATGCAGAATCAAAGAGATCGCTCATTTCGAGCTAGTTAATGCGAGAAACACGTTATCTGGTGTTTTCACCACTCCACAGTTCGTTGTATATGCAGAACAGGAGATATCTTGGTTTTCGTGGGGTTTCTAGCAGAGATATGCATTATCTGCGATAATCATGTTGAGACTTCTGTTAGAAGTATGCAGAATCTTCGAGATCGTACATTTCGAGCTATTTTATGCGAGAAACACGTTTTCTGGGGTTTTCACCACTGCACAGTTCGTTGGATATGCAGAACAGGAGATATCTTGGTTTTCGTGGGTTTTCTAGCAGAGATATGCATTTTCTGCGATAATCATGGTGAGACTTCTGTTAGAAGTATGCAGAATCATCGAGATCGCACATTTCGAACTATTTAATGCGAGAAACACGTTGTCTGGTGTTTTCACCACTCCACAGTTGGTTTGATATGCTGAACCGGCGATATCTGGGTTTTCGTGGGGTTTCAAGCTGAGATATGCATTTTCTGAGATAATCTTGGTGAGACCTCTGTCCGAAGTATGCAGAAACATCGAGATCGCTCTTTTCGACCTATTTAATGCGAGAAACACGTTATCTGGTGTTTTCACCAGTACACAGTGCGTTTGATATGCAGAACCAGCGATATCTTGGTTTTCGTGGGGTTTCAAGCTGAGATATGCATTTTTTACGATAATCATGGTGAGACTTCTGTCCGAAGTATGCAGAATCATCGAGATCGCACTTTTCGAGCTATTTAATGCGAGAAACACGATATCCGGTGTTTTCAGCACTCCACAGTGCGTACGATATGCAGAACCGGCGATATCTTGGTTTTCGTGGGGTTTCAAGCTGAGATATGCATTGTCTGCGATAATCTTGGTGAGACTTCTGTCCGAAGTGTGCAGAATCATCGAGATCGCTCTTTTCGACCTATTTAATGCGAGAAACACGTTTTCTGGGGTTTTCACCACACCACAGTTCGTTGGATATGCAGAACAAGCGATATCTTGGTTTTCGTGGGGTTTCAAGCTGAGATATGCATTTTTTACGATAATCGTGGTGAGACTTTTGTCCGAAGTATGCAGAATCATCGAGATCGCACTTTTCGAGCTATTTAATGCGAGAAACACGATATCTGGTGTTTTCAGCACTCCACAGTGCGTACGATATGCAGAACCGACGATATCTTGGTTTTCGAGGGGTTTCAAGCTGAGATATGCATTGTCTGCGATAATCTTGGTGAGACTTCTGTCCGAAGTGTGCAGAATCATCGAGATCGCTCTATTCGAGCTATTTAATGCGACAAAACGTTATCTGGTGTTTTCACCACTCCACAGTGCGTTCGATATGCAGTACCAGCGATATCTTGGTTTTCGTGGGGTTTCAAGCTGAGATATGCATTTTTTACGATAATCTTGGTGAGACATCTGTCCGAAGTATGCAGAATCATCGAGATCCCTCATTTCGAGCTAGTTAATGCGAGAAAAACCTTGTCTGGTGTTTTTGCCACTCCACAGTGCGTTTGATATGTAGAATAAGCGATATCTTGGCTTTCGTTGGGTTTCAAGCTGAGATATGCATTTTTTACGATAATCTTGGTGAGACATCCGTCCGAAGTATGCTCAATCATCTAGATCGCTCTTTTCGAGCTATTTAATGCGAGAAAAACCTTGTCTGGTGTTTTCACCACTCCACAGTGCGTTTGATATGCAGAACCAGCGATATCTTGGCTTTCGTTGGGTTTCAAGCTGAGATATGCATTTTTTACGATAATCTTGGTGAGACTTCTGTCCGAAGTATGCAGATTCATCGAGATCGCTCTTTTCGAGCTATTTAATGCGAGAAACACGTTATCTGGTGTTTTCACCACTCCACAGTGCGTTCGCTATGCAGTACCAGCGATATCTTGGTTTTCGTGGGGTTTCAAGCTGAGATATGCATTTTTTACGATAATCTTGGTGAGACTTCTGTCCGAAGTATGCAGAATCATCGAGATCGCTCTATTCGAGCTATTTAATGCGACAAAACGTTATCTGGTGTTTTCACCACTCCACAGTGCGTTTGATATGCAGAACCGGCGATATCTTGATTTTCGTGGTGTTTCCAGCTGAGATATGCATTTTCTGCGATAATCTTGGTGAGACTTCAGTCCGAAGTGTGCAGAATCATCGAGATCGCTCTTTTCGAGCTATTTAATGCGAGAAACACGTTTTCTGGGGTTTTCACCACACCACAGTTCGTTGGATATGCAGAACAGGTGATATCTTGGTTTTCGAGGGGTTTCAAGCTGAGATATGCATCTTCTGCGATAAACTTGGAGAGACTTCTGTCCGAAGTATGCTGAATCATCGAGATCGCTCTTTTCGAGCTATTTAATGCGAGAAACACGTTTTCTGGGGTTTTCACCACACCACAGTTCGTTGGATATGCAGAACAGGTGATATCTTGGTTTTCGAGGGGTTTCAAGCTGAGATATGCATCTTCTGCGATAAACTTGGAGAGACTTCTGTCAGAAGTATGCATAATCATCGAGATCGCTCTTTTCGAGCTAGTTAATGCGAGAAAAACCTTGTCTGGTGTTTTTGCCACTCCACAGTGCGTTTGATATGCAGAACCAGCGATATCTTGGCTTTCGTTGGGTTTCAAGCTGAGATATGCATTTTATACGATAATCTTGGTGAGACTTCTGTCCGAAGTATGCAGATTCATCGAGATCGCTCTTTTCGAGCTATTTAATGCGAGAAACACGTTATCTGGTGTTTTCACCACTCCACAGTGCGTTCGCTATGCAGTACCAGCGATATCTTGGTTTTCGTGGGGTTTCAAGCTGAGATATGCATTTTTTACGATAATCATGGTGAGACTTCTGTCAGAAATATGCAGAATCATCGAGATCGCACTTTTCGAGCTATTTAATGCGAGAAACACGATATCTGGTGTTTTCAGCACTCCACAGTGCGTATGAAATGCAGAACCGGCGATATCTTGGTTTTCGTGGGGTTTCAAGCTGAGATATGCATTGTCTGCGATAATCTTGGTGAGACTTCAGTCCGAAGTGTGCAGAATCATCGAGATCGCTCTTTTCGAGCTATTTAATGCGAGAAACACGTTTTCTGGGGTTTTCACCACACCACAGTTCGTTGGATATGCAGAACAGGTGATATCTTGGTTTTCGAGGGGTTTCAAGCTGAGATATGCATCTTCTGCGATAAACTTGGAGAGACTTCTGTCCGAAGTATGCTGAATCATCGAGATCGCTCTTTTCGAGCTATTTAATGCGAGAAACACGTTTTCTGGGGTTTTCACCACACCACAGTTCGTTGGATATGCAGAGCAGGTGATATCTTGGTTTTCGAGGGGTTTCAAGCTGAGATATGCATCTTCTGCGATAAACTTGGAGAGACTTCTGTCCGAAGTATGCTGAATCATCGAGATCGCACTTTTCGAGCTATTTAATGCGAGAAACACGATATCTGGTGTTTTCAGCACTCCACAGTGCGTATGATATGCAGAACCGGCGATATCTTGGTTTTCGTGGGGTTTCAAGCTGAGATATGCATTTTTTACGATAATCTTGGTGAGACATCTGTCCGAAGTATGCAGAATCATCGAGATCGCACTTTTCGAGCTATTTAATGCGAGAAACACGTTTTCTGCGGTTTTCACCACACCACAGTTTTTTGGATATGCAGAACAGTAGATATCTTGGTTTTCGTGGGGTTTCAAGCTGAGATATGCATTTTTTACGATAATCTTGGTGAGACTTCTGTCAGAAGTATGCAGAATCATCGAGATCCCTCTTTTCGAGCTAGTTAATGCGAGAAAAACCTTGTCTGGTGTTTTTGCCACTCCACAGTGCGTTTGATATGTAGAACCAGCGATATCTTGGCTTTCGTTGGGTTTCAAGCTGAGATATGCATTTTTTACGATAATCTTGGAGAGACATCCGTCCGAAGTATGCTGAATCATCTAGATCGCTCTTTTCGAGCTATTTAATGCGAGAAAAACCTTGTCTGGTGTTTTCACCACTCCACAGTGCGTTTGATATGCAGAACCAGCGATATCTTGGCTTTCGTTGGGTTTCAAGCTGAGATATGCATTTTTTACGATAATCTTTGTGAGACTTCTGTCCGAAGTATGCAGATTCATCGAGATCGCTCTTTTCGAGCTATTTAATGCGAGAAACACGTTATCTGGTGTTTTCACCACTCCACAGTGCGTTCGCTATGCAGTACCAGCGATATCTTGGTTTTCGTGGGGTTTCAAGCTGAGATATGCATTTTTTACGATAATCTTGGTGAGACTTCTGTCCGAAGTATGCAGAATCATCGAGATCGCTCTATTCGAGCTATTTAATGCGACAAAACGTTATCTGGTGTTTTCACCACTCCACAGTGCGTTTGATATGCAGAACCGGCGATATCTTGATTTTCGTGGTATTTCCAGCTGAGATATGCATTTTCTGCGATAATCTTGGTGAGTCTTCTGTCAGAAGTATGCATAATCATCGAGATCGCTCTTTTCGAGCTAGTTAATGCGAGAAAAACCTTGTCTGGTGTTTTTGCCACTCCACAGTGCGTTTGATATGCAGAACCAGCGATATCTTGGCTTTCGTTGGGTTTCAAGCTGAGATATGCATTTTATACGATAATCTTGGTGAGACTTCTGTCCGAAGTATGCAGATTCATCGAGATCGCTCTTTTCGAGCTATTTAATGCGAGAAACACGTTATCTGGTGTTTTCACCACTCCACAGTGCGTTCGCTATGCAGTACCAGCGATATCTTGGTTTTCGTGGGGTTTCAAGCTGAGATATGCATTTTTTACGATAAGCTTGGTGAGACTTCTGTCCGAAGTATGCAGATTCATCGAGATCGCACTTTTCGAGCTATTTAATGCGAGAAACACGATATCTGGTGTTTTCAGCACTCCACAGTGCGTATGACATGCAGAACCGGCGATATCTTGGTTTTCGTGGGGTTTCAAGCTGAGATATGCATTCTCTGCGATAATCTTGGTGAGACTTCTGTCCGAAGTGTGCAGAATCATCGAGATCGCTCTTTTCGAGCTATGTAATGCGAGAAACACGTTTTCTGGGGTTTTCACCACACCACAGTTCGTTGGATATGCAGAACAGGTGATATCTTGTTTTTCAAGGGGTTTCAAGCAGAGATATGCATTTTCTGCGGTAAACTTGGAGAGACTTCTGTCCGAAGTATGCTGAATCATCGAGATAGCACCTTTCGAGCTAGTTAATGCGAGAAAAACCTTATCTGGTGTTTTCACCACTCCACAGTGCGTTTGATATGCAGAACCGGCGATATCTGGGTTTTCGTGGGGTTTCAAGATGAGATATGCATTGTCTGCGATAATCTTGGTGAGACTTCTGTCCGAAGTATGCAGAAACATCGAGATCGCACTTTTCGACCTATTTAATGCGAGAAACACGTTATCTGGTGTTTTCACCACTCCACAGTGCGTTTGATATGCAGAACCAGCGATATCTTGGTTTTCGTGGGGTTTCAAGCTGAGATATGCATTTTTTACGATAATCATGGTGAGACTTCTGTCAGAAGTATGCAGAATCATCGAGATCGCACTTTTCGAGCTATTTAATGCGAGAAACACGATATCTGGTGTTTTCAGCTCTCCACAGTGCGTATGAAATGCAGAACCGGCGATATCTTGGTTTTCGTGGGGTTTCATGCTGAGATATGCATTGTCTGCGATAATCTTGGTGAGACTTCAGTCCGAAGTGTGCAGAATCATCGAGATCGCTCTTTTCGAGCTATTTAATGCGAGAAACACGTTTTCTGGGGTTTTCACCACACCACAGTTCGTTGGATATGCAGAACAGGTGATATCTTGGTTTTCGAGGGGTTTCAAGCTGAGATATGCATCTTCTGCGATAAACTTGGAGAGACTTCTGTCCGAAGTATGCTGAATCATCGAGATCGCTCTTTTCGAGCTATTTAATGCGAGAAACACGTTTTCTGGGGTTTTCACCACACCACAGTTCGTTGGATATGCAGAACAGGTGATATCTTGGTTTTCGAGGGGTTTCAAGCTGAGATATGCATCTTCTGCGATAAACTTGGAGAGACTTCTGTCCGAAGTATGCTGAATCATCGAGATCGCACTTTTCGAGCTATTTAATGCGAGAAAAACGATATCTAGTGTTTTCAGCACTCCACAGTGCGTATGATATGCAGAACCGGCGATATCTTGGTTTTCGTGGGGTGTCAAGCTGAGATATGCATTGTCTGCGATAATCTTGGTGAGACTTCTGTCAGAAGTATGCAGAATCATCGAGATCGCACTTTTCGAGCTATTTAATGCGAGAAACAAGATATCTGGTGTTTTCAGCACTCCACAGTGCGTATGAAATGCAGAACCGGCGATATCTTGGTTTTCGTGGGGTTTCAAGCTGAGATATGCATTGTCTGCGATAATCTTGGTGAGACTTCTGTCCGAAGTGTGCAGAATCATCGAGATCGCACTTTTCGATCTATTTAATGCGAGAAACACGTTTTCTGGGGTTTTCACCACACCACAGTTCGTTGGATATGCAGAACAGGTGATATCTTGGTTTTCGAGGGGTTTCAAGCTGAGATATGCATCTTCTGCGATAAACTTGGAGAGACTTCTGTCCGAAGTATGCTGAATCATCGAGATCGCACTTTTCGAGCTATTTAATGCGTGAAACACGATATCTGGTGTTTTCAGCACTCCACAGTGCGTATGATATGCAGAACCGGCGATATCTTGGTTTTCGTTGGGTTTCAAGCTGAGATATGCATTGTCTGCGATAATCTTGGTGAGACTTCTGTGCGAAGTATGCAGAAACATCGAGATCGCTCTTTTCGACCTATTTAATGCGAGAAACACGTTATCTGGTGTTTTCACCACTCCACAGTGCGTTTGATATGCAGAACCGGCGATATCTTGATTTTCGTGGTGTTTCCAGCTGAGATATGCATTTTCTGCGATAATCTTGGTGAGTCTTCTGTCAGAAGTATGCAGAATCACCGAGATCCCTCTTTTCGAGCTTTTTAATGCGAGATACACGTTATCTGGCTGTTTTCACCACTCCACAGTTCGTTTGATATGCAGAACCGGCGATATCTTGATTTTCGTGGTGTTTCCAGGTGAGATATGCATTTTCTGCGATAATCTAGGTGAGTCTTCTGTCAGAAGTATGCAGAATCATCGAGATCGCTCTTTTCGAGCTAGTTAATGCGAGAAAAACCTTGTCTGGTGTTTTTACCATTCCACAGTGCGTTTGATATGCAGAACCAGCGATATCTTGGCTTTCGTTGGGTTTCAAGCTGAGATATGCATTTTTTACGATAATCTTGGTGAGACTTCTGTCCGAAGTATGCAGATTCATCGCGATCGCCCTTTTCGAGCTGTTTAATGCGAGAAACACGTTATCTGGTGTTTTCACCACTCCACAGTGCGTTTGATATGCAGAACCAGCGATATCTCAGTTTTCGTGGGGTTTCAAGCTGAGATATACACTTTTTACGATAATCTTGGTGAGACTTCTGTCCGAAGTATGCTTAATCACCGAGATCGCTCTATTCGAGCTATTTAATGTGAGAAACACGTTATCTGGTGTTTCCAGCACTCAACACTGCGTCTAATATGCAGAACCAGCGATATCTAGGTTTTCGTGGGGTTTCAAGCAGAGATATGCAATTTCTGCGATAATCTTGGTGAGACATCTGTCCGAAGTATGCTTAATCATCGAGATCGCTCGTTTCGAGCTATTTAATGCGAGAAACACGTTATCTGGTGTTTTCACCACTCCACAGTGCGTATGATATGCAGAACCGACGATATCCTGGTTTTCGTGTGGTTTCAAGCTCAGATATGCATTTTCTGCGATAATCTTGGTGAGACTTCAGTCCGAAGTATGCAGAGTCATCTAGATCGCTCTTTTCGAGCTATTTAATGCGAAAAAACAAGGTTTCTGGTGTTTTCAACATTCCACAGTGCGTTTGATATGCAGAACCGGCGATATCTTGATTTTCGTGGTGTTTCCAGCTGAGATATGCATTTTCTGCGATAATCTTGGTGAGTCTTCTGTCAGAAGTATGCAGAAACACCGAGATCCCTCTTTTCGAGCTTTTTAATGCGAGATACACGTTATCTGGCTGTTTTCACCACTCCACAGTTCGTTTGATATGCAGAACCGGCGATATCTTGATTTTCGTGGTGTTTCCAGGTGAGATATGCATTTTCTGCGATAATCTAGGTGAGTCTTCTGTCAGAAGTATGCAGAATCATCGAGATCGCTCTTTTCGAGCTAGTTAATGCGAGAAAAACCTTGTCTGGTGTTTTTACCATTCCACAGTGCGTTTGATATGCAGAACCAGCGATATCTTGGCTTTCGTTGGGTTTCAAGCTGAGATATGCATTTTTTACGATAATCTTGGTGAGACTTCTGTCCGAAGTATGCAGATTCATCGCGATCGCCCTTTTCGAGCTGTTTAATGCGAGAAACACGTTATCTGGTGTTTTCACCACTCCACAGTGCGTTTGATATGCAGTACCAGCGATATCTTGGTTTTCGTGGGGTTTCAAGCCGAGATATGCATTTTTTACGATAATCTTGGAGAGACTTCTGTCCGAAGTATGCAGATTCATCGAGATCGCTCTTTTCGAGCTATTTAATGCGAGAAACACGTTATCTGGTGTTTTCACCACTCCACAGTGCGTTTGATATGCAGAACCAGCGATATCTCAGTTTTCGTGGGGTTTCAAGCTGAGATATACACTTTTTACGATAATCTTGCTGAGACTTCTGTCCGAAGTATGCTTAATCACCGAGATCGCTCTATTCGAGCTATTTAATGTGAGAAACACGTTATCTGGTGTTTCCAGCACTCAACACTGCGTTTAATATGCAGAACCAGCGATATCTAGGTTTTCGTGGGGTTTCAAGCTGAGATATGCAATTTCTGCGATAATCTTGGTGAGACATCTGTCCGAAGTATGCTTAATCATCGAGATCGCTCGTTTCGAGCTATTTAATGCGAGAAACACGTTATCTGGTGCTTTCACCACTCCACAGTGCGTATGATATGCAGAACCGACGATATCCTGGTTTTCGTGTGGTTTCAAGCTCAGATATGCATTTTCTGCGATAATCTTGGTGAGACTTCAGTCCGAAGTATGCAGAGTCATCTAGATCGCTCTTTTCGAGATATTTAATGCGAAAACACAAGTTTTCTGGTGTTTTCAACATTCCACAGTGCGTTTGATATGCAGAACCGGCGATATCTTGATTTTCGTGGTGTTTCCAGCTGAGATATGCATTTTCTGCGATAATCTTGGTGAGTCTTCTGTCAGAAGTATGCAGAATCACCGAGATCCCTCTTTTCGAGCTTTTTAATGCGAGATGCACGTTATCTGGCTGTTTTCACCACTCCACAGTTCGTTTGATATGCAGAACCGGCGATATCTTGATTTTCGTGGTGTTTCCAGGTGAGATATGCATTTTCTGCGATAATCTAGGTGAGTCTTCTGTCAGAAGTATGCAGAATCATCGAGATCGCTCTTTTCGAGCTAGTTAATGCGAGAAAAACCTTGTCTGGTGTTTTTACCACTCCACAGTGCGTTTGATATGCAGAACCAGCGATATCTTGGCTTTCGTTGGGTTTCAAGCTGAGATATGCATTTTTTACGATAATCTTGGTGAGACTACTGTCCGAAGTATGCAGATTCATCGCGATCACTCTTTTCGAGCTGTTTAATGCGAGAAACACGTTATCTGGTGTTTTCACCACTCCACAGTGCGTTTGATATGCAGTACCAGCGATATCTTGGTTTTCGTGGGGTTTCAAGCCGAGATATGCATTTTCTGCGATAATATTGGTGAGACTTCAGTCAGAAGTATGCAGAATCATCTAGATCGCTCTTCTCGAGCTATTTAATTCGACAAACACGTTTTCTGGTGTATTGACCACTCCACAGTACGTTTGACATGCAGAACCGGCGACATCTTGGATTTCGTCGGGTTTCAAGCTGAGATATGCATTTTCTGCGATAATCTTTGTGTTTCATCTATGAGAAGTATGCAGAATCATCCAGAACGCTCTTTTCGAGCTAGTTAATGCGAGTAACACGTTTTCTGGTGTTTTCACCACCCCACAGTTCGTTGTATATGCAGAACAGGAGATATCTTGGTTTTCGTGGGGTTTCTAGCAGAGATATGCATTATCTGCGATAATCATGGTGAGACTTCTGTTAGAAGTATGCAGAATCATCGAGATCGCACTTTTCGATCTATTTAATGCGAGAAACACGTTGTCTGGTGTTTTCACCACTCCACAGTTGGTTTGATATGCAGAACCGGCGATGTTTGGTTTTCGTCGGGTTTCAAGCTGAGAAATGCATTTTCTGCGATAATCTTGGTGAGACTTCAGTCAGAAGTTTGCAGAAACTTCGAGTTCGCTCTTTTCGAGCAACTTAATGCGAGAAACACGTTATCTGGTTGTTTTCACCACTCCACAGTTCGTTTGATATGCAGAACCGGCGATATCTTGATTTTCGTGGTTTTTCGTGCTGAGATATGCATTTTCAGCGATAATCTTGGTGAGTCTCCTGTCAGAAGTATGCAGAATCATCGAGATCCCTCTTTTCGAGCTATTTAATGCGAGAAACACGTTATCTGGTTGTTTTCACCACTCCACAGTTCGTTTGATATGCAGAACCGGCGAGATCTTGATTTTCGTGGTTTTTCGTGCTGAGATATGCATTTTCAGCGATAATCTTGGTGAGTCTTCTGTCAGAAGTATGCAGAATCATCTAGATCGCTCTTTTCGAGCTATTTAATGCGAGAAACACGTTATCTGGTATTTTCACCACTTCACAGTGCGTTTGATATGCAGAACCGGCGATATCTTGATTTTCGTGGTGTGTCCAGCTGAGATATGCATTTTCTGCGATAATCTTGGTGAGTCTTCTGTCAGAAGTATGCAGAATCTTCGAGATCGCTCATTTCGAGCGAGTTAATGCTAGAAACACGTTATCTGGTGTTTTCACCACTCCACAGTTCGTTGTATATGCAGAACAGGAGATATCTTGGTTTTCGTGGGGTTTCTAGCAGAGATATGCATTATCTGCGATAATCATGGTGAGACTTCTGTTAGAAGTATGCAGAATCATCGAGATCGCACTTTTCGAGCTATTTAATGCGAGAAACACGTTGTCTGGTTTTTTCACCACTCCACAGTTGGTTTGATATGCAGAACCGGCGATGTTTGGTTTTCGTCGGGTTTCAAGCTGAGATATGCATTTTCTGCGATAATCTTGGTGAGACTTCAGTCAGAGGTATGCAGAATCTACGAGATCGCTCATTTCGAGCTAGTTAATGCGAGAAACACGTTATCTGGTGTTTTCACCACTCCACAGTTCGTTGTATATGCAGAACAGGAGATATCTTGGTTTTCGTGGGGTTTCCAGCTGAAATATGCATTTTCTGCGATAATCTTTGTGTTTCATCTATGAGAAGTATGCAGAATCATCCAGAACGCTCTTTTCGATCTATTTAATGCGAGAAACACGTTGTCTGGTGTTTTCACCACTCCACAGTTGGTTTGATATGCAGAACCGGCGATATCTGGGTTTTCGTGGGGTTTCAAGTTGAGATATGCATTTTCTGCGGCAATCTTGGTGAGACTTCAGTCAGAAGTATGCAGAATAATCGAGATCGCTCTTTTCGAGCTACTTAATGCGAGAAACACGTTATCTGGTGTTTTCGGCACTCCACAGTGCGTTTGACATGCAGAACCGGAGATATCTTGGTTACGGTCGGGATTCAAGCTGAGATATGCATTTTCTACGATAATCTTGGCGAGACTTCTGTCAGAAGTATGCAGAATCATCGGGATCGCTCTTTTCGAGCTATTTAATGCGAGAAACACGTTATCTGGTGTTTTCACCACTCCACAGTGCGTTTGATATGCAGAACCGGCGACATCTTGGCTTTCGTCGGGGTTCAAGCTGAGATATGCATTTTCTGCGATAATCTTGGTGAGTCTTCTGTCAGAAGTATGCAGAACCATCTAGATCTCTCTTTTCGAGCTATTTAATGCGAGAAACACGTTTTCTTGTGTTTTCACCACCCCACAGTGCGTTTGATATGCAGAACCGGAGATATCTTGGTTTTCGTGGGGTTTGTAGCTGAGATATGTATTTTCTGCGATAATCTTGGTGAGTCTTCTGTCAGAAGTATGCAGAATCATCTAGATCGCTCTTTTCGAGCTATTTAATGCGAGAAACACGTTTTCTTGTGTTTTCACCACCCCACAGTGCGTTTGATATGCAGAACCGGAGATATCTTGGTTTTCGTGGGGTTTGTAGCTGAGATATGCATTTTCTGCGATAATCTTGGTGAGTCTTCCGTCAGAAGTATGCAGAATCATCTAGATCGCTCTTTTCGAGCTATTTAATGCGAGAAACACGTTTTCTTGTGTTTTCAACACTCCACAGTTCGTTTGATATGCAGAACCGGCGATATCTTGATTTTCGTGGTTTTTCCTGCTGAGATATGCATTTTCAGCGATAATCTTGGTGAGTCTTCTGTCAGAAGTATGCAGAATCTTCGACATCGCTCATTTCGAGCTAGTTAATGCTAGAAACACGTTATCTGGTGTTTTCACCACTACACAGTTCGTTGTATATGCAGAACAGGAGATATCTTGGTTTTCGTGGGGTTTCTAGCAGAGATATGCATTATCTGCGATAATCATGGTGAGACTTCTGTTAGAAGTATGCTGAATCATCGAGATCGCACTTTTCGATCTATTTAATGCGAGAAACACGTTGTCTGGTGTTTTCACCACTCCACAGTTGGTTTGATATGCAGAACCGGCGATGTTTGGTTTTCGTCGGGTTTCAAGCTGAGAAATGCATTTTCTGCGATAATCTTGGTGAGACTCCAGTCAGAAGTATGCAGCATCTTCGAGTTCGCTCTTTTCGAGCAACTTAATGCGAGAAACACGTTATCTGGCTGTTTTCACCACTCCACAGTTCGTTTGATATGCAGAACCGGCGATATCTTGATTTTCGTGGTGTTTCCAGGTGAGATATGCATTTTCTGCGATAATCTAGGTGAGTCTTCTGTCAGAAGTATGCAGAATCATCGAGATCGCTCTTTTCGAGCTAGTTAATGCGAGAAAAACCTTGTCTGGTGTTTTTACCATTCCACAGTGCGTTTGATATGCAGAACCAGCGATATCTTGGCTTTCGTTGGGTTTCAAGCTGAGATATGCATTTTTTACGATAATCTTGGTGAGACTTCTGTCCGAAGTATGCAGATTCATCGCGATCGCCCTTTTCGAGCTGTTTAATGCGAGAAACACGTTATCTGGTGTTTTCACCACTCCACAGTGCGTTTGATATGCAGTACCAGCGATATCTTGGTTTTCGTGGGGTTTCAAGCCGAGATATGCATTTTTTACGATAATCTTGGAGAGACTTCTGTCCGAAGTATGCAGATTCATCGAGATCGCTCTTTTCGAGCTATTTAATGCGAGAAACACGTTATCTGGTGTTTTCACCACTCCACAGTGCGTTTGATATGCAGAACCAGCGATATCTCAGTTTTCGTGGGGTTTCAAGCTGAGATATACACTTTTTACGATAATCTTGCTGAGACTTCTGTCCGAAGTATGCTTAATCACCGAGATCGCTCTATTCGAGCTATTTAATGTGAGAAACACGTTATCTGGTGTTTCCAGCACTCAACACTGCGTTTAATATGCAGAACCAGCGATATCTAGGTTTTCGTGGGGTTTCAAGCTGAGATATGCAATTTCTGCGATAATCTTGGTGAGACATCTGTCCGAAGTATGCTTAATCATCGAGATCGCTCGTTTCGAGCTATTTAATGCGAGAAACACGTTATCTGGTGCTTTCACCACTCCACAGTGCGTATGATATGCAGAACCGACGATATCCTGGTTTTCGTGTGGTTTCAAGCTCAGATATGCATTTTCTGCGATAATCTTGGTGAGACTTCAGTCCGAAGTATGCAGAGTCATCTAGATCGCTCTTTTCGAGATATTTAATGCGAAAACACAAGTTTTCTGGTGTTTTCAACATTCCACAGTGCGTTTGATATGCAGAACCGGCGATATCTTGATTTTCGTGGTGTTTCCAGCTGAGATATGCATTTTCTGCGATAATCTTGGTGAGTCTTCTGTCAGAAGTATGCAGAATCACCGAGATCCCTCTTTTCGAGCTTTTTAATGCGAGATGCACGTTATCTGGCTGTTTTCACCACTCCACAGTTCGTTTGATATGCAGAACCGGCGATATCTTGATTTTCGTGGTGTTTCCAGGTGAGATATGCATTTTCTGCGATAATCTAGGTGAGTCTTCTGTCAGAAGTATGCAGAATCATCGAGATCGCTCTTTTCGAGCTAGTTAATGCGAGAAAAACCTTGTCTGGTGTTTTTACCACTCCACAGTGCGTTTGATATGCAGAACCAGCGATATCTTGGCTTTCGTTGGGTTTCAAGCTGAGATATGCATTTTTTACGATAATCTTGGTGAGACTACTGTCCGAAGTATGCAGATTCATCGCGATCACTCTTTTCGAGCTGTTTAATGCGAGAAACACGTTATCTGGTGTTTTCACCACTCCACAGTGCGTTTGATATGCAGTACCAGCGATATCTTGGTTTTCGTGGGGTTTCAAGCCGAGATATGCATTTTCTGCGATAATATTGGTGAGACTTCAGTCAGAAGTATGCAGAATCATCTAGATCGCTCTTCTCGAGCTATTTAATTCGACAAACACGTTTTCTGGTGTATTGACCACTCCACAGTACGTTTGACATGCAGAACCGGCGACATCTTGGATTTCGTCGGGTTTCAAGCTGAGATATGCATTTTCTGCGATAATCTTTGTGTTTCATCTATGAGAAGTATGCAGAATCATCCAGAACGCTCTTTTCGAGCTAGTTAATGCGAGTAACACGTTTTCTGGTGTTTTCACCACCCCACAGTTCGTTGTATATGCAGAACAGGAGATATCTTGGTTTTCGTGGGGTTTCTAGCAGAGATATGCATTATCTGCGATAATCATGGTGAGACTTCTGTTAGAAGTATGCAGAATCATCGAGATCGCACTTTTCGATCTATTTAATGCGAGAAACACGTTGTCTGGTGTTTTCACCACTCCACAGTTGGTTTGATATGCAGAACCGGCGATGTTTGGTTTTCGTCGGGTTTCAAGCTGAGAAATGCATTTTCTGCGATAATCTTGGTGAGACTTCAGTCAGAAGTTTGCAGAAACTTCGAGTTCGCTCTTTTCGAGCAACTTAATGCGAGAAACACGTTATCTGGTTGTTTTCACCACTCCACAGTTCGTTTGATATGCAGAACCGGCGATATCTTGATTTTCGTGGTTTTTCGTGCTGAGATATGCATTTTCAGCGATAATCTTGGTGAGTCTCCTGTCAGAAGTATGCAGAATCATCGAGATCCCTCTTTTCGAGCTATTTAATGCGAGAAACACGTTATCTGGTTGTTTTCACCACTCCACAGTTCGTTTGATATGCAGAACCGGCGAGATCTTGATTTTCGTGGTTTTTCGTGCTGAGATATGCATTTTCAGCGATAATCTTGGTGAGTCTTCTGTCAGAAGTATGCAGAATCATCTAGATCGCTCTTTTCGAGCTATTTAATGCGAGAAACACGTTATCTGGTATTTTCACCACTTCACAGTGCGTTTGATATGCAGAACCGGCGATATCTTGATTTTCGTGGTGTGTCCAGCTGAGATATGCATTTTCTGCGATAATCTTGGTGAGTCTTCTGTCAGAAGTATGCAGAATCTTCGAGATCGCTCATTTCGAGCGAGTTAATGCTAGAAACACGTTATCTGGTGTTTTCACCACTCCACAGTTCGTTGTATATGCAGAACAGGAGATATCTTGGTTTTCGTGGGGTTTCTAGCAGAGATATGCATTATCTGCGATAATCATGGTGAGACTTCTGTTAGAAGTATGCAGAATCATCGAGATCGCACTTTTCGAGCTATTTAATGCGAGAAACACGTTGTCTGGTTTTTTCACCACTCCACAGTTGGTTTGATATGCAGAACCGGCGATGTTTGGTTTTCGTCGGGTTTCAAGCTGAGATATGCATTTTCTGCGATAATCTTGGTGAGACTTCAGTCAGAGGTATGCAGAATCTACGAGATCGCTCATTTCGAGCTAGTTAATGCGAGAAACACGTTATCTGGTGTTTTCACCACTCCACAGTTCGTTGTATATGCAGAACAGGAGATATCTTGGTTTTCGTGGGGTTTCCAGCTGAAATATGCATTTTCTGCGATAATCTTTGTGTTTCATCTATGAGAAGTATGCAGAATCATCCAGAACGCTCTTTTCGATCTATTTAATGCGAGAAACACGTTGTCTGGTGTTTTCACCACTCCACAGTTGGTTTGATATGCAGAACCGGCGATATCTGGGTTTTCGTGGGGTTTCAAGTTGAGATATGCATTTTCTGCGGCAATCTTGGTGAGACTTCAGTCAGAAGTATGCAGAATAATCGAGATCGCTCTTTTCGAGCTACTTAATGCGAGAAACACGTTATCTGGTGTTTTCGGCACTCCACAGTGCGTTTGACATGCAGAACCGGAGATATCTTGGTTACGGTCGGGATTCAAGCTGAGATATGCATTTTCTACGATAATCTTGGCGAGACTTCTGTCAGAAGTATGCAGAATCATCGGGATCGCTCTTTTCGAGCTATTTAATGCGAGAAACACGTTATCTGGTGTTTTCACCACTCCACAGTGCGTTTGATATGCAGAACCGGCGACATCTTGGCTTTCGTCGGGGTTCAAGCTGAGATATGCATTTTCTGCGATAATCTTGGTGAGTCTTCTGTCAGAAGTATGCAGAACCATCTAGATCTCTCTTTTCGAGCTATTTAATGCGAGAAACACGTTTTCTTGTGTTTTCACCACCCCACAGTGCGTTTGATATGCAGAACCGGAGATATCTTGGTTTTCGTGGGGTTTGTAGCTGAGATATGTATTTTCTGCGGTAATCTTGGTGAGTCTTCTGTCAGAAGTATGCAGAATCATCTAGATCGCTCTTTTCGAGCTATTTAATGCGAGAAACACGTTTTCTTGTGTTTTCACCACCCCACAGTGCGTTTGATATGCAGAACCGGAGATATCTTGGTTTTCGTGGGGTTTGTAGCTGAGATATGCATTTTCTGCGATAATCTTGGTGAGTCTTCCGTCAGAAGTATGCAGAATCATCTAGATCGCTCTTTTCGAGCTATTTAATGCGAGAAACACGTTTTCTTGTGTTTTCAACACTCCACAGTTCGTTTGATATGCAGAACCGGCGATATCTTGATTTTCGTGGTTTTTCCTGCTGAGATATGCATTTTCAGCGATAATCTTGGTGAGTCTTCTGTCAGAAGTATGCAGAATCTTCGACATCGCTCATTTCGAGCTAGTTAATGCTAGAAACACGTTATCTGGTGTTTTCACCACTACACAGTTCGTTGTATATGCAGAACAGGAGATATCTTGGTTTTCGTGGGGTTTCTAGCAGAGATATGCATTATCTGCGATAATCATGGTGAGACTTCTGTTAGAAGTATGCTGAATCATCGAGATCGCACTTTTCGATCTATTTAATGCGAGAAACACGTTGTCTGGTGTTTTCACCACTCCACAGTTGGTTTGATATGCAGAACCGGCGATGTTTGGTTTTCGTCGGGTTTCAAGCTGAGAAATGCATTTTCTGCGATAATCTTGGTGAGACTCCAGTCAGAAGTATGCAGCATCTTCGAGTTCGCTCTTTTCGAGCAACTTAATGCGAGAAACACGTTATCTGGTTGTTTTCACCACTCCACAGTTCGTTTGATATGCAGAACCGGCGATATCTTGATTTTCGTGGTTTTTCGTGCTGAGATATGCATTTTCAGCGATAATCTTGGTAAGTCTTCTGTCAGAAGTATGCAGAATCATCGAGATCCCTCTTTTCGAGCTATTTAATGAGAGAAACACGTTATCTGGTTGTTTTTACCACTCCACAGTTCGTTTGATATGCAGAACCGGCGATATCTTGATTTTCGTGGTGTGTCCAGCTGAGATATGCATTTTCTGCGATAATCTTGGTGAGTCTTCTGTCAGAAGTATGCAGAATCATCGAGATCGCTCATTTCGAGCTAGTTAATGCGAGAAACACGTTATCTGGTGTTTTCACCACTCCACAGTTCGTTGTATATGCAGAACAGGAGATATCTTGGTTTTCGTGGGGTTTCTAGCAGAGATATGCATTTTCTGCGATAATCTATGTGAGTCTTCTGCCAGAAGTATGCAGAATCATCTAGATCGCTCTTTTCGAGCTATTTAATGCGAGAAACACGATATCTGGTGTTTTCAGCACTCCACAGTGCGTATGATATGCAGAACCGGCGATATCTTGGTTTTCGTGGGGTTTCAAGCTGAAATATGCATTTTCTGCGATAATCTTGGTGAGACTTCAGTCAGAAGTATGCAGAATCGTCGAGATCGCTCATTTCGAGCTAGTTAATGCGAGAAACACGTTATCTGGTGTTTTCCCCACTCCACAGTTCGTTGTATATGCAGAACAGGAGATATCTTGGTTTTCGTGGGGTTTCTAGCAGAGATATGCATTTTCTGCGATAATCTAGATGAGTCTTCTGCCAGAAGTATGCAGAATCATCTTAATCGCTCTTTTCGAGCTATTTAATGCGAGAAACACGATATCTGGTGTTTTCAGCACTCCACAGTGCGTATGATATGCAGAACCGGCGATATCTTGGTTTTCGTGGGGTTTCAAGCTGAAATATGCATTTTCTGCGATAATCTTGGTGAGACTTCAGTCAGAAGTATGCAGAATCTTCGAGATCGCTCATTTCGAGCTAGTTAATGCGAGAAACACGTTATCTGGTGTTTTCACCACTCCACAGTACGTTGTATATGCAGAACAGGAGATATCTTGGTTTTCGTGGGGTTTCTAGCAGAGATATGCATTTTCTGCGATAATCTAGGTGAGTCTTCTGCCAGAAGTATGCAGAATCTTCGAGATCGTTCTTTTCGAGCAACTTAATGCGAGAAACACGATATATGGTTGTTTTCACCACTCCACAGTGCGTTTAATATGCAGAACCGGCGACATCTTGGCTGTCGTAGGGTATCAAGCTGAGATATGCATTTTCTGCGATAATCATGGTGAGACTTCTGTCAGAAGTATGCAGAATCATCGGGATCGCTCTTTTCGAGCTATTTAATGCGAGAAACACGTTTTCTGGGGTTTTCACCACTCCACAGTTCGTTGGATATGCAGAACAGGAGATATCTTGGTTTTCGTGGGGTTTCTAGCAGAGATATGCATTTTCTGCGATAATCATGGTGAGACTTCTGTTAGAAGTATGCAGAATCATCGAGATCGCACATTTCGATCTATTTAATGCGAGAAACACGTTATCTGGTGTTTTCACCACTCCACAGTGCGTTTGATATGCAGAACCAGCGATATCTTGGTTTTCGTGGGGTTTCAAGCTGAGATATGCATTTTTTACGATAATCATGGTGAGAATTCTGTCCGAAGTATGCAGAATCATCGAGATCGCACTTTTCGTGCTATTTAATGCGAGAAACAGGATATCTGGTGTTTTCAGCACTCCACAGTGCGTATGATATGCAGAACCGGCGATATCTTGATTTTCGTGGTTTTTCGTGCTGAGATATGCATTTTCAGCGATAATCTTGGTGAGTCTTCTGTCAGAAGTATGCATAATCATCGAGATCCCTCTTTTCGAGCTATTTAATGCGAGAAACACGTTATCTGGTTGTTTTCACCACTCCACAGTTCGTTTGATATGCAGAACCGGCGATATCTTGATTTTCGTGGTTTTTCGTGCTGAGATATGCATTTTCAGCGATAATCTTGGTGAGTCTTCTGTCAGAAGTATGCAGAATCATCTAGATCGCTCTTTTCGAGCTATTTAATGCGAGAAACACGTTATCTGGTATTTTCACCACTTCACAGTGCGTTTGATATGCAGAACCGGCGATATCTTGATTTTCGTGGTGTGTCCAGCTGAGATATGCATTTTCTGCGATAATCTTGGTGAGTCTTCTGTCAGAAGTATGCAGAATCATCGAGATCCCTCTTTTCGAGCTATTTAATGCGAGAAACACGTTATCTGGTTGTTTTCACCACTCCACAGTTCGTTTGATATGCAGAACCGGCGATATCTTGATTTTCGTGGTTTTTCGTGCTGAGATATGCATTTTCAGCGATAATCTTGGTGAGTCTTCTGTCAGATGTATGCAGAATCTTCGAGATCACTCATTTCGAGCGAGTTAATGCTAGAAACACGTTATCTGGTGTTTTCACCACTCCACAGTTCGTTGTATATGCAGAACAGGAGATATCTTGGTTTTCGTGGGGTTTCTAGCAGAGATATGCATTATCTGCGATAATCTTGGTGAGTCTTCCGTCAGAAGTATGCAGAATCATCTAGATCGCTCTTTTCGAGCTATTTAATGCGAGAAACACGTTTTCTTGTGTTTTCAACACTCCACAGTTCGTTTGATATGCAGAACCGGCGATATCTTGATTTTCGTGGTTTTTCCTGCTGAGATATGCATTTTCAGCGATAATCTTGGTGAGTCTTCTGTCAGAAGTATGCAGAATCTTCGACATCGCTCATTTCGAGCTAGTTAATGCTAGAAACACGTTATCTGGTGTTTTCACCACTACACAGTTCGTTGTATATGCAGAACAGGAGATATCTTGGTTTTCGTGGGGTTTCTAGCAGAGATATGCATTATCTGCGATAATCATGGTGAGACTTCTGTTAGAAGTATGCTGAATCATCTAGATCGCACTTTTCGATCTATTTAATGCGAGAAACACGTTGTCTGGTGTTTTCACCACTCCACAGTTGGTTTGATATGCAGAACCGGCGATGTTTGGTTTTCGTCGGGTTTCAAGCTGAGAAATGCATTTTCTGCGATAATCTTGGTGAGACTTCAGTCAGAAGTATGCAGAATCTTCGAGTTCGCTCTTTTCGCTCAACTTAATGCGAGAAACACGTTATCTGGTTGTTTTCACCACTCCACAGTTCGTTTGATATGCAGAACCGGCGATATCTTGATTTTCGTGGTTTTTCGTGCTGAGATATGCATTTTCAGCGATAATCTTGGTGAGTCTTCTGTCAGAAGTATGCAGAATCATCGAGATCCCTCTTTTCGAGCTATTTAATGAGAGAAACACGTTATCTGGTTGTTTTCACCACTCCACAGTTCGTTTGATATGCAGAACCGGCGATATCTTGATTTTCGTGGTTTTTCGTGCTGAGATATGCATTTTCAGCGATAATCCTGGTGAGTCTTCTGTCAGAAGTATGCAGAATCATCTAGATCGCTCTTTTCGAGCTATTTAATGCGAGAAACACGTTATCTGGTATTTTCACCACTCCACAGTGCGTTTGATATGCAGAACCGGCGATATCTTGATTTTCGTGGTGTGTCCAGCTGAGATATGCATTTTCTGCGATAATCTTGGTGAGTCTTCTGTCAGAAGTATGCAGAATCATCGAGATCGCTCATTTCGAGCTAGTTAATGCGAGAAACACGTTATCTGGTGTTTTCACCACTCCACAGTTCGTTGTATATGCAGAACAGGAGATATCTTGGTTTTCGTGGGGTTTCTAGCAGAGATATGCATTTTCTGCGATAATCTATGTGAGTCTTCTGCCAGAAGTATGCAGAATCATCTAGATCGCTCTTTTCGAGCTATTTAATGCGAGAAACACGATATCTGGTGTTTTCAGCACTCCACAGTGCGTATGATATGCAGAACCGGCGATATCTTGGTTTTCGTGGGGTTTCAAGCTGAAATATGCATTTTCTGCGATAATCTTGGTGAGACTTCAGTCAGAAGTATGCAGAATCGTCGAGATCGCTCATTTCGAGCTAGTTAATGCGAGAAACACGTTATCTGGTGTTTTCCCCACTCCACAGTTCGTTGTATATGCAGAACAGGAGATATCTTGGTTTTCGTGGGGTTTCTAGCAGAGATATGCATTTTCTGCGATAATCTAGATGAGTCTTCTGCCAGAAGTATGCAGAATCATCTTAATCGCTCTTTTCGAGCTATTTAATGCGAGAAACACGATATCTGGTGTTTTCAGCACTCCACAGTGCGTATGATATGCAGAACCGGCGATATCTTGGTTTTCGTGGGGTTTCAAGCTGAAATATGCATTTTCTGCGATAATCTTGGTGAGACTTCAGTCAGAAGTATGCAGAATCTTCGAGATCGCTCATTTCGAGCTAGTTAATGCGAGAAACACGTTATCTGGTGTTTTCACCACTCCACAGTACGTTGTATATGCAGAACAGGAGATATCTTGGTTTTCGTGGGGTTTCTAGCAGAGATATGCATTTTCTGCGATAATCTAGGTGAGTCTTCTGCCAGAAGTATGCAGAATCTTCGAGATCGTTCTTTTCGAGCAACTTAATGCGAGAAACACGATATATGGTTGTTTTCACCACTCCACAGTGCGTTTAATATGCAGAACCGGCGACATCTTGGCTGTCGTAGGGTATCAAGCTGAGATATGCATTTTCTGCGATAATCATGGTGAGACTTCTGTCAGAAGTATGCAGAATCATCGGGATCGCTCTTTTCGAGCTATTTAATGCGAGAAACACGTTTTCTGGGGTTTTCACCACTCCACAGTTCGTTGGATATGCAGAACAGGAGATATCTTGGTTTTCGTGGGGTTTCTAGCAGAGATATGCATTTTTTACGATAATCATGGTGAGAATTCTGTCCGAAGTATGCAGAATCATCGAGATCGCACTTTTCGTGCTATTTAATGCGAGAAACAGGATATCTGGTGTTTTCAGCACTCCACAGTGCGTATGATATGCAGAACCGGCGATATCTTGATTTTCGTGGTTTTTCGTGCTGAGATATGCATTTTCAGCGATAATCTTGGTGAGTCTTCTGTCAGAAGTATGCAGAATCATCGAGATCCCTCTTTTCGAGCTATTTAATGCGAGAAACACGTTATCTGGTTGTTTTCACCACTCCACAGTTCGTTTGATATGCAGAACCGGCGATATCTTGATTTTCGTGGTTTTTCGTGCTGAGATATGCATTTTCAGCGATAATCTTGGTGAGTCTTCTGTCAGAAGTATGCAGAATCATCTAGATCGCTCTTTTCGAGCTATTTAATGCGAGAAACACGTTATCTGGTATTTTCACCACTTCACAGTGCGTTTGATATGCAGAACCGGCGATATCTTGATTTTCGTGGTGTGTCCAGCTGAGATATGCATTTTCTGCGATAATCTTGGTGAGTCTTCTGTCAGAAGTATGCAGAATCATCGAGATCCCTCTTTTCGAGCTATTTAATGCGAGAAACACGTTATCTGGTTGTTTTCACCACTCCACAGTTCGTTTGATATGCAGAACCGGCGATATCTTGATTTTCGTGGTTTTTCGTGCTGAGATATGCATTTTCAGCGATAATCTTGGTGAGTCTTCTGTCAGATGTATGCAGAATCTTCGAGATCACTCATTTCGAGCGAGTTAATGCTAGAAACACGTTATCTGGTGTTTTCACCACTCCACAGTTCGTTGTATATGCAGAACAGGAGATATCTTGGTTTTCGTGGGGTTTCTAGCAGAGATATGCATTATCTGCGATAATCTTGGTGAGTCTTCCGTCAGAAGTATGCAGAATCATCTAGATCGCTCTTTTCGAGCTATTTAATGCGAGAAACACGTTTTCTTGTGTTTTCAACACTCCACAGTTCGTTTGATATGCAGAACCGGCGATATCTTGATTTTCGTGGTTTTTCCTGCTGAGATATGCATTATCTGCGATAATCATGGTGAGACTTCTGTTAGAAGTATGCTGAATCATCTAGATCGCACTTTTCGATCTATTTAATGCGAGAAACACGTTGTCTGGTGTTTTCACCACTCCACAGTTGGTTTGATATGCAGAACCGGCGATGTTTGGTTTTCGTCGGGTTTCAAGCTGAGAAATGCATTTTCTGCGATAATCTTGGTGAGACTTCAGTCAGAAGTATGCAGAATCTTCGAGTTCGCTCTTTTCGCTCAACTTAATGCGAGAAACACGTTATCTGGTTGTTTTCACCACTCCACAGTTCGTTTGATATGCAGAACCGGCGATATCTTGATTTTCGTGGTTTTTCGTGCTGAGATATGCATTTTCAGCGATAATCTTGGTGAGTCTTCTGTCAGAAGTATGCAGAATCATCGAGATCCCTCTTTTCGAGCTATTTAATGAGAGAAACACGTTATCTGGTTGTTTTCACCACTCCACAGTTCGTTTGATATGCAGAACCGGCGATATCTTGATTTTCGTGGTTTTTCGTGCTGAGATATGCATTTTCAGCGATAATCCTGGTGAGTCTTCTGTCAGAAGTATGCAGAATCATCTAGATCGCTCTTTTCGAGCTATTTAATGCGAGAAACACGTTATCTGGTATTTTCACCACTCCACAGTGCGTTTGATATGCAGAACCGGCGATATCTTGATTTTCGTGGTGTGTCCAGCTGAGATATGCATTTTCTGCGATAATCTTGGTGAGTCTTCTGTCAGAAGTATGCAGAATCATCGAGATCGCTCATTTCGAGCTAGTTAATGCGAGAAACACGTTATCTGGTGTTTTCACCACTCCACAGTTCGTTGTATATGCAGAACAGGAGATATCTTGGTTTTCGTGGGGTTTCTAGCAGAGATATGCATTTTCTGCGATAATCTATGTGAGTCTTCTGCCAGAAGTATGCAGAATCATCTAGATCGCTCTTTTCGAGCTATTTAATGCGAGAAACACGATATCTGGTGTTTTCAGCACTCCACAGTGCGTATGATATGCAGAACCGGCGATATCTTGGTTTTCGTGGGGTTTCAAGCTGAAATATGCATTTTCTGCGATAATCTTGGTGAGACTTCAGTCAGAAGTATGCAGAATCGTCGAGATCGCTCATTTCGAGCTAGTTAATGCGAGAAACACGTTATCTGGTGTTTTCCCCACTCCACAGTTCGTTGTATATGCAGAACAGGAGATATCTTGGTTTTCGTGGGGTTTCTAGCAGAGATATGCATTTTCTGCGATAATCTAGATGAGTCTTCTGCCAGAAGTATGCAGAATCATCTTAATCGCTCTTTTCGAGCTATTTAATGCGAGAAACACGATATCTGGTGTTTTCAGCACTCCACAGTGCGTATGATATGCAGAACCGGCGATATCTTGGTTTTCGTGGGGTTTCAAGCTGAAATATGCATTTTCTGCGATAATCTTGGTGAGACTTCAGTCAGAAGTATGCAGAATCTTCGAGATCGCTCATTTCGAGCTAGTTAATGCGAGAAACACGTTATCTGGTGTTTTCACCACTCCACAGTACGTTGTATATGCAGAACAGGAGATATCTTGGTTTTCGTGGGGTTTCTAGCAGAGATATGCATTTTCTGCGATAATCTAGGTGAGTCTTCTGCCAGAAGTATGCAGAATCTTCGAGATCGTTCTTTTCGAGCAACTTAATGCGAGAAACACGATATATGGTTGTTTTCACCACTC
Source organism: Anthophora plumipes (assembly GCA_951804975.1). Lineage (NCBI taxonomy): Eukaryota > Metazoa > Arthropoda > Insecta > Hymenoptera > Apidae > Anthophora > Anthophora plumipes. Next base: position 1,677,953 of record CATORF010000356.1, on the reverse strand, counting down.
CACAGTGCGTTTAATATGCAGAACCGGCGACATCTTGGCTGTCGTAGGGTATCAAGCTGAGATATGCATTTTCTGCGATAATCATGGTGAGACTTCTGTCAGAAGTATGCAGAATCATCGGGATCGCTCTTTTCGAGCTATTTAATGCGAGAAACACGTTTTCTGGGGTTTTCACCACTCCACAGTTCGTTGGATATGCAGAACAGGAGATATCTTGGTTTTCGTGGGGTTTCTAGCAGAGATATGCATTTTCTGCGATAATCATGGTGAGACTTCTGTTAGAAGTATGCAGAATCATCGAGATCGCACATTTCGATCTATTTAATGCGAGAAACACGTTATCTGGTGTTTTCACCACTCCACAGTGCGTTTGATATGCAGAACCAGCGATATCTTGGTTTTCGTGGGGTTTCAAGCTGAGATATGCATTTTTTACGATAATCATGGTGAGAATTCTGTCCGAAGTATGCAGAATCATCGAGATCGCACTTTTCGTGCTATTTAATGCGAGAAACAGGATATCTGGTGTTTTCAGCACTCCACAGTGCGTATGATATGCAGAACCGGCGATATCTTGATTTTCGTGGTTTTTCGTGCTGAGATATGCATTTTCAGCGATAATCTTGGTGAGTCTTCTGTCAGAAGTATGCAGAATCATCGAGATCCCTCTTTTCGAGCTATTTAATGCGAGAAACACGTTATCTGGTTGTTTTCACCACTCCACAGTTCGTTTGATATGCAGAACCGGCGATATCTTGATTTTCGTGGTTTTTCGTGCTGAGATATGCATTTTCAGCGATAATCTTGGTGAGTCTTCTGTCAGAAGTATGCAGAATCATCTAGATCGCTCTTTTCGAGCTATTTAATGCGAGAAACACGTTATCTGGTATTTTCACCACTTCACAGTGCGTTTGATATGCAGAACCGGCGATATCTTGATTTTCGTGGTGTGTCCAGCTGAGATATGCATTTTCTGCGATAATCTTGGTGAGTCTTCTGTCAGAAGTATGCAGAATCATCGAGATCCCTCTTTTCGAGCTATTTAATGCGAGAAACACGTTATCTGGTTGTTTTCACCACTCCACAGTTCGTTTGATATGCAGAACCGGCGATATCTTGATTTTCGTGGTTTTTCGTGCTGAGATATGCATTTTCAGCGATAATCTTGGTGAGTCTTCTGTCAGATGTATGCAGAATCTTCGAGATCACTCATTTCGAGCGAGTTAATGCTAGAAACACGTTATCTGGTGTTTTCACCACTCCACAGTTCGTTGTATATGCAGAACAGGAGATATCTTGGTTTTCGTGGGGTTTCTAGCAGAGATATGCATTATCTGCGATAATCTTGGTGAGTCTTCCGTCAGAAGTATGCAGAATCATCTAGATCGCTCTTTTCGAGCTATTTAATGCGAGAAACACGTTTTCTTGTGTTTTCAACACTCCACAGTTCGTTTGATATGCAGAACCGGCGATATCTTGATTTTCGTGGTTTTTCCTGCTGAGATATGCATTTTCAGCGATAATCTTGGTGAGTCTTCTGTCAGAAGTATGCAGAATCTTCGACATCGCTCATTTCGAGCTAGTTAATGCTAGAAACACGTTATCTGGTGTTTTCACCACTACACAGTTCGTTGTATATGCAGAACAGGAGATATCTTGGTTTTCGTGGGGTTTCTAGCAGAGATATGCATTATCTGCGATAATCATGGTGAGACTTCTGTTAGAAGTATGCTGAATCATCTAGATCGCACTTTTCGATCTATTTAATGCGAGAAACACGTTGTCTGGTGTTTTCACCACTCCACAGTTGGTTTGATATGCAGAACCGGCGATGTTTGGTTTTCGTCGGGTTTCAAGCTGAGAAATGCATTTTCTGCGATAATCTTGGTGAGACTTCAGTCAGAAGTATGCAGAATCTTCGAGTTCGCTCTTTTCGCTCAACTTATTGCGAGAAACACGTTATCTGGTTGTTTTCACCACTCCACAGTTCGTTTGATATGCAGAACCGGCGATATCTTGATTTTCGTGGTTTTTCGTGCTGAGATATGCATTATCTGCGATAATCATGGTGAGTCTTCTGTCAGAAGTATGCAGAATCATCTAGATCGCTCTTTTCGAGCTATTTAATGCGAGAAACACGTTATCTGGTATTTTCACCACTCCACAGTGCGTTTGATATGCAGAACCGGCGATATCTTGATTTTCGTGGTGTGTCCAGCTGAGATATGCATTTTCTGCGATAATCTTGGTGAGTCTTCTGTCAGAAGTATGCAGAATCATCGAGATCGCTCATTTCGAGCTAGTTAATGCGAGAAACACGTTATCTGGTGTTTTCACCACTCCACAGTTCGTTGTATATGCAGAACAGGAGATATCTTGGTTTTCGTGGGGTTTCTAGCAGAGATATGCATTTTCTGCGATAATCTATGTGAGTCTTCTGCCAGAAGTATGCAGAATCATCTAGATCGCTCTTTTCGAGCTATTTAATGCGAGAAACACGATATCTGGTGTTTTCAGCACTCCACAGTGCGTATGATATGCAGAACCGGAGATATCTTGGTTTTCGTGGGGTTTCAAGCTGAAATATGCATTTTCTGCGATAATCTTGGTGAGACTTCAGTCAGAAGTATGCAGAATCGTCGAGATCGCTCATTTCGAGCTAGTTAATGCGAGAAACACGTTATCTGGTGTTTTCCCCACTCCACAGTTCGTTGTATATGCAGAACAGGAGATATCTTGGTTTTCGTGGGGTTTCTAGCAGAGATATGCATTTTCTGCGATAATCTAGATGAGTCTTCTGCCAGAAGTATGCAGAATCATCTAGATCGCTCTTTTCGAGCTATTTAATGCGAGAAACACGATATCTGGTGTATTCAGCACTCCACAGTGCGTATGATATGCAGAACCGGCGGTATCTTGGTTTTCGTGGTGTTTCCAGCTGAGATATGCATTTTCTGCGATAAACTTGGTGAGTCTTCTGTCAGAAGTATGCAGAATCATCGAGATCCCTCTTTTCGAGCTATTTAATGCGAGAAACACGTTAATTGGTGTTTTCACCACTCCACAGTGCGTTTGATATGCGGAACCATCGACATCTTGGATTTCGTCGGGTTTCAAGCTGAGACATGCATTTTCTGCGATAATCTTGGTGAGTCTTCTGTCAGAAGTATGCAGAATCATCGGGATCCCTCTTTTCGAGCTATTTAATGCGAGAAACACGTTATCTGGTTGTTTTCACCACTCCACAGTTCGTTTGATATGCAGAACCGGCGATATCTTGATTCTCGTGGTTTTTCGTGCTGAGATATGCATTTTCAGCGATAATCTTGGTGAGTCTTCTGTCAGAAGTATGCAGAATCTTCGAGATCGCTCATTTCGAGCGAGTTAATGCTAGAAACACGTTATCTGCTGTTTTCACCACTCCACAGTTCGTTGTATATGCAGAACAGGAGATATCTTGGTTTTCGTGGGGTTTCTAGCAGAGATATGCATTATCTGCGATAATCATGGTGAGACTTCTGTTAGAAGTATGCAGAATCATCGAGATCCCTCTTTTCGAGCTATTTAATGCGAGAAACACGTTTTCTGGGGTTTTCACCACACCACAGTTCGTTGGATATGCAGAACAGGTGATATCTTGGTTTTCGTGGGGTTTCAAGCTGAGATATGCACTTTTTACGATAATCTTGGTGAGACTTCTGTCCGAAGTATGCTTAATCATCGAGATCGCTCTATTCGAACTATTTAATGCGACAAAACGTTATCTGGTGTTTTCAGCACTCCACAGTGCGTTTGATATGCAGAACCAGTGATACCTCAGTTTTCGTGGGGTTTCAAGCTGAGATATGCATTTTCTACGATAATCTTGGTGAGACTTCTCTCAGAAGGATGCAGAATCTTCGAGATCGCTCTTTTCGAGCTACTTAATGCGAGATACACGTTATCTGGTGTTTTCACCACTCCACAGTGCGTTTGACATGCAGTACCGGCGACATCTTGGATTTCGTCGGGGTTCAAGCTGAGATATGCATTTTCTGCGATAATCTTGGTGAGTCTTCTGTCAGAAGTATGCAGAATCATCGAGATCCCTCTTTTCGAGCTATTTAATGCGAGAAACACGTTATCTGGTTGTTTTCACCACTCCACAGTTCGTTTGATATGCAGAACCGGCGATATCTTGATTTTCGTGGTTTTTCGTGCTGAGATATGCATTTTCAGCGATAATCTTGGTGAGTCTTCTGTCAGAAGTATGCAGAATCTTCGTGATCGCTCATTTCGAGCGAGTTAATGCTAGAAACACGTTATCTGGTGTTTTCACCACTCCACAGTTCGTTGTATATGCAGAACAGGAGATATCTTGGTTTTCGTGGGGTTTCAAGCTGAGATATGCATTTTCTGCGATAATCTTGGCGAGACTTCTGTCAGAAGTATGCAGAATCATCGGGATCGCTCTTTTCGAGCTATTTAATGCGAGAATCACGTTATCTGGTGTTTTCACCACTCCACAGTGCGTTTGATATGCAGAACCGGCGACATCTTGGCTTTCGTCGGGGTTCAAGCTGAGATATGCATTTTCTGCGATAATCTTGGTGAGTCTTCTGTCAGAAGTATGCAGAACCATCTAGATCTCTCTTTTCGAGCTATTTAATGCGAGAAACACGTTTTCTTGTGTTTTCACCACCCCACAGTGCGTTTGATATGCAGAACCGGAGATATCTTGGTTTTCGTGGGGTTTGTAGCTGAGATATGCATTTTCTGCGATAATCTTGGTGAGTCTTCTGTCAGAAGTATGCAGAATCATCTAGATCGCTCTTTTCGAGCTATTTAATGCGAGAAACACGTTTTCTTGTGTTTTCACCACCCCACAGTGCGTTTGATATGCAGAACCGGAGATATCTTGGTTTTCGTGGGGTTTGTAGCTGAGATATGCATTTTCTGCGATAATCTTGGTGAGTCTTCCGTCAGAAGTATGCAGAATCATCTAGATCGCTCTTTTCGAGCTATTTAATGCGAGAAACACGTTTTCTTGTGTTTTCAACACTCCACAGTTCGTTTGATATGCAGAACCGGCGATATCTTGATTTTCGTGGTTTTTCCTGCTGAGATATGCATTTTCAGCGATAATCTTGGTGAGTCTTCTGTCAGAAGTATGCAGAATCTTCGACATCGCTCATTTCGAGCTAGTTAATGCTAGAAACACGTTATCTGGTGTTTTCACCACTACACAGTTCGTTGTATATGCAGAACAGGAGATATCTTGGTTTTCGTGGGGTTTCTAGCAGAGATATGCATTATCTGCGATAATCATGGTGAGACTTCTGTTAGAAGTATGCAGAATCATCGAGATCGCACTTTTCGATCTATTAAATGCGAGAAACACGTTGTCTGGTGTTTTCACCACTCCACAGTTGGTTTGATATGCAGAACCGGCGATGTTTGGTTTTCGTCGGGTTTCAACCTGAGAAATGCATTTTCTGCGATAATCTTGGTGAGACTTCAGTCAGAAGTATGCAGAATCTTCGAGTTCGCTCTTTTCGAGCAACTTAATGCGAGAAACACGTTATCTGGTTGTTTTCACCACTCCACAGTTCGTTAGATATGCAGAACCGGCGATATCTTGATTTTCGTGGTTTTTCGTGCTGAGATATGCATTTTCAGCGATAATCTTGGTGAGTCTTCTGTCAGAAGTATGCAGAATCATCGAGATCCCTCTTTTCGACCTATTTAATGAGAGAAACACGTTATCTGGTTGTTTTCACCACTCCACAGTTCGTTTGATATGCAGAACCGGCGATATCTTGATTTTCGTGGTTTTTCGTGCTGAGATATGCATTTTCAGCGATAATCTTGGTGAGTCTTCTGTCAGAAGTATGCAGAATCATCTAGATCGCTCTTTTCGAGCTATTTAATGCGAGAAACACGTTATCTGGTATTTTCACCACTCCACAGTGCGTTTGATATGCAGAACCGGCGATATCTTGATTTTCGTGGTGTGTCCAGCTGAGATATGCATTTTCTGCGATAATCTTGGTGAGTCTTCTGTCAGAAGTATGCAGAATCATCGAGATCGCTAATTTCGAGCTAGTTAATGCGAGAAACACGTTATCTGGTGTTTTCACCACTCCACAGTTCGTTGTATATGCAGAACAGGAGATATCTTGGTTTTCGTGGGGTTTCTAGCAGAGATATGCATTTTCTGCTATAATCTATGTGAGTCTTCTGCCAGAAGTATGCAGAATCATCTAGATCGCTCTTTTCGAGCTATTTAATGCGAGAAACACGATATCTGGTGTTTTCAGCACTCCACAGTGCGTATGATATGCAGAACCGTCGATATCTTGGTTTTCGTGGGGTTTCAAGCTGAAATATGCATTTTCTGCGATAATCTTGGTGAGACTTCAGTCAGAAGTATGCAGAATCGTCGAGATCGCTCATTTCGAGCTAGTTAATGCGAGAAACACGTTATCTGGTGTTTTCCCCACTCCACAGTTCGCTGTATATGCAGAACAGGAGATATCTTGGTTTTCGTGGGGTTTCTAGCAGAGATATGCATTTTCTGCGATAATCTAGATGAGTCTTCTGCCAGAAGTATGCAGAATCATCTAGATCGCTCTTTTCGAGCTATTTAATGCGAGAAACACGATATCTGGTGTTTTCAGCACTCCACAGTGCGTATGATATGCAGAACCGGCGATATCTTGGTTTTCGTGGGGTTTCAAGCTGAAATATGCATTTTCTGCGATAATCTTGGTGAGTCTTCAGTCAGAAGTATGCAGAATCTTCGAGATCGCTCATTTCGAGCTAGTTAATGCGAGAAACACGTTATCTGGTGTTTTCACCACTCCACAGTACGTTGTATATGCAGAACAGGAGATATCTTGGTTTTCGTGGGGTTTCTAGCAGAGATATGCATTTTCTGCGATAATCTAGGTGAGTCTTCTGCCAGAAGTATGCAGAATCTTCGAGATCGTTCTTTTCGAGCAACTTAATGCGAGAAACACGATATATGGTTGTTTTCACCACTCCACAGTGCGTTTGATATGCAGAACGGGCGACATCTTGATTTTCGTGAGGTTTCAAGCTGAGATATGCATTTTCTGCGATAATCTTGGTGAGACTTCAGTCAGAAATATGCAGAATCTTCTAGATCGCTCTTTTCGTGCTATTTAATGCGAAAAAACAAGTTTTCTGGTGTTTTCTACATTCCACAGTGCGTTTGATATGCAGAACCGATGATATCTTGTTTTTCGTGGTGTTTCCAGCTGAGATATGCATTTTCTGCGATAAACTTGGTGAGTCTTCTGTCAGAAGTATGCAGAATCATCGAGATCCCTCTTTTCGAGCTATTTAATGCGAGAAACACGTTAATTGGTGTTTTCAGCACTCCACAGTGCGTATGATATGCAGAACCGGCGATATCTTGGTTTTCGTGGGGTTTCAAGCTGAGATGTGCATTGTCTGCGATAATCTTGGTGAGACATCTGTCCGAAGTGTGCAGAATCATCGAGATCGCACTTTTTGAGCTATTTAATGCGAGAAAAACCTTATCTGGTATTTTCACCACCCCACAGTGCGTTTGATATGCAGAACCGGCGATATCTGGGTTTTCGTGGGGTTTCAAGCTGAGATATGCATTTTCTGCGATAATCTTGGTGAGACCTCTGTCCGAAGTATGCAGAAACATCGAGATCGCTCTTTTCGACATATTTAATGCGAGAAACACGTTATCTGGTGATTTCACCACTCCACAGTGCGTTTGATATGCAGAACCAGCGATATCCTGGTTTTCGTGGGGTTTCAAGCTCAGATATGCATTTTATGCGATAATCTTGGTGAGGCTTCTGTCCGAAGTATGCAGAATCATCGAGATCCCTCTTTTCGAGCTATTTAATGCGAGAAACACGTTATCTGGTTGTTTTCACCACTCCACAGTTCGTTTGATATGCAGAACCGGCGATATCTTGATTTTCGTGGTTTTTCGTGCTGAGATATGCATTTTCAGCGATAATCTTGGTGAGTCTTCTGTCAGAAGTATGCAGAATCTTCGTGATCGCTCATTTCGAGCTACTTAATGCGAGATACACGTTATCTGGTGTTTTCACCACTCCACAGTGCGTTTGACATGCAGTACCGGCGACATCTTGGATTTCGTCGGGGTTCAAGCTGAGATATGCATTTTCTGCGATAATCTTGGTGAGTCTTCTCTCAGAAGGATGCAGAATCTTCGAGATCGCTCTTTTCGAGCTACTTAATGCGAGATACACGTTATCTGGTGTTTTCACCACTCCACAGTGCGTTTGACATGCAGTACCGGCGACATCTTGGATTTCGTCGGGGTTCAAGCTGAGATATGCATTTTCTGCGATAATCTTGGTGAGTCTTCTGTCAGAAGTATGCAGAATCATCGAGATCCCTCTTTTCGAGCTATTTAATGCGAGAAACACGTTATCTGGTTGTTTTCACCACTCCACAGTTCGTTTGATATGCAGAACCGGCGATATCTTGATTTTCGTGGTTTTTCGTGCTGAGATATGCATTTTCAGCGATAATCTTGGTGAGTCTTCTGTCAGAAGTATGCAGAATCTTCGTGATCGCTCATTTCGAGCGAGTTAATGCTAGAAACACGTTATCTGGTGTTTTCACCACTCCACAGTTCGTTGTATATGCAGAACAGGAGATATCTTGGTTTTCGTGGGGTTTCTAGCAGAGATATGCATTATCTGCGATAATCATGGTGAGACTTCTGTTAGAAGTATGCAGAATCATCGAGATCGCACTTTTCGATCTATTTAATGCGAGAAACACGTTGTCTGGTTTTTTCACCACTCCACAGTTGGTTTGATATGCAGGACCGGCGATGTTTGGTTTTCGTCGGGTTTCAAGCTGAGATATGCATTTTCTGCGATAATCTTGGCGAGACTTCTGTCAGAAGTATGCAGAATCATCGGGATCGCTCTTTTCGAGCTATTTAATGCGAGAATCACGTTATCTGGTGTTTTCACCACTCCACAGTGCGTTTGATATGCAGAACCGGCGACATCTTGGCTTTCGTCGGGGTTCAAGCTGAGATATGCATTTTCTGCGATAATCTTGGTGAGTCTTCTGTCAGAAGTAAGCAGAACCATCTAGATCTCTCTTTTCGAGCTATTTAATGCGAGAAACACGTTTTCTTGTGTTTTCACCACCCCACAGTGCGTTTGATATGCAGAACCGGAGATATCTTGGTTTTCGTGGGGTTTGTAGCTGAGATATGCATTTTCTGCGATAATCTTGGTGAGTCTTCTGTCAGAAGTATGCAGAATCATCTAGATCGCTCTTTTCGAGCTATTTAATGCGAGAAACACGTTTTCTTGTGTTTTCACCACCCCACAGTGCGTTTGATATGCAGAACCGGAGATATCTTGGTTTTCGTGGGGTTTGTAGCTGAGATATGCATTTTCTGCGATAATCTTGGTGAGTCTTCCGTCAGAAGTATGCAGAATCATCTAGATCGCTCTTTTCGAGCTATTTAATGCGAGAAACACGTTTTCTTGTGTTTTCAACACTCCACAGTTCGTTTGATATGCAGAACCGGCGATATCTTGATTTTCGTGGTTTTTCCTGCTGAGATATGCATTTTCAGCGATAATCTTGATGAGTCTTCTGTCAGAAGTATGCAGAATCTTCGACATCGCTCATTTCGAGCTAGTTAATGCTAGAAACACGTTATCTGGTGTTTTCACCACTACACAGTTCGTTGTATATGCAGAACAGGAGATATCTTGGTTTTCGTGGGGTTTCTAGCAGAGATATGCATTATCTGCGATAATCATGGTGAGACTTCTGTTAGAAGTATGCAGAATCATCGAGATCGCACTTTTCGATCTATTTAATGCGAGAAACACGTTGTCTGGTGTTTTCACCACTCCACAGTTGGTTTGATATGCAGAACCGGCGATGTTTGGTTTTCGTCGGGTTTCAAGCTGAGAGATGCATTTTCTGCGATAATCTTGGTGAGACTTCAGTCAGAAGTATGCAGAATCTTCGAGTTCGCTCTTTTCGAGCAACTTAATGCGAGAAACACGTTATCAGGTTGTTTTCACCACTCCACAGTTCGTTAGATATGCAGAACCGGCGATATCTTGATTTTCGTGGTTTTTCGTGCTGAGATATGCATTTTCAGCGATAATCTTGGTGAGTCTTCTGTCAGAAGTATGCAGAATCATCGAGATCCCTCTTTTCGAGCTATTTAATGAGAGAAACACGTTATCTGGTTGTTTTCACCACTCCACAGTTCGTTTGATATGCAGAACCGGCGATATCTTGATTTTCGTGGTTTTTCGTGCTGAGATATGCATTTTCAGCGATAATCTTGGTGAGTCTTCTGTCAGAAGTATGCAGAATCATCTAGATCGCTCTTTGCGAGCTATTTAATGCGAGAAACACGTTATCTGGTATTTTCACCACTCCACAGTGCGTTTGATATGCAGAACCGGCGATATCTTGATTTTCGTGGTGTGTCCAGCTGAGATATGCATTTTCTGCGATAATCTTGGTGAGTCTTCAGTCAGAAGTATGCAGAATCGTCGAGATCGCTCATTTCGAGCTAGTTAATGCGAGAAACACGTTATCTGGTGTTTTCCCCACTCCACAGTTCGTTTGATATGCAGAACCGGCGATATCTTGATTTTCGTGGTTTTTCGTGCTGAGATATGCATTTTCAGCGATAATCTTGGTGAGTCTTCTGTCAGAAGTATGCGGAATCATCGAGATCCCTCTTTTCGAGCTATTTAATGAGAGAAACACGTTATCTGGTTGTTTTCACCACTCCACAGTTCGTTTGATATGCAGAACCGGCGATATCTTGATTTTCGTGGTTTTTCGTGCTGAGATATGCATTTTCAGCGATAATCTTGGTGAGTCTTCTGTCAGAAGTATGCAGAATCTTCGAGATCGCTCATTTCGAGCGAGTTAATGCTAGAAACACGTTATCTGGTGTTTTCACCACTCCACAGTTCGTTGTATATGCAGAACAGGAGATATCTTGGTTTTCGTGGGGTTTCTAGCAGAGATATGCATTATCTGCGATAATCATGGTGAGACTTCTGTTAGAAGTATGCAGAATCATCGAGATCGCACTTTTCGATCTATTTAATGCGAGAAACACGTTGTCTGGTTTTTTCACCACTCCACAGTTGGTTTGATATGCAGAACCGGCGATGTTTGGTTTTCGTCGGGTTTCAAGCTGAGATATGCATTTTCTGCGATAATCTTGGTGAGACTTCAGTCAGAGGTATGCAGAATCTACGAGATCGCTCATTTCGAGCTAGTTAATGCGAGAAACACGTTATCTGGTGTTTTCACCACTCCACAGTTCGTTGTATATGCAGAACAGGAGATATCTTGGTTTTCGTGGGGTTTCCAGCTGAAATATGCATTTTCTGCGATAATCTTTGTGTTTCATCTATGAGAAGTATGCAGAATCATCCAGAACGCTCTTTTCGATCTATTTAATGCGAGAAACACGTTGTCTGGTGTTTTCACCACTCCACAGTGCGTTTGATATGCAGAACCAGCGATATCTTGGTTTTCGTGGGGTTTCAAGCTGAGATATGCATTTTTTACGATAATCATGGTGAGACTTCTGTCCGAAGTATGCTGAATCATCGATATCGCACTTTTCGAGCTATCTAATGCGAGAAACACGTTTTGTGGGGTTTTCACCACTCCACAGTGCGTTCGATATGCAGTACCAGCGATATCTTGGTTTTCGTGGGGTTTCAAGCTGAGATATGCATTTTTTACGATAAGCTTGGTGAGACTTCTTTCCGAAGTATGCAGAATCATCGAGATCGCTCTATTCGAGCTATTTAATGCGACAAAACGTTATCTGGTGTTTTCAGCACTCCACAGTGCGTTTGATATGCAGAACCAGCGATATCTCAGTTTTCGTGGGGTTTCAAGCTGAGATATGCACTTTTTACGATAATCTTGGTGAGACTTCTGTCCGAAGTATGCTTAATCATCGAGATCGCTCTATTCGAGCTATTTAATGTGAGAAACACGTTATCTGGTTGTTTTCACCACTCCACAGTTCGTTTGATATGCAGAACCGGCGATATCTTGATTTTCGTGGTTTTTCGTGCTGAGATATGCATTTTCTGCGATAATCTTGGCGAGACTTCTGTCAGAAGTATGCAGAATCATCGAGATCGCACTTTTCGATCTATTAAATGCGAGAAACACGTTGTCTGGTGTTTTCACCACTCCACAGTTGGTTTGATATGCAGAACCGGCGATATCTTGATTTTCGTGGTTTTTCCTGCTGAGATATGCATTTTCAGCGATAATCTTGGTGAGTCTTCTGTCAGAGGTATGCAGAATCATCTAGATCGCTCTTTTCGAGCTATTTAATGCGAGAAACACGTTTTCTTGTGTTTTCACCACCCCACAGTGCGTTTGATATGCAGAACCGGAGATATCTTGGTTTTCGTGGGGTTTGTAGCTGAGATATGCATTTTCTGCGATAATCTTGGTGAGTCTTCTGTCAGAGGTATGCAGAATCATCTAGATCGCTCTTTTCGAGCTATTTAATGCGAGAAACACGTTTTCTTGTGTTTTCACCACCCCACAGTGCGTTTGATATGCAGAACCGGAGATATCTTGGTTTTCGTGGGGTTTGTAGCTGAGATATGCATTTTCTGCGATAATCTTGGTGAGTCTTCCGTCAGAAGTATGCAGAATCATCTAGATCGCTCTTTTCGAGCTATTTAATGCGAGAAACACGTTTTCTTGTGTTTTCACCACCCCACAGTGCGTTTGATATGCAGAACCGGAGATATCTTGGTTTTCGTGGGGTTTCAAGCTGAAATATGCATTTTCTGCGATAATCTTGGTGAGTCTTCAGTCAGAAGTATGCAGAATCTTCGAGATCGCTCATTTCGAGCTAGTTAATGCGAGAAACACGTTATCTGGTGTTTTCACCACTCCACAGTACGTTGTATATGCAGAACAGGAGATATCTTGGTTTTCGTGGGGTTTCTAGCAGAGATATGCATTTTCTGCGATAATCTAGGTGAGTCTTCTGCCAGAAGTATGCAGAATCTTCGAGATCGTTCTTTTCGAGCAACTTAATGCGAGAAACACGATATATGGTTGTTTTCACCACTCCACAGTGCGTTTGATATGCAGAACGGGCGACATCTTGATTTTCGTGAGGTTTCAAGCTGAGATATGCATTTTCTGCGATAATCTTGGTGAGACTTCAGTCAGAAATATGCAGAATCTTCTAGATCGCTCTTTTCGTGCTATTTAATGCGAAAAAACAAGTTTTCTGGTGTTTTCAACATTCCACAGTGCGTTTGATATGCAGAACCGATGATATCTTGTTTTTCGTGGTGTTTCCAGCTGAGATATGCATTTTCTGCGATAAACTTGGTGAGTCTTCTGTCAGAAGTATGCAGAATCATCGAGATCCCTCTTTTCGAGCTATTTAATGCGAGAAACACGTTAATTGGTGTTTTCAGCACTCCACAGTGCGTATGATATGCAGAACCGGCGATATCTTGGTTTTCGTGGGGTTTCAAGCTGAGATGTGCATTGTCTGCGATAATCTTGGTGAGACATCTGTCCGAAGTGTGCAGAATCATCGAGATCGCACTTTTTGAGCTATTTAATGCGAGAAAAACCTTATCTGGTGTTTTCACCACCCCACAGTGCGTTTGATATGCAGAACCGGCGATATCTGGGTTTTCGTGGGGTTTCAAGCTGAGATATGCATTTTCTGCGATAATCTTGGTGAGACCTCTGTCCGAAGTATGCAGAAACATCGAGATCGCTCTTTTCGACATATTTAATGCGAGAAACACGTTATCTGGTGATTTCACCACTCCACAGTGCGTTTGATATGCAGAACCAGCGATATCCTGGTTTTCGTGGGGTTTCAAGCTCAGATATGCATTTTATGCGATAATCTTGGTGAGGCTTCTGTCCGAAGTATGCAGAGTCATCGAGATCGTACTTTTCGAGCTATTTAATGCGAGAAACACGTTTTCTGGGGTTTTCACCACACCACAGTTCGTTGGATATGCAGAACAGGTGATATCTTGGTTTTCGTGGGGTTTCAAGCTGAGATATGCACTTTTTACGATAATCTTGGTGAGACTTCTGTCCGAAGTATGCTTAATCATCGAGATCGCTCTATTCGAACTATTTAATGCGACAAAACGTTATATGGTGTTTTCAGCACTCCACAGTGCGTTTGATATGCAGAACCAGTGATACCTCAGTTTTCGTGGGGTTTCAAGCTGAGATATGCATTTTCTACGATAATCTTGGTGAGACTTCTCTCAGAAGGATGCAGAATCTTCGAGATCGCTCTTTTCGAGCTACTTAATGCGAGATACACGATATCTGGTGTTTTCACCACTCCACAGTGCGTTTGACATGCAGTACCGGCGACATCTTGGATTTCGTCGGGGTTCAAGCTGAGATATGCATTTTCTGCGATAATCTTGGTGAGTCTTCTGTCAGAAGTATGCAGAATCATCGAGATCCCTCTTTTCGAGCTATTTAATGCGAGAAACACGTTATCTGGTTGTTTTCACCACTCCACAGTTCGTTTGATATGCAGAACCGGCGATATCTTGATTTTCGTGGTTTTTCGTGCTGAGATATGCATTTTCAGCGATAATCTTGGTGAGTCTTCTGTCAGAAGTATGCAGAATCTTCGTGATCGCTCATTTCGAGCGAGTTAATGCTAGAAACACGTTATCTGGTGTTTTCACCACTCCACAGTTCGTTGTATATGCAGAACAGGAGATATCTTGGTTTTCGTGGGGTTTCTAGCAGAGATATGCATTATCTGCGATAATCATGGTGAGACTTCTGTTAGAAGTATGCAGAATCATCGAGATCGCACTTTTCGATCTATTTAATGCGAGAAACACGTTGTCTGGTTTTTTCACCACTCCACAGTTGGTTTGATATGCAGGACCGGCGATGTTTGGTTTTCGTCGGGTTTCAAGCTGAGATATGCATTTTCTGCGATAATCTTGGCGAGACTTCTGTCAGAAGTATGCAGAATCATCGGGATCGCTCTTTTCGAGCTATTTAATGCGAGAATCACGTTATCTGGTGTTTTCACCACTCCACAGTGCGTTTGATATGCAGAACCGGCGACATCTTGGCTTTCGTCGGGGTTCAAGCTGAGATATGCATTTTCTGCGATAATCTTGGTGAGTCTTCTGTCAGAAGTATGCAGAACCATCTAGATCTCTCTTTTCGAGCTATTTAATGCGAGAAACACGTTATCTTGTGTTTTCACCACCCCACAGTGCGTTTGATATGCAGAACCGGAGATATCTTGGTTTTCGTGGGGTTTGTAGCTGAGATATGCATTTTCTGCGATAATCTTGGTGAGTCTTCTGTCAGAAGTATGCAGAATCATCTAGATCGCTCTTTTCGAGCTATTTAATGCGAGAAACACGTTTTCTTGTGTTTTCACCACCCCACAGTGCGTTTGATATGCAGAACCGGAGATATCTTGGTTTTCGTGGGGTTTGTAGCTGAGATATGCATTTTCTGCGATAATCTTGGTGAGTCTTCCGTCAGAAGTATGCAGAATCATCTAGATCGCTCTTTTCGAGCTATTTAATGCGAGAAACACGTTTTCTTGTGTTTTCAACACTCCACAGTTCGTTTGATATGCAGAACCGGCGATATCTTGATTTTCGTGGTTTTTCCTGCTGAGATATGCATTTTCAGCGATAATCTTGGTGAGTCTTCTGTCAGAAGTATGCAGAATCTTCGACATCGCTCATTTCGAGCTAGTTAATGCTAGAAACACGTTATCTGGTGTTTTCACCACTACACAGTTCGTTGTATATGCAGAACAGGAGATATCTTGGTTTTCGTGGGGTTTCTAGCAGAGATATGCATTATCTGCGATAATCATGGTGAGACTTCTGTTAGAAGTATGCAGAATCATCGAGATCGCACTTTTCGATCTATTTAATGCGAGAAACACGTTGTCTGGTGTTTTCACCACTCCACAGTTGGTTTGATATGCAGAACCGGCGATGTTTGGTTTTCGTCGGGTTTCAAGCTGAGAAATGCATTTTCTGCGATAATCTTGGTGAGACTTCAGTCAGAAGTATGCAGAATCTTCGAGTTCGCTCTTTTCGAGCAACAGAATGCGAGAAACACGTTATCAGGTTGTTTTCACCACTCCACAGTTCGTTAGATATGCAGAACCGGCGATATCTTGATTTTCGTGGTTTTTCGTGCTGAGATATGCATTTTCAGCGATAATCTTGGTGAGTCTTCTGTCAGAAGTATGCAGAATCATCGAGATCCCTCTTTTCGAGCTATTTAATGAGAGAAACACGTTATCTGGTTGTTTTCACCACTCCACAGTTCGTTTGATATGCAGAACCGGCGATATCTTGATTTTCGTGGTTTTTCGTGCTGAGATATGCATTTTCAGCGATAATCTTGGTGAGTCTTCTGTCAGAAGTATGCAGAATCATCTAGATCGCTCTTTTCGAGCTATTTAATGCGAGAAACACGTTATCTGGTATTTTCACCACTCCACAGTGCGTTTGATATGCAGAACCGGCGATATCTTGATTTTCGTGGTGTGTCCAGCTGAGATATGCATTTTCTGCGATAATCTTGGTGAGTCTTCAGTCAGAAGTATGCAGAATCGTCGAGATCGCTCATTTCGAGCTAGTTAATGCGAGAAACACGTTATCTGGTGTTTTCCCCACTCCACAGTTCGTTTGATATGCAGAACCGGCGATATCTTGATTTTCGTGGTTTTTCGTGCTGAGATATGCATTTTCAGCGATAATCTTGGTGAGTCTTCTGTCAGAAGTATGCAGAATCATCGAGATCCCTCTTTTCGAGCTATTTAATGAGAGAAACACGTTATCTGGTTGTTTTCACCACTCCACAGTTCGTTTGATATGCAGAACCGGCGATATCTTGATTTTCGTGGTTTTTCGTGCTGAGATATGCATTTTCAGCGATAATCTTGGTGAGTCTTCTGTCAGAAGTATGCAGAATCTTCCAGATCGCTCATTTCGAGCGAGTTAATGCTAGAAACACGTTATCTGGTGTTTTCACCACTCCACAGTTCGTTGTATATGCAGAACAGGAGATATCTTGGTTTTCGTGGGGTTTCTAGCAGAGATATGCATTATCTGCGATAATCATGGTGAGACTTCTGTTAGAAGTATGCAGAATCATCGAGATCGCACTTTTCGATCTATTTAATGCGAGAAACACGTTGTCTGGTTTTTTCACCACTCCACAGTTGGTTTGATATGCAGAACCGGCGATGTTTGGTTTTCGTCGGGTTTCAAGCTGAGATATGCATTTTCTGCGATAATCTTGGTGAGACTTCAGTCAGAGGTATGCAGAATCTACGAGATCGCTCATTTCGAGCTAGTTAATGCGAGAAACACGTTATCTGGTGTTTTCACCACTCCACAGTTCGTTGTATATGCAGAACAGGAGATATCTTGGTTTTCGTGGGGTTTCCAGCTGAAATATGCATTTTCTGCGATAATCTTTGTGTTTCATCTATGAGAAGTATGCAGAATCATCCAGAACGCTCTTTTCGATCTATTTAATGCGAGAAACACGTTGTCTGGTGTTTTCACCACTCCACAGTGCGTTTGATATGCAGAACCAGCGATATCTTGGTTTTCGTGGGGTTTCAAGCTGAGATATGCATTTTTTACGATAATCATGGTGAGACTTCTGTCCGAAGCATGCTGAATCATCGATATCGCACTTTTCGAGCTATCTAATGCGAGAAACACGTTTTGTGGGGTTTTCACCACTCCACAGTGCGTTCGATATGCAGTACCAGCGATATCTTGGTTTTCGTGGGGTTTCAAGCTGAGATATGCATTTTTTACGATAATCTTGGTGAGACTTCTTTCCGAAGTATGCAGAATCATCGAGATCGCTCTATTCGAGCTATTTAATGCGACAAAACGTTATCTGGTGTTTTCAGCACTCCACAGTGCGTTTGATATGCAGAACCAGCGATATCTCAGTTTTCGTGGGGTTTCAAGCTGAGATATGCACTTTTTACGATAATCTTGGTGAGACTTCTGTCCGAAGTATGCTTAATCATCGAGATCGCTCTATTCGAGCTATTTAATGTGAGAAACACGTTATCTGGTGTTTCCAGCACTCAATACTGCGTTTAATATGCAGAACCAGCGATATCTAGGTTTTCGTGGGGTTTCAAGCTGAGATATGCAATTTCTGCGATAATCTTGGTGAGACTTCTGTCCGAAGTATGCTTAATCATCGAGATCGCTCTATTCGAGCTATTTAATGTGAGAAACACGTTATCTGGTGTTTCCAGCACTCAATACTGCGTTTAATATGCAGAACCAGCGATATCTAGGTTTTCGTGGGGTTTCAAGCTGAGATATGCATTTTTTACGATAATCTTGGTGAGACTTCTGTCCGAAGTATGCTTAATCATCGAGATCGCTCGTTTCGAGCTATTTAATGCGAGAAACACGTTATCTGGTGCTTTCACCACTCCACAGTGCGTATGATGTGCAGAACCGACGATATCCTGGTTTTCGTGTGGTTTCAAGCTCAGATATGCATTTTCTGCGATAATCTTGGTGAGACTTCAGTCCGAAGTATGCAGAGTCATCTAGATCGCTCTTTTCGAGCTATTTAATGCGAAAAAACAAGGTTTCTGGTGTTTTCAACATTCCACAGTGCGTTTGATATGCAGAACCGGCGATATCTTGATTTTCGTGGTGTTTCCAGCTGAGATATGCATTTTCTGCGATAATCTAGGTGAGTCTTCTGCCAGAAGTATGCAGAATCATCTAGATCGCTCTTTTCGAGCTATTTAATGCGAGAAAGACGTTATCTGGTTGCTTTCACCACTCTACAGTGCGTTTGATATGCAGAACCGGCGACGTCTTGATTTTCGTGAGGTTTCAAGCTGAGATATGCATTTTCTGCGATAATCTTGGTGAGACTTCAGTCAGAAGTATGCAGAATCATCTAGATCGCTCTTTTCGAGCTATTTAATGCGAGAAAGACGTTATCTGGTTGCTTTCACCACTCTACAGTGCGTTTGATATGCAGAACCGGCGACGTCTTGATTTTCGTGAGGTTTCAAGCTGAGATATGCATTTTCTGCGATAATCTTGGTGAGACTTCAGTCAGAAGTATGCAGAATCATCTAGATCGCACTTTTCGAGCTATTTAATGCGAAAAAACAAGTTTTCTGGTGTTTTCAACATTCCACAGTGCGTTTGATATGCAGAACCGGCGATATCTTGATTTTCGTGGTGTTTCCAGCTGAGATATGCATTTTCTGCGATAAGCTTGGTGAGTCTTCTGTCAGAAGTATGCAGAATCACCGAGATCCCTCTTTTCGAGCTTTTTAATGCGAGATACACGTTATCTGGCTGTTTTCACCACTCCACAGTTCGTTTGATATGCAGAACCGGCGATATCTTGATTTTCGTGGTGTTTCCAGGTGAGATATGCATTTTCTGCGATAATCTAGGTGAGTCTTCTGTCAGAAGTATGCAGAATCATCGAGATCGCTCTTTTCGAGCTAGTTAATGCGAGAAAAACCTTGTCTGGTGTTTTTACCACTCCACAGTGCGTTTGATATGCAGAACCAGCGATATCTTGGCTTTCGTTGGGTTTCAAGCTGAGATATGCATTTTTTACGATAATCTTGGTGAGACTTCTGTCCGAAGTATGCAGATTCATCGCGATCGCTCTTTTCGAGCTGTTTAATGCGAGAAACACGTTATCTGGTGTTTTCACCACTCCACAGTGCGTTTGATATGCAGTACCAGCGATATCTTGGTTTTCGTGGGGTTTCAAGCCGAGATATGCATTTTTTACGATAATCTTGGTGAGACTTCTGTCCGAAGTATGCAGATTCATCGAGATCGCTCTGTTCGAGCTATTTAATGCGAGAAACACGTTATCTGGTGTTTTCACCACTCCACAGTGCGTTTGATATGCAGAACCAGCGATATCTCAGTTTTCGTGGGGTTTCAAGCTGAGATATACACTTTTTACGATAATCTTGGTGAGACTTCTGTCCGAAGTATGCTTAATCATCGAGATCGCTCTATTCGAGCTATTTAATGTGAGAAACACGTTATCTGGTGTTTCCAGCACTCAACACTGCGTTTAATATGCAGAACCAGCGATATCTAGGTTTTCGTGGGGTTTCAAGCTGAGATATGCAATTTCTGCGATAATCTTGGTGAGACATCTGTCCGAAGTATGCTTAATCATCGAGATCGCTCGTTTCGAGCTATTTAATGCGAGAAACACGTTATCTGGTGCTTTCACCACTCCACAGTGCGTATGATATGCAGAACCGACGATATCCTGGTTTTCGTGTGGTTTCAAGCTCAGATATGCATTTTCTGCAATAATCTAGGTGAGTCTTCTGCCAGAAGTATGCAGAATCATCTAGATCGCTCTTTTCGAGCTATTTAATGCGAGAAAGACGTTATCTGGTTGTTTTCACCACTCTACAGTGCGTTTGATATGCAGAACCGGCGACGTCTTGATTTTCGTGAGGTTTCAAGCTGAGATATGCATTTTCTGCGATAATCTTGGTGAGACTTCAGTCAGAAGTATGCAGAATCATCTAGATCGCTCTTTTCGAGCTATTTAATGCGAAAAAACAAGTTTTCTGGTGTTTTCAACATTCCACAGTGCGTTTGATATGCAGAACCGGCGATATCTTGATTTTCGTGGTGTTTCCAGCTGAGATATGCATTTTCTGCGATAATCTTGGTGAGTCTTCTGTCAGAAGTATGCAGAATCACCGAGATCCCTCTTTTCGAGCTTTTTAATGCGAGATACACGTTATCTGGCTGTTTTCACCACTCCACAGTTCGTTTGATATGCAGAACCGGCGATATCTTGATTTTCGTGGTGTTTCCAGGTGAGATATGCATTTTCTGCGATAATCTAGGTGAGTCTTCTGTCAGTAGTATGCAGAATCATCGAGATCGCTCTTTTCGAGCTAGTTAATGCGAGAAAAACCTTGTCTGGTGTTTTTACCACTCCACAGTGCGTTTGATATGCAGAACCAGCGATATCTTGGCTTTCGTTGGGTTTCAAGCTGAGATATGCATTTTTTACGATAATCTTGGTGAGACTACTGTCCGAAGTATGCAGATTCATCGCGATTGCTCTTTTCGAGCTGTTTAATGCGAGAAACACGTTATCTGGTGTTTTCACCACGCCACAGTGCGTTTGATATGCAGTACCAGCGATATCTTGGTTTTCGTGGGGTTTCAAGCCGAGATATGCATTTTTTACGATAATCTTGGTGAGACTTCTGTCCGAAGTATGCAGATTCATCGAGATCGCTCTTTTCGAGCTATTTAATGCGAGAAACACGTTATCTGGTGTTTTCACCACTCCACAGTGCGTTTGATATGTAGAGCCACCGATAAATTGGTTTTCGTGGGGTTTCCAGCTGAAATATGCATTTTCTGCGATAATCTTTGTGTTTCATCTATGAGAAGTATGCAGAATCATCCAGAACGCTCTTTTCGAGCTAGTTAATGCGAGTAACACGTTTTCTGGTGTTTTCACCACCCCACAGTGCGTTTGATATGCAGAACCGGCGACATCTTGGTTTTCGTGGTGTTTCAAGCTGAGATATGCATTTTCTGCGATAATATTGGTGAGACTTCAGTCAGAAGTATGCAGAATCATCTAGATCGCTCTTCTCGAGCTATTTAATTCGACAAACACGTTTTCTGGTGTATTGACCACTCCACAGTACGTTTGACATGCAGAACCGGCGACATCTTGGATTTCGTCGGGTTTCAAGCTGAGATATGCATTTTCTGCGGCAATCTTGGTGAGCCTTCTGTCCGAAGTATGCAGAATCATCGAGATCGCTCGTTTCGAGCTATTTAATGTGAAAAAACAAGATTTCTGGTGTTTTGACCGCTCCACAGTGCGTTTGATATGTAGAGCCACCGATAAATTGGTTTTCGTGGGGTTTCCAGCTGAAATATGCATTTTCTGCGATAATCTTTGTGTTTCATCTATGAGAAGTATGCAGAATCATCCAGAACGCTCTTTTCGATCTATTTAATGCGAGAAACACGTTGTCTGGTGTTTTCACCACTCCACAGTTGGTTTGATATGCAGAACCGGCGATATCTGGGTTTTCGTGGGTTTTCAAGCTGAGATATGCATTTTCTGCGGCAATCTTGGTGAGACTTCAGTCAGAAGTATGCAGAATAATCGAGATCGCTCTTTTCGAGCTACTTAATGCGAGAAACACGTTATCTGGTGTTTTCGGCACTCCACAGTGCGTTTGACATGCAGAACCGGAGATATCTTGGTTACGGTCGGGATTCAAGCTGAGATATGCATTTTCTACGATAATCTAGGCGATACTTCTGTCAGAAGTATGCAGAATCTTCGAGAACGCTCTTTTCGAGATACTTAATGCGAGAAACACGTTTTCTGGTGTTTCACCACTCCACAGTGCGTCTGAAATGCAGAACCGGCGATATCTTGGTTTTCGTGGGGTTTGTAGATGAGATATGCATTTTCTGCGTTAATCTTGGTGAGTCTTCTGTCAGAAGTATGCAGAACCATCTAGATCTCTCTTCTCGAGCTATTTAATGCGAGAAACACGTTTTCTTGTGTTTTCACCACCCCACAGTGCGTTTGATATGCAGAACCGGAGATATCTTGGTTTTCGTGGGGTTTGTAGCTGAGATATGCATTTTCTGCGATAATCTTGGTGAGTCTTCTGTCAGAAGTATGCAGAATCTTCGAGAACGCTCTTTTCGAGATACTTAATGCGAGAAACACGTTTTCTGGTGTTTCACCACTCCACAGTGCGTCTGAAATGCAGAACCGGCGATATCTTGGTTTTCGTGGGGTTTGTAGATGAGATATGCATTTTCTGCGTTAATCTTGGTGAGTCTTCTGTCAGAAGTATGCAGAACCATCTAGATCTCTCTTCTCGAGCTATTTAATACCGAGAAACACGTTGTCTGGTGTTTTCAGCACTCCACAGTTGGTTTGATATGCAGAACCGGCGATGTTTGGTTTTCGTCGGGTTTCAAGCTGAGAAATGCATTTTCTGCGATAATCTTGGTGAGACTTCAGTCAGAAGTTTGCAGAAACTTCGAGTTCGCTCTTTTCGAGCAACTTAATGCGAGAAACACGTTATCTGGTTGTTTTCACCACTCCACAGTTCGTTTGATATGCAGAACCGGCGATATCTTGATTTTCGTGGTTTTTTCGTGCTGAGATATGCATTTTCAGCGATAATCTTGGTGAGTCTTCTGTCAGAAGTGTGCAGAATCATCTAGATCGCTCTTTTCGAGCTATTTAATGCGAGAAACACGTTATCTGGTATTTTCACCACTTCACAGTGCGTTTGATATGCAGAACCGGCGATATCTTGATTTTCGTGGTGTGTCCAGCTGAGATATGCATTTTCTGCGATAATCTTGGTGAGTCTTCTGTCAGAAGTATGCAGAATCATCGAGATCCCTCTTTTCGAGCTATTTAACGCGAGAAACACGTTATCTGGTTGTTTTCACCACTCCACAGTTCGTTTGATATGCAGAACCGGCGATATCTTGATTTTCGTGGTTTTTCGTGCTGAGATATGCATTTTCAGCGATAATCTTAGTGAGTCTTCTGTCAGAAGTATGCAGAATCATCTAGATCGCTCTTTTCGAGCTATTTAATGCGAGAAACACGTTATCTGGTATTTTCACCACTTCACAGTGCGTTTGATATGCAGAACCGGCGATATCTTGGTTTTCGTGGGGTTTCTAGCAGAGATATGCATTATCTGCGATAATCATGGTGAGACTTCTGTTAGAAGTATGCAGAATCATCGAGATCGCACTTTTCGATCTATTTAATGCGAGAAACACGTTGTCTGGTTTTTTCACCACTCCACAGTTGGTTTGATATGCAGAACCGGCGATGTTTGGTTTTCGTCGGGTTTCAAGCTGAGATATGCATTTTCTGCGATAATCTTGGTGAGACTTCAGTCAGAGGTATGCAGAATCTACGAGATCGCTCATTTCGAGCTCGTTAATGCGAGAAACACGTTATCTGGTGTTTTCACCACTCCACAGTTCGTTGTATATGCAGAACAGGAGATATCTTGGTTTTCGTGGGGTTTCCAGCTGAAATATGCATTTTCTGCGATAATCTTTGTGTTTCATCTATGAGAAGTATGCAGAATCATCCAGAACGCTCTTTTCGATCTATTGAATGCGAGAAACACGTTTTCTGGTGTTTTCACCACTCCACAGTTGGTTTGATATGCAGAACCGGCGATATCTGGGTTTTCGTGGGGTTTCAAGCTGAGATATGCATTTTCTGCGGCAATCTTGGTGAGACTTCAGTCAGAAGTATGCAGAATAATCGAGATCGCTCTTTTCGAGCTACTTAATGCGAGAAACACGTTATCGGGTGTTTTCGGCACTCCACAGTGCGTTTGACATGCAGAACCGGAGATATCTTGGTTACGGTCGGGATTCAAGCTGAGATATGCATTTTCTACGATAATCTTGGCGAGAATTCTGTCAGAAGTATGCAGAATCATCGGGATCGCTCTTTTCGAGCTATTTAATGCGAGAAACACGTTATCTGGTGTCTTCACCACTCCACAGTTCGTTTGATATGCAGAACCGGCGATATCTTGATTTTCGTGGTGTTTCCAGGTGAGATATGCATTTTCTGCGATAATCTAGGTGAGTCTTCTGTCAGAAGTATGCAGAATCATCGAGATCGCTCTTTTCGAGCTATTTAATGCGAGAAACACGTTTTCTTGTGTTTTCACCACCCCACAGTGCGTTTGATATGCAGAACCGGAGATATCTTGGTTTTCGTGGGGTTTGTAGCTGAGATATGCATTTTCTGCGATAATCTTGGTGAGTCTTCTGTCAGAAGTATGCAGAATCATCTAGATCGCTCTTTTCGAGCTATTTAATGCGAGAAACACGTTTACTTGTGTTTTCACCACCCCACAGTGCGTTTGATATGCAGAACCGGAGATATCTTGGTTTTCGTGGGGTTTGTAGCTGAGATATGCATTTTCTGCGATAATCTTGGTGAGTCTTCCGTCAGAAGTATGCAGAATCATCTAAATCGCTCTTTTCGAGCTATTTAATGCGAGAAACACGTTTTCTTGTGTTTTCAACACTCCACAGTTCGTTTGATATGCAGAACCGGCGATATCTTGATTTTCGTGGTTTTTCCTGCTGAGATATGCATTTTCAGCGATAATCTTGGTGAGTCTTCTGTCAGAAGTATGCAGAATCTTCGACATCGCTCATTTCGAGCTAGTTAATGCTAGAAACACGTTATCTGGTGTTTTCACCACTACACAGTTCGTTGTATATGCAGAACAGGAGATATCTTGGTTTTCGTGGGGTTTCTAGCAGAGATATGCATTATCTGCGATAATCATGGTGAGACTTCTGTTAGAAGTATGCAGAATCATCGAGATCGCACTTTTCGATCTATTTAATGCGAGAAACACGTTGTCTGGTGTTTTCACCACTCCACAGTTGGTTTGATATGCAGAACCGGCGATGTTTGGTTTTCGTCGGGTTTCAAGCTGAGATATGCATTTTCTGCGATAATCTTGGTGAGACTTCAGTCAGAGGTATGCAGAATCTACGAGATCGCTCATTTCGAGCTAGTTAATGCGAGAAACACGTTATCTGGTGTTTTCACCACTCCACAGTTCGTTGTATATGCAGAACAGGAGATATCTTGGTTTTCGTGGGGTTTCCAGCTGAAATATGCATTTTCTGCGATAATCTTTGTGTTTCATCTATGAGAAGTATGCAGAATCATCCAGAACGCTCTTTTCGATCTATTGAATGCGAGAAACACGTTGTCTGGTGTTTTCACCACTCCACAGTTGGTTTGATATGCAGAACCGGCGATATCTGGGTTTTCGTGGGGTTTCAAGCTGAGATATGCATTTTCTGCGGCAATCTTGGTGAGACTTCAGTCAGAAGTATGCAGAATAATCGAGATCGCTCTTTTCGAGCTACTTAATGCGAGAAACACGTTATCGGGTGTTTTCGGCACTCCACAGTGCGTTTGACATGCAGAACCGGAGATATCTTGGTTACGGTCGGGATTCAAGCTGAGATATGCATTTTCTACGATAATCTTGGCTAGACTTCTGTCAGAAGTATGCAGAATCATCGGGATCGCTCTTTTCGAGCTATTTAATGCGAGAAACACGTTATCTGGTGTCTTCACCACTCCACAGTTCGTTTGATATGCAGAACCGGCGATATCTTGATTTTCGTGGTGTTTCCAGGTGAGATATGCATTTTCTGCGATAATCTAGGTGAGTCTTCTGTCAGAAGTATGCAGAATCATCGAGATCGCACTTTTCGATCTATTTAATGCGAGAAACACGTTGTCTGGTGTTTTCACCACTCCACAGTTGGTTTGATATGCAGAACCGGCGATATCTTGATTTTCGTGGTTTTTCGTGCTGAGATATGCATTTTCAGCGATAATCTTGGTGAGTCTTCTGTCAGAAGTATGCAGAATCATCCAGAACGCTCTTTTCGATCTATTTAATGCGAGAAACACGTTGTCTGGTGTTTTCACCACTCCACAGTTCGTTTGATATGCAGAACCGGCGATATCTGGGTTTTCGTGGGTTTTCAAGCTGAGATATGCATTTTCTGCGGCAATCTTGGTGAGACTTCAGTCAGAAGTATGCAGAATAATCGAGATCGCTCTTTTCGAGCTACTTAATGCGAGAAACACGTTATCTGGTGTTTTCGGCACTCCACAGTGCGTTTGACATGCAGAACCGGAGATATCTTGGTTACGGTCGGGATTCAAGCTGAGATATGCATTTTCTACGATAATCTTGGCTAGACTTCTGTCAGAAGTATGCAGAATCATCGAGATCGCACTTTTCGATCTATTTAATGCGAGAAACACGTTGTCTGGTGTTTTCACCACTCCACAGTTGGTTTGATATGCAGAACCGGCGATATCTTGATTTTCGTGGTTTTTCGTGCTGAGATATGCATTTTCAGCGATAATCTTGGTGAGTCTTCTGTCAGAAGTATGCAGAACCATCTAGATCTCTCTTTTCGAGCTATTTAATGCGAGAAACACGTTTTCTTGTGTTTTCAACACTCCACAGTTCGTTTGATATGCAGAACAGGAGATATCTTGGTTTTCGTGGGGTTTCTAGCAGAGATATGCATTTTCTGCGATAATCTAGATGAGTCTTCTGCCAGAAGTATGCAGAATCATCTAGATCGCTCTTTTCGAGCTATTTAATGCGAGAAACACGATATCTGGTGTTTTCAGCACTCCACAGTGCGTATGATATGCAGAACCGGCGATATCTTGGTTTTCGTGGGGTTTCAAGCTGAAATATGCATTTTCTGCGATAATCTTGGTGAGACTTCAGTCAGAAGTATGCAGAATCATCGAGATCGCTCTTTTCGAGCTATTTAATGCGAGAAACACGTTTTCTTGTGTTTTCACCACCCCACAGTGCGTTTGATATGCAGAACCGGAGATATCTTGGTTTTCGTGGGGTTTGTAGCTGAGATATGCATTTTCTGCGATAATCTTGGTGAGTCTTCTGTCAGAAGTATGCAGAATCTTCGAGATCGTTCTTTTCGAGCAACTTAATGCGAGAAACACGATATATGGTTGTTTTCACCACTCCACAGTGCGTTTGATATGCAGAACGGGCGACATCTTGATTTTCGTGAGGATTCAAGCTGAGATATGCATTTTCTGCGATAATCTTGGTGAGACTTCAGTCAGAAATATGCAGAATCTTCTAGATCGCTCTTTTCGTGCTATTTAATGCGAAAAAACAAGTTTTCTGGTGTTTTCAACATTCCACAGTGCGTTTGATATGCAGAACCGATGATATCTTGTTTTTCGTGGTGTTTCCAGCTGAGATATGCATTTTCTGCGATAAACTTGGTGAGTCTTCTGTCAGAAGTATGCAGAATCATCGAGATCCCTCTTTTCGAGCTATTTAATGCGAGAAACACGTTAATTGGTGTTTTCACCACTCCACAGTGCGTTTGATATGCGGAACCAGCGACATCTTGGATTTCGTCGGGTTTCAAGCTGAGACATGCATTTTCTGCGATAATCTTGGTGAGTCTTCTGTCAGAAGTATGCAGAATCATCGAGATCCCTCTTTTCGAGCTAGTTAATGCGAGAAACACGTTATCTGGTGTTTTCACCACTCCACAGTGCGTTTAATATGCAGAACCGGCGACATCTTGGCTGTCGTAGGGTATCAAGCTGAGATATGCATTTTCTGCGATAATCATGGTGAGACTTCTGTCAGAAGTATGCAGAATCATCGGGATCGCTCTTTTCGAGCTATTTAATGCGAGAAGCACGTTTTCTGGGGTTTTCACCACTCCACAGTTCGTTGGATATGCAGAACAGGAGATATCTTGGTTTTCGTGGGGTTTCTAGCAGAGATATGCATTTTCTGCGATAATCATGGTGAGACTTCTGTTAGAAGTATGCCGAATCATCGAGATCGCACATTTCGATCTATTTAATGCGAGAAACACGTTATCTGGTGTTTTCACCACTCCACAGTGCGTTTGATATGCAGAACCAGCGATATCTTGGTTTTCGTGGGGTTTCAAGCTGAGATATGCATTTTTTACGATAATCATGGTGAGAATTCTGTCCGAAGTATGCAGAATCATCGAGATCGCACTTTTCGTGCTATTTAATGCGAGAAACAGGATATCTGGTGTTTTCAGCACTCCACAGTGCGTATGATATGCAGAACCGGCGATATCTTGGTTTTCGTGGGGTTTCAAGCTGAGATGTGCATTGTCTGCGATAATCTTGGTGAGACATCTGTCCGAAGTGTGCAGAATCATCGAGATCGCACTTTTTGAGCTATTTAATGCGAGAAAAACCTTATCTGGTGTTTTCACCACCCCACAGTGCGTTTGATATGCAGAACCGGCGATATCTGGGTTTTCGTGGGGTTTCAAGCTGAGATATGCATTTTCTGCGATAATCTTGGTGAGACCTCTGTCCGAAGTATGCAGAAACATCGAGATCGCTCTTTTCGACATATTTAATGCGAGAAACACGTTATCTGGTGATTTCACCACTCCACAGTGCGTTTGATATGCAGAACCAGCGATATCCTGGTTTTCGTGGGGTTTCAAGCTCAGATATGCATTTTATGCGATAATCTTGGTGAGGCATCTGTCCGAAGTATGCAGAGTCATCGAGATCGTACGTTTCGAGCTATTTAATGCGAGAAACACGTTTTCTGGGGTTTTCACCACACCACAGTTCGTTGGATATGCAGAACAGGTGATATCTTGGTTTTCGTGGGGTTTCAAGCTGAGATATGCACTTTTTACGATAATCTTGGTGAGACTTCTGTCCGAAGTATGCTCAATCATCGAGATCGCTCTATTCGAACTATTTAATGCGACAAAACGTTATCTGGTGTTTTCAGCACTCCACAGTGAGTTTGATATGCAGAACCAGTGATACCTCAGTTTTCGTGGGGTTTCAAGCTGAGATATGCATTTTCTACGATAATCTTGGTGAGACTTCTCTCAGAAGGATGCTGAATCTTCGAGATCGCTCTTTTCGAGCTACTTAATGCGAGATACACGTTATCTGGTGTTTTCACCACTCCACAGTGCGTTTGACATGCAGTACCGGCGACATCTTGGATTTCGTCGGGGTTCAAGCTGAGATATGCATTTTCTGCGATAATCTTGGTGAGTCTTCTGTCAGAAGAATGCAGAATCATCGAGATCCCTCTTTTCGAGCTATTTAATGCGAGAAACACGTTATCTGGTTGTTTTCACCACTCCACAGTTCGTTTGATATGCAGAACCGGCGATATCTTGATTTTCGTGGTTTTTCGTGCTGAGATATGCATTTTCAGCGATAATCTTGGTGAGTCTTCTGTCAGAAGTATGCAGAATCTTCGAGATCGCTCATTTCGAGCAAGTTAATGCTAGAAACACGTTATCTGGTGTTTTCACCACTCCACAGTTCGTTGTATATGCAGAACAGGAGATATCTTGGTTTTCGTGGGGTTTCTAGCAGAGATATGCATTATCTGCGATAATCATGGTGAGACTTCTGTTAGAAGTATGCAGAATCATCGAGATCGCACTTTTCGATCTATTTAATGCGAGAAACACGTTGTCTGGTTTTTTCACCACTCCACAGTTGGTTTGATATGCAGAACCGGCGATGTTTGGTTTTCGTCGGGTTTCAAGCTGAGATATGCATTTTCTGCGATAATCTTGGTGAGACTTCAGTCAGAGGTATGCAGAATCTACGAGATCGCTCATTTCGAGCTAGTTAATGCGAGAAACACGTTATCTGGTGTTTTCACCACTCCACAGTTCGTTGTATATGCAGAACAGGAGATATCTTGGTTTTCGTGGGGTTTCCAGCTGAAATATGCATTTTCTGCGATAATCTTTGTGTTTCATCTATGAGAAGTATGCAGAATCATCCAGAACGCTCTTTTCGATCTATTTAATGCGAGAAACACGTTGTCTGGTGTTTTCACCACTCCACAGTTGGTTTGATATGCAGAACCGGCGATATCTGGGTTTTCGTGGGGTTTCAAGCTGAGATATGCATTTTCTGCGGCAATCTTGGTGAGACTTCAGTCAGAAGTATGCAGAATAATCGAGATCGCTCTTTTCGAGCTACTTAATGCGAGAAACACGTTATCTGGTGTTTTCGGCACTCCACAATGCGTTTGACATGCAGAACCGGAGATATCTTGGTTACGGTCGGGATTCAAGCTGAGATATGCATTTTCTACGATAATCTTGGCGAGACTTCTGTCAGAAGTATGCAGAATCATCGGGATCGCTCTTTTCGAGCTATTTAATGCGAGAAACACGTTATCTGGTGTTTTCACCACTCCACAGTGCGTTTGATATGCAGAACCGGCGACATCTTGGCTTTCGTCGGGGTTCAAGCTGAGATATGCATTTTCTGCGATAATCTTGGTGAGTCTTCTGTCAGAAGTATGCAGAACCATCTAGATCGCTCTTTTCGAGCTATTTAATGCGAGAAACACGTTTTCTTGTGTTTTCAACATTCCACAGTGCGTTTGATATGCAGAACCGATGATATCTTGTTTTTCGTGGTATTTCCAGCTGAGATATGCATTTTCTGCGATAAACTTGGTGAGTCTTCTGTCAGAAGTATGCAGAATCATCGAGATCCCTCTTTTCGAGCTATTTAATGCGAGAAACACGTTAATTGGTGTTTTCACCACTCCACAGTGCGTTTGATATGCGGAACCAGCGACATCTTGGATTTCGTCGGGTTTCAAGCTGAGACATGCATTTTCTGCGATAATCTTGGTGAGTCTTCTGTCAGAAGTATGCAGAATCATCGAGATCCCTCTTTTCGAGCTAGTTAATGCGAGAAACACGTTATCTGGTGTTTTCACCACTCCACAGTGCGTTTAATATGCAGAACCGGCGACATCTTGGCTGTCGTAGGGTATCAAGCTGAGATATGCATTTTCTGCGATAATCATGGTGAGACTTCTGTCAGAAGTATGCAGAATCATCGAGATCGCACATTTCGATCTATTTAATGCGAGAAACACGTTATCTGGTGTTTTCACCACTCCACAGTGCGTTTGATATGCAGAACCAGTGATACCTCAGTTTTCGTGGGGTTTCAAGCTGAGATATGCATTTTCTACGATAATCTTGGTGAGACTTCTCTCAGAAGGATGCAGAATCTTCGAGATCGCTCTTATTGAGCTATTTAATGCGAGAAAAACCTTATCTGGTGTTTTCACCCCCCCACAGTGCGTTTGATATGCAGAACCGGCGATATCTGGGTTTTCGTGGGGTTTCAAGCTGAGATATGCATTTTCTGCGATAATCTTGGTGAGACCTCTGTCCGAAGTATGCAGAAACATCGAGATCGCTCTTTTCGACATATTTAATGCGAGAAACACGTTATCTGGTGATTTCACCACTCCACAGTGCGTTTGATATGCAGAACCAGCGATATCCTGGTTTTCGTGGGGTTTCTAGCAGAGATATGCATTTTATGCGATAATCTTGGTGAGGCTTCAGTCAGAGGTATGCAGAATCTACGAGATCGCTCATTTCGAGCTAGTTAATGCGAGAAACACGTTATCTGGTGTTTTCACCACTCCACAGTTCGTTGTATATGCAGAACAGGAGATATCTTGGTTTGCGTGGGGTTTCTAGCAGAGATATGCATTTTCTGCGATAATCTAGGTGAGTCTTCTGTCAGAAGTATGCAGAATCATCGAGATCCCTCTTTTCGAGCTATTTAATGAGAGAAACACGTTATCTGGTTGTTTTCACCACTCCACAGTGCGTATGATATGCAGAACCGGCGATATCTTGATTTTCGTGGTTTTTCGTGCTGAGATATGCATTTTCAGCGATAATCTTGGTGAGTCTTCTGTCAGAAGTATGCAGAATCATCTAGATCGCTCATTTCGAGCTAGTTAATGCGAGAAACACGTTATCTGGTGTTTTCACCACTCCACAGTTCGTTGTATATGCAGAACAGGAGATATCTTGGTTTTCGTGGGGTTTCTAGAAGAGATATGCATTTTCTGCGATAATCTATGTGAGACTTCAGTCAGAAATATGCAGAATCTTCTAGATCGCTCTTTTCGTGCTATTTAATGCGAAAAAACAAGTTTTCTGGTGTTTTCAACATTCCACAGTGCGTTTGATATGCAGAACCGATGATATCTTGTTTTTCGTGGTGTTTCCAGCTGAGATATGCATTTTCTGCGATAAACTTGGTGAGTCTTCTGTCAGAAGTATGCAGAATCATCGAGATCCCTCTTTTCGAGCTATTTAATGCGAGAAACACGTTAATTGGTGTTTTCACCACTCCACAGTGCGTTTGATATGCGGAACCAGCGACATCTTGGATTTCGTCGGGTTTCAAGCTGAGACATGCATTTTCTGCGATAATCTTGGTGAGTCTTCTGTCAGAAGTATGCAGAATCATCGAGATCCCTCTTTTCGAGCTAGTTAATGCGAGAAACACGTTATCTGGTGTTTTCACCACTCCACAGTGCGTTTAATATGCAGAACCGGCGACATCTTGGCTGTCGTAGGGTATCAAGCTGAGATATGCATTTTCTGCGATAATCATGGTGAGACTTCTGTCAGAAGTATGCAGAATCATCGGGATCGCTCTTTTCGAGCTATTTAATGCGAGAAGCACGTTTTCTGGGGTTTTCACCACTCCACAGTTCGTTGGATATGCAGAACAGGAGATATCTTGGTTTTCGTGGGGTTTCTAGCAGAGATATGCATTTTCTGCGATAATCATGGTGAGACTTCTGTTAGAAGTATGCAGAATCATCGAGATCGCACATTTCGATCTATTTAATGCGAGAAACACGTTATCTGGTGTTTTCACCACTTCACAGTGCGTTTGATATGCAGAACCAGCGATATCTTGGTTTTCGTGGGGTTTCAAGCTGAGATATGCATTTTTTACGATAATCATGGTGAGAATTCTGTCCGAAGTATGCAGAATCATCGAGATCGCACTTTTCGTGCTATTTAATGCGAGAAACACGTTTTCTGGGGTTTTCCCAACTCCACAGTTCCTTGGATATGCAGATCAGGAGATATCTTGGTTTTCGTGGAGTTTCTAGCAGAGATATGCATTTTCTGCGATAATCATGGTGAGACTTCTGTTAGAAGTATGCAGAATCATCGAGATCGCACATTTCGATCTATTTAATGCGAGAAACACGTTGTCTGGTGTTTTCACCACTCCACAGTTGGTTTGATATGCAGAACCGGCGATATCTGGGTTTTCGTGGGGTTTCAAGCTGAGATATGCATTTTCTGCGATAATCTTGGTGAGACTTCAGTCAGAAGTATGCAGAATGTTCGAGATCGCTCTTTTCGAGCTACTTAATGCGAGAAACACGTTATCTGGTGTTTTCGGCACTCCACAATGCGTTTGACATGCAGAACCGGAGATATCTTGGTTACGGTCGGGATTCAAGCTGAGATATGCATTTTCTACGATAATCTTGGCGAGACTTCTGTCAGAAGTATGCAGAATCATCGGGATCGCTCTTTTCGAGCTATTTAATGCGAGAAACACGTTATCTGGTGTTTTCACCACTCCACAGTGCGTTTGATATGCAGAACCGGCGACATCTTGGCTTTCGTCGGGGTTCAAGCTGAGATATGCATTTTCTGCGATAATCTTGGTGAGTCTTCTGTCAGAAGTATGCAGAACCATCTAGATCGCTCTTTTCGAGCTATTTAATGCGAGAAACACGTTTTCTTGTGTTTTCAACATTCCACAGTGCGTTTGATATGCAGAACCGATGATATCTTGTTTTTCGTGGTATTTCCAGCTGAGATATGCATTTTCTGCGATAAACTTGGTGAGTCTTCTGTCAGAAGTATGCAGAATCATCGAGATCCCTCTTTTCGAGCTATTTAATGCGAGAAACACGTTAATTGGTGTTTTCACCACTCCACAGTGCGTTTGATATGCGGAACCAGCGACATCTTGGATTTCGTCGGGTTTCAAGCTGAGACATGCATTTTCTGCGATAATCTTGGTGAGTCTTCTGTCAGAAGTATGCAGAATCATCGAGATCCCTCTTTTCGAGCTAGTTAATGCGAGAAACACGTTATCTGGTGTTTTCACCACTCCACAGTGCGTTTAATATGCAGAACCGGCGACATCTTGGCTGTCGTAGGGTATCAAGCTGAGATATGCATTTTCTGCGATAATCATGGTGAGACTTCTGTCAGAAGTATGCAGAATCATCGAGATCGCACATTTCGATCTATTTAATGCGAGAAACACGTTATCTGGTGTTTTCACCACTCCACAGTGCGTTTGATATGCAGAACCAGTGATACCTCAGTTTTCGTGGGGTTTCAAGCTGAGATATGCATTTTCTACGATAATCTTGGTGAGACTTCTCTCAGAAGGATGCAGAATCTTCGAGATCGCTCTTTTTGAGCTATTTAATGCGAGAAAAACCTTATCTGGTGTTTTCACCCCCCCACAGTGCGTTTGATATGCAGAACCGGCGATATCTGGGTTTTCGTGGGGTTTCAAGCTGAGATATGCATTTTCTGCGATAATCTTGGTGAGACCTCTGTCCGAAGTATGCAGAAACATCGAGATCGCTCTTTTCGACATATTTAATGCGAGAAACACGTTATCTGGTGATTTCACCACTCCACAGTGCGTTTGATATGCAGAACCAGCGATATCCTGGTTTTCGTGGGGTTTCAAGCTCAGATATGCATTTTATGCGATAATCTTGGTGAGGCTTCTGTCCGAAGTATGCAGAGTCATCGAGATCGTACTTTTCGAGCTATTTAATGCGAGAAACACGTTTTCTGGGGTTTTTACCACACCACAGTTCGTTGGATATGCAGAACAGGTGATATCTTGGTTTTCGTGGGGTTTCAAGCTGAGATATGCACTTTTTACGATAATCTTGGTGAGACTTCTGTCCGAAGTATGCTTAATCATCGAGATCGCTCTATTCGAACTATTTAATGCGACAAAACGTTATCTGGTGTTTTCAGCACTCCACAGTGCGTTTGATATGCTGAACCAGTGATACCTCAGTTTTCGTGGGGTTTCAAGCTGAGATATGCATTTTCTACGATAATCTTGGTGAGACTTCTCTCAGAAGGATGCAGAATCTTCGAGATCGCTCTTTTCGAGCTACTTAATGCGAGATACACGTTATCTGGTGTTTTCACCACTCCACAGTGCGTTTGATATGCAGTACCGGCGACATCTTGGATTTCGTCGGGGTTCAAGCTGAGATATGCATTTTCTACGATAATCTTGGTGAGACTTCTGTCAGAAGTATGCAGAATAATCTAGACCGTTCTTTTCGAGCTATTTAATTCGAGAAACACGTTATCTGGTTGTTTTCACCACTCCACAGTGCGTTTGATATGCAGAAGCGGCGACATCTTGATTTTCGTGGGGTTTCAAGCTCAGATATGCATTTTCTGCGATAAGCTTGGTGAGACTTCTGTTAGAAGTATGCAGAATCATCTAGATCGCACTTTTCGAGCTATTTAATGCGAGAAACACGATATCTGGTGTTTTCAGCACTCCACAGTGCGTATGATATGCAGAACCGGCGATATCTTGGTTTTCGTGGGGTTTCAAGCAGAGATATGCATTGTCTGCGATAATCTTGGTGAGACTTCTGTCCGAAGTATGCAGAGTCATCGACATCGTACTTTTCGAGCTATTTAATGCGAGAAACACGTTTTCTGGGGTTTTCCCAACTCCACAGTTCGTTGGATATGCAGATCAGGAGATATCTTGGTTTTCGTGGAGTTTCTAGCAGAGATATGCATTTTCTGCGATAATCATGGTGAGACTTCTGTTAGAAGTATGCAGAATCATCGAGATCGCACATTTCGATCTATTTAATGCGAGAAACACGTTGTCTGGTGTTTTCACCACTCTACAGTTGGTTTGATATGCAGAACCGGCGATATCTGGGTTTTCGTGGGGTTTCAAGCTGAGATATGCATTTTCTGCGATAATCTTGGTGAGACTTCAGTCAGAAGTATGCAGAATGTTCGATATCGCTCATTTCGAGCTAGTTAATGCGAGAAACACGTTATCTGGTGTTTTCACCACTCCACAGTTCGTTGTATATGCAGAACATGAGATATCTTGGTTTTCGTGGGGTTTCTAGCAGAGATATGCATTTTCTGCGATAATCTTGGTGAGACTTCAGTCAGAGGTATGCAGAATCTACGAGATCGCTCATTTCGAGCTAGTTAATGCGAGAAACACGTTATCTGGTGTTTTCACCACTCCACAGTTCGTTGTATATGCAGAACAGGAGATATCTTGGTTTGCGTGGGGTTTCTAGCAGAGATATGCATTTTCTGCGATAATCTAGGTGAGTCTTCTGTCAGAAGTATGCAGAATCATCGAGATCCCTCTTTTCGAGCTATTTAATGAGAGAAACACGTTATCTGGTTGTTTTCACCACTCCACAGTGCGTATGATATGCAGAACCGGCGATATCTTGATTTTCGTGGTTTTTCGTGCTGAGATATGCATTTTCAGCGATAATCTTGGTGAGTCTTCTGTCAGAAGTATGCAGAATCATCTAGATCGCTCATTTCGAGCTAGTTAATGCGAGAAACACGTTATCTGGTGTTTTCACCACTCCACAGTTCGTTGTATATGCAGAACAGGAGATATCTTGGTTTTCGTGGGGTTTCTAGAAGAGATATGCATTTTCTGCGATAATCTATGTGAGACTTCAGTCAGAAATATGCAGAATCTTCTAGATCGCTCTTTTCGTGCTATTTAATGCGAAAAAACAAGTTTTCTGGTGTTTTCAACATTCCACAGTGCGTTTGATATGCAGAACCGATGATATCTTGTTTTTCGTGGTGTTTCCAGCTGAGATATGCATTTTCTGCGATAAACTTGGTGAGTCTTCTGTCAGAAGTATGCAGAATCATCGAGATCCCTCTTTTCGAGCTATTTAATGCGAGAAACACGTTAATTGGTGTTTTCACCACTCCACAGTGCGTTTGATATGCGGAACCAGCGACATCTTGGATTTCGTCGGGTTTCAAGCTGAGACATGCATTTTCTGCGATAATCTTGGTGAGTCTTCTGTCAGAAGTATGCAGAATCATCGAGATCCCTCTTTTCGAGCTAGTTAATGCGAGAAACACGTTATCTGGTGTTTTCACCACTCCACAGTGCGTTTAATATGCAGAACCGGCGACATCTTGGCTGTCGTAGGGTATCAAGCTGAGATATGCATTTTCTGCGATAATCATGGTGAGACTTCTGTCAGAAGTATGCAGAATCATCGGGATCGCTCTTTTCGAGCTATTTAATGCGAGAAGCACGTTTTCTGGGGTTTTCACCACTCCACAGTTCGTTGGATATGCAGAACAGGAGATATCTTGGTTTTCGTGGGGTTTCTAGCAGAGATATGCATTTTCTGCGATAATCATGGTGAGACTTCTGTTAGAAGTATGCAGAATCATCGAGATCGCACATTTCGATCTATTTAATGCGAGAAACACGTTATCTGGTGTTTTCACCACTTCACAGTGCGTTTGATATGCAGAACCAGCGATATCTTGGTTTTCGTGGGGTTTCAAGCTGAGATATGCATTTTTTACGATAATCATGGTGAGAATTCTGTCCGAAGTATGCAGAATCATCGAGATCGCACTTTTCGTGCTATTTAATGCGAGAAACAGGATATCTGGTGTTTTCAGCACTCCACAGTGCGTATGATATGCAGCACCGGCGATATCTTGGTTTTCGTGGGGTTTCAAGCTGAGATGTGCATTGTCTGCGATAATCTTGGTGAGACATCTGTCCGAAGTGTGCAGAATCATCGAGATCGCACTTTTTGAGCTATTTAATGCGAGAAAAACCTTATCTGGTGTTTTCACCACCCCACAGTGCGTTTGATATGCAGAACCGGCGATATCTGGGTTTTCGTGGGGTTTCAAGCTGAGATATGCATTTTCTGCGATAATCTTGGTGAGACCTCTGTCCGAAGTATGCAGAAACATCGAGATCGCTCTTTTCGACATATTTAATGCGAGAAACACGTTATCTGGTGATTTCACCACTCCACAGTGCGTTTGATATGCAGAACCAGCGATATCCTGGTTTTCGTGGGGTTTCAAGCTCAGATATGCATTTTATGCGATAATCTTGGTGAGGCTTCTGTCCGAAGTATGCAGAGTCATCGAGATCGTACTTTTCGAGCTATTTAATGCGAGAAACACGTTTTCTGGGGTTTTCACCACTCCACAGTGCGTTTGATATGCAGAACCGGCGACATCTTGGCTTTCGTCGGGGTTCAAGCTGAGATATGCATTTTCTGCGATAATCTTGGTGAGTCTTCTGTCAGAAGTATGCAGAACAATCTAGATCGCTCTTTTCGAGCTATTTAATGCGAGAAACACGTTTT
Source organism: Anthophora plumipes (assembly GCA_951804975.1). Classification (NCBI taxonomy): domain Eukaryota; kingdom Metazoa; phylum Arthropoda; class Insecta; order Hymenoptera; family Apidae; genus Anthophora; species Anthophora plumipes. The sequence goes on along the minus strand of CATORF010000356.1, from coordinate 1,638,889 downwards.
CTTGTGTATTCACCACCCCACAGTGCGTTTGATATGCAGAACCGGAGATATCTTGGTTTTCGTGGGGTTTGTAGCTGAGATATGCATTTTCTGCGATAATCTTGGTGAGTCTTCCGTCAGAAGTATGCAGAATCATCTAGATCGCTCTTTTCGAGCTATTTAATGCGAGAAACACGTTATCTGGTGTTTTCACCACTACACAGTTCGTTGTATATGCAGAACAGGAGATATCTTGGTTTTCGTGGTGTTTCTAGCAGAGATATGCATTTTCTGCGATAATCTTGGTGAGACTTCAGTCAGAAGTATGCAGAATGTTCGAGATCGCTCATTTCGAGCTAGTTAATGCGAGAAACACGTTATCTGGTGTTTTCACCACTCCACAGTTCGTTGTATATGCAGAACATGAGATATCTTGGTTTTCGTGGGGTTTCTAGCAGAGATATGCATTTTCTGCGATAATCTTGGTGAGACTTCAGTCAGAGGTATGCAGAATCTACGAGATCGCTCATTTCGAGCTAGTTAATGCGAGAAACACGTTATCTGGTGTTTTCACCACTCCACAGTTCGTTGTATATGCAGAACAGGAGATATCTTGGTTTGCGTGGGGTTTCTAGCAGAGATATGCATTTTCTGCGATAATCTAGGTGAGTCTTCTGTCAGAAGTATGCAGAATCATCGAGATCCCTCTTTTCGAGCTATTTAATGAGAGAAACACGTTATCTGGTTGTTTTCACCACTCCACAGTGCGTATGATATGCAGAACCGGCGATATCTTGATTTTCGTGGTTTTTCGTGCTGAGATATGCATTTTCAGCGATAATCTTGGTGAGTCTTCTGTCAGAAGTATGCAGAATCATCTAGATCGCTCATTTCGAGCTAGTTAATGCGAGAAACACGTTATCTGGTGTTTTCACCACTCCACAGTTCGTTGTATATGCAGAACAGGAGAAATCTTGGTTTTCGTGGGGTTTCTAGAAGAGATATGCATTTTCTGCGATAATCTATGTGAGACTTCAGTCAGAAATATGCAGAATCTTCTAGATCGCTCTTTTAGTGCTATTTAATGCGAAAAAACAAGTTTTCTGGTGTTTTCAACATTCCACAGTGCGTTTGATATGCAGAACCGATGATATCTTGTTTTTCGTGGTGTTTCCAGCTGAGATATGCATTTTCTGCGATAAACTTGGTGAGTCTTCTGTCAGAAGTATGCAGAATCATCGAGATCCCTCTTTTCGAGCTATTTAATGCGAGAAACACGTTAATTGGTGTTTTCACCACTCCACAGTGCGTTTGATATGCGGAACCAGCGACATCTTGGATTTCGTCGGGTTTCAAGCTGAGACATGCATTTTCTGCGATAATCTTGGTGAGTCTTCTGTCAGAAGTATGCAGAATCATCGAGATCCCTCTTTTCGAGCTAGTTAATGCGAGAAACACGTTATCTGGTGTTTTCACCACTCCACAGTGCGTTTAATATGCAGAACCGGCGACATCTTGGCTGTCGTAGGGTATCAAGCTGAGATATGCATTTTCTGCGATAATCATGGTGAGACTTCTGTCAGAAGTATGCAGAATCATCGGGATCGCTCTTTTCGAGCTATTTAATGCGAGAAGCACGTTTTCTGGGGTTTTCACCACTCCACAGTTCGTTGGATATGCAGAACAGGAGATATCTTGGTTTTCGTGGGGTTTCTAGCAGAGATATGCATTTTCTGCGATAATCATGGTGAGACTTCTGTTAGAAGTATGCAGAATCATCGAGATCGCACATTTCGATCTATTTAATGCGAGAAACACGTTATCTGGTGTTTTCACCACTTCACAGTGCGTTTGATATGCAGAACCAGCGATATCTTGGTTTTCGTGGGGTTTCAAGCTGAGATATGCATTTTTTACGATAATCATGGTGAGAATTCTGTCCGAAGTATGCAGAATCATCGAGATCGCACTTTTCGTGCTATTTAATGCGAGAAACAGGATATCTGGTGTTTTCAGCACTCCACAGTGCGTATGATATGCAGCACCGGCGATATCTTGGTTTTCGTGGGGTTTCAAGCTGAGATGTGCATTGTCTGCGATAATCTTGGTGAGACATCTGTCCGAAGTGTGCAGAATCATCGAGATCGCACTTTTTGAGCTATTTAATGCGAGAAAAACCTTATCTGGTGTTTTCACCACCCCACAGTGCGTTTGATATGCAGAACCGGCGATATCTGGGTTTTCGTGGGGTTTCAAGCTGAGATATGCATTTTCTGCGATAATCTTGGTGAGACCTCTGTCCGAAGTATGCAGAAACATCGAGATCGCTCTTTTCGACATATTTAATGCGAGAAACACGTTTTCTGGGGTTTTCACCACTCCACAGTGCGTTTGATATGCAGAACCGGCGACATCTTGGCTTTCGTCGGGGTTCAAGCTGAGATATGCATTTTCTGCGATAATCTTGGTGAGTCTTCTGTCAGAAGTATGCAGAACAATCTAGATCGCTCTTTTCGAGCTATTTAATGCGAGAAACACGTTTTCTTGTGTATTCACCACCCCACAGTGCGTTTGATATGCAGAACCGGAGATATCTTGGTTTTCGTGGGGTTTGTAGCTGAGATATGCATTTTCTGCGATAATCTTGGTGAGTCTTCCGTCAGAAGTATGCAGAATCATCTAGATCGCTCTTTTCGAGCTATTTAATGCGAGAAACACGTTTTCTTGTGTTTTCAACACTCCACAGTTCGTTTGATATGCAGAACCGGCGATATCTTGATTTTCGTGGTTTTTCCTGCTGAGATATGCATTTTCAGCGATAATCTTGGTGAGTCTTCTGTCAGAAGTATGCAGAATCTTCGACATCGCTCATTTCGAGCTAGTTAATGCTAGAAACACGTTATCTGGTGTTTTCACCACTACACAGTTCATTGTATATGCAGAACAGGAGATATCTTGGTTTTCGTGGGGTTTCTAGCAGAGATATGCATTATCTGCGATAATCATGGTGAGACTTCTGTTAGAAGTATGCAGAATCATCGAGATCGCACTTTTCGATCTATTTAATGCGAGAAACACGTTGTCTGGTGTTTTCACCACTCCACAGTTGGTTTGATATGCAGAACCGGCGATGTTTGGTTTTCGTCGGGTTTCAAGCTGAGAAATGCATTTTCTGCGATAATCTTGGTGAGACTTCAGTCAGAAGTATGCAGAATCTTCGAGTTCGCTCTTTTCGAGCAACTTAATGCGAGAAACACGTTATCTGGTTGTTTTCACCACTCCACAGTTCGTTTGATATGCAGAACCGGCGATATCTTGATTTTCGTGGTTTTTCGTGCTGAGATATGCATTTTCAGCGATAATCTTGGTGAGTCTTCTGTCAGAAGTATGCAGAATCATCGAGATCCCTCTTTTCGAGCTATTTAATGAGAGAAACACGTTATCTGGTTGTTTTCACCACTCCACAGTTCGTTTGATATGCAGAACCGGCGATATCTTGATTTTCGTGGTTTTTCGTGCTGAGATATGCATTTTCTGCGATAATCTTGGTGAGACTTCTGTCCGAAGTATGCAGAAACATCGAGAGCACTCTTTTCGAGCTATTTAATGCGAGAATCACGTTTTCTGGGGTTTTCACCACACCACAGTTCGTTGGATACGCAGAACCGGAGATATCTTGGTTTTCGTGGGGTTTCAAGCTGAGATATGCATTTTCTGCGACAATCTTGGTGAGACTTCTGTCCGAAGTATGCAGAATCATCGGGATCGCTCTTATCGAGCTATTTAATGCGAGAATCACGTTTTCTGGGGTTTTCACCACATCACAGTTCGTTGGATATGCAGAACCGGAGATATCTTGGTTTTCCTGGGGTTTCAAGCTGAGATATGCACTTTTTACGATAATCTTGGTGAGACTTCTGTCCGAAGTATGCTTAATCATCGAGATCGCTCTATTCGAACTATTTAATGCGACCAAACGTTATCTGGTGTTTTCAGCACTCCACAGTGCGTTTGATATGCAGAACCAGTGATACCTCAGTTTTCGTGGGGTTTCAAGCTGAGATATGCATTTTCTACGATAATCTTGGTGAGACGTCTCTCAGAAGGATGCAGAATCTTCGAGATCGCTCATTTCGAGCTAGTTAATGCGAGAAACACGTTATCTGGTGTTTTCACCACTCCACAGTTCGTTGTATATGCAGAACAGGAGATATCTTGGTTTTCGTGGGGTTTCTAGCAGAGATATGCATTTTCTGCGATAATCTAGGTGAGTCTTCTGCCAGAAGTATGCAGAATCTTCGAGATCGTTCTTTTCGAGCAACTTAATGCGAGAAACACGATATCTGGTTGTTTTCACCACTCCACAGTGCGTTTGATATGCAGAACGGGCGACATCTTGATTTTCGTGAGGTTTCAAGCTGAGATATGCATTTTCTGCGATAATCTTGGTGAGACATCATGTCAGAAATATGCAGAATCTTCTATATCGCTCTTTTCGAGCTATTTAATGCGAAAAAACAAGTTTTCTGGTGTTTTCAACATTCCACTGTGCGTTTGATATGCAGAACCGGCGATATCTTGATTTTCGTGGTGTTTCCAGCTGAAATATGCATTTTCTACGATAATCTTGGTGAGACGTCTGTCAGAAGTATGCAGAATCTTCGAGATCGTTCTTTTCGAGCTACTTAATGCGTGAAACACGATATCTGGTTGTTTTCACCACTCCACAGTGCGTTTGATATGCAGAACGGGCGACATCTTGATTTTCGTGAGGTTTCAAGCTGAGATATGCATTTTCTGCGATAATCTTGGTGAGACTTCAGTCAGAAATATGCAGAATTTTCTAGATCGCTCTTTTCGAGCTATGTAATGCGAAAAAACAAGTTTTCTGGTGTTTTCAACATTCCACAGTGCGTTTGATATGCAGAACCGATGATATCTTGATTTTCGTGGTGTTTCCAGCTGAGATATGCATTTTCTGCGATAATCTTGGTGAGTCTTCTGTCAGAAGTATGCAGAATCATCGAGATCCCTCTTTTCGAGCTATTTAATGCGAGAAACACGTTAATTGGTGTTTTCACCACTCCACAGTGCGTTTGATATGCGGAACCAGCGACATCTTGGATTTCGTCGGTTTTCAAGCTGAGACATGCATTTTCTGCGATAATCTTGGTGAGTCTTCTGTCAGAAGTATGCAGAATCATCGAGATCCCTCTTTTCGAGCTAGTTAATGCGAGAAACACGTTATCTGGTGTTTTCACCACTCCACAGTGCGTTTAATATGCAGAACCGGCTACATCTTGGCTGTCGTAGGGTATCAAGTTGAGATATGCATTTTCTGCGATAATCATGGTGAGACTTCTGTCAGAAGTATGCAGAATCATCGGGATCGCTCTTTTCGAGCTATTTAATGCGAGAAACGCGTTTTCTGGGGTTTTCACCACTCCACATTTCGTTGGATATGCAGAACAGGAGATATCTTGGTTTTCGTGGGGTTTCTAGCAGAGAAATGCATTTTCTGCGATAATCATGGTGAGACTTCTGTTAGAAGTATGCAGAATCATCGAGATCGCACATTTCGATCTATTTAATGCGAGAAACACGTTATCTGGTGTTTTCACCACTCCACAGTGCGTTTGATATGCAGAACCAGCGATATCTTGGTTTTCGTGGGGTTTCAAGCTGAGATATGCATTTTTTACGATAATCATGGAGAGACTTCTGTCCGAAGTATGCAGAATCATCGAGATCGCACTTTTCGAGCTATTTAATGCGAGAAACAGGATATCTGTTGTTTTCAGTACTCCACAGTGCGTTTGATATGCAGAACCAGCGATATCTAGGTTTTCGTGGGGTTTCAAGCTGAGATATGCAATTTCTGCGATAATCTTGGTGAGACTTATGTCCGAAGTATGCAGAGTCATCGAGATCGTACTTTTCGAGCTATTTAATGCGAGAAACACGTTTTCTGGGGTTTTTACCACTCCACAGTTCGTTGGATATGCAGAACAGGAGATATCTTGGTTTTCGTGGGGTTTCTAGCAGAGATATGCATTTTCTGCGATAATCATGGTGAGACTTCTGTTAGAAGTATGCAGAATCATCGAGATCGCACTTTTCGATCTATTTCATGCGAGAAACACGTTGTCTGGTGTTTTCACCACTCCACAGTTGTTTGATATGCAGAACCCGCGATGTTTGGTTTTCGTCGGGTTTCAAGTTGAGATATGCATTTTCTGCGACAATCTTGGTGAGACTTCTGTCCGAAGTATGCAGAATCATCGGGATCGCTCTTTTCGAGCTATTTAATGCGAGAAACACGTTTTCTGGCGATTTCAGCACACCACTGTTCGTTGGATATGCAGAACCGGAGATATCTTGGTTTTCGTGGGGTTTCAAGCTGAAATATGCATTTTCTGCGATAATCTTGGTGAGACTTCTGTCCGATGTATGCAGAATCATCGGGATCGCTCTTTTCGAGCTATTTAATGCGAGAAACACGTTTTCTGGCGATTTCTGCACACCACTGTTCGTTGGATATGCAGAACCGGAGATATCTTGGTTTTCGTGGGGTTTCAAGCTGAAATATGCACTTTCTGCGATAATCTTGGTGAGACTTCTGTCCGAAGTATGCAGAATCATCGGGATCGCTCTTTTCGAGCTATTTAATGCGAGAAACACGTTTTCTGGCGATTTCAGCACACCACTGTTCGTTGGATATGCAGAACCGGAGATATCTTGGATTTCGTCGGGTTTCAAGCTGAGATATGCATTTTCTACGATAATCTTGGTGAGACTTCTGTCAGAAGTTAGCAGAATCATCTAGATCGCTCTTTTCGAGCTATTTAATGCGAGAAACACGTTAACTGGTGTTTTCACCACTCCGCAGTCCGTTTGATATGTAGAACCAGCGATATCTGGGTTTTCGTGGGGTTTCAAGCTGAGATATGCATTTTCTGCAATAATCTTGTTGAGACTTCTGTCCGAAGTATGCAGAAAAATCGAGAGCGCTCTTTTCGAGCTATTTAATGCGAGAAACACGTTTTCTGGGGTTTTCACCACACCTCTGTTCGTTGGATATGCAGAACCGGAGATATCTTGGTTTTCCTGGGGTTTCAAGCTGAGATATGCATTTTCTGCGACAATCTTGGTGAGACTTCTGTCCGAAGTATGCAGAATCATCGGGATCGCTCTTATCGAGCTATTTAATGCGAGAATCACGTTTTCTGGGGTTTTCACCACACCACAGTTCGTTGGATATGCAGAACCGGAGATATCTTGATTTCCTGGGGTTTCAAGCTGAGATATGCATTTTCTGCGACAATCTTGGTGAGACTTCTGTCCGAAGTATGCAGAATCATCGGGATCGCTCTTATCGAGCTATTTAATCCGAGAAACACGTTTTCTGGCGATTTCACCACACCACTGTTCGTTGGATATGCAGAACCGGAGATATCTTGGTTTTCGTGGGGTTTCAAGCTGAAATGTGCATTTTCTGCGACAATCTTGGTGAGACTTCTGTCCGAAGTATGCAGAATCATCGGGATCGCTCTTTTCGAGCTATTTAATGCGAGAAACACGTTTTCTGGCGATTTCAGCACACCACTGTTCGTTGGATATGCAGAACCGGAGATATCTTGGTTTTCGTGGGGTTTCAAGCTGAAATATGCATTTTCTGCGATAATCTTGGTGAGACTTCTGTCCGATGTATGCAGAATCATCGGGATCGCTCTTTTCGAGCTATTTAATGCGAGAAACACGTTTTCTGGCGATTTCTGCACACCACTGTTCGTTGGATATGCAGAACCGGAGATATCTTGGTTTTCGTGGGGTTTCAAGCTGAAATATGCACTTTCTGCGATAATCTTGGTGAGACTTCTGTCCGAAGTATGCAGAATCATCGGGATCGCTCTTTTCGAGCTATTTAATGCGAGAAACACGTTTTCTGGCGATTTCAGCACACCACTGTTCGTTGGATATGCAGAACCGGAGATATCTTGGATTTCGTCGGGTTTCAAGCTGAGATATGCATTTTCTACGATAATCTTGGTGAGACTTCTGTCAGAAGTTAGCAGAATCATCTAGATCGCTCTTTTCGAGCTATTTAATGCGAGAAACACGTTAACTGGTGTTTTCACCACTCCGCAGTCCGTTTGATATGTAGAACCAGCGATATCTGGGTTTTCGTGGGGTTTCAAGCTGAGATATGCATTTTCTGCAATAATCTTGTTGAGACTTCTGTCCGAAGTATGCAGAAAAATCGAGAGCGCTCTTTTCGAGCTATTTAATGCGAGAAACACGTTTTCTGGGGTTTTCACCACACCTCTGTTCGTTGGATATGCAGAACCGGAGATATCTTGGTTTTCCTGGGGTTTCAAGCTGAGATATGCATTTTCTGCGACAATCTTGGTGAGACTTCTGTCCGAAGTATGCAGAATCATCGGGATCGCTCTTATCGAGCTATTTAATGCGAGAATCACGTTTTCTGGGGTTTTCACCACACCACAGTTCGTTGGATATGCAGAACCGGAGATATCTTGATTTCCTGGGGTTTCAAGCTGAGATATGCATTTTCTGCGACAATCTTGGTGAGACTTCTGTCCGAAGTATGCAGAATCATCGGGATCGCTCTTATCGAGCTATTTAATCCGAGAAACACGTTTTCTGGCGATTTCACCACACCACTGTTCGTTGGATATGCAGAACCGGAGATATCTTGGTTTTCGTGGGGTTTCAAGCTGAAATGTGCATTTTCTGCGATAATCTTGGTGAGACTTCTGCCCGATGTATGCAGAATCATCGAGATCGATCTTTTCGAGCTATTTAATGCGAGAAACACGTTATCCGGTGTTTTCACCACTCCACAGTGGGTTTGATATGCAGAACTGGCGACATCTTGGATTTCGTCGGGTTTCAAGCTGAGATATGCATTTTCAACGATAATCTTGGTGAGACTTCTGTCCGATGTATGCAGAATCATCGAGATCGATCTTTTCGAGCTATTTAATGCGAGAAACACGTTATCCGGTGTTTTCACCACTCCACAGTGGGTTTGATATGCAGAACTGGCAACATCTTGGTTTTCGTGGGGTTTCCAGCTGAGACATACATTTTCTGCGATAATCAGGGTGAGTCTTCTGTCAGACGTATGCAGAATCTTCGAGATCGCTCTATTCGAGCTATTTAATGCGAGAAACACGTTATCTGGTTGTTTTCACCACTCCACAGTGCGTTTGATATGCAGAACCGGCGACATCTTGATTTTCGTGGGGTTTCTAGCTGAGATATGCATTTTCTGCGAAAATATTGGTGAGACTTCTGTCCGAAGTATGCAGAGTCATCGAGATCGTACTTTTCGAGCTATTTAATGCGAGAAACACGTTTTCTGGGGTTTTCACCACTCCACAGTTGGTTTGATATGCCGAACCGGCGATGTTTGGTTTTCGTCGGGTTTCAAGTTGAAATATGCATTTTCTACGATAATCTTGGAGAAACATCTGTCCGAAGTATGCAGAATCATCAAGATCGCTCTTTTCGAGCTATTTAATGCGAAAAAACAAGTTTTCTGGTGTTTTCACCACTCCACAGTGCGTTTGATATGCAGAACCGGCGACATCTTGGATTTCGTCAGGGTTCAAGCTGAGATATGCAATTCCTGCGATAATCTTGGTGAGACTTCTGTCCGAAGTATGCTGAATCATCGAGATTGCTCGTTTCGAGCTATTTAATGCGAGAAACACGTTATCTGGTGTTTTCTCCACTCCACAGTGCGTATGATGTGCAGAACCAACGATATCCTGCTTTTCGTGGGGTTTCAAGCTCAGATATGCATTTTGTGCGATAATATTGGTGAGACTTCTGTCCGAAGTATGCAGAATCATCGATATCGCTCTTTTAGAGCTATTTAATGCGAGAAACACGTTATCTGGTGTTTTCACTACTCCACAGTTGGTTTGATATGCAGAACCGGAGATAATTTGGTTTTCGTGGGGTTTCAAGCTGAGATATGCATTTTCTGCGATAATCTTGGTGAGACTTCTGTCCGTAGTATGCAGAATCATCGAGATCGCTCTTTTCGAGCTATTTAGTGCGAGAAACACGTTATCTGGTGTTTTCAGCACTCCACAGTGCGTTTGATATGCAGAACCGGCCACATCTTGATTTTCGTGAGGTTTCAAGCTGAGATAAGCATTTTCTGCGATAATATTGGTGAGACTTCTGTCCGAAGTATGCAGAATCATCGATATCGCTCTTTTAGAGCTATTTAATGCGAGCAACACGTTATCTGGTGTTTTGACCACTCCACAGTGCGTTTGATATGTAGAACCGCCGATAACTTGGTTTTCGTGGGGTTTCCAGCTGAAATATGCATTGTCTGCGATAATCTTGGTGTTTCATCTATGAGAAGTATGCAGAATCATCAAGAACGCTCTTTTCGAGCTAGTTAATGCGAGAAACACGTTATCTGGTGTTTTAACCACTCCACAGTGCGTATGATATGCAGAACCGACGATATCCTGGTTTTCGTGGGGTTTCAAGCTCAGATGTGCATTTTCTGCGATAATCTTGGTGAGACTTCTGTCCGAAGTATGCAGAGTCATCGAGATCGTACTTTTCGAGCTATTTAATGCGTGAAACACGTTTTCTGGGGTTTTCACCACTCCACAGTTCGTTGGATATGCAGAACAGGAGATATCTTGGTTTTCGTGGAGTTTCTAGCTGAGATATGCATTTTCTGCGAAAATATTGGTGAGACTTCTGTCCGAAGTATGCAGAGTCATCGAGATCGTACTTTTCGAGCTATTTAATGCGAAAAAACAAGTTTTCTGGTGTTTTCACCACTCCACAGTGCGTTTGATATGCAGAACCGGCGACATCTTGGATTTCGTCGGGGTTCAAGCTGAGATATGCAATTCCTGCGATAATCTTGGTGAGAAATCTGTCCGAAGTATGCTTAATCATCGAGATCGCTCGTTTCCAGCTATTTAATGCGAGAAACACGTTATCTGGTGTTTTCACCACTCCACAGTGCGTGTGATATGCAGAACCGACGATATCCTGGTTTTCGTGGGGTTTCAAGCTCAGATGTGCATTTTCTGCGATAATCTTGGTGAGAAATCTGTCCGAAGTATGCTTAATCATCGAGATCGCTCGTTTCCAGCTATTTAATGCGAGAAACACGTTATCTGGTGTTTTCACCACTCCACAGTTGGTTTGATATGCAGAACCGGCGATGTTTGGTTTTCGTCGGGTTTCAAGTTGAGATATGCTTTTTCTACGATAATCTTGGTGAAACATCTGTCCGAAGTATGCAGAAACATCAAGAGCGCTCTTTTCGAGCTATTTAATGCGACAAACACGTTTTCTGGGGTTTTCACCACACCACAGTTCGTTGGATGTGCAGAACCGGAGATATCTTGGTTTTCGTGGGGTTTCTAGCAGAGATATGCATTTTCTGCGATAATCATGGTGAGACTTCGGTTAGAAGTATGCAGAATCATCGAGATCGCACTTTTCGATCTATTTAATGCGAGAAACACGTTGTCTGGTGTTTTCACCACTCCACAGTTGGTTTGATATGCAGAACCGGTGATATCTGGGTTTTCGTGGGGTTTCAAGCTGAGATATGCATTTTCAGCGATAATCTTGGTGAGAGTTCTGTCCGAAGTATGCAGAATCATCGAGATCGCTCTATTCGAGCTATTTAACGCGACAAAACGTTATCTGGTGTTTTCAGCACTCCACAGTGCGTTTGATATGCAGAACCGGCCACATCTTGATTTTCGTGAGGTTTCAAGCTGAGATAAGCATTTTCTGCGATAATATTGGTGAGACTTCTGTCCGAAGTATGCAGAATCATCGATATCGCTCTTTTAGAGCTATTTAATGCGAGCAACACGTTATCTGGTGTTTTGACCACTCCACAGTGCGTTTGATATGTAGAACCGCCGATAACTTGGTTTTCGTGGGGTTTCCAGCTGAAATATGCATTGTCTGCGATAATCTTGGTGTTTCATCTATGAGAAGTATGCAGAATCATCAAGAACGCTCTTTTCGAGCTAGTTAATGCGAGAAACACGTTATCTGGTGTTTTAACCACTCCACAGTGCGTATGATATGCAGAACCGACGATATCCTGGTTTTCGTGGGGTTTCAAGCTCAGATATGCATTTTCTGCGACAATCTTGGTGAGACTTCTGTCCGAAGTATGCAGAATCATCGGGATCGCTCTTATCGAGCTATTTAATGCGAGAATCACGTTTTCTGGGGTTTTCACCACACCACAGTTCGTTGGATATGCAGAACCGGAGATATCTTGATTTCCTGGGGTTTCAAGCTGAGATATGCATTTTCTGCGACAATCTTGGTGAGACTTCTGTCCGAAGTATGCAGAATCATCGGGATCGCTCTTATCGAGCTATTTAATCCGAGAAACACGTTTTCTGGCGATTTCACCACACCACTGTTCGTTGGATATGCAGAACCGGAGATATCTTGGTTTTCGTGGGGTTTCAAGCTGAAATGTGCATTTTCTGCGATAATCTTGGTGAGACTTCTGCCCGATGTATGCAGAATCATCGAGATCGATCTTTTCGAGCTATTTAATGCGAGAAACACGTTATCCGGTGTTTTCACCACTCCACAGTGGGTTTGATATGCAGAACTGGCGACATCTTGGATTTCGTCGGGTTTCAAGCTGAGATATGCATTTTCAACGATAATCTTGGTGAGACTTCTGTCCGATGTATGCAGAATCATCGAGATCGATCTTTTCGAGCTATTTAATGCGAGAAACACGTTATCCGGTGTTTTCACCACTCCACAGTGGGTTTGATATGCAGAACTGGCAACATCTTGGTTTTCGTGGGGTTTCCAGCTGAGACATACATTTTCTGCGATAATCAGGGTGAGTCTTCTGTCAGACGTATGCAGAATCTTCGAGATCGCTCTATTCGAGCTATTTAATGCGAGAAACACGTTATCTGGTTGTTTTCACCACTCCACAGTGCGTTTGATATGCAGAACCGGCGACATCTTGATTTTCGTGGGGTTTGTAGCTGAGATATGCATTTTCTGCGAAAATATTGGTGAGACTTCTGTCCGAAGTATGCAGAGTCATCGAGATCGTACTTTTCGAGCTATTTAATGCGAGAAACACGTTTTCTGGGGTTTTCACCACTCCACAGTTGGTTTGATATGCCGAACCGGCGATGTTTGGTTTTCGTCGGGTTTCAAGTTGAAATATGCATTTTCTACGATAATCTTGGAGAAACATCTGTCCGAAGTATGCAGAATCATCAAGATCGCTCTTTTCGAGCTATTTAATGCGAAAAAACAAGTTTTCTGGTGTTTTCACCACTCCACAGTGCGTTTGATATGCAGAACCGGCGACATCTTGGATTTCGTCGGGGTTCAAGCTGAGATATGCAATTCCTGCGATAATCTTGGTGAGACTTCTGTCCGAAGTATGCTGAATCATCGAGATTGCTCGTTTCGAGCTATTTAATGCGAGAAACACGTTATCTGGTGTTTTCTCCACTCCACAGTGCGTATGATGTGCAGAACCAACGATATCCTGCTTTTCGTGGGGTTTCAAGCTCAGATATGCATTTTGTGCGATAATATTGGTGAGACTTCTGTCCGAAGTATGCAGAATCATCGATATCGCTCTTTTAGAGCTATTTAATGCGAGAAACACGTTATCTGGTGTTTTCACTACTCCACAGTTGGTTTGATATGCAGAACCGGAGATAATTTGGTTTTCGTGGGGTTTCAAGCTGAGATATGCATTTTCTGCGATAATCTTGGTGAGACTTCTGTCCGTAGTATGCAGAATCATCGAGATCGCTCTTTTCGAGCTATTTAGTGCGAGAAACACGTTATCTGGTGTTTTCAGCACTCCACAGTGCGTTTGATATGCAGAACCGGCCACATCTTGATTTTCGTGAGGTTTCAAGCTGAGATAAGCATTTTCTGCGATAATATTGGTGAGACTTCTGTCCGAAGTATGCAGAATCATCGATATCGCTCTTTTAGAGCTATTTAATGCGAGCAACACGTTATCTGGTGTTTTGACCACTCCACAGTGCGTTTGATATGTAGAACCGCCGATAACTTGGTTTTCGTGGGGTTTCCAGCTGAAATATGCATTGTCTGCGATAATCTTGGTGTTTCATCTATGAGAAGTATGCAGAATCATCAAGAACGCTCTTTTCGAGCTAGTTAATGCGAGAAACACGTTATCTGGTGTTTTAACCACTCCACAGTGCGTATGATATGCAGAACCGACGATATCCTGGTTTTCGTGGGGTTTCAAGCTCAGATGTGCATTTTCTGCGATAATCTTGGTGAGACTTCTGTCCGAAGTATGCAGAGTCATCGAGATCGTACTTTTCGAGCTATTTAATGCGTGAAACACGTTTTCTGGGGTTTTCACCACTCCACAGTTCGTTGGATATGCAGAACAGGAGATATCTTGGTTTTCGTGGAGTTTCTAGCTGAGATATGCATTTTCTGCGAAAATATTGGTGAGACTTCTGTCCGAAGTATGCAGAGTCATCGAGATCGTACTTTTCGAGCTATTTAATGCGAAAAAACAAGGTTTCTGGTGTTTTCACCACTCCACAGTGCGTTTGATATGCAGAACCGGCGACATCTTGGATTTCGTCGGGGTTCAAGCTGAGATATGCAATTCCTGCGATAATCTTGGTGAGAAATCTGTCCGAAGTATGCTTAATCATCGAGATCGCTCGTTTCCAGCTATTTAATGCGAGAAACACGTTATCTGGTGTTTTCACCACTCCACAGTGCGTGTGATATGCAGAACCGACGATATCCTGGTTTTCGTGGGGTTTCAAGCTCAGATGTGCATTTTCTGCGATAATCTTGGTGAGAAATCTGTCCGAAGTATGCTTAATCATCGAGATCGCTCGTTTCCAGCTATTTAATGCGAGAAACACGTTATCTGGTGTTTTCACCACTCCACAGTTGGTTTGATATGCAGAACCGGCGATGTTTGGTTTTCGTCGGGTTTCAAGTTGAGATATGCTTTTTCTACGATAATCTTGGTGAAACATCTGTCCGAAGTATGCAGAAACATCAAGAGCGCTCTTTTCGAGCTATTTAATGCGACAAACACGTTTTCTGGGGTTTTCACCACACCACAGTTCGTTGGATGTGCAGAACCGGAGATATCTTGGTTTTCGTGGGGTTTCTAGCAGAGATATGCATTTTCTGCGATAATCATGGTGAGACTTCGGTTAGAAGTATGCAGAATCATCGAGATCGCACTTTTCGATCTATTTAATGCGAGAAACACGTTGTCTGGTGTTTTCACCACTCCACAGTTGGTTTGATATGCAGAACCGGTGATATCTGGGTTTTCGTGGGGTTTCAAGCTGAGATATGCATTTTCAGCGATAATCTTGGTGAGAGTTCTGTCCGAAGTATGCAGAATCATCGAGATCGCTCTATTCGAGCTATTTAACGCGACAAAACGTTATCTGGTGTTTTCAGCACTCCACAGTGCGTTTGATATGCAGAACCAGCGATATCTTGGTTTTCGTGGGGTTTCAAGCTGAGATATGCATTTTCTGCGATAATCTTGGTGAGACTTCTGTCCGTAGTATGCAGAATCATCGAGATCGATCTTTTCGAGCTATTTAATGCGAGAAACACGTTATCCGGTGTTTTCACCACTCCACAGTGGGTTTGATATGCAGAACTGGCGAAATCTTGGTTTTCGTGGGGTTTCCAGCTGAGACATACATTTTCTGCGATAATCATGGTGAGTCTTCTGTCAGAAGTATGCAGAATCTTCGAGATCGCTCTATTCGAGCTATTTAATGCGAGAAACACGTTATCTGGTTGTTTTCACCACTCCACAGTGCGTTTGATATGCAGAACCGGCGACATCTTGATTTTCGTGGGGTTTCTAGCTGAGATATGCATTTTCTGCGAAAATATTGGTGAGACTTCTGTCCGAAGTATGCAGAGTCATCGAGATCGTACTTTTCGAGCTATTTAATGCGAGAAACACGTTTTCTGGGGTTTTCACCACTCCACAGTTGGTTTGATATGCAGAACCGGCGATGTTTGGTTTTCGTCGGGTTTCAAGTTGAGATATGCATTTTCTACGACAATCTTGGAGAAACATCTGTCCGAAGTATGCAGAATCATCAAGATCGCTCTTTTCGAGCTATTTAATGCGAAAAAACAAGTTTTCTGGTGTTTTCACCACTCCACAGTGCGTTTGATATGCAGAACCGGCGACATCTTGGATTTCGTCGGGGTTCAAGCTAAGATATGCAATTCCTGCGATAATCTTGGTGAGAAATCTGTCCGAAGTATGCTTAATCATCGAGATCGCTCGTTTCCAGCTATTTAATGCGAGAAACACGTTATCTGGCGTTTTCACCACTCCACAGTTGGTTTGATATGCAGAACCGGCGATGTTTGGTTTTCGTCGGGTTTCAAGTTGAGATATGCTTTTTCTACGATAATCTTGGTGAAACATCTGTCCGAAGTATGCAGAAACATCAAGAGCGCTCTTTTCGAGCTATTTAATGCGAGAAACACGTTTTCTGGGGTTTTCACCACACCACAGTGCGTTTGATATGCAGAACCGGCGACATCTTGATGTTCGTGAGGTTTCAAGCTGAGATATGCATTTTCTGCGATAATATTGGTGAGACTTCTGTCCGAAGTATGCAGAATCATCGATATCGCTCTTTTAGAGCTATTTAATGCGAGCAACACGTTATGTGGTGTATTCACCACTCCACAGTACGTTAGACATGCAGAACCGGAGGTATCTTCGTTTCGGTCGGGTTTCAAGCTGAGGTATGCATTTTCTACGACAATATTGGTGAGACCTCTGTCAGAAGTATGCAGAACCTTCGAGAACGCTCTTTTCGAGCTACTTAATGCGAGAAACACGTTTTCTGGTGTTTTCACCACCCCACAGTGCGTTTGATATGCAAAACCGGAGATATCTTGGTTTTCGTGGGGTTTCAAGCTGAGATATGCATTTTCTGCAATAATCTTGTTGAGACTTCTGTCCGAAGTATGCAGAAAAATCGAGAGCGCTCTTTTCGAGCTATTTAATGCGAGAAACACGTTTTCTGGGGTTTTCACCACACCTCTGTTCGTTGGATATGCAGAACCGGAGATATCTTGGTTTTCCTGGGGTTTCAAGCTGAGATATGCATTTTCTGCGACAATCTTGGTGAGACTTCTGTCCGAAGTATGCAGAATCATCGGGATCGCTCTTATCGAGCTATTTAATGCGAGAAACACGTTTTCTGGCGATTTCACCACACCACTGTTCGTTGGATATGCAGAACCGGAGATATCTTGATTTTCGTGGGGTGTCAAGCTGAAATATGCATTTTCTGCGATAATCTTGGTGAGACTTCTGTCCGATGTATGCAGAATCATCGAGATCGATCTTTTCGAGCTATTTAATGCGAGAAACACGTTATCCGGTGTTTTCACCACTCCACAGTGGGTTTGATATGCAGAACCGGCGAAATCTTGATTTTCGTGGGGTTTCTAGCTGAGATATGCATTTTCTGCAAAAATATTGGTGAGACTTCTGTCCGAAGTATGCAGAGTCATCGAGATCGTACTTTTCGAGCTATTTAATGCGACAAACACGTTTTCTGGGGTTTTCACCACTCCACAGTTGGTTTGATATGCAGAACCGGCGATGTTTGGTTTTCGTCGGGTTTCAAGTTTAGATATGCATTTTCTACGATAATCTTGGAGAAACATCTGTCCGAAGTATGCAGAATCATCAAGATCGCTCTTTTCGAGCTATTTAATGCGAAAAAACAAGTTTTCTGGTGTTTTCACCACTCCACAGTGCGTTTGATATGCAGAACCGGCGACATCTTGGATTTCGTCGGGGTTCAAGCTGAGATATGCAATTCCTGCGATAATCTTGGTGAGAAATCTGTCTGAAGTATGCTTAATCATCGAGATCGCTCGTTTCCAGCTATTTAATGCGAGAAACACGTTATCTGGTGTTTTCACCACTCCACAGTGCGTGTGATATGCAGATCCGACGATATCCTGGTTTTCGTGGGGTTTCAAGCTCAGATGTGCATTTTCTGCGATAATCTTGGTGAGAAATCTGTCCGAAGTATGCTTAATCATCGAGATCGCTCGTTTCCAGCTATTTAATGCGAGAAACACGCTTTCTGGTGTTTTCACCACTCCACAGTTGGTTTGATATGCAGAACCGGCGATGTTTGGTTTTCGCGGCGTTTCTAGCAGAGATATGCATTTTCTGCGATAATCATGGTGAGACTTCGGTTAGAAGAATGCAGAATCATCGAGATCGCACTTTTCGATCTATTTAATGCGAGAAACACGTTGTCTGGTGTTTTCACCACTCCACAGTTGGTTTGATATGCAGAACCGGCGATATCTTGGTTTTCGTGGGGTTTCAAGCTGAGATATGCATTTTCAGCGATAATCTTGGTGAGACTTCAGTCCGAAGTATGCAGAATCATCGAGATCGCTCTATTCGAGCTATTTAACGCGACAAAACGTTATCTGGTGTTTTCAGCACTCCACAGTGCGTTTGATATGCAGAACCAGCGATATCTTGGTTTTCGTGGGGTTTCAAGCTGAGATATGCATTTTCTGCGATAAACATGGAGAGACTTCTGTCCGATTTAGGCTGAATCATCGAGATCGCTCTTTTCGAGCTAGTTAATGCGAGAAAAACCTTGTCAGGGGTTTTCACCACTCCACAGTGCGTTTGATATGCAGAACCAGCGATATCTTGGCTTTCGTTGGGTTTCAAGCTGAGATATGCATTTTTTACGATAATCTTGGTGAGACTTCTGTCCGAAGTATGCAGAATCATCGAGATCGCTCTTTTCGAGCTATTTGATGCGAGAAACACGTTAACTGGTGTTTCCACCACTCCACAGTGCGTTTGATATGCAGAACCGGCGACATCTTGGATTTCGTCGGGGTTCAAGCTGAGATATGCATTTTCTACGATAATCTTGGTGAGACTTCTGTCAGAAGTATGCAGAATCATCGCGATCGCTCTTATCGAGCTATTTAATGCGAGAAACACGTTATCTGGTGTTTTCAGCACTCCACAGTGCGTTTGATATGCAGAACCGGCGACATCTTGATGTTCGTGAGGTTTCAAGCTGAGATATGCATTTTCTGCGATAATATTGGTGAGACTTCTGTCCGAAGTATGCAGAATCATCGATATCGCTCTTTTAGAGCTATTTAATGCGAGCAACACGTTATGTGGTGTATTCACCACTCCACAGTACGTTAGACATGCAGAACCGGAGGTATCTTCGTTTCGGTCGGGTTTCAAGCTGAGGTATGCATTTTCTACGACAATATTGGTGAGACCTCTGTCAGAAGTATGCAGAACCTTCGAGAACGCTCTTTTCGAGCTACTTAATGCGAGAAACACGTTTTCTGGTGTTTTCACCACCCCACAGTGCGTTTGATATGCAGAACCGGCGACATCGTGGTTTTCGTCGGGTTTCAAGTTGAGATATGCATTTTCTGCGATAATATTGGTGAGACTTCTGTCCGAAGTATGCAGAATCATCGATATCGCTCTTTTCGAGCTATTTAATGCGAGAAACACGTTGTCTGGTGTTTTTACCACTCCACAGTGCGTTTGATATGTAGAGCCGCCGATAACTTGGTTTTCGTGGGGTTTCCAGCTGAAATATGCATTTTCTGCGATAATCTTGGTGTTTCATCTATGAGAAGTATGCAGAATCATCGAGAACGCTCCTTTCGAGCTAGTTAATGCGAGAAACACGTTTTCTGGTGTTTTCACCACTCCACAGTGCGTCTGATATGCAGAACCGGCGATATCTTGATTTTCGTGGTGTATCCAGCTGAGATATGCATTTTCTGCGATAATCTTGGTGAGACTTCAGTCAGAAGTACGCAGAATCATCTAGATCGCTCGTTTCGAGCTATTTAATGCGAGAAACCCGTTATCTGGTTGCTTTCACCACTCCATAGTGCGTTTGATATGCAGAACCGGCGACATCTTGATTTTCGTGAGGTTTCTAGATGAGATATGCATTTTCTGCGATAATATTGGTGAGACTTCAGTCAGAAGTATGCAGAATCATCTAGATCGCTCGTTTGGAGCTATTTAATGCGAGAAACACGTTATCTGGTGTTTTCACCACTCCACAGTGCGTTTGATATGCAGAACCGGCGACATCTTGATTTTCGTGGTGTTTCCAGCTGGGATATGCATTTTCTGCGATAATCTTGGTGAGACTTCAGTCAGAAGTATGCAGAAAAATCGAGAGCGCTCTTTTCGAGCTATTTAATGCGAGAAAGACGTTTTCTGGGGTTTTCACCAAACCTCTGTTCGTTGGATATGCAGAACCGGAGATATCTTGGTTTTCCTGGGGTTTCAAGCTGAGATATGCATTTTCTGCGATAATCTTGGTGAGACTTCTGTCCGAAGTATGCAGAATCATCGGGATCGCTCTTTTCGAGCTATTTAATGCGAGGAACACGTTTTCTGGCGTTTTCACCACACCACTGTTCGTTGGATATGCAGAACCGGAGATATCTTGGTTTTCGTGGGGTTTCAAGCTGAAATATGCATTTTCTGCGATAATCTTGGTGAGACATCTGTCCGAAGTATGCAGAATCATCGAGATCGCTCTTTTCGAGCTATTTAATGCACGAAACACGTTAACTGGTGTTTTCACCACTCCACAGTGCGTATGATGTGCAGAACCGGAGATAACCCGGGTTTCGTCGGGTTTCAAGCTGAGATATGCATTTTCTACGACAATATTGGTGAGACCTCTGTCAGAAGTATGCAGAATCTTCGAGAACGCTCTTTTCGAGCTACTTAATGGGTGAAACACGTTTTCTGGTGTTTTCACCACCCCACAGTGCGTTCGATATGCAGAACCGGCGACATCGTGGTTTTCGTCGGGTTTCAAGCTGAGATATGCATTTTCTGCGATAATATTGGTGAGACTTCTGTCCGAAGTATGCAGAATCATCGATATCGCTCTTTTCGAGCTATTTAATGCGAGAAACACGTTGTCTGGTGTTTTGACCACTCCACAGTGCGTTTGATATGTAGAGCCGCCGATAACTTGGTTTTCGTGGGGTTTCCAGCTGAAATATGCATTTTCTGCGATAATCTTGGTGTTTCCTCTATGAGAAGTATGCAGAATCATCGAGATCGCTCTATTCCAGCTATTTAATGCGAAAAACACGTTATCTGGTTGTTTTCACTACTCCACAGTGGGTTTGATATGCAGAACCGGCGACATCTTAATTTTCGTGATGTTTCTAGCTGAGATAGGCATTTTCAGCGATAATATTGGTGAGACTTCAGTCAGAAGTATGCAGAATCATCTAGATCGCTCTTTTCGAGCTATTTAATGCGGGAAACACGTTTTCTGGTGTATTCACCACTCCACAGTGCGTTTGATATGCAGAACCGGCGACAGCTTGATTTTCGTGGTGTTTCCAGCTGGGATATGCATTTTCTGCGATAAGCTTGGTGAGACTTCAGTCAGAAGTATGCAGAATCATCGGGATCGCTCTTTTCGAGCTATTTAATGCGAGAAAAACGATATCCGGTGTTTTCACCACTCCACAGTGCGTTTGATATGCAGAACCGGCGACATTTTGGATTTCGACGGGTTTCAAGCTGAGGATTGCATTTTCTACGATAATCTTGGTGAGACGTCTGTCAGAAGTATGCAGAATCTTCGAGATCGCTCTTTTCGAGCAACTTAATGCGAGAAACACGATATCTGGTTGTTTTCACCACTCCACAGTGCGTTTGATATGCAGAACCGGCGATATCTTGATTTTCGTGGTGTTTCCAGCTGAGATATGCATTTTCGGCGATAATCTTGGTGAGTCTTCTGCCAGAAGTATGCAGAATCATCTAGATCGCTCTTTTCGAGCTATTTAATGCGAGAAACAAGTTTTCTGGTGTATTCACCACTCCACAGTACGTTAGACATGCAGAACCGGAGATATCTTCGTTTCGGTCGGGTTACAAGCTGAGATATGCATTTTCTACGATAATATTGGTGAGACCTCTGTCAGAAGTATGCAGAATCTTCGAGAACGCTCTTTTCGAGCTACTTAATGCGAGAAACACGTTTTCTGGTGTTTTCACCACTCCACAGTACGTTTGATGTGCCGAACCGGCGACATCTTGATTTTCGTGATGTTTCTAGCTGAGATATGCATTCTCTGCGATAATATTGGTGAGACTTCAGTCAGCAGTATGCAGAATCATCTAGATCGCTCTTTTCGAGCTATTTAATTCGGGAAACACGTTTTCTGGTGTATTCACCACTCCACAGTACGTTAGAAATGCAGAACCGGCGATATCTTCGTTTCGGTCGGGTTTCAAGCTGAGATATGCATTTTCTGCGATAATCTTGGTGAGTGTTCAGTCAGAAGTATGCAGAATCATCTAGATCGCTCTTTTCGAGCTATTTAATGCGGGAAACACATTTTCTGGTGTTTTCACCACTCCACGGTGCGTCTGATATGCAGAACCGGCGATATCTTGGTTTTCGCGGGGTTTCCAGCTGAGATATGCATTTTCTGCGATAATCTTGGTGAGTCTTCTGTCAGAAGGATGCAGAATCATCTAGATCGCTCTTTTCGAGCTGTTTAATGCGAGAAACACGTTCTCTGGTGTTTTCACCACCCCACAGTGCGTTTGATATGCAGAACCGGAGATATCTTCGTTTCGGTCGGGTTTCAAGCTGAGATATGCATTTTCTACGATAATATTGGTGAGACCTCAGTCAGAAGTATGCAGAATCTTCGAGAACGCTCTTTTCGAGCTACTTAATGCGAGAAACACGTTTTCTGGTGTTTTCACCACCCCACAGTGCGTTTGATATGCAGAACCGGCGACATCGTTGTTTTCGTGGGGTTTCCAGCTGAGATAGGCATTTTCTGCGATAATCTTGGTGAGTCTTCTGTCAGAAGTATGCAGAATCATCGAGATCGCTCTATTCGAGCTATTTAATGCGAGAAACACGTTATCTGGTTGTTTTCACTACTCCACAGTGGGTTTGATATGCAGAACCGGCGAAATCTTAATTTTCGTGATGTTTCTAGCTGAGATAGGCATTTTCAGCGATAATATTGGTGAGACTTCAGTCAGAAATATGCAGAATCATCTAGATCGCTCTTTTCGAGCTATTTAATGCGGGAAACACGTTTTCTGGTGTATTCACCACTCCACAGTGCGTTTGATATGCAGAACCGGCGACATCTTGATTTTCGTGGTGTTTCCAGCTGGGATATGCATTTTCTGCGATAATCTTGGTGAGACTTCAGTCAGAAGTATGCAGAATCATCTAGATCGCTCGTTTCGAGCTATTTAATGCGAGAAACACGTTATCTGGTGTTTTTACCACTCCACAGTGCGTTTGATATGCAGTACCGGCGACATCTTGATTTTCGTGATGTTTCTAGCTGAGATAGGCATTTTCTGCGATAATTTTGGTGTTTCCTCTATGAGAAGTATGCAGAATCATCGAGATCGCTCTATTCGAGCTATTTAATGCGAGAAACACGTTATCTGGTTGTTTTCACTACTCCACAGTGGGTTTGATATGCAGAACCGGCGACATCGTGGTTTTCGTGGGGTTTCCAGCTGAAATATGCATTTTCTGCGATAATCTTGGTGTTTCCTCTATGAGAAGTATGCAGAATCTTCGAGAACGCTCTTTTCGAGCTACTTAATGCGAGAAACACGTTTTCTGGTGTTTTCACCACTCCACAGTGCGTCTGATATGCAGAACCGGCGACATCTTGATTTTCGTGGTGTTTCCAGCTGAGATATGCATTCTCTGCGATAATATTGGTGAGTCTTCTGTCAGAAGGATGCAGAATCATCGAGATCGCTCTATTCGAGCTATTTAATGCGAGAAACACGTTTTCTGGTGTATTCACCACTCCACAGTGCGTTTGATATGCAGAACCGGCGACATCTTGATTTTCGTGGTGTTTCCAGCTGGGATATGCATTTTCTGCGATAATCTTGGTGAGACTTCAGTCAGAAGTATGCAGAATCATCTAGATCGCTCGTTTCGAGCTATTTAATGCGAGAAACACGTTATCTGGTGTTTTTACCACTCCACAGTGCGTTTGATATGCAGAACCGGCGACATCTTGATTTTCGTGGGGTTTCCAGCTGAGATAGGCATTTTCTGCGATAATCTTGGTGAGTCTTCTGTCAGAAGTATGCAGAATCATCGAGATCGCTCTATTCGAGCTATTTAATGCGAGAAACACGTTATCTGGTTGTTTTCACTAGTCCACAGTGGGTTTGATATGCAGAACCGGCGACATCTTAATTTTCGTGATGTTTCTAGCTGAGATAGGCATTTTCAGCGATAATATTGGTGAGACTTCAGTCAGAAATATGCAGAATCATCTAGATCGCTCTTTTCGAGCTATTTAATGCGGGAAACACGTTTTCTGGTGTATTCACCACTCCACACTGCGTTTGATATGCAGAACCGGCGACATCTTGATTTTCGTGGTGTTTCCAGCTGGGATATGCATTTTCTGCGATAATCTTGGTGAGACTTCAGTCAGAAGTATGCAGAATCATCTAGATCGCTCGTTTCGAGTTATTTAATGCGAGAAACACGTTATCTGGTGTTTTTACCACTCCACAGTGCGTTTGATATGCAGAACCGGCGACATCTTGATTTTCGTGATGTTTCTAGCTGAGATAGGAATTTTCTGCGATAATATTGGTGAGACCTCTGTCAGAAGTATGCAGAACCTTCGAGAACGCTCTTTTCGAGCTACTTAATGCGAGAAACACGTTTTCTGGTGTTTTCACCACTGCACAGTACGTTTGATGTGCAGAACCGGAGATATCTTGGTTTTCGTGGGGTTTCAAGCTGAGATATGAATTTTTTAGGATAATCTTAGTGAGACTTCTGTCCGAAGTATGCAGAATCATCGAGATTGCTCTATTCGAGCTATTTAATGCGACAAAACGTTATCCGGTGTTTTCACCACTCCACAGTGCGTATGATATGCAGAACCGACGATATCTTGGTTTTCGTGGGGTTTCCAGCTGAAATATGCTTTTTCTGCGATAATCTTTGTGTTTCATCTATGAGAAGTATGCAGAATCATCCAGAACACTCTTTTCGAGCTAGTTAATGCGAGTAACACGTTTTCTGGTGTTTTCACCACCCCACAGTGCGTTTGATATGCAGAACCGGCGACATCTTGGTTTTCGTCGGGTTTCAAGCTGAGATATGCATTTTCTGCTATAATATTGGTGAGACTTCAGTCAGAAGTATGCAGAATCATCTCGATCGCTCGTTTCGAGCTATTTAATACGAGAAACACGTTTTCTGGTGTTTTCACCAACCCACAGTGCGTTTGATATGCAGAACCGGCGACATCTTGGTTTTCGTCGGGTTTCAAGCTGAGATATGCATTTTCTGCGATAATATTGGTGAGACTTCAGTCAGAAGGATGCAGAATCATCTAGATCGGCCTTCTCGAGCTATTTAATTCGAGAAACACGTTTTCTGCTGTATTGACCACTCCACAGTACGTTTGACATGCAGAAACGGAGATATCTTGGTTACGGTCGGGTTTCAAGCTGAGATATGCATTTTCTGCGATAATATTGGTGAGACGTCAGTCAGAAGTATGCAGAATCATCTAGATCGCTCGTTTCGAGCTATTTAATGCGAAAAAACAAGTTTTCTGGTGTTTTGACCACTCCACAGAGCGTTTGATATGTAGAGCCGCCGATAACTTGGTTTTCGTGGTGTTTTCAGTTGAAATATGCATTTTCTGCGATAATCTTTGTGAGTCTTCTGTCAGAAGTATGCAGAATCATCGAGAACGCTCTTTTCGACTTAGTTAATGTGAGTAACACGTTTTCTTGTGATTTCACAACTCCACAGTGCGTCTGATATGCAGAACCGGCGACATCTTGATTTTCGTGAGGTTTCCAGCTGAAATATGCATTTTCTGCGATAATCTTGGTGCGACTTCTGTCAGAAGTATGCAGAATCATCGACATCGCTCTTTTCGAGCTATTTAATGCGAGTAACACGTTTTCTGGTGTTTTCACCACCCCACAGTGCGTTTGATATGCAGAACCGGCGACATCTCGGTTTTCGTCGGGTTTCAAGCTGAGATATGCATTTTCTGCGATGATCTTTGTGAGACTTCAGTCAGAAGTATGATGAATAATCGAGATCGCTCTTTTCGAGCTATTTAATGCGAGATACACGTTTTCTGGTGTATTCACCACTCCACAGTACGTTTGACATGCAGAACCGGAGATATCTTGGTTTCGGTCGGGTTTCAGGCTGAGATATGCATTTTCTACGATAATCTTGGTGAGAATCTGTCAGAAGTATGCAGAATCATCGAGGACGCTCTTTTCGAGCTATTTAATGCGAGAAACACGTTTTCTGGTGTATTCACCACTCCACAGTGCGTTTGATATGCAGAACCAGCGATATCTTGGCTTTCTTGGGGTTTCCATCTGAGATATGCATTTCCTGCGATAATCTTGGTGAGACATCAGTCAGAAGTATGCAGAATCATCTAGATCGCTCGTTTCGAGCTATTTAATGCGAAAAAAGAAGTTTTCTGGTGTTTTGACCACTCCACAGTGCGTTTGATATGTAGAGCCGCCGATAACTTGGTTTTCGTGGGGTTTCCAGCTGAAATATGCATTTTCTGCGATAATCTTGGTGAGACTTCTGTCCGAAGAGTGTAGAATCATAGACATCGCTTTTTTCGAGCTATTTAATGCGAGAAACACGTTATTTTGTGTTTTCACCACTCCACAGTGCGTTTGATATGCAGTACCAGCGATATCTTGGTTTTCGTGGAGTTTCAAGCTGAGATATGAATTTTTTAGGATAATCTTGGTGAGACTTCTGTCCGAAGTAAGCAGAATCATCGAGATCGCTCTGCTCGAGCTATTTAATGCGACAAAACGTTATCCGGTGTTTTCACCACTCCACAGTGCGTATGATATGCAGAACCGACGATATCTTGGTTTTCGTGGGGTTTCAAGCTCAGATATGCATTTTCTGCGGTAATCTTGGTGAGACTTCTGTCCGAAGTATGCAAAAACATCGAGAGCGCTCTTTTCGAGCTATTTAATGCGAGAAACACGTTTACTGGGGTTTTCACCACACCACAGTTCGTTGGATATGCAGAACCGGAGATATCTTGGTTTTCGTGGGGTTTAAAGCTGAGATATGCATTTTCTGCGATAATCTTGGTGAGACTTCTGTCCGAAGTATGCAGAATCATCGAGATCGCTCTTTTCGAGCTATTTAATGCGAGAAACACGTTATCTGGTGTTTTCACCACTCCACAGTGCGTTTGATATGCAGTACCAGCGATATCTTGGTTTTCGTAGGGTTTCCAGCTGAGATATGCATTTTCTACGATAATCTTGGTGAGTCTTCTGTCAGAAGTATGCAGAATCATCTAGATCGGTCTTCTCGAGCTATTTAATTCGAGAAACACGTTTTCTGCTGTATTGACCACTCCACAGTACGCTTGACTTGCAGAAACGGAGATATCTTGGTTTCGGCCGGGTTTCAAGCTGAGATATGCATTTTCTGCGATGAAATTGGTGAGACGTCAGTCAGAAGTATGCAGAATCATCTAGATCGCTCGTTTCGAGCTATTTAATGCGAAAAGCAAGTTTTCTGGTGTTTTGACCACTCCACAGAGCGTTTGATATGTAGAGCCGCCGATAACTTGGTTTTCGTGGGGTTTCCATCTGAGATATGCATTTCTTGCGATAATCTTGGTGAGACTTCAGTCAGAAGTATGCAGAATCATCGAGAACGCTCTTTTCGACTTAGTTAATGTGAGTAACACGTTTTCTTGTGATTTCACAACTCCACAGTGCGTCTGATATGCAGAACCGGCGACATCTTGATTTTCGTGAGGTTTCCAGCTGAAATATGCATTTTCTGCGATAATCTTGGTGCGACTTCTGTCAGAAGTATGCAGAATCATCGACATCGCTCTTTTCGAGCTATTTAATGCGAGTAACACGTTTTCTGGTGTTTTCACCACCCCACAGTGCGTTTGATATGCAGAACCGGCGACATCTCGGTTTTCGTCGGGTTTCAAGCTGAGATATGCATTTTCTGCGATGATCTTTGTGAGACTTCAGTCAGAAGTATGATGAATAATCGAGATCGCTCTTTTCGAGCTATTTAATGCGAGATACACGTTTTCTGGTGTATTCACCACTCCACAGTACGTTTGACATGCAGAACCGGAGATATCTTGGTTTCGGTCGGGTTTCAGGCTGAGATATGCATTTTCTACGATAATCTTGGTGAGAATCTGTCAGAAGTATGCAGAATCATCGAGGACGCTCTTTTCGAGCTATTTAATGCGAGAAACACGTTTTCTGGTGTATTCACCACTCCACAGTGCGTTTGATATGCAGAACCAGCGATATCTTGGCTTTCTTGGGGTTTCCATCTGAGATATGCATTTCCTGCGATAATCTTGGTGAGACATCAGTCAGAAGTATGCAGAATCATCTAGATCGCTCGTTTCGAGCTATTTAATGCGAAAAAAGAAGTTTTCTGGTGTTTTGACCACTCCACAGTGCGTTTGATATGTAGAGCCGCCGATAACTTGGTTTTCGTGGGGTTTCCAGCTGAAATATGCATTTTCTGCGATAATCTTGGTGAGACTTCTGTCCGAAGAGTGTAGAATCATAGACATCGCTTTTTTCGAGCTATTTAATGCGAGAAACACGTTATTTTGTGTTTTCACCACTCCACAGTGCGTTTGATATGCAGTACCAGCGATATCTTGGTTTTCGTGGAGTTTCAAGCTGAGATATGAATTTTTTAGGATAATCTTGGTGAGACTTCTGTCCGAAGTAAGCAGAATCATCGAGATCGCTCTGCTCGAGCTATTTAATGCGACAAAACGTTATCCGGTGTTTTCACCACTCCACAGTGCGTATGATATGCAGAACCGACGATATCTTGGTTTTCGTGGGGTTTCAAGCTCAGATATGCATTTTCTGCGGTAATCTTGGTGAGACTTCTGTCCGAAGTATGCAAAAACATCGAGAGCGCTCTTTTCGAGCTATTTAATGCGAGAAACACGTTTACTGGGGTTTTCACCACACCACAGTTCGTTGGATATGCAGAACCGGAGATATCTTGGTTTTCGTGGGGTTTAAAGCTGAGATATGCATTTTCTGCGATAATCTTGGTGAGACTTCTGTCCGAAGTATGCAGAATCATCGAGATCGCTCTTTTCGAGCTATTTAATGCGAGAAACACGTTATCTGGTGTTTTCACCACTCCACAGTGCGTTTGATATGCAGTACCAGCGATATCTTGGTTTTCGTAGGGTTTCCAGCTGAGATATGCATTTTCTACGATAATCTTGGTGAGTCTTCTGTCAGAAGTATGCAGAATCATCTAGATCGGTCTTCTCGAGCTATTTAATTCGAGAAACACGTTTTCTGCTGTATTGACCACTCCACAGTACGCTTGACTTGCAGAAACGGAGATATCTTGGTTTCGGCCGGGTTTCAAGCTGAGATATGCATTTTCTGCGATGAAATTGGTGAGACGTCAGTCAGAAGTATGCAGAATCATCTAGATCGCTCGTTTCGAGCTATTTAATGCGAAAAGCAAGTTTTCTGGTGTTTTGACCACTCCACAGAGCGTTTGATATGTAGAGCCGCCGATAACTTGGTTTTCGTGGGGTTTCCATCTGAGATATGCATTTCTTGCGATAATCTTGGTGAGACTTCAGTCAGAAGTATGCAGAATCATCTAGATCGCTCTTTTCGAGCTATTTAATGCGAGAAACACGTTTTCTGGTGTATTCACCACTCCACAGTGCGTTTGATATGCAGAACCAGCGATATCTTGGCTTTCGTGGGGTTTCCATCTGAGATATGCATTTCCTGCGATAATCTTGGTGAGACTTCAGTCAGAAGTATGCAGAATCATCTAGATCGGTCTTCTCGAGCTATTTAATTCGAGAAACACGTTTTCTGCTGTATTGACCACTCCACAGTACGTTTGACTTGCAGAAACGGAGATATCTTGGATTTCGTGGGGTTTCCAGCTGAGATATGCATTTTCTGCGATAATCTTGGTGAGTCTTCTGTCAGAAGAATGCAGAATCATCTAGATCGCACGTTTCGAGCTATTTAATGCGAGAAACACGTTATCTGGTTGTTTTCACCACTCCACAGTGCGTTTGATATGCAGAACCAGCGATATCTTGGTTTTCGTGGGGTTTCAAGTTCAGATATGCATTTTCTGCGATAATGTTGATGAGACTTCTGTCCGAAGTATGCTTAATCATCGAGATCGCTCTTTTCGTGCTATTTAATGCGAGAAACACGTTTCTGGGGGTTTTCACTACTCCACAGTTCTTTGAATATGCAGAACAGGAGATATCTTGGTTTGCGTGGGGTTTCAAGCAGAGATATGCATTTTCTGCGATAACCTTGGTGAGACTTCTGTTAGAAGTATGCAGAATCATCGAGATCGCTCTTTTCGAGCTATTTAACGCGAGAAACACGTTATCTGGTGTTTTCACCACTCCACAGTGCGTATGATATGCAGAACCGGCGGTATCTTGGTTTTCGTGGG
The DNA here is from genome assembly GCA_951804975.1 of Anthophora plumipes. Taxonomy (NCBI): domain Eukaryota; kingdom Metazoa; phylum Arthropoda; class Insecta; order Hymenoptera; family Apidae; genus Anthophora; species Anthophora plumipes. Next base: position 1,608,218 of record CATORF010000356.1, on the reverse strand, counting down.
GTTTCAAGCTGAGATATGCATTATCTGCGATAATCTTGGTGAGACTTCTGTCCGAAGTGTGCAGAATCATCTAGATCGCTCTTTTCAAGCTATTTAATGCGAGGAACACGTTTTCTGGGGCTCTCACCACACCACAGTTCGTTGGATATGCAAAACAGGTGATATCTTGTGTTTCGAGGGGTTTCAAGCTGAGATATGCAATTTCTGCGATAAACTTGGTGAGACTTCTGTCCGAAGTATGCAGAATCATCGACATCGCTTTTTTCGAGCTATTTAATGCGAGAAACACGTTATCTAGTGTTTTCACCACTCCACAGTGCGTTTGATATGCAGAACCGGCGACATCTTGATTTTCGTGAGGTTTCTAACTGAGATATGCGTTTTCTGCGATAATATTGGTGAGACTTCAATCAGAAGAATGCAGAATCATCTAGATCGCTCTTTTCGTGCTATTTAATGCGAGCAGCACGTTATCTGGTGTTTTGGCCACTCCACAGTGCGTTTGATATGCGGAACCGGCGCCATCTTGATTTTCGTTAGGTTTCAAGCTGAGATATGCATTTTCTGCGATAATCTTGGTGCGACTTCTGTCAGAAGTATGCAGAATCATCGACATCGCTCTTTTCGAGCTATTTAATGCGAGTAACACGTTTTCTGGTGTTTTCACCACCCCACAGTGCGTTTGATATGCAGAACCGGCGACATCTCGGTTTTCGTCGGGTTTCAAGCTGAGATATGCATTTTCTGCGATAATCTTTGTGAGACTTCAGTCAGAAGTATGATGAATAATCGAGATCGCTCTTTTCGAGCTATTTAATGCGAGATACACGTTTTCTGGTGTATTCACCACTCCACAGTACGTTTGACATGCAGAACCGGAGATATCTTGGTTTCGGTCGGGTTTCAGGCTGAGATATGCATTTTCTACGATAATCTTGGTGAGAATCTGTCAGAAGTATGCAGAATCATCGAGGACGCTCTTTTCGAGCTATTTAATGCGAGAAACACGTTTTCTGGTGTATTCACCACTCCACAGTGCGTTTGATATGCAGAACCAGCGATATCTTGGCTTTCTTGGGGTTTCCATCTGAGATATGCATTTCCTGCGATAATCTTGGTGAGACATCAGTCAGAAGTATGCAGAATCATCTAGATCGCTCGTTTCGAGCTATTTAATGCGAAAAAAGAAGTTTTCTGGTGTTTTGACCACTCCACAGTGCGTTTGATATGTAGAGCCGCCGATAACTTGGTTTTCGTGGGGTTTCCAGCTGAAATATGCATTTTCTGCGATAATCTTGGTGAGACTTCTGTCCGAAGAGTGCAGAATCATAGACATCGCTTTTTTCGAGCTATTTAATGCGAGAAACACGTTATTTGGTGTTTTCACCACTCCACAGTGCGTTTGATATGCAGTACCAGCGATATCTTGGTTTTCGTGGGGTTTCAAGCTGAGATATGAATTTTTTAGGATAATCTTGGTGAGACTTCTGTCCGAAGTAAGCAGAATCATCGAGATCGCTCTGCTCGAGCTATTTAATGCGACAAAACGTTATCCGGTGTTTTCACCACTCCACAGTGCGTATGATATGCAGAACCGACGATATCTTGGTTTTCGTGGGGTTTCAAGCTCAGATATGCATTTTCTGCGGTAATCTTGGTGAGACTTCTGTCCGAAGTATGCAAAAACATCGAGAGCGCTCTTTTCGAGCTATTTAATGCGAGAAACACGTTTACTGGGGTTTTCACCACACCACAGTTCGTTGGATATGCAGAACCGGAGATATCTTGGTTTTCGTGGGGTTTAAAGCTGAGATATGCATTTTCTGCGATAATCTTGGTGAGACTTCTGTCCGAAGTATGCAGAATCATCGAGTTCGCTCTTTTCGAGCTATTTAATGCGAGAAACACGTTATCTGGTGTTTTCACCACTCCACAGTGCGTTTGATATGCAGTACCAGCGATATCTTGGTTTTCGTAGGGTTTCCAGCTGAGATATGCATTTTCTACGATAATCTTGGTGAGTCTTCTGTCAGAAGTATGCAGAATCATCTAGATCGGTCTTCTCGAGCTATTTAATTCGAGAAACACGTTTTCTGCTGTATTGACCACTCCACAGTACGCTTGACTTGCAGAAACGGAGATATCTTGGTTTCGGCCGGGTTTCAAGCTGAGATATGCATTTTCTGCGATAAAATTGGGGAGACGTCAGTCAGAAGTATGCAGAATCATCTAGATCGCTCGTTTCGGGCTATTTAATGCGAAAAGCAAGTTTTCTGGTGTTTTGACCACTCCACAGAGCGTTTGATATGTAGAGCCGCCGATAACTTGGTTTTCGTGGGGTTTCCATCTGAGATATGCATTTCTTGCGATAATCTTGGTGAGACTTCAGTCAGAAGTATGCAGAATCATCTAGATCGCTCTTTTCGAGCTATTTAATGCGAGAAACACGTTTTCTGGTGTATTCACCACTCCACAGTGCGTTTGATATGCAGAACCAGCGATATCTTGGCTTTCGTGGGGTTTCCATCTGAGATATGCATTTCCTGCGATAATCTTGGTGAGACTTCAGTCAGAAGTATGCAGAATCATCTAGATCGGTCTTCTCGAGCTATTTAATTCGAGAAACACGTTTTCTGCTGTATTGACCACTCCACAGTACGTTTGACTTGCAGAAACGGAGATATCTTGGTTTTCGTGGGGTTTCCAGCTGAAATATGCATTTTCTGCGATAATCTTTGTGTTTCATCTATGAGAAGGATGCAGTATCATCCAGAACGCTCTTTTCGAGCTAGTTAATGCGAGTAACACGTTTTCTGGTGTTTTCACCACTCCACAGTGCGTTTGGTATGTAGAGCCGCCGATAACTTGGTTTTCGTGGGGTTTCCAGCTGAAATATGCATTTTCTGCGATAATCTTTGTGTTTCATCTATGAGAAGTATGCAGTATCATCCAGATCGCTCTTTTCGAGCTAGTTAATGCGAGTAACACGTTTTCTGGTGTTTTCACCACTCCACAGTGCGTTTGATATGTAGAGCCGCCGATAACTTGGTTTTCGTGGGGTTTCCAGCTGAAATAAGCATTTTCTGCGATAATCTTTGTGTTTCATCTATGAGAAGTATGCAGTATCATCCAGAACGCTCTTTTCGAGCTAGTTAATGCGAGTAACACGTTTTCTGGTGTTTTCACCACTCCACGGTGCGTCTGATATGCAGAACCGGCGATATCTTGGTTTTCGTGGGGTTTCCAGCTGAGATATGCATTTTCTGCGATAATCTTGGTGAGTCTTCTGTCAGAAGAATGCAGAATCATCTAGATCGCACGTTTCGAGCTATTTAATGCGAGAAACATGTTATCTGGTTGTTTTCACCACTCCACAGTGCGTTTGATATGCAGAACCAGCGATATCTTGGTTTTCGTGGGGTTTCAAGTTCAGATATGCATTTTCTGCGATAATGTTGATGAGACTTCTGTCCGAAGTATGCTTAATCATCGAGATCGCTCTTTTCGTGCTATTTAATGCGAGAAACACGTTATCTGGTGTTTTCACCACTCCACAGTGCGTTTGATATGCAGTACCAGCGATATCTTGGTTTTCGTAGGGTTTCCAGCTGAGATATGCATTTTCTACGATAATCTTGGTGAGTCTTCTGTCAGAAGTATGCAGAATCATCGAGATCGCTCTATTCGAGCTATTTAATGCGAGAAACACGTTATCTGGTTGTTTTCACTACTCCACAGTGCGTTTGATATGCAGAACCGGCGACATCTTGATTTTCGTGAGGTTTCAACCTGAGATATGCGTTTTCTGCGATGATATTGGTGAGACTTCAGTCAGAAGTATGCAGAATCATCTAGATCGCTCGTTTCGAGCTATTTAATGCGAAAAAACAAGTTTTCTGGTGTTTTGACCACTCCACAGTGCGTTTGATATGTAGAGCCGCCGATAACTTGGTTTTCGTGGGGTTTCCAGCTGAAATAAGCATTGTCTGCGATAACCTTTGTGTTTCATCTATGAGAAGTATGTAGAATCATTGAGAACGCTCTTTTCGAGCTAGTTAATGTGAGTAACACGTGTTCTGGTGTTTTCACAACTCCACAGTGCGTCTGATATGTAGAACCGGCGACATCTTGATTTTCGTGATGTTTCCAGCTGAAATATGCATTTTCTGCTATAATCTTGGTGCGACTTCTGTCAGAAGTATGCAGAATCATCGATATCGCTCTTTTCGAGCTATTTAATGCGAGCAGCACGTTATCTGGTGTTTTGGCCACTCCACAGTGCGTTTGATATGCAGAACCGGAGATATCTTGGTTTCGGTCGGGTTTCAAGCTGAGATATGCATTCTCTGCGATAATCTTGGTGAGGCTTCTGTCCGAAGTGTGCAGAATCATCTAGATCGCTCTTTTCAAGCTATTTAATGCGAGAAACACGTTATCTGGTGTATTGACCACTCCACAGTGCGTTTGATATGCAGAACCGGAGATATCTTGGTTTCGGTCGGGTTTCAAGCTGAGATATGCATTTTCTACGATAATCTAGGAGAGAATCTGTCAGAAGTATGCAGAATCTTCGAGGACGCTCTTTTCGAGCTATTTAATGCGAGAAACACGTTATCTGGTGTATTGACCACTCCACAGTGCGTTTGATATGCAGAACCGGCGACATCTTGATTTTCGTGAGGTTTCTAACTGAGATATGCGTTTTCTGCGATAATATTGGTGAGACTTCAGTCAGAAGAATGCAGAATCATCTAGATCGCTCTTTTCGAGCTATTTAATGCGAGCAGCACGTTATCTGGTGTTTTGGCCACTCCACAGTGCGCTTGATATGCAGAACCGGAGATATCTTGGTTTCGGTCGGGTTTCAAGCTGAGATATGCATTTTCTACGATAATCTAGGAGAGAATCTGTCAGAAGTATGCAGAATCTTCGAGGACGCTCTTTTCGAGCTATTTAATGCGAGAAACACGTTATCTGGTGTATTGACCACTCCACAGTGCGTTTGATATGCGGAACCGGCGCCATCTTGATTTTCGTGAGGTTTCAAGCTGAGATATGCATTTTCTGCGATAACCTTGGTGAGACTTCTGTTAGAAGTATGCAGAATCATCGAGATCGCTCTTTTCGAGCTATTTAATGGAGAAACACGTTATCTGGTGTATTGACCACTCCACAGTGCGTTTGATATGCGGAACCGGCGCCATCTTGATTTTCGTGAGGTTTCAAGCTGAGATATGCATTTTCTGCGGTAATCTTGATGAGACATCAGTCAGAAGTATGCAGAATCATCGAGATCGCTCTTTTCGAGCTATTTAATGGAGAAACACGTTATCTGGTGTATTGACCACTCCACAGTGCGTTTGATATGCGGAACCGGCGCCATCTTGATTTTCGTGAGGTTTCAAGCTGAGATATGCATTTTCTGCGATAATATTGGTGAGAGTTCAGTCAGAAGTATGCAGGATCATCTAGATCGCTCGGTTCGAGCTATTTAATGCGAGAAACACGTTGTCTGGTTGTTTTCACCACTCCACGGTGCGTTTGATATGCAGAACCGGCGATATCTTGATTTTCGTGGTGTTTCCAGCTGAGATATGCATTTTCTTCGATAATCTTGGTGAGTCTTCTGTCAGCAGTATGCAGAATCATCGAGATCGCTCTTTTCGAGCTATTTAATGGAGAAACACGTTATCTGGTGTATTGACCACTCCACAGTGCGTTTGATATGCGGAACCGGCGCCATCTTGATTTTCGTGAGGTTTCAAGCTGAAATATGCATTTTCTGCGATAATATTGGTGAGAGTTCAGTCAGAAGTATGCAGGATCATCTAGATCGCTCGGTTCGAGCTATTTAATGCGAGAAACACGTTGTCTGGTTGTTTTCACCACTCCACGTTGCGTTTGATATGCAGAACCGGCGATATCTTGATTTTCGTGGTGTTTCCAGCTGAGATATGCATTTTCTTCGATAATCTTGGTGAGTCTTCTGTCAGCAGTATGCAGAATCATCGAGATCGCTCTATTCGAGCTATTTAATGCGAGAAACACGTTATCCGGTGTATTGACCACTCGACAGTGCCTTTGATATGCGGAACCGGCGCCATCTTGATTTTCGTGAGGTTTCAAGCTGAGATATGCATTTTCTGCGATAATATTGGTGAGAGTTCAGTCAGAAGTATGCAGGATCATCTAGATCGCCCGTTTCGAGCTATTTAATGCGAGAAACACGTTTTCTGGTGTTTTCACCACTCCACAGTACGTTTGACATGCAGAACCGGCGATGTTTGGTTTTCGTCGGGTTTCAAGCTGAGATATGCATTTTCTACGATAATCTTGGTGAGACTTCTGTCCGAAGTATGCAGAATCATCGAGATCGCTCTTTCCGAGCTACTTAATGCGAGAAACACGTTTTCTGGTGTATTCACCACTCCACAGTACGTTTGACATGCAGAACCGGAGATATCCTGGTTTCGGTCGGGTTTCAAGCTGAGATATGCTTTTCTACGATAATCTTGGTGAGACTTCTGTCAGTAGTATGCAGAATCTTCGAGAACGCTTTTTTCGAGCTACTTAATGCGAGAAACACGTTATCTGGTTGTTTTCACCACTCCACAGTGCGTTTGATATGCAGAACCGGCGACATCTTGATTTTCGTGACGTTTCTAGCTGAGATATGCATTTTCTGCGATAATATTGGTGAGACTTCATTCAGAAGTATGCAGAATCATCTAGATCGCTCTTGTTGAGCTATTTAATAAAAAAAAACAAGTTTCCCGGTGTTTTCAACATTCCACAGTGCGTTTGATATGCAGAACTGGCGATATCTTGATTTTCGTGGTGTTTCCAGCTGAGATTTGCATTTTCTGCGATAATCTTGGTGAGTCTTCTGTCAGAAGTATGCAGAATCTTCGAGAACGCTCTTTTCGAGCTACTTAAAGCGAGAAACACGTTATCTGGTGCTTTCAGCACTCCACAGTGCGTTTGATATGCAGAACCAGCGATATCTTGGATTTCGTGGGGTTTCAAGCTGAGATATATATTTTTTACGATTATCTTGGTGAGACTCCTGTCCGAAGTATGCTTAATCATCGAGATCGCTCGTTTCGAGCTATTTAATGCGAGAAACACGTTATCTGGTGTTTTCACCACTCCACAGTGCGTATGATATGCAGAACCGGCGATATCTTGGTTTTCGTGGGGTTTCAATCTGAGATATGCATTTTCTGCGATAATCTTGGTGAGACATCAGTCAGAAGTATGCAGAATCATCTAGATCGCTCTTGTCGAGCTATTTAATGCAAAAAAACAAGTTTCCCGGTGTTTTCAACATTCCACAGTGCGTTTGATATGCAGAACTGGCGATATCTTGATTTTCGTGGTGTTTCCAGCTGAGATTTGCATTTTCTGCGATAATCTTGGTGAGTCTTCTGTCAGAAGTATGCAGAATCATCTAGATTGCACTTTTCGAGCCATTTAATGCGAGAAACACGTTTTCTGGTGTATTCACCACTCCACAGAGCGTTTGATATGCAGAACCGGCGATATCTTGATATTCGTGGTGTTTCCAGCTGAGATATGCATTTTCTGCGATAATAGTGGTGAGACATCAGTCAGAAGTATGCAGAATCATCGGGATCGCTCTTTTCGAGCTATTTAATGCGGCAAACACGTTATCTGGTGCTTTCAGCACTCCACAGTGCGTATGATATGCAGAACCAGCAATATCTTGGTTTTCGTGGGGTTTCAAGCTGAGATATGCATTTTTTACGATAATCTTGGTGAGACTTCTGCCCGAAGTATGCTTAATCATCGTGATCGCTCGTTTCTAGCTATTTAATGCGAGAAACACGTTATCTGGTGTTTTCACCACTCCACAGTGCGTTTGATATGCAGAACCGGCGACATCATGGCTGTCGTCGGGCATCAAGCTGAGATATGCATTTTCTGCGATATTCTTGGTGAGACATCCGTCAGAAGTATGCAGAATCATCGAGATCGCTCTTTTCGAGCTATTTAATGGAGAATCACGTTATCTGGTGTATTGACCACTCCACAGTGCGTTTGATATGCGGAACCGGCGCCATCTTGATTTTCGTGAGGTTTCAAGCTGAGATATGCATTTTCTGCGATAATATTGGTGAGAGTTCAGTCAGAAGTATGCAGGATCATCTAGATCGCTCGTTTCGAGCTATTTAATGCGAGAAACACGTTGTCTGGTTGTTATCACCACTCCACGGTGCGTTTGATATGCAGAACCGGCGACATCTTGATTTTCGTGACGTTTCTAGCTGAGATATGCATTTTCTGCGATAATATTGGTGAGACTTCAGTCAGAAGTATGCAGAATCATCTAGATCGTTCGTTTCGAGCTATTTAATGCGAAAAAACAAGTTTTCTGGTGTTTTGACCACTCCACAGTGCGTTTGATATGTAGAGCCGCCGATAACTTGGTTTTCGTGGGGTTTCCAGCTGAAATATGCATTTTCTGCGATAATCTTTGTGTTTCATCAATGAGAAGTATGCAGAATCATCCAGAACGCTCTTTTCGAGCTAGTTAATGCGAGTAACACGTTTTCTGGTGTTTTCACCACTCCACAGTGCGTCTGATATGCAGAACCGACGATATCTTGGTTTTCGTGGGGTTTCCAACTGAAATATGCATTTTCTGCGATAATCTTTGTGTTTCATCAATGAGAAGTATGCAGAACCATCCAGAACGCACTTTTCGAGCTAGTTAATGCGAGTAACACGTTTTCTGGTGTTTTCACCACTCCACAGTGCGTCTGATATGCAGAACCGGCGATATCTTGGTTTTCGTGGGGTTTCCAGCTGAGATATGCATTTTCTGCGATAATCGTGGTGAGACTTCATTCAGAAGTATGCAGAATCATCTAGATCGCTCTTGTCGAGCTACTTAATGCAAAAAAACAAGTTTCCCGGTGTTTTCAACATTCCACAGTGCGTTTGATATGCAGAACTGGCGATATCTTGATTTTCGTGGTGTTTCCAGCTGAGATATGCATTATCTGCGATAATCTTAGTGAGTCTTCTGTCAGAAGTATGCAGAATCATCTAGATTGCACTTTTCGAGCCATTTAATGCGAGAAACACGTTTTCTGGTGTATTCACCACTCCACAGAGCGTTTGATATGCAGAACCGGCGATATCTTGATATTCGTGGTGTTTCCAGCTGAGATATGCATTTTCTGCGATAATAGTGGTGAGACATCAGTCAGAAGTATGCAGAATCTTCGAGAACGCTCTTTTCGAGCTACTTAAAGCGAGAAACACGTTTTCTGGTGTATTCACCACTCCACAGTACGTTTGACATGCAGAACCGAAGATATCTTGGTTTCGGTCGGGTTTCAAGCTGAGACATGCATTTTCTGCGATAATCTTGGTGATTCTTCTGTCAGAAGTATGCAGAAGCATCGAGTACGCTCTTTTCGAGCTGTTTAATGCGAGAAACACGTTATCTGGTGTTTTCACCACTCCACAGTGCGTTTGATATGCAGAACCGGCGACATCTTGGCTTTCGTCGGGTATCAAGCTGGGATATGCATTTTCTACGATAATCTTGGTGAGACTTCTGTCAGAAGTATGCAGAATCATAGGGAACGCTCTTTTCGAGCTATTTAATGCGAGAAACTCGTTATCTGGTTGTTTTCACCACTCCACAGTGCGTTTGATATGCAGAACCGGCGTCAACTTGATTTTCGTGAGGTTTCAAGGTGAGATATGCATTTTCTGCGATAATCTTGGTGAGACTTCAGTCAGAAGTATGCAGAATCGTCTAGATCGCTCTTGTCGAGCTATTTAACGCGAGAAACACGTTATATGGTGTTTTCACCACTCCACAGTGCGTTTGATATGCAGAACCGGCGACATCTTGGCTTTAGTCGGGGTTCAAACTGAGATATGCATTTTTTGCGATAATATTGGTGAGACTTCAGTCAGAAGTATGCAGAATCATCTAGATCGCTCGTTTCGTGCTAATTAATGCGGCAAACACGTTATCTGGTGCTTTCAGCACTCCACAGTGCGTTTGATATGCAGAACCAGCGATATCTTGGATTTCGTGGGGTTTCAAGCTGAGATATGCATTTTTTACGATAATCTTGGTGAGACTCCTGTCCGAAGTATGCTTAATCATCGAGATCGCTCGTTTCGAGCTATTTAATGCGAGAAACACGTTATCTGGTGTTTTCACCACTCCACAGTGCGTATGATATGCAGAACCGGCGATATCTTGGTTTTCGTGGGGTTTCAATCTGAGATATGCATTTTCTGCGATAATCTTGGTGAGGCATCAGTCAGAAGTATGCAGAATCATCGAGATCGCTCTTTTCGAGCTATTTAATGGAGAAACACGTTATCTGGTGTATTGACCACTCCACAGTGCGTTTGATATGCGGAACCGGCGCCATCTTGATTTTCGTGAGGTTTCAAGGTGAGATATGCATTTTCTGCGATTATCTTGGTGAGACTTCTGTCAGAAGTATGCAGAATCATCGAGATCGCTCTTTTCGAGCTACTTAATTCGAGAAACACGTTATCTGGTGTTTTCGCCACTCCACAGTGCGTTTGACATGCAGAACCGCAGATATCTTGGTTACGTTCGGGATTCAAGCTGAGATATGCATTTTCTGCGATAATCTTGGTGAGACTTCAGTCAGAAGTATGCAGAATCGTCTAGATCGCTCTTGTCGAGCTATTTAACGCGAGAAACACGTTATATGGTGTTTTCACCACTCCACAGTGCGTTTGATATGCAGAACCGGCGACATCTTGGCTTTAGTCGGGGTTCAAACTGAGATATGCATTTTTTGCGATAATATTGGTGAGACTTCAGTCAGAAGTATGCAGAATCATCTAGATCGCTCGTTTCGTGCTAATTAATGCGGCAAACACGTTATCTGGTGCTTTCAGCACTCCACAGTGCGTTTGATATGCAGAACCAGCGATATCTTGGATTTCGTGGGGTTTCAAGCTGAGATATGCATTTTTTACGATAATCTTGGTGAGACTTCTGCCCGAAGTATGCTTAATCATCGTGATCGCTCGTTTCTAGCTATTTAATGCGAGAAACACGTTATCTGGTGTTTTCACCACTCCACAGTGCGTTTGATATGCAGAACCGGCGACATCATGGCTGTCGTCGGGCATCAAGCTGAGATATGCATTTTCTGCGATAATCTTGGTGAGACATCAGTCAGAAGTTTGCAGAATCATCGATATCGCTCTTTTCGATCTATTTAATGGAGAAACACGTTATCTGGTGTATTGACCACTCCACAGTGCGTTTGATATGCGGAACCGGCGCCATCTTGATTTTCGTGAGGTTTCAAGCTGAGATATGCATTTTCTGCGATAATATTGGTGAAAGTTCAGTCAGAAGTATGCAGGATCATCTAGATCGCTCGTTTCGAGCTATTTAATGCGAGAAACACGTTGTCTGGTTTTTTTCACCACTCCACTGTGCGTTTGATATGCAGAACCAGCGTCATCTTGATTTTCGTGGTGTTTCCAGCTGAGATATGCATTTTCTGCGATAATCTAGGTGAGTCTTCTGTCAGAAGGATGCAGAATCATCTAGATTGCACTTTTCGAGCCATTTAATGCGAGAAACACGTTTTCTGTTGTATTCACCACTCCACAGAGCGTTTGATATGCAGAACCGGCAATATCTTGATATTCGTGGTGTTTCCAGCTGAGATATGCATTTTCTGCGATAATAGTGGTGAGACATCAGTCAGAAGTATGCAGAATCTTCGAGAACGCTCTTTTCGAGCTACTTAATGCGAGAAACACGTTTTCTGGTGTATTCACCACTCCACAGTACGTTTGACATGCAGAACCGAAGATATCTTGGTTTCGGTCGGGTTTCAAGCTGAGACATGCATTTTCTGCGATAATCTTGGTGATTCTTCTGTCAGAAGTATGCAGAAGCATCGAGTACGCTCTTTTCGAGCTGTTTAATGCGAGAAACACGTTATCTGGTGTTTTCGCCACTCCACAGTGCGTTTGACATGCAGAACCGCAGATATCTTGGTTACGTTCGGGATTCAAGCTGAGATATGCATTTTCTGCGATAATCTTGGTGAGACCTCAGTCAGAAGTATGCAGAATCGTCTAGATCGCTGTTGTCGAGCTATTTAACGCGAGAAACACGTAATATGGTGTTTTCACCACTCCACAGTGCGTTTGATATGCAGAACCGGCGACATCTTGGCTTTAGTCGGGGTTCAAACTGAGATATGCATTTCTTGCGATAATATTGGTGAGACTTCAGTCAGAAGTATGCAGAATCATCTAGATCGCTCGTTTCGTGCTAATTAATGCGGCAAACACGTTATCTGGTGCTTTCAGCATTCCACAGTGCGTTTGATATGCAGAACCAGCGATATCTTGGTTTTCGTGGGGTTTCAAGCTGAGATATGCATTTTTTACGATAATCTTGGTGAGACTACTGCCCGAAGTATGCTTAATCATCGTGATCGCTCGTTTCTAGCTATTTAATGCGAGAAACACGTTATCTGGTGTTTTCACCACTCCACAGTGCGTTTGATATGCAGAACCGGCGACATCATGGCTGTCGTCGGGCATCAAGCTGAGATATGCATTTTCTGCGATAATCTTGGTGACACATCAGTCAGAAGTTTGCAGAATCATCGAGATCGCTCTGTTCGAGCTATTTAATGGAGAAACACGTTATCTGGTGTATTGACCACTCCACAGTGCGTTTGATATGCGGAACCGGCGCCATCTTGATTTTCGTGAGGTTTCAAGCTGAGATATGCATTTTCTGCGATAATATTGGTGAGAGTTCAGTCAGAAGTATGCAGGATCATCTAGATCGCTCGTTTCGAGCTATTTAATGCGAGAAATACGTTGTCTGGTTGTTTTCACCACTCCACGGTGCGTTTGATATGCAGAACCGGCGACATCTTGATTTTCGTGACGTTTCTAGCTGAGATATGCATTTTCTGCGATAATATTGGTGAGACTTCAGTCAGAAGTATGCAGAATCATCTAGATCGCTCTTGTCGAGCTATTTAACGCGAGAAACACGTTATATGGTGTTTTCACCACTCCACAGTGCGTTTGATATGCAGAACCGGCGACATCATGGCTGTCGTCGGGCATCAAGCTGAGATATGCATTTTCTGCGATAATCTTGGTGAGACATCAGTCAGAAGTTTGCAGAATCATCGATATCGCTCTTTTCGAGCTATTTAATGGAGAAACACGTTATCTGGTGTATTGACCACTCCACAGTGCGTTTGATATGCGGAACCGGCGCCATCTTGATTTTCGTGAGGTTTCAAGCTGAGATATGCATTTTCTGCGATAATATTGGTGAAAGTTCAGTCAGAAGTATGCAGGATCATCTAGATCGCTCGTTTCGAGCTATTTAATGCGAGAAACACGTTGTCTGGTTTTTTTCACCACTCCACTGTGCGTTTGATATGCAGAACCAGCGTCATCTTGATTTTCGTGGTGTTTCCAGCTGAGATATGCATTTTCTGCGATAATCTTGGTGAGTCTTCTGTCAGCAGTATGCAGAATCATCGAGATCGCTCTATTCGAGCTATTTAATGCGAGAAACACGTTATCTGGTCGTTTTCACCACTCCACAGTGCGTTTGATATGCAGAACCGGCGACATCTTGATTTTCGAGACGTTTCTAGCTGAGATATGCATTTTCTGCGATAATATTGGTGAGACTTCATTCAGAAGTATGCAGAATCATCTAGATCGCTCTTGTCGAGCTATTTAATGCAAAAAAACAAGTTTCCCGGTGTTTTCAACATTCCACAGTGCGTTTGATATGCAGAACTGGCGATATCTTGATTTTCGTGGTGTTTCCAGCTGAGATATGCATTTTCTGCGATAATCTAGGTGAGTCTTCTGTCAGAAGGATGCAGAATCATCTAGATTGCACTTTTCGAGCCATTTAATGCGAGAAACATGTTTTCTGTTGTATTCACCACTCCACAGAGCGTTTGATATGCAGAACCGGCAATATCTTGATATTCGTGGTGTTTCCAGCTGAGATATGCATTTTCTGCGATAATAGTGGTGAGACATCAGTCAGAAGTATGCAGAATCTTCGAGAACGCTCTTTTCGAGCTACTTAATGCGAGAAACACGTTTTCTGGTGTATTCACCACTCCACAGTACGTTTGACATGCAGAACCGAAGATATCTTGGTTTCGGTCGGGTTTCAAGCTGAGACATGCATTTTCTGCGATAATCTTGGTGATTCTTCTGTCAGAAGTATGCAGAAGCATCGAGTACGCTCTTTTCGAGCTGTTTAATGCGAGAAACACGTTATCTGGTGTTTTCGCCACTCCACAGTGCGTTTGACATGCAGAACCGCAGATATCTTGGTTACGTTCGGGATTCAAGCTGAGATATGCATTTTCTGCGATAATCTTGGTGAGACCTCAGTCAGAAGTATGCAGAATCGTCTAGATCGCTGTTGTCGAGCTATTTAACGCGAGAAACACGTAATATGGTGTTTTCACCACTCCACAGTGCGTTTGATATGCAGAACCGGCGACATCATGGCTGTCGTCGGGCATCAAGCTGAGATATGCATTTTCTGCGATAATCTTGGTGACACATCAGTCAGAAGTTTGCAGAATCATCGAGATCGCTCTTTTCGAGCTATTTAATGGAGAAACACGTTATCTGGTGTATTGACCACTCCACAGTGCGTTTGATATGCGGAACCGGCGCCATCTTGATTTTCGTGAGGTTTCAAGCTGAGATATGCATTTTCTGCGATAATCTTGGTGACACATCAGTCAGAAGTTTGCAGAATCATCGAGATCGCTCTTTTCGAGCTATTTAATGGAGAAACACGTTATCTGGTGTATTGACCACTCCACAGTGCGTTTGATATGCGGAACCGGCGCCATCTTGATTTTCGTGAGGTTTCAAGCTGAGATATGCATTTTCTGCGATAATATTGGTGAGAGTTCAGTCAGAAGTATGCAGGATCATCTAGATCGCTCGTTTCGAGCTATTTAATGCGAGAAATACGTTGTCTGGTTGTTTTCACCACTCCACGGTGCGTTTGATATGCAGAACCGGCGACATCTTGATTTTCGTGACGTTTCTAGCTGAGATATGCATTTTCTGCGATAATATTGGTGAGACTTCAGTCAGAAGTATGCAGAATCATCTAGATCGCTCTTGTCGAGCTATTTAACGCGAGAAACACGTTATATGGTGTTTTCACCACTCCACAGTGCGTTTGATATGCAGAACGGGCGACATCTTGGCTTTAGTCGGGGTTCAAACTGAGATATGCATTTTTTGCGATAATATTGGTGAGACTTCAGTCAGAAGTATGCAGAATCATCTAGATCGCTCGTTTCGTGCTACTTAATGCGGCAAACACGTTATCTGGTGCTTTCAGCACTCCACAGTGCGTTTGATATGCAGAACCAGCGATATCTTGGTTTTCGTGGGGTTTCAAGGTGAGATATGCATTTTCTGCGATAATCTCGGTGAGACATCTGTCCGAATTATGCAGAATCATCTAGATCGCTCTTTTCGAGCTGTTTAATGCGACAAACACGTTATCTGGTGTTTTCACCACTCCACAGTGCGTTTGATATGCAGAACCGGCGACATCTTGGCTTTCGTCGGGTATCAAGCTGGGATATGCATTTTCTACGATAATCTTGGTGAGACTTCTGTCAGAAGTATGCAGAATCATCGGGATCGCTCTTTTCGAGCTATTTAATGCGAGAAACTCGTTATCTGGTTGTTTTCACCACTCCACAGTGCGTTTGATATGCAGAACCGGCGTCATCTTGATTTTCGTGAGGTTTCAAGGTGAGATATGCATTTTCTGCGATAATCTTGGTGAGACTTCTGTCCGAAGTATGCAGAATCATCTAGATCGCTCTTTTCGAGCTATTTAATGCGAGAAACACGTTGTCTGGTGTTTTCACAACTCCACAGTTGCATTGATATGCAGAACCGGCGACATCTTGATTTTCGTGAGATTTCAACCTGAGATATGCATTTTCGGCGATAATCTTGGTGAGTCTTCTGTCAGTACTATGCAGAATCATCGAGACCCCTCTTTTCGAGCTATTTAATGCGAGAGACACGTTATCTGGTGTTTTCACCACTCCACAGTGCGTTTGATATGCAGAACAGGCGACATCTTAATTTTCGTGAGATTTCAAGCTGCGATATGCATTTTCTACGATAACCATTGTGAGTCTTCTGTCAGAAGTATGCAGAATCATCTAGATCGCTCTCTTCGAGCTATTTAATGTGAGAAACACGTTTTCTGGTGTATTCACCACCCCACAGTACGTTTGACATGCAGAACCGGATATATCTTGGTTTCGGTCGGGTTTCAAGCTGAGATATGCATTTTCTACGATAATCTTGGTGAGACTTCTGTCAGAAGTATGCAGAATCATCGGTATAGCTCTTTTCGAGCTATTTAATGCGAGAAACACATTATATGGTTGTTTTCACCACTCCACAGTGCGTTTGATATGCATAACCGGCGATATCTAGATTTTCGTGGTGTTTCCAGCTGAGATATGCATTCTCTGCGATACTCTTGGTGAGACTTCAGTCAGAAGTATGCAGAATCATCGAGATCGCTCGTTTCGAGCTATTTAATGCGAAAAAACAAGTTTTCTGGTGTTGTCAACATTCCACAGTGCGTTTTATATGCAGAACCGGCGATATCTTGATTTTCGTGGTGTTTCCAGCTGAGATATGCATTTTCTGCTATAATATTGGTGAGTCTTCTGTCAGTAGGATGCATAATCATCGAGACCCCTCTTTTCGAGCTATTTAATGCGAGAAACACGTTATCTGGTGTTTTCACCACTCCACAGTGCGTTTGATATGCAGAACAGGCGACATCTTGATTTTCGTGAGATTTCAAGCTGAGGTATGCATTTTCTACGATAACGATGGTGAGTCTTCTGTCAGGAGTATGCAGAATCATCTAGATCGCTCTTTTCGAGCTATTTAATGCGAGAAACACGTTATATGGTTGTTTTCACCACTCCACAGTGCGTTTGATATGCAGAACCAGCGATATCTTGGTTTTCGTGGGGTTTCAAGCTGAGATATGCATTTTTTACGATAATCTTGGTGAGACTTCTGTCAGAAGTATGCAGAATCATCTAGATCGCTCTTTTCGAGCTATTTGATGCGAGAAACACGTTTTCTGGTGTTTTCACCACGCCACAGTGCGTTTGATATGCAGAACCGGCGACGTCTTGGCTTTCGTCGGGTATCAACCTGAGATATGCATTTTCTGCGATAACCTTGGTGAGAATTCATTTAGAAGTATGCAGAATCATCGAGATCGCTCTTTTAGAGCTATATAATACGAGAAACACGTTATCTGGTGTTTTGACCACTCCACAGTGCGTATGATGTGCAGAACCGACGATATCCTGGTTTTCGTGGGGTTTCAAGCTCAGATATGCATTTTGTGCGATAATATTGGAGAGACTTCAGACAGAAGTATGCAGAATCATCAAGATCGCACTTTTCGAGCTATTTTATGCGAGAAACACGTTAACTGGTGTTTTCACCACTCCACAGTGCGTTTGATATGCAGATCCGGCGACATCTTGGATTTCGTCGGGGTTCAAACTGAGATTTGCAATTTCTGTGATAATCTTGGTGAGTCTTCTGTCAGAAGTATGCAGAATCATCGAGATCCCTCTTTTCGAGCTCTTTAATGCGAGAAACACGTTATCTGGTGTTTTCACCACTCCACAGTGCGTTTGATATGCAGAACCGGCGACATCTTGATTTTCTCGAGATTTCAACCTGAGATATGCATTTTCGTCGATAATCTTGGTGAGTCTTCTGTCAGTACTATGCAGAATCATCGAGACCCCTCTTTTCGAGCTATTTAATGCGAGCGACACGTTATCTGGTGTTTTCACCACTCCACAGTGCGTTTGATATGCAGAACAGGCGACATCTTAATTTTCGTGAGATTTCAAGCTGCGATATGCATTTTCTACGATAACCATGGTGAGTCTTCTGTCAGAAGTATGCAGAATCATCTAGATCGCTCTCTTCGAGCTATTTAATGTGAGAAACACGTTTTCTGGTGTATTCACCACCCCACAGTACGTTTGACATGCAGAACCGGATATATCTTGGTTTCGGTCGGGTTTCAAGCTGAGATATGCATTTTCTACGATAATCTTGGTGAGACTTCTGTCAGAAGTGTGCAGCATCATCGGGATCGCTCTTTTCGAGCTATTTAATGCGAGAAACACGTTTTCTGGTGTATTCAACACTCCACAGTGCGTTTGATATGCAGAACAGGCGACATCTTGATTTTCGTGAGATTTCAAGCTGAGATATGCATTTTCTACGATAACCATGGTGAGTCTTCTGTCAGGAGTATGCAGAATCATCTAGATCGCTCTTTTCGAGCTATTTAATGCGAGAAACACGTTACATGGTTGTTTTCACCACTCCACAGTGCGTTTGATATGCAGAACCAGCGATATCTTGGTTTTCGTGGGGTTTCAAGCTGAGATATGCATTTTTTACGATAATCTTGGTGAGACTTCTGTTCGAAGTATGCTTAATCATCGAGATCGCTCGTTTCGAGCTATTTAATGCGCGAAACACGTTATCTGGTGTTTTCACCACTCCACAGTGCGTATGATATGCAGAACCGGCGATATCTTGGTTTTCGTGGGGTTTCAAGCTGAGATATACATTTTCTGCGGTAATCTTGGTGAGACTTCTGTCCGAAGTATGCTGAAACATCGAGATCGCTCTTTTCGAGCTAGTTAATGCGAGAAAAACCTTATCCGGTGTTTTCACCACTCCACAATTCGTTTGATATGCAGAACCAGCGATATCTTGGCTTTCGTGGGGTTTCAAGCTGAGATATGCATTTTTTACGATAATCTTGGTGAGACTTCTGTCCGAAGTATGCTGAATCATCGAGATCGCTCGTTTCGAGCTATTTAATGCGCGAAACACGTTATCTGGTGTTTTCACCACTCCACAGTGCGTATGATATGCAGAACCGGCGATATCTTGGTTTTCGTGGGGTTTCAAGCTGAGATATGCATTTTCTACGATAACCATGGTGAGTCTTCTGTCAGAAGTATGCAGAATCATCGGGATCGCTCTTTTCGAGCTATTTAATGCGAGAAACACATTATATGGTTGTTTTCACCACTCCACAGTGCGTTTGATATGCATAACCGGCGATATCTAGATTTTCGTGGTGTTTCCAGCTGAGATATGCATTCTCTGCGATACTCTTGGTGAGACTTCAGTCAGAAGTATGCAGAATCATCGAGATCGCTCGTTTCGAGCTATTTAATGCGAAAAAACAAGTTTTCTGGTGTTGTCAACATTCCACAGCGCGTTTTATATGCAGAACCGGCGATATCTTGATTTTCGTGGTGTTTCCAGCTGAGATATGCATTTTCTGCGATAATCTTGGTGAGTCTTCTGTCAGAAGTATGTAGAATCATCTAGATCGCTCTTTTCGAGCTATTTAATGCGAGGAACACGTTTTCTGGTGTATTCACCACTCCACAGTACGTTTGACATGCAGAACAGGAGATATCTTGGTTTAGGTCGGGTATCAAGCTGAGATATGCATTTTCAACGATAATCTTGGTGAGACTTCTGTCAGAAGTGTGCAGAATCATCGGGATCGCTCTTTTCGAGCTATTTAATGCGAGAAACACGTTGTCTGGTTGGTTTCACGACTCCACAGTGCGTTTGATATGCAGAACCGGCGACATCTTGATTTTCGTGAGGTTTCAAGATGAGATATGCATTTTCTACGATAACCATGGTGAGTCTTCTGTCAGGAGTATGCAGAATCATCTAGATCGCTCTTTTCGAGCTATTTAATGCGAGAAACACGTTATATGGTTGTTTTCACCACTCCACAGTGCGTTTGATATGCAGAACCAGCGATATCTTGGTTTTCGTGGGGTTTCAAGCTGAGATATGCATTTTTTACGATAATCTTGGTGAGACTTCTGTTCGAAGTATGCTTAATCATCGAGATCGCTCGTTTCGAGCTATTTAATGCGAGAAACACGTTATCTGGTGTTTTCAGCACTCCAAAGTGCGTTTGATATGCAGAACCGGCGATATCTTGGTTTTCGTGGGGTTTCCAGATGAGATATGCATTTTCTGCGATAATCTTGGTGAGTCTTCTGTCAGAAGTATGCAGAATCATCTAGATCGCTCTTTTCGAGCTATTTGATGCGAGAAACACGTTTTCTGGTGTTTTCACCACGCCACAGTGCGTTTGATATGCAGAACCGGCGACATCGTGGTTTTCGTCGGGTTTCAAGCTGAGATATGCATTTTCTGCGATCATATTGGTGAGACTTCAGTCAGAAGTAAGCAGAATCATCTAGATCGCTCGTTTCGAGCTATTTAAAGCGAGAAACACGTTATCTGGTTGTTTTGACCACTCCACAGTGCGTTTGATATGTAGAGCCGCCGATAACTTGGTTTTCGTGGGGTTTCCTGCTGAAATATGCATTTTCTGCGATAATCTTGTTGTTTCATCTATGAGAAGTATGCAGAATCATCGAGAACGCTCTTTTCGAGCTAGTTAATGCGAGATACACGTTTTCTGATGTTTTCACCACTCCATAGTGCGTCTGATATGCAGAACCGGCGATATCTTGGTTTACGTGGGGTTTCCAGCTGAGATATGCAATTTCTGTGATAATCTTGGTGAGTCTTCTGTCAGAAGTATGCAGAATCATCGAGATCCCTCTTTTCGAGCTCTTTAATGCGAGAAACACGTTATCTGGTGTTTTCACCACTCCACAGTGCGTTTGATATGCAGAACCGGCGACATCTTGATTTTCGTGAGATTTCAACCTGAGATATGCATTTTCGTCGATAATCTTGGTGAGTCTTCTGTCAGTACTATGCAGAATCATCGAGACCCCTCTTTTCGAGCTATTTAATGCGAGAGACACGTTATCTGGTGTTTTCACCACTCCACAGTGCGTTTGATATGCAGAAGAGGCGACATCTTAATTTTCGTGAGATTTCAAGCTGCGATATGCATTTTCTACGATAACCATGGAGAGTCTTCTGTCAGAAGTATGCAGAAACATCTAGATCGCTCTCTTCGAGCTATTTAATGTGAGAAACACGTTTTCTGGTGTATTCACCACCCCACAGTACGTTTGACATGCAGAACCGGATATATCTTGGTTTCGGTCGGGTTTCAAGCTGAGATATGCATTTTCTACGATAATCTTGGTGAGACTTCTGTCAGAAGTATGCAGAATCATCGGGATCGCTCTTTTCGAGCTATTTAATGCGAGAAACACGTTTTCTGGTGTATTCACCACTCCACAGTACGTTTGACATGCAGAACAGGAGATATCTTGGTTTAGGTCGGGTATCAAGCTGAGATATGCATTTACAACGATAATCTTGGTGAGACTTCTGTCAGAAGTATGCAGAATCATCGGGATCGCTCTTTTCGAGCTATTTAATGCGAGAAACACGTTGTCTGGTTGGTTTCACGACTCCACAGTGCGTTTGATATGCAGAACCGGCGACATCTTGATTTTCGTGAAGTTTCAAGCTGAGATATGCATTTTCTACGATAACCATGGTGAGTCTTCTGTCAGGAGTATGCAGAATCATCTAGATCGCTCTTTTCGAGATATTTAATGCGAGAAACACGTTATATGGTTGTTTTCACCACTCCACAGTGCGTTTGATATGCAGAACCAGCGATATCTTGGTTTTCGTGGGGTTTCAAGCTGAGATATGCATTTTTTACGATAATCTTGGTGAGACTTCTGTTCGAAGTATGCTTAATCATCGAGATCGCTCGTTTCGAGCTATTTAATGCGCGAAACACGTTATCTGGTGTTTTCACCACTCCACAGTGCGTATGATATGCAGAACCGGCGACATCGTGGTTTTCGCCGGGTTTCAAGCTGAGATATGCATTTTCTGCGATCATATTGGTGAGACTTCAGTCAGATGTATGCAGAATCATCGAGATCGCTCTATTCGAGCTATTTAATGCGAGAAACACGTTATCTGGTTGTTTTCACCACTCCACAGTGCGTTTGATATGCAGATCCGGCGACATCTAGGATTTCGTCGGGGTTCAAGCTGAGATTTGCAATTCCTGCGATAATCTTGGTGAGACTTCTGTCCGAAGTATGATTAATCATCGAGAACGCTCTTTTCGAGCTGGTTAATGCGAGAAACACGTTATCTGGTGTTTTCAGCGCTCCACAGTGCGTTTGATATGCAGAACCGGCGATATCTTGGTTTTCGTGGGGTTTCCAGCTGAGATATGCATTTTCTGCGATAATCTTGGTGAGACATCATGTCAGAAATATGCAGAATCTTCTATATCGCTCTTTTCGAGCTATTTAATGCGAAAAAACAAGTTTTCTGGTGTTTTCAACATTCCACAGTGCGTTTGATATGCAGAACCGGCGATATCTTGATTTTCGTGGTGTTTCCAGCTGAAATATGCATTTTCTACGATAATCTTGGTGAGACGTCTGTCAGAAGTATGCAGAATCTTCGAGATCGTTCTTTTCGAGCTACTTAATGCGAGAAACACGATATCTGGTTGTTTTCACCACTCCACAGTGCGTTTGATATGCAGAACGGGCGACATCTTGATTTTCGTGAGGTTTCAAGCTGAGATATGCATTTTCTGCGATAATCTTGGTGAGACTTCAGTCAGAAATATGCAGAATTTTCTAGATCGCTCTTTTCGAGCTATTTAATGCGAAAAAACAAGTTTTCTGGTGTTTTCAACATTCCACAGTGCGTTTGATATGCAGAACCGATGATATCTTGATTTTCGTGGTGTTTCCAGCTGCGATATGCATTTTCTGCGATAATCTTGGTGAGTCTTCTGTCAGAAGTATGCAGAATCATCGAGATCCCTCTTTTCGAGCTAGTTAATGCGAGAAACAAGTTATCTGGTGTTTTCACCACTCCACAGTGCGTTTAATATGCAGAACCGGCTACATCTTGGCTGTCGTAGGGTATCAAGTTGAGATATGCATTTTCTGCGATAATCATGGTGAGACTTCTGTCAGAAGTATGCAGAATCATCGGGATCGCTCTTTTCGAGCTATTTAATGCGAGAAACACGTTTTCTGGGGTTTTCACCACTCCACATTTCGTTGGATATGCAGAACAGGAGATATCTTGGTTTTCGTGGGGTTTCTAGCAGAGAAATGCATTTTCTGCGATAATCATGGTGAGACTTCTGTTAGAAGTATGCAGAATCATCGAGATCGCACATTTCGATCTATTTAACGCGAGAAACACGTTATCTGGTGTTTTCACCACTCCACAGTGCGTTTGATATGCAGAACCAGCGATATCTAGGTTTTCGTGGGGTTTCAAGCTGAGATATGCAATTTCTGCGATAATCTTGGTGAGACTTATGTCCGAAGTATGCAGAGTCATCGAGATCGTACTTTTCGAGCTATTTAATGCGAGAAACACGTTTTCTGGGGCTTTCACCACTCCACAGTTCGTTGGATATGCAGAACAGGAGATATCTTGGTTTTCGTGGGGTTTCTAGCAGAGATATGCATTTTCTGCGATAATCATGGTGAGACTTCTGTTAGAAGTATGCAGAATCATCGAGATCGCACTTTTCGATCTATTTCATGCGAGAAACACGTTGTCTGGTGTTTTCACCACTCCACAGTTGGTTTGATATGCAGAACCCGCGATGTTTGGTTTTCGTCGGGTTTCAAGTTGAGATATGCATTTTCTGCGACAATCTTGGTGAGACTTCTGTCCGAAGTATGCAGAATCATCGGGATCGCTCTTTTCGAGCTATTTAATGCGAGAAACACGTTTTCTGGCGATTTCACCACACCACTGTTCGTTGGATATGCAGAACCGGAGATATCTTGGTTTTCGTGGGGTTTCAAGCTGAAATATGCATTTTCTGCGATAATCTTGGTGAGACTTCTGTCCGATGTATGCAGAATCATCGAGATCGCTCTTTTCGAGCTATTTAATGCGAGAAACACGTTATCCGGTATTTTCACCACTCCACAGTGGGTTTGATATGCAGAACTGGCGACATCTTGGATTTCGTCGGGTTTCAAGCTGAGATATGCATTTTCTACGATAATCTTGGTGAGACTTCTGTCAGAAGTTTGCAGAATCATCTAGATCGCTCTTTTCGAGCTATTTAATGCGAGAAACTCGTTAACTGGTGTTTTCACCACTCCGCAGTGCGTTTGATATGTAGAACCAGCGATATCTGGGTTTTCGTGGGGTTTCAAGCTGAGATATGCATTTTCTGCGATAATCTTGGTGAGACTTCTGTCCGAAGTATGCAGAAACATCGAGAGCACTCTTTTCGAGCTATTTAATGCGACAATCACGTTTTCTGGGGTTTTCACCACACCACAGTTCGTTGGATATGCAGAACCGGAGATATCTTGGTTTTCGTGGGGTTTCAAGCTGAGATATGCATTTTCTGCAATAATCTTGTTGAGACTTCTGTCCGAAGTATGCATAAAAATCGAGAGCGCTCTTTCCGAGCTATTTAATGCGAGAAACACGTTTTCTGGGGTTTTCACCACACCTCTGTTCGTTGGATATGCAGAACCGGAGATATCTTGGTTTTCCTGGGGTTTCAAGCTGAGATATGCATTTTCTGCGACAATCTTGGTGAGACTTCTGTCCGAAGTATGCAGAATCGTCGGGATCGCTCTTATCGAGCTATTTAATGCGAGAATCACGTTTTCTGGGGTTTTCACCACACCACAGTTCGTTGGATATGCAGATCCGGAGATATCTTGGTTTTCCTGGGGTTTCAAGCTGAGATATGCATTTTCTGCGACAATCTTGGTGAGACTTCTGTCCGAAGTATGCAGAATCATCGATATCGCTCTTTTAGAGCTATTTAATGCGAGCAACACGTTATGTGGTGTATTCACCACTCCACAGTACGTTAGACATGCAGAACCGGAGGTATCTTCGTTTCGGTCGGGTTTCAAGCTGAGGTATGCATTTTCTACGACAATATTGGTGAGACCTCTGTCAGAAGTATGCAGAACCTTCGAGAACGCTCTTTTCGAGCTACTTAATGCGAGAAACACGTTTTCTGGTGTTTTCACCACCCCACAGTGCGTTTGATATGCAAAACCGGAGATATCTTGGTTTTCGTGGGGTTTCAAGCTGAGATATGCATTTTCTGCAATAATCTAGTTGAGACTTCTGTCCGAAGTATGCAGAAAAATCGAGAGCGCTCTTTTCGAGCTATTTAATGCGAGAAACACGTTTTCTGGGGTTTTCACCACACCTCTGTTCGTTGGATACGCAGAACCGGAGATATCTTGGTTTTCCTGGGGTTTCAAGCTGAGATCTGCATTTTCTGCGACAATCTTGGTGAGACTTCTGTCCGAAGTATGCAGAATCATCGGGATCGCTCTTATCGAGCTATTTAATGCGAGAAACACGTTTTCTGGTTGGTTTCACGACTCCACAGTGCGTTTGATATGCAGAACCGGCGACATCTTGATTTTCGTGAAGTTTCAAGCTGAGATATGCATTTTCTGCTATAATATTGGTGAGTCTTCTGTCAGTAGGATGCAGAATCATCGAGACCCCTCTTTTCGAGCTATTTAATGCGAGAAACACGTTATCTGGTGTTTTCACCACTCCACAGTGCGTTTGATATGCAGAACAGGCGACATCTTGATTTTCGTGAGATTTCAAGCTGAGATATGCATTTTCTACGATAACCATGGTGAGTCTTCTGTCAGAAGTATGTAGAAACATCTAGATCGCTCTCTTCGAGCTATTTAATGTGAGAAACACGTTTTCTGGTGTATTCACCACCCCACAGTACGTTTGACATGCAGAACCGGATATATCATGGTTTCGGTCGGGTTTCAAGCTGAGATATGCATTTTCTACGATAATCTTGGTGAGACTTCTGTCAGAAGTATGCAGAATCATCGGGATCGCTCTTTTCGAGCTATTTAATGCGAGAAACACGTTTTCTGGTGTATTCACCACTCCACAGTACGTTTGACATGCAGAACAGGAGATATCTTGGTTTAGGTCGGGTATCAAGCTGAGATATGCATTTACAACGATAATCTTGGTGAGACTTCTGTCAGAAGTATGCAGAATCATCGGGATCGCTCTTTTCGAGCTATTTAATGCGAGAAACACGTTGTCTGGTTGGTTTCACGACTCCACAGTGCGTTTGATATGCAGAACCGGCGACATCTTGATTTTCGTGAAGTTTCAAGCTGAGATATGCATTTTCTGCTATAATATTGGTGAGTCTTCTGTCAGTAGGATGCAGAATCATCGAGACCCCTCTTTTAGAGCTATTTAATGCGAGAAACACGTTATCTGGTGTTTTCACCACTCCACAGTGCGTTTGATATGCAGAACAGGCGACATCTTGATTTTCGTGAGATTTCAAGCTGAGATATGCATTTTCTACGATAACCATGGTGAGTCTTCTGTCAGGAGTATGCAGAATCATCTAGATCGCTCTTTCCGAGCTATTTAATGCGAGAAACACGTTATATGGTTGTTTTCACCACTCCACAGTGCGTTTGATATGCAGAACCAGCGATATCTTGGTTTTCGTGGGGTTTCAAGCTGAGATATGCATTTTTTACGATAATCTTGGTGAGACTTCTGTTCGAAGTATGCTTAATCATCGAGATCGCTCGTTTCGAGCTATTTAATGCGCGAAACACGTTATCTGGTGTTTGAACCACTCCACAGTGCGTATGATATGCAGAACCGGCGATATCTTGGTTTTCGTGGGGTTTCAAGCTGAGATATACATTTTCTGCGGTAATCTTGGTGAGACTTCTGTCCGAAGTATGCTGAAACATCGAGATCGCTCTTTTCGAGCTAGTTAATGCGAGAAAAACCTTATCCGGTGTTTTCACCACTCCACAATTCGTTTGATATGCAGAACCAGCGATATCTTGGCTTTCGTGGGGTTTCAAGCTGAGATACGCATTTTTTACGATAATCTTGGTGAGACTTCTGTCCGAAGTATGCTGAATCATCGAGATCGCTCTTTGCGAGCTAGTTAGTGCGAGAAACACGTTATCTGGTGTTTTCACCACACCACAGTGCGTTTGATATGCAGAACAGTAGATATCTTGGTTTTCGTGGGGTTTCAAGCTGAAATATGCATTTTCTGCGATAATCTTGTTGAGACTTCTGTTCGATGTATGCAGAATCATCGAGATCGCACTTTTCGAGCTATTTAATGCGAGAAACACGTTATCTGGGGTTTTCACCACTCCACAGTTGGTTTGATATGCAGAACCGGCGATAACTTGGTTTTCGTGGGGTTTCCAGCTGAAATATGCATTTTCTGCGATAATCTTGGTGTTTCATCTATGAGAAGTATGCAGAATCATTGAGAACGCTCTTTTCGAGCTAGTTAATGCGAGATACACGTTTTCTGATGTTTTCACCACTCCATAGTGCGTCTGATATGCAGAACCGGCGATATCTTGGTTTTCGTGGGGTTTCCAGCTGAGATATGCAATTTCTGTGATAATCTTGGTGAGTCTTCTGTCAGAAGTATGCAGAATCATCGAGATCCCTCTTTTCGAGCTCTTTAATGCGAGAAACACGTTATCTGGTGTTTTCACCACTCCACAGTACGTTTGACATGCAGAACAGGAGATATCTTGGCTGTCGTAGGGTATCAAGTTGAGATATGCATTTTCTGCGATAATCATGGTGAGACGTCTGTCAGAAGTATGCAGAATCTTCGAGATCGTTCTTTTCGAGCTACTTAATGCGAGAAACACGATATCTGGTTGTTTTCACCACTCCACAGTGCGTTTGATATGCAGAACGGGCGACATCTTGATTTTCGTGAGGTTTCAAGCTGAGATATGCATTTTCTGCGATAATCTTGGTGAGACTTCAGTCAGAAATATGCAGAATTTTCTAGATCGCTCTTTTCGAGCTATTTAATGCGAAAAAACAAGTTTTCTGGTGTTTTCAACATTCCACAGTGCGTTTGATATGCAGAACCGATGATATCTTGATTTTCGTGGTGTTTCCAGCTGCGATATGCATTTTCTGCGATAATCTTGGTGAGTCTTCTGTCAGAAGTATGCAGAATCATCGAGATCCCTCTTTTCGAGCTAGTTAATGCGAGAAACAAGTTATCTGGTGTTTTCACCACTCCACAGTGCGTTTAATATGCAGAACCGGCTACATCTTGGCTGTCGTAGGGTATCAAGTTGAGATATGCATTTTCTGCGATAATCATGGTGAGACTTCTGTCAGAAGTATGCAGAATCATCGGGATCGCTCTTTTCGAGCTATTTAATGCGAGAAACACGTTTTCTGGGGTTTTCACCACTCCACATTTCGTTGGATATGCAGAACAGGAGATATCTTGGTTTTCGTGGGGTTTCTAGCAGAGAAATGCATTTTCTGCGATAATCATGGTGAGACTTCTGTTAGAAGTATGCAGAATCATCGAGATCGCACATTTCGATCTATTTAACGCGAGAAACACGTTATCTGGTGTTTTCACCACTCCACAGTGCGTTTGATATGCAGAACCAGCGATATCTAGGTTTTCGTGGGGTTTCAAGCTGAGATATGCAATTTCTGCGATAATCTTGGTGAGACTTATGTCCGAAGTATGCAGAGTCATCGAGATCGTACTTTTCGAGCTATTTAATGCGAGAAACACGTTTTCTGGGGCTTTCACCACTCCACAGTTCGTTGGATATGCAGAACAGGAGATATCTTGGTTTTCGTGGGGTTTCTAGCAGAGATATGCATTTTCTGCGATAATCATGGTGAGACTTCTGTTAGAAGTATGCAGAATCATCGAGATCGCACTTTTCGATCTATTTCATGCGAGAAACACGTTGTCTGGTGTTTTCACCACTCCACAGTTGGTTTGATATGCAGAACCCGCGATCTTTGGTTTTCGTCGGGTTTCAAGTTGAGATATGCATTTTCTGCGACAATCTTGGTGAGACTTCTGTCCGAAGTATGCAGAATCATCGGGATCGCTCTTTTCGAGCTATTTAATGCGAGAAACACGTTTTCTGGCGATTTCACCACACCACTGTTCGTTGGATATGCAGAACCGGAGATATCTTGGTTTTCGTGGGGTTTCAAGCTGAAATATGCATTTTCTGCGATAATCTTGGTGAGACTTCTGCCCGATGTATGCAGAATCATCGAGATCGCTCTTTTCGAGCTATTTAATGCGAGAAACACGTTATCCGGTATTTTCACCACTCCACAGTGGGTTTGATATGCAGAACTGGCGACATCTTGGATTTCGTCGGGTTTCAAGCTGAGATATGCATTTTCTACGATAATCTTGGTGAGACTTCTGTCAGAAGTTTGCAGAATCATCTAGATCGCTCTTTTCGAGCTATTTAATGCGAGAAACACGTTAACTGGTGTTTTCACCACTCCGCAGTGCGTTTGATATGTAGAACCAGCGATATCTGGGTTTTCGTGGGGTTTCAAGCTGAGATATGCATTTTCTGCGATAATCTTGGTGAGACTTCTGTCCGAAGTATGCAGAAACATCGAGAGCACTCTTTTCGAGCTATTTAATGCGACAATCACGTTTTCTGGGGTTTTCACCACACCACAGTTCGTTGGATATGCAGAACCGGAGATATCTTGGTTTTCGTGGGGTTTCAAGCTGAGATATGCATTTTCTGCAATAATCTTGTTGAGACTTCTGTCCGAAGTATGCATAAAAATCGAGAGCGCTCTTTTCGAGCTATTTAATGCGAGAAACACGTTTTCTGGGGTTTTCACCACACCTCTGTTCGTTGGATATGCAGAACCGGAGATATCTTGGTTTTCCTGGGGTTTCAAGCTGAGATATGCATTTTCTGCGACAATCTTGGTGAGACTTCTGTCCGAAGTATGCAGAATCATCGGGATCGCTCTTATCGAGCTATTTAATGCGAGAATCACGTTTTCTGGGGTTTTCACCACACCACAGTTCGTTGGATATGCAGATCCGGAGATATTTTGGTTTTCCTGGGGTTTCAAGCTGAGATATGCATTTTCTGCGACAATCTTGGTGAGACTTCTGTCCGAAGTATGCAGAATCATCGGGATCGCTCTTATCGAGCTATTTAATGCGAGAAACACGTTTTCTGGCGATTTCACCACAACACAGTGGGTTTGATATGCAGAACTGGCAACATCTTGGTTTTCGTGGGGTTTCCAGCTGAGACATACATTTTCTGCGATAATCATGGTGAGTCTTCTGTCAGAAGTATGCAGAATCTTCGAGATCGCTCTATTCGAGCTATTTAATGCGAGAAACACGTTATCTGGTTGTTTTCACCACTCCACAGTGCGTTTGATATGCAGAACCGGCGACATCTTGATTTTCGTGGGGTTTCTAGCTGAGATATGCATTTTCTGCGAAAATATTGGTGAGACTTCTGTCCGAAGTATGCAGAGTCATCGAGATCGTACTTTTCGAGCTATTTAATGCGAGAAATACGTTTTCTGGGGTTTTCACCACTCCACAGTTGGTTTGATATGCAGAACCGGCGATGTTTGGTTTTCGTCGGGTTTCAAGTTGAGATATGCATTTTCTACGATAATCTTGGAGAAACATCTGTCCGAAGTATGCAGAATCATCAAGATCGCTCTTTTTGAGCTATTTAATGCGAAAAAACAAGTTTTCTGGTGTTTTCACCACTCCACAGTGCGTTTGATATGCAGAACCGGAGATATCTTGGTTTTCGCGGGGTTTCTAGCAGAGATATGCATTTTCTGCGATAATCATGGAGAGACTTCTGTCCGAATTAGGCTGAATCATCGAGATCGCTCTTTTCGAGCTAGTTAATGCGAGAAAAACCTTGTCAGGGGTTTTCACCACTCCACAGTGCGTTTGATATGCAGAACCAGCGATATCTTGGCTTTCGTTGGGTTTCAAGCTGAGATATGCATTTTTTACGACAATCTTGGTGACACTTCTGTCCGAAGTATGCAGAATCATCGAGATCGCTCTTTTCGAGCTATTTGATGCGAGAAACACGTTAACTGGTGTTTCCACCACTCCACAGTGCGTTTGATATGCAGAACCGGCGACATCTTGGATTTCGTCGGGGTTCAAGCTGAGATATGCATTTTCTACGATAATCTTGGTGAGACTTCTGTCAGAAGTATGCAGAATCATCGGGATCGCTTTTTTCGAGATATCTAATGCGAGAAACACGTTATCTGGTGTTTTCACCACTCCGCAGTGCGTTTGATATGTAGAACCAGCGATATCTGGGTTTTCGTGGGGTTTCAAGCTGAGATATGCATTTTCTGCGATAATCTTGGTGAGACTTCTGTCCGAAGTATGCAGAAACATCGAGAGCGCTCTTTTCGAGCTATTTAATGCGAGAAACATGTTTTCTGGGGTTTTCACCACACCACAGTTCGTTGGATATGCAGAACCGGAGATATCTTGGTTTTCGTGGGGTTTCAAGCTGAGATATGCATTTTCTGCAATAATCTTGTTGAGACTTCTGTCCGAAGTATGCAGAAAAATCGAGAGCGCTCTTTTCGAGCTATTTAATGCGAGAAACACGTTTTCTGGGGATTTCACCACACCACTGTTCGTTGGATATGCAGAACCGGAGATATCTTGGTTTTCGTGGGGTTTCAAGCTGAAATATGCATTTTCTGCGATAATCTTGGTGAGACTTCTGTCCGATGTATGCAGAATCATCGAGATCGCTCTTTTCGAGCTATTTAATGCGAGAGACACGTTAACTGGTGTTTTCACCACTCCACAGTGCGTATGATGTGCAGAACCGACGATATCCTGGTTTTCGTGGGGTTTCAAGCTCAGATATGCATTTTCTGCGATAATATTGGTGAGACTTCAGACAGAAGTATGCAGAATCATCTAGATCACTCTTTTCGAGCTATTTAATGCGAGAAACACGTTATCCGGTGTTTTCACCACTCCACAGTGGGTTTGATATGCAGAACTGGCGACATCTTGGATTTCGTCGGGTTTCAAGCTGAGATATGCATTTTCTACGATAATCTTGGTGAGACTTCTGTCAGAAGTTTGCAGAATCATCTAGATCGCTCGTTTCGAGATATTTAATGCGAAAAAACAAGTTTTCTGGTATTTTCACCACTCCACAGTGCGTCTGATATGCAGAACCGGCGATATCTTGGTTTTCGTGGGGTTTCCAGCTGAGACATGCATTTTCTGCGATAATCTTGGTGAGTCTTCTGTCAGAAGTATGCAGAATCTTCGAGATCGCTCTATTCGAGCTATTTAATGCGAGAAACACGTTATCTGGTTGTTTTCACCACTCCACAGTGCGTATGATATGCAGAACCGGCGACATCTTGATTTTCGTGGGGTTTCTAGCTGAGATATGCATTTTCTGCGAAAATATTGGTGAGACGTCTGTCCGAAGTATGCAGAGTCATCGAGATCGTACTTTTCGAGCTATTTAATGCGAGAAACACGTTTTCTGGGGTTTTCACCACTCCACAGTTGATTTGATATGCAGAACCGGCGACATCTTGGATTTCGTCGGGGTTCAAGCTGAGATATGCAATTCCTGCGATAATCTTGGTGAGTCTTCTGTCAGAAGTATGCAGAATCTTCGAGATCGCTCTATTCGAGCTATTTAATGCGAGAAACACGTTATCTGGTTGTTTTCACCACTCCACAGTGCGTATGATGTGCAGAACCAACGATATCCTGCTTTTCGTGGGGTTTCAAGCTCAGATATGCATTTTGTGCGATAATATTGGGGAGACTTCAGACAGAAGTATGCAGAATCATCGAGATCACACTTTTCGAGCTATTTAATGCGAGAAACACGTTATCTGGTGTTTTCACTACTCCACAGTTGGTTTGATATGCAGAACCGGAGATAATTTGGTTTTCGTGGGGTTTCAAGCTGAGATATGCATTTTCTGCGATAATCTTGGTGAGACTTCTGTCCGTAGTATGCAGAATCATCGCGATCGCTCTTATCGAGCTATTTAATACGAGAAACACGTTATCTGGTGTTTTCAGCACTCCACAGTGCGTTTGATATGCAGAACCGGCGACATCTTGATGTTCGTGAGGTTTCAAGCTGAGATATGCATTTTCTGCGATAATATTGGTGAGACTTCTGTCCGAAGTATGCAGAATCATCTAGATCGCTCGTTTCGAGATATTTAATGCGAAAAAACAAGTTTTCTGGTGTTTTCACCACTCCACAGTGCGTCTGATATGCAGAACCGGCGACATCTTGATTTTCGTGGTGTTTCCAGCTGGGATATGCATTTTCTGCGATAATCTTGGTGAGACTTCAGTCAGAAGTATGCAGAAAAATCGAGAGCGCTCTTATCGAGCTATTTAATGCGAGAAACACGTTATCTGGTGTTTTCAGCACTCCACAGTGCGTTTGATATGCAGAACCGGCGACATCTTGATGTTCGTGAGGTTTCAAGCTGAGATATGCATTTTCTGCGATAATATTGGTGAGACTTCTGTCCGAAGTATGCAGAATCATCGATATCGCTCTTTTAGAGCTATTTAATGCGAGCAACACGATATGTGGTGTATTCACCACTCCACAGTACGTTAGACATGCAGAACCGGAGGTATCTTCGTTTCGGTCGGGTTTCAAGCTGAGGTATGCATTTTCTACGACAATATTGGTGAGACCTCTGTCAGAAGTATGCAGAACCTTCGAGAACGCTCTTTTCGAGCTACTTAATGCGAGAAACACGTTTTCTGGTGTTTTCACCACCCCTCAGTGCGTTTGATATGCAGAACCGGCGACATCGTGGTTTTCGTCGGGTTTCAAGCTGATATATGCATTTTCTGCGATAATATTGGTGAGACTTCTGTCCGAAGTATGCAGAATCATCGATATCGCTCTTTTCGAGCTATTTAATGCGAGAAACACGTTGTCTGGTGTTTTGACCACTCCACAGTGCGTTTGATATGTAGAGCCGCCGATAACTTGGTTTTCGTGGGGTTTCCAGCTGAAATATGCATTTTCTGCGATAATCTTGGTGTTTCATCTATGAGAAGTATGCAGAATCATCGAGAACGCTCCTTTCGAGCTAGTTAATGCGAGAAACACGTTTTCTGGTGTTTTCACCACTCCACAGTGCGTCTGATATGCAGAACCGGCGATATCTTGATTTTCGTGGTGTTTCCAGCTGAGATATGCATTTTCTGCGATAATCTTGGTGAGACTTCAGTCAGAAGTACGCAGAATCATCTAGATCGCTCGTTTCGAGCTATTTAATGCGAGAAACCCGTTATCTGGTTGTTTTCACCACTCCATAGTGCGTTTGATATGCAGAACCGGCGACATCTTGATTTTCGTGAGGTTTCTAGATGAGATATGCATTTTCTGCGATAATATTGGTGAGACGTCAGTCAGAAGTATGCAGAATCATCTAGATCGCTCGTTTGGAGCTATTTAATGCGAGAAACACGTTATCTGGTGTTTTCACCACTCCACAGTGCGTTTGATATGCAGAACCGGCGACATCTTGATTTTCGTGGTGTTTCCAGCTGGGATATGCATTTTCTGCGATAATCTTGGTGAGACTTCAGTCAGAAGTATGCAGAAAAATCGAGAGCGCTCTTCTCGAGCTATTTAATGCGAGAAACACGTTTTCTGGGGTTTTCACCACACCTCTGTTCGTTGGATATGCAGAACCGGAGATATCTTGGTTTTCCTGGGGTTTCAAGCTGAGATATGCATTTTCTGCGATAATCTTGGTGAGACTTCTGTCCGAAGTATACAGAATCATCGGGATCGCTCTTTTCGAGCTATTTAATGCGAGGAACACGTTTTCTGGCGTTTTCACCACACCACTGTTCGTTGGATATGCAGAACCGGAGATATCTTGGATTTCGTGGGGTTTCAAGCTGAAATATGCATTTTCTGCGATAATCTTGGTGAGACATCTGTCCGAAGTATGCAGAATCATCGAGATCGCTCTTTTCGAGCTATTTAATGCAAGAAACACGTTAACTGGTGTTTTCACCACTCCACAGTGCGTATGATGTGCAGAACCGGAGATAACCCGGGTTTCGTCGGGTTTCAAGCTGAGATATGCATTTTCTACGATAATCTTGGTGAGACTTCTGTCAGAAGTATGCAGGATCTTCGAGAACGCTCTTTTCGAGCTATTTAATGCGAGAAACACGTTATCGGGTGTTTTCACCACTCCACAGTGCGTTTGATATGCAGTACCAGCGATATCTTGGTTTTCGTGGGGTTTCAAGCTGAGATATGCATTTTTTACGATAATCTGGGTGAGACTTCTGTCCGAAATATGCAGAATCATCGAGATCGCACTATTCGAGCTATTTAATGCGCGAAACACGTTCTCTGGTTGTTTTCACCACTCCACAGTGCGTTTGATTTGCAGAACCGGCAACATCTTGATTTTCGTGAGGTTTCGAGCTGAGATATGCATTATCTGCGATAATCTTGGTGAGACTTCAGTAAGAAGTATGCAGAATCATCTAGATCGCTCTTTTAGAGCTACTTAATGCGAGAAACACGTTATCTGGTGTTTTGACCACTCCACAGTGCGTTTGATATGTAGAACCGCCGATAACTTGGTTTTCGTGGGGTTTCCAGCTGAAATATGCATTTTCTGCGATAATCTTGGTGTTTCCTCTATGAGAAGTATGCAGAATCATCGAGAACGCTCTTTTCGAGCTAGTTAATGCGAGAAACACGTTTTCTGGTGTTTTCACCACTCCACAGTGCGTCTGATATGCAGAACCGGCGATATCTTGATTTTCGTGGTGTTTCCAGCTGAGATATGCATTTTCTGCGATAAGCTTGGTGAGTCTTCTCCCATAAGTATGCAGAATCATCTAGATCGCTCTTTTCGAGCTATTTAATGCGGGAAACACGTTTTCTGGTGTTTTCACCACTCCACGGTGCGTCTGATATGCAGAACCGGCGATATCTTGGTTTTCGCGGGGTTTCCAGCTGAGATATGCATTTTCTGCGATAATCTTGGTGAGTCTTCTGTCAGAAGGATGCAGAATCATCTAGATCGCTCTTTTCGAGCTGTTTAATGCGTGAAACACGTTCTCTGGTGTTTTCACCACCCCACAGTGCGTTTGATATGCAGAAACGGAGATATCTTCGTTTCGGTCGGGTTTCAAGCTGAGATATGCATTTTCTACGATAATATTGGTGAGACCTCAGTCAGAAGTATGCAGAATCTTCGAGAACGCTCTTTTCGAGCTACTTAATGCGAGAAACACGTTTTCTGGTGTTTTCACCACCCCACAGTGCGTTTGATATGCAGAACCGGCGACATCGTGGTTTTCGTGGGGTTTCCAGCTGAGATAGGCATTTTCTGCGATAATCTTGGTGAGTCTTCTGTCAGAAGTATGCAGAATCATCGAGATCGCTCTAGTCGAGCTATTTAATGCGAGAAACACGTTATCTGGTTGTTTTCACTACTCCACAGTGGGTTTGATATGCAGAACCGGCGACATCTTAATTTTCGTGATGTTTCTAGCTGAAATAGGCATTTTCAGCGATAATATTGGTGAGACTTCAGTCAGAAGTATGCAGAATCATCTAGATCGCTCTTTTCGAGCTATTTAATGCGGGAAACACGTTTTCTGGTGTATTCACCACTCCACAGTGCGTTTGATATGCAGAACCGGCGACATCTTGATTTTCGCGGTGTTTCCAGCTGGGATATGCATTTTCTGCGATAATCTTGGTGAGACTTCAGTCAGAAGTATGCAGAATCATCTAGATCGCTCGTTTCGAGCTATTTAATGCGAGAAACACGTTATCTGGTGTTTTTACCACTCCACAGTGCGTTTGATATGCAGAACCGGCGACATCTTGATTTTCGTGATGTTTCTAGCTGAGATAGGCATTTTCTGCGATAATCTTGGTGTTTCCTCTATGAGAAGTATGCAGAATCTTCGAGAACGCTCTTTTCGAGCTACTTAATGCGAGAAACACGTTGTCTGGTGTTTTGACCACTCCACAGTGCGTTTGATATGTAGAGCCGCCGATAACTTGGTTTTCGTGGGGTTTCCAGCTGAAATATGCATTTTCTGCGATAATCTTGGTGTTTCCTCTATGAGAAGTATGCAGAATCATCGAGAACGCTCTTTTCGAGCTAGTTAATGCGAGAAACACGTTTTCTGGTGTTTTCACCACTCCACAGTGCGTCTGATATGCAGAACCGGCGATATCTTGATTTTCGTGGTGTTTCCAGCTGAGATATGCATTTTCTGCGATAATATTGGTGAGACTTCAGTCAGAAGTATGCAGAATCATCTAGATCGCTCTTTTCGATCTATTTAATGCGAGAAACCCGTTATCTGGTTGTTTTCACCACTCCATAGTGCGTTTGATATGCAGAACCGGCGACATCTTGATTTTCGTGAGGTTTCTAGATGAGATATGCATTTTCTGCGATAATATTGGTGAGACGTCAGTCAGAAGTATGCAGAATCATCTAGATCGCTCGTTTGGAGCTATTTAATGCGAGAAACACGTTATCTGGTGTTTTCACCACTCCACAGTGCGTTTGATATGCAGAACCGGCGACATCTTGATTTTCGTGGTGTTTCCAGCTGGGATATGCATTTTCTGCGATAATCTTGGTGAGACTTCAGTCAGAAGTATGCAGAAAAATCGAGAGCGCTCTTTTCGAGCTATTTAATGCGAGAAACACGTTTTCTGGGGTTTTCACCACACCTCTGTTCGTTGGATATGCAGAACCGGAGATATCTTGGTTTTCCTGGGGTTTCAAGCTGAGATATGCATTTTCTGCGATAATCTTGGTGAGACTTCTGTCCGAAGTATGCAGAATCATCGGGATCGCTCTTTTCGAGCTATTTAATGCGAGGAACACGTTTTCTGGCGTTTTCACCACACCACTGTTCGTTGGATATGCAGAACCGGAGATATCTTGGATTTCGTGGGGTTTCAAGCTGAAATATGCATTTTCTGCGATAATCTTGGTGAGACATCTGTCCGAAGTATGCAGAATCATCGAGATCGCTCTTTTCGAGCTATTTAATGCAAGAAACACGTTAACTGGTGTTTTCACCACTCCACAGTGCGTATGATGTGCAGAACCGGAGATAACCCGGGTTTCGTCGGGTTTCAAGCTGAGATATGCATTTTCTACGATAATCTTGGTGAGACTTCTGTCAGAAGTATGCAGGATCTTCGAGAACGCTCTTTTCGAGCTATTTAATGCGAGAAACACGTTATCGGGTGTTTTCACCACTCCACAGTGCGTTTGATATGCAGTACCAGCGATATCTTGGTTTTCGTGGGGTTTCAAGCTGAGATATGCATTTTTTACGATAATCTGGGTGAGACTTCTGTCCGAAATATGCAGAATCATCGAGATCGCACTATTCGAGCTATTTAATGCGCGAAACACGTTCTCTGGTTGTTTTCACCACTCCACAGTGCGTTTGATTTGCAGAACCGGCAACATCTTGATTTTCGTGAGGTTTCGAGCTGAGATATGCATTATCTGCGATAATCTTGGTGAGACTTCAGTAAGAAGTATGCAGAATCATCTAGATCGCTCTTTTAGAGCTACTTAATGCGAGAAACACGTTATCTGGTGTTTTGACCACTCCACAGTGCGTTTGATATGTAGAACCGCCGATAACTTGGCTTTCGTGGGGTTTCCAGCTGAAATATGCATTTTCTGCGATAATCTTGGTGTTTCCTCTATGAGAAGTATGCAGAATCATCGAGAACGCTCTTTTCGAGCTAGTTAATGCGAGAAACACGTTTTCTGGTGTTTTCACCACTCCACAGTGCGTCTGATATGCAGAACCGGCGATATCTTGATTTTCGTGGTGTTTCCAGATGGGATATGCATTTTCTGCGATAATCTTGGTGAGACTTCAGTCAGAAGTATGCAGAATCATCGGGATCGCTCTTTTCGAGCTATTTAATGCGAGAAAAACGATATCCGGTGTTTTCACCACTCCACAGTGCGTTTGATATGCAGAACCGGCGACATTTTGGATTTCGACGGGTTTCAAGCTGAGGATTGCATTTTCTACGATAATCTTGGTGAGACGTCTGTCAGAAGTATGCAGAATCTTCGAGATCGCTCTTTTCGAGCAACTTAATGCGAGAAACACGATATCTGGTTGTTTTCACCACTCCACAGTGCGTTTGATATGCAGAACCGGCGACATCTTGATTTTCGTGAGGTTTCCAGCTGAGATATGCATTTTCGGCGATAATCTTGGTGAGTCTTCTGCCAGAAGTATGCAGAATCATCTAGATCGCTCTTTTCGAGCTATTTAATGCGAGAAACAAGTTTTCTGGTGTATTCACCACTCCACAGTACCTTAGACATGCAGAACCGGAGATATCTTCGTTTCGGTCGGGTTACAAGCTGAGATATGCATTTTCTACGATAATATTGGTGAGACCTCTGTCAGAAGTATGCAGAATCTTCGAGAACGCTCTTTTCGAGCTACTTAATGCGAGAAACACGTTTTCTGGTGTTTTCACCACTCTACAGTACGTTTGATGTGCCGAACCGGCGACATCTTGATTTTCGTGATGTTTCTAGCTGAGATATGCATTCTCTGCGATAATATTGGTGAGACTTCAGTCAGCAGTATGCAGAATCATCTAGATCGCTCTTTTCGAGCTATTTAATGCGGGAAACACGTTTTCTGGTGTATTCACCACTCCACAGTACGTTAGAAATGCAGAACCGGCGATATCTTCGTTTCGGTCGGGTTTCAAGCTGAGATATGCATTTTCTGCGATAATCTTGGTGAGTGTTCAGTCAGAAGTATGCAGAATCATCTAGATCGCTCTTTTCGAGCTATTTAATGCGGGAAACACGTTTTCTGGTGTATTCACCACTCCACAGTGCGTTTGATATGCAGAACCGGCGACATTTTGGATTTCGACGGGTTTCAAGCTGAGGATTGCATTTTCTACGATAATCTTGGTGAGACGTCTGTCAGAAGTATGCAGAATCTTCGAGATCGCTCTTTTCGAGCAACTTAATGCGAGAAACAAGTTTTCTGGTGTATTCACCACTCCACAGTACCTTAGACATGCAGAACCGGAGATATCTTCGTTTCGGTCGGGTTACAAGCTGAGATATGCATTTTCTACGATAATATTGGTGAGACCTCTGTCAGAAGTATGCAGAATCTTCGAGAACGCTCTTTTCGAGCTACTTAATGCGAGAAACACGTTTTCTGGTGTTTTCACCACTCTACAGTACGTTTGATGTGCCGAACCGGCGACATCTTGATTTTCGTGATGTTTCTAGCTGAGATATGCATTCTCTGCGATAATATTGGTGAGACTTCAGTCAGCAGTATGCAGAATCATCTAGATCGCTCTTTTCGAGCTATTTAATGCGGGAAACACGTTTTCTGGTGTATTCACCACTCCACAGTACGTTAGAAATGCAGAACCGGCGATATCTTCGTTTCGGTCGGGTTTCAAGCTGAGATATGCATTTTCTGCGATAATCTTGGTGAGTGTTCAGTCAGAAGTATGCAGAATCATCTAGATCGCTCTTTTCGAGCTATTTAATGCGGGAAACACGTTTTCTGGTGTTTTCACCACTCCACGGTGCGTCTGATATGCAGAACCGGCGATATCTTGGTTTTCGCGGGGTTTCCAGCTGAGATATGCATTTTCTGCGATAATCTTGGTGAGTCTTCTGTCAGAAGGATGCAGAATCATCTAGATCGCTCTTTTCGAGCTGTTTAATGCGTGAAACACGTTCTCTGGTGTTTTCACCACCCCACAGTGCGTTTGATATGCAGAACCGGAGATATCTTCGTTTCGGTCGGGTTTCAAGCTGAGATATGCATTTTCTACGATAATATTGGTGAGACCTCAGTCAGAAGTATGCAGAATCTTCGAGAACGCTCTTTTCGAGCTACTTAATGCGAGAAACACGTTTTCTGGTGTTTTCACCACCCCACAGTGCGTTTGATATGCAGAACCGGCGACATCGTGGTTTTCGTGGGGTTTCCAGCTGAGATAGGCATTTTCTGCGATAATCTTGGTGAGTCTTCTGTCAGAAGTATGCAGAATCATCGAGATCGCTCTATTCGAGCTATTTAATGCGAGAAACACGTTATCTGGTTGTTTTCACTACTCCACAGTGGGTTTGATATGCAGAACCGGCGACATCTTAATTTTCGTGATGTTTCTAGCTGAGATAGGCATTTTCAGCGATAATATTGGTGAGACTTCAGTCAGAAGTATGCAGAATCATCTAGATCGCTCTTTTCGAGCTATTTAATGCGGGAAACACGTTTTCTGGTGTATTCACCACTCCACAGTGCGTTTGATATGCAGAACCGGCGACATCTTGATTTTCGCGGTGTTTCCAGCTGGGATATGCATTTTCTGCGATAATCTTGGTGAGACTTCAGTCAGAAGTATGCAGAATCATCTAGATCGCTCGTTTCGAGCTATTTAATGCGAGAAACACGTTATCTGGTGTTTTTACCACTCCACAGTGCGTTTGATATGCAGAACCGGCGACATCTTGATTTTCGTGATGTTTCTAGCTGAGATAGGCATTTTCTGCGATAATCTTGGTGTTTCCTCTATGAGAAGTATGCAGAATCTTCGAGAACGCTCTTTTCGAGCTACTTAATGCGAGAAACACGTTTTCTGGTGTTTTCACCACCCCACAGTGCGTTTGATATGCAGAACAGGCGACATCGTGGTTTTCGTGGGGTTTCCAGCTGAAATATGCATTTTCTGCGATAATCTTGGTGTTTCCTCTATGAGAAGTATGCAGAATCATCGAGAACGCTCTTTTCGAGCTAGTTAATGCGAGAAACACGTTTTCTGGTGTTTTCACCACTCCACAGTGCGTCTGATATGCAGAACCGGCGATATCTTGATTTTCGTGGTGTTTCCAGCTGAGATATGCATTTTCTGCGATAATATTGGTGAGACTTCAGTCAGAAGTATGCAGAATCATCTAGATCGCTCTTTTCGAGCTATTTAATGGGAGAAACACGTTTTCTGGTGTTTTCACCACCCCACAGTGCGTTTGATATGCAGAACCGGCGACATCGTGGTTTTCGTCGGGTTTCAAGCTGAGATGTGCATTTTCTGCGATAATATTGGTGAGACTTCTGTCCGAAGTATGCAGAATCATCGATATCGCTCTTTTCGAGCTATTTAATGCGAGAAACACGTTGTCTGGTGTTTTGACCACTCCACAGTGCGTCTGATATGCAGAACCGGCGATATCTTGATTTTCGTGGTGTTTCCAGCTGGGATATACATTTTCTGCGATAATCTTGGTGAGACTTCAGTCAGAAGTATGCAGAATCATCTAGATCGCTCGTTTCGAGCTATTTAATGCGAGAAACACGTTATCTGGTGTTTTAACCACTCCACAGTGCGTTTGATATGCAGAAACGGCGACATTTTGGATTTCGACGGGT
This sequence comes from Anthophora plumipes, assembly GCA_951804975.1. Lineage (NCBI taxonomy): Eukaryota > Metazoa > Arthropoda > Insecta > Hymenoptera > Apidae > Anthophora > Anthophora plumipes. Next base: position 1,565,701 of record CATORF010000356.1, on the reverse strand, counting down.
TTCAAGCTGAGGAATGCATTTTCTACGATAATCTTGGTGAGACGTCTGTCAGAAGTATGCAGAATCTTCGAGATCGCTCTTTTCAAGCAACTTAATGCGAGAAACACGATATCTGGTTGTTTTCACCACTCCACAGTGCGTTTGATATGCAGAACCGGCGATATCTTGATTTTCGTGGTGTTTCCAGATGAGATATGCATTTTCGGCGATAATCTTGGTGAGTCTTCTGCCAGAAGTATGCAGAATCATCTAGATCGCTCTTTTCGAGCTATTTAATGCGAGAAACAAGTTTTCTGGTGTATTCACCACTCCACAGTACGTTAGACATGCAGAACCGGAGATATCTTCGTTTCGGTCGGGTTACAAGCTGAGATATGCATTTTCTACGATAATATTGGTGAGACCTCTGTCAGAAGTATGCAGAATCTTCGAGAACGCTCTTTTCGAGCTACTTAATGCGAGAAACACGTTTTCTGGTGTTTTCACCACTCCACAGTACGTTTGATGTGCAGAACCGGCGACATCTTGATTTTCGTGATGTTTCTAGCTGAGATATGCATTCTCTGCGATAATATTGGTGAGTCTTCTGTCAGAAGGATGCAGAATAATCTAGATCGCTCTTTTCGAGCTGTTTAATGCGAGAAACACGTTCTCTGGTGTTTTCACCACCCCACAGTGCGTTTGATATGCAGAACCGGAGATATCTTCGTTTCGGTCGGGTTTCAAGCTGAGATATGCATTTTCTTCGATAATATTGGTGAGACCTCAGTCAGAAGTATGCAGAATCTTCGAGAACGCTCTTTTCGAGCTACTTAATGCGAGAAACACGTTTTCTGGTGTTTTCACCACCCCACAGTGCGTTTGATATGCAGAACCGGCGACATCGTGGTTCTCGTGGGGTTTCCAGCTGAGATAGGCATTTTCTGCGATAATCTTGGTGAGTCTTCTGTCAGAAGTATGCAGAATCATCGAGATCGCTCTATTCGAGCTATTTAATGCGAGAAACACGTTATCTGGTTGTTTTCACTACTCCACAGTGGGTTTGATATGCAGAACCGGCGACATCTTAATTTTCGTGATGTTTCTAGCTGAGATAGGCATTTTCAGCGATAATATTGGTGAGACTTCAGTCAGAAATATGCAGAATCATCTAGATCGCTCTTTTCGAGCTATTTAATGCGGGAAACACGTTTTCTGGTGTATTCACCACTCCACAGTGCGTATGATATGCAGAACCGACGATATCTTGGTTTTCGTGGGGTTTCCAGCTGAAATATGCAATTTTCTGCGATAATCTTTGTGTTTCATCTATGAGAAGTATGCAGAATCATCCAGAACACTCTTTTCGAGCTAGTTAATGCGAGTAACACGTTTTCTGGTGTTTTCACCACCCCACAGTGCGTTTGATATGCAGAACCGGCGACATCTTGGTTTTCGTCGGGTTTCAAGCTGAGATATGCATTTTCTGCTATAATATTGGTGAGACTTCAGTCAGAAGTATGCAGAATCATCTCGATCGCTCGTTTCGAGCTATTTAATGCGAAAAAACAGGTTTTCTGGTGTTTTGACCACTCCACAGTACGTTTGACATGCAGAAACGGAGATACCTTGATTTCCGTCGGGTTTCAAGCTGAGATATGCATTTTCTGCGATAATATTGGTGAGACTTCAGTTAGAAGTATGCAGAATCATCGAGATCGCTCTGTTCGAGCTATTTAATGCGAGAAACACGTTTTCTGGTGTATTCACCACTCCACAGTGCGTTTGATATGCAGAACCAGCGATATCTTGGCTTTCGTGGGGTTTCAAGCTGAGATATGCATTTTTTGCGATAAGCTAGGTGAGACATTTGTCCGAAGTAAGCAGAATCATCGAGATCGCTCTGCTCGAGCTATTTAATGCGACAAAACGTTATCCGGTGTTTTCACCACTCCACAGTGCGTATGATATGCAGAACCGACGATATCTTGGTTTTCGTGGGGTTTCAAGCTCAGATATGCATTTTCTGCGGTAATCTTGGTGAGACTTCTGTCCGAAGTATGCAAAAACATCGAGAGCGCTCTTTTCGAGCTATTTAATGCGAGTAACACGTTTACTGGGGTTTTCACCACACCACAGTTCGTTGGATATGCAGAACCGGAGATATCTTGGTTTTCGTGGGGTTTAAAGCTGAGATATGCATTTTCTGCGATAATCTTGGTGAGACTTCTGTCCGAAGTATGCAGAATCATCGAGATCGCTCTTTTCGAGCTATTTAATGCGAGAAACACGTTATCTGGTGTTTTCACCACTCCACAGTGCGTTTGATATGCAGTACCAGCGATATCTTGGTTTTCGTAGGGTTTCCAGCTGAGATATGCATTTTCTACGATAATCTTGGTGAGTCTTCTGTCAGAAGTATGCAGAATCATCTAGATCGCTCTTTTCGAGCTATTTAATTCGAGAAACACGTTTTCTGCTGTATTGACCACTCCACAGTACGTTTGACTTGCAGAAACGGAGATATCTTGGTTTCGGCCGGGTTTCAAGCTGAGATATGCATTTTCTGCGATAAAATTGGTGAGACGTCAGTCAGAAGCATGCAGAATCATCTAGATCGCTCGTTTCGAGCTATTTAATGCGAAAAGCAAGTTTTCTGGTGTTTTGACCACACCACAGAGCGTTTGATATGTAGAGCCGCCGATAACTTGGTTTTCGTGGGGTTTCCATCTGAGATATGCATTTCCTGCGATAATCTTGGTGAGACTTCAGTCAGAAGTATGCAGAATCATCTAGATCGCTCTTTTCGAGCTATTTAATGCGAGAAACACGTTTTCTGGTGTATTCACCACTCCACAGTGCGTTTGATATGCAGAACCAGCGATATCTTGGCTTTCGGGGGGTTTCCATCTGAGATATGCATTTCCTGCGATAATCTTGGTGAGACTTCAGTCAGAAGTATGCAGAATCATCTAGAACGGTCTTCTCGAGCTATTTAATTCGAGAAACACGTTTTCTGCTGTATTGACCACTCCACAGTACGTTTGACTTGCAGAAACGGAGATATCTTGGTTTCGGCCGGGTTTCAAGCTGAGATATGCATTTTCTGCGATAAAATTGGTGAGACGTCAGTTAGAAGCATGCAGAATCATCTAGATCGCTCGTTTCGAGCTATTTAATGCGAAAAGCAAGTTTTCTGGTGTTTTGACCACTCCACAGAGCGTTTGATATGTAGAGCCGCCGATAACTTGGTTTTAGTGGGGTTTCCAGCTGAAATATGCATTTTCTGCGATGACCTTTGTGTTTCATCTATGAGAAGTATGCAGAATCATCGAGAACGCTCTTTTCGACTTAGTTAATGTGAGTAACACGTTTTCTTGTGATTTCACAACTCCACAGTGCGTCTGATATGCAGAACCGGCGACATCTTGATTTTCGTGAGGTTTCCAGCTGAAATATGCATTTTCTGCGATAATCTTGGTGCGACTTCTGTCAGAAGTATGCAGATACATCGACATCGCTCTTTTCGAGCTATTTAATGCGAGTAACACGTTTTCTGGTGTTTTCACCACCCCATAGTGCGTTTGATATGCAGAACCGGACACATCTCGGTTTTCGTCGGGTTTCAAACTGAGATATGCATTTTCTACGACAATCTTGGTGAGAATCTGTCAGAAGTACGCAGAATCATCGAGGACGCTCTTGTCGAGCTATTTAATGCGAGTAACACGTTTTCTGGTGTTTTCACCACCCCATAATGCGTTTGATATGCAGAACCGGCGACATCTCGGTTTTCGTCGGGTTTCAAACTGCGATATGCATTTTCTACGACAATCTTGGTGAGAATCTGTCAGAAGTACGCAGAATCATCGAGGACGCTCTTGTCGAGCTATTTAATGCGAGAAACACGTTTTCTGGTGTATTCACCACTCCACAGTGCGTTTGATATGCAGAACCAGCGATATCTTGGCTTTCGTGGGGTTTCCATCTGAGATATGCATTTCCTGCGATAATCTTGGTGAGACTTCTGTCAGAAGTATGATGAATAATCGAGATCGCTCTTTTCGATATATTTAATGCGAGATACACGTTTTCTGGTGTATTCACCACTCCACAGTACGTTTGACATGCAGAACCGGAGATATCTTGGTTTCGGTCGGGTTTCAGGCTGAGATATGCATTTTCTACGACAATCTTGGTGAGAATCTGTCAGAAGGACGCAGAATCATCGAGGACGCTCTTGTCGAGCTATTTAATGCGAGAAACACGTTTTCTGGTGTATTCACCACTCCACAGTGCGTTTGATATGCAGAACCAGCGATATCTTGGCTTTCGTGGGGTTTCCATCTGAGATATGCATTTCCTGCGATAATCTTGGTGAGACATCAGTCAGAAGTATGCAGAATCATCTAGATCGCTCGTTTCGAACTATTTAATGCGAAAAAAGAAGTTTTCTGGTGTTTTGACCACTCCACAGTGCGTTTGATATGTAGAGCCGCCGATAACTTGGTTTTCGTGGGGTTTCCAGCTGAAATATGCATTTTCTGCGATAATCTTGGTGAGACTTCTGTCCGAAGAGTGCAGAATCATAGACATCGCTTTTTTCGAGCTATTTAATGCGAGAAACACGTTATTTGGTGTTTTCACCACTCCACAGTGCGTTTGATATGCAGTACCAGCGATATCTTGGTTTTCGTGGGGTTTCAAGCTGAGATATGAATTTTTTAGGATAATCTTGGTGAGACTTCTGTCCGAAGTAAGCAGAATCATCGAGATCGCTCTGCTCGAGCTATTTAATGCGACAAAACGTTATCCGGTGTTTTCACCACTCCACAGTGCGTATGATATGCAGAACCGACGATATCTTGGTTTTCGTGGGGTTTCAAGCTCAGATATGCATTTTCTGCGGTAATCTTGGTGAGACTTCTGTCCGAAGTATGCAAAAACATCGAGAGCGCTCTTTTCGAGCTATTTAATGCGAGAAACACGTTTACTGGGGTTTTCACCACACCACAGTTCGTTGGATATGCAGAACCGGAGATATCTTGGTTTTCGTGGGGTTTAAAGCTGAGATATGCATTTTCTGCGATAATCTTGGTGAGACTTCTGTCCGAAGTATGCAGAATCATCGAGATCGCTCTTTTCGAGCTATTTAATGCGAGAAACACGTTATCTGGTGTTTTCACCACTCCACAGTGCGTTTGATATGCAGTACCAGCGATATCTTGGTTTTCGTAGGGTTTCCAGCTGAGATATGCATTTTCTACGATAATCTTGGTGAGTCTTCAGTCAGAAGAATGCAGAATCATCTAGATCGCTCGTTTCGAGCTATTTAATGCGAAAAAACAAGTTTTCTGGTGTTTTGACCTCTCCACAGTGCGTTTGATATGTAGAGCCGCCGATAACTTGGTTTTCGTGGGGTTTCCAGCTGACATATGCATTTTCTGCGATAATCTTTGTGTTTCATCTATGAGAAGTATGCAGAATCATCCAGAACGCTCTTTTCGAGCTAGTTAATGCGAGTAACACGTTTTCTGGTGTTTTCACCACCCCACAGTGCGTTTGATATGCAGAACCGGCGACATCTTGGTTTTCGTCGGGTTTCAAGCTGAGATATGCATTTTCTGCGATAATCTTGGTGAGTCTTCTGTCAGAAGTATGCAGAATCATCTAGATCGCTCTTTTCGAGCTATTTAATGCGAGAAACACGTTTTCTGGTGTTTTCACCACTCCACAGTGCGTTTGATATGTAGAGCCGCCGATAACTTGGTTTTCGTGGGGTTTCCAGCTGAAATATGCATTTTCTGCGATAATCTTTGTGTTTCATCTATGAGAAGTATGCAGTATCATCCAGAACGCTCTTTTCGAGCTAGTTAATGCGAGTAACACGTTTTCTGGTGTTTTCACAACTCCACAGTGCGTCTGATATGCAGAACCGGCGACATCTTGATTTTCGTGATGTTTCCAGCTGAAATATGCATTTTCTGCGATAATCTTGGTGCGACTTCTGTCAGAAGTATGCAGAATCTTCGAGGACGCTCTTTTCGAGCTATTTACTGCGAGAAACACGTTTTTGGGGGTTTTCACTACTCCACAGTTCTTTGAATATGCAGAACAGGAGATATCTTGGTTTGCGTGGGGTTTCAAGCAGAGATATGCATTTTCTGCGATAACCTTGGTGAGACTACTGTTAGAAGTATGCAGAATCATCGAGATCGCACTTTTCGAGCTATTTAACGCGAGAAACACGTTATCTGGTGTTTTCACCACTCCACAGTGCGTATGATATGCAGAACCGTCGGTATCTTGGTTTTCGTGGGGTTTCAAGCTGCGATATGCATTATCTGCGATAATCTTGGTGAGACTTCTGTCCGAAGTGTGCAGAATCATCTAGATCGCTCTTTTCAAGCTATTTAATGCGAGGAACACGATTTCTGGGGCTCTCACCACACCACAGTTCGTTGGATATGCAGAACAGGTGATATCTTGTGTTTCGAGGGGTTTCAAGCTGAGATATGCAATTTCTGCGATAAACTTGGTGAGACTTCTGTCCGAAGTATGCAGAATCATCGACATCGCTTTTTTCGAGCTATTTAATGCGAGAAACACGTTATCTAGTGTTTTCACCACTCCACAGTGCGTTTGATATTCAGAACCGGCGACATCTTGATTTTCGTGAGGTTTCTAACTGAGATATGCGTTTTCTGCGATAATATTGGTGAGACTTCTGTCCGAAGTGTGCAGAATCATCTAGATCGCTCTTTTCAAGCTATTTAATGTGAGGAACACGTTTTCTGGGGCTCTCACCACACCACAGTTCGTTGGATACGCTGAACAGGTGATATCTTGGGTTTCGTGGGGTTTCAAGCTGAGATATGCATTTTCTGCGATAAACTTGGTGAGACTTCTGTCCGAAGTATGCAGAATCATCGACATCGCTTTTTTCGAGATATTTAATGCTAGAAACACGTTATCTGGTGTTTTCACCACTCCACAGTGCGTTTGATACGCAGAACCGGCGACATCTTGATTTTCGTGAGGTTTCTAACTGAGATATGCGTTTTCTGCGATAATATTGGTGAGACTTCAGTCAGAAGAATGCAGAACCATCTAGATCGCTCTTGTCGAGCTATTTAATGCGAGCAGCACGTTATCTGGTGTTTTGGCCACTCCACAGTGCGTTTGATATGCAGAACCGGAGATATCTTGGTTTCGGTCGGGTTTCAAGCTGAGATATGCATTTTCTACGATAATCTTGGAGAGAATCTGTCAGAAGTATGCAGAATCTTCGAGGACGCTCTTTTCGAGCTATTTAATGCGAGATACACGTTTTTGGGGGTTTTCACTACTCCACAGTTCTTTGAATATGCAGAACAGGAGATATCTTGGTTTGCGTGGGGTTTCAAGCAGAGATATGCATTTTCTGCGATAACCTTGGTGAGACTTCTGTTAGAAGTATGCAGAATCATCGAGATCGCTCTTTTCGAGCTATTTAATGGAGAAACACGTTATCTGGTGTATTGACCACTCCACAGTGCGTTTGATATGCGGAACCGGCGCCATCTTGATTTTCGTGAGGTTTCAAGCTGAGATATGCATTTTCTGCGGTAATCTTGATGAGACATCAGTCAGAAGTATGCAGAATCATCGAGATCGCTCTTTTCGAGCTATTTAATGGAGAAACACGTTATCTGGTGTATTGACCACTCCACAGTGCGTTTGATATGCGGAACCGGCGCCATCTTGATTTTCGTGAGGTTTCAAGCTGAGATATGCATTTTCTGCGATAATATTGGTGAGAGTTCAGTCAGAAGTATGCAGGATCATCTAGATCGCTCGTTTCGAGCTATTTAATTCGAGAAACACGTTATCTGGTGTTTTCACCACTCCACAGTGCGTTTGATATGCAGAACCGGCGACATCATGGCTGTCGTCGGGCATCAAGCTGAGATATGCATTTTCTGCGGTAATCTTGATGAGACATCAGTCAGAAGTATGCAGAATCATCGAGATCGCTCTTTTCGAGCTATTTAATGGAGAAACACGTTATCTGGTGTATTGACCACTCCACAGTGCGTTTGATATGCGGAACCGGCGCCAGCTTGATTTTCGTGAGGTTTCAAGCTGAGATATGCATCTTCTGCGATAATATTGGTGAGAGTTCAGTCAGAAGTATGCAGGATCATCTAGATCGCTCGGTTCGAGCTATTTAATGCGAGAAACACGTTGTCTGGTTGTTTTCACCACTCCACGGTGCGTTTGATATGCAGAACCTGCGATATCTTGATTTTCGTGGTGTTTCCAGCTGAGATATGCATTTTCTTCGATAATCTTGGTGAGTCTTCTGTCAGCAGTATGCAGAATCATCGAGATCGCTCTATTCGAGCTATTTAATGCGAGAAACACGTTATCTGGTGTATTGACCATTCCACAGTGCCTTTGATATGCGGAACCAGCGCCATCTTGATTTTGGTGAGGTTTCAAGCTGAGATATGCATTTTCTGCGATAATATTGGTGAGAGTTCAATCAGAAGTATGCAGGATCATCTAGATCGCTCGGTTCGAGCTAGTTAATGCGAGAAACACGTTGTCTGGTTGTTTTCACCACTCCACAGTGCGTTTGATATGCGGAACCGGCGCCATCTTGATTTTCGTGAGGTTTCAAGCTGAGATATGCATTTTCTGCGGTAATCTTGATGAGACATCAGTCAGAAGTATGCAGAATCATCGCGATCGCTCTTTTCGAGCTATTTAATGGAGAAACACGTTATCTGGTGTATTGACCACTCCACAGTGCGTTTGACATGCAGAACCGGAGATATCCTGGTTTCGGTCGGGTTTCAAGCTGAGATATGCTTTTCTACGATAATCTTGGTGAGACTTCTGTCCGAAGTATGCAGAATCATCGAGATCGATCTTTTCGTGCTATTTAATGCGAGAAACACGTTTTCTGGTGTATTCATCACTCCACAGAGCGTTTGATATGCAGAACCGGCGATATCTTGATATTCGTGGTGTTTCCAGCTGAGATATGCATTTTCTGCGATAATCTTGGTGAGTCTTCTGTCAGAAGTATGCAGAATCATCTAGATTGCACTTTTCGAGCTATTTAATGGAGAAACACGTTATCTGGTGTATTGACCACTCCACAGTGCGTTTGATATGCGGAACCGGCGCCAGCTTGATTTTCGTGAGGTTTCAAGCTGAAATATGCATTTTCTGCGATAATATTGGTGAGAGTTCAGTCAGAAGTATGCAGGATCATCTAGATCGCTCGGTTCGAGCTATTTAATGCGAGAAACACGTTGTCTGGTTGTTTTCACCACTCCACGGTGCGTTTGATATGCAGAACCGGCGATATCTTGATTTTCGTGGTGTTTCCAGCTGAGATATGCATTTTCTTCGATAATCTTGGTGAGTCTTCTGTCAGCAGTATGCAGAATCATCGAGATCGCTCTATTCGAGCTATTTAATGCGAGAAACACGTTATCTGGTGTATTGACCACTCCACAGTGCCTTTGATATGCGGAACCGGCGCCATCTTGATTTTCGTGAGGTTTCAAGCTGAGATATGCATTTTCTGCGATAATATTGGTGAGAGTTCAGTCAGAAGTATGCAGGATCATCTAGATCGCTCGTTTCGAGCTATTTAATGTGAGAAACACGTTTTCTGGTGTTTTCACCACTCCACAGTACGTTTGACATGCAGAACCGGCGATGTTTGGTTTTCGTCGGGTTTCAAGCTGAGATATGCATTTTCTACGATAATCTTGGTGAGACTTCTGTCCGAAGTAAGCAGAATCATCGAGATCGCTCTTTTCGAGCTACTTAATGCGAGAAACACGTTTTCAGGTGTATTCACCACTCCACAGTACGTTTGACATGCAGAACCGGAGATATCCTGGTTTCGGTCGGGTTTCAAGCTGAGATATGCTTTTCTACGATAATCTTGGTGAGACTTCTGTCAGAAGTATGCAGAATCTTCGAGAACGCTTTTTTCGAGCTACTTAATGCGAGAAACACGTTATCTGGTTGTTTTCACCACTCCACAGTGCGTTTGATATGCAGAACCGGCGACATCTTGATTTTCGTGACGTTTCTAGCTGAGATATGCATTTTCTGCGATAATATTGGTGAGACTTCATTCAGAAGTATGCAGAATCATCTAGATCGCTCTTGTCGAGCTATTTAATGCAAAAAAACAAGTTTCCCGGTGTTTTCAACATTCCACAGTGCGTTTGATATGCAGAACTGGCGATATCTTGATTTTCGTGGTGTTTCCAGCTGAGATTTGCATTTTCTGCGATAATCTTGGTGAGTCTTCTGTCAGAAGTATGCAGAATCATCTAGATTGCACTTTTCGAGCCATTTAATGCGAGAAACACGTTTTCTGGTGTATTCACCACTCCACAGAGCGTTTGATATGCAGAACCGGCGATATCTTGATATTCGTGGTGTTTCCAGCTGAGATATGCATTTTCTGCGATAATAGTGGTGAGACATCAGTCAGAAGTATGCAGAATCATCAGGATCGCTCTTTTCGAGCTATTTAATGCGGCAAACACGTTATCTGGTGCTTTCAGCACTCCACAGTGCGTATGATATGCAGAACCAGCGATATCTTGGTTTTCGTGGGGTTTCAAGCTGAGATATGCATTTTTTACGATAATCTTGGTTAGACTTCTGCCCGAAGTATGCTTAATCATCGTGATCGCTCGTTTCTAGCTATTTAATGCGAGAAACACGTTATCTGGTGTTTTCACCACTCCACAGTGCGTTTGATATGCAGAACCGGCGACATCATGGCTGTTGTCGGGCATCAAGATGAGATATGCATTTTCTGCGATAATCTTGGTGAGACATCAGTCAGAAGTATGCAGAATCATCGAGATCGCTCTTTTCGAGCTATTTAATGGAGAAACACGTTATCTGGTGTATTGACCACTCCACAGTGCGTTTGATATGCGGAACCGGCGCCATCTTGATTTTCGGGAGGTTTCAAGCTGAGATATGCATTTTCTGCGATAATATTGGTGAGAGTTCAGTCAGAAGTATGCAGGATCATCTAGATCGCTCGTTTCGAGCTATTTAATGCGAGAAACACGTTGTCTGGTTGTTTTCACCACTCCACGGTTCGTTTGATATGCAGAACCGGCGACATCTTGATTTTCGTGACGTTTCTAGCTGAGATATGCATTTTCTGCGATAATATTGGTGAGACTTCAGTCAGAAGTATGCAGAATCATCTAGATCGCTCTTTTCGAGCTATTTAATGCGAGAAACACGTTTTCTGGTGTATTCACGACTCCACAGTACGTTTGACATGCAGAACCGGAGATATCCTGGTTTCGGTCGGGTTTCAAGCTGAGATATGCTTTTCTACGATAATCTTGGTGAGACTTCTGTCAGAAGTATGCAGAATCTTCGAGAACTCTCTTTTCGAGCTACTTAATGCGAGAAACACGTTTTCTGGTGTTTTCACCACTCCACTGTGCGTTTGATATGCAGAACCAGCGTCATCTTGATTTTCGTGGTGTTTCCAGCTGAGATATGCATTTTCTGCGATAATCTTGGTGAGTCTTCTGTCAGCAGTATGCAGAATCATCGAGATCGCTCTATTCGAGCTATTTAATGCGAGAAACACGTTATCTGGTTGTTTTCACCACTCCACAGTGCGTTTGATATGCAGAACCGGCGACATCTTGATTTTCGTGACGTTTCTAGCTGAGATATGCATTTTCTGCGATAATATTGGTGAGACTTCAGTCAGAAGTATGCAGAATCATCTAGATCGTTCGTTTCGAGCTATTTAATGCGAAAAAACAGGTTTTCTGGTGTTTTGACCACTCCACAGTGCGTTTGATATGTAGAGCCGCCGATAACTTGGTTTTCGTGGGGTTTCCAACTGAAATATGCATTTTCTGCGATAATCTTTGTGTTTCATCAATGAGAAGTATGCAGAATCATCCAGAACGCTCTTTTCGAGCTATTTAATGCGAGAAACACGTTATCTGGTGTTTTCACCACTCCACAGTGCGTTTGATATGCAGAACCGGCGACATCATGGCTGTCGTCGGGCATCAAGCTGAGATATGCATTTTCTGCGATAATCTTTGTGTTTCATCAATGAGAAGTATGCAGAACCATCCAGAACGCACTTTTCGAGCTAGTTAATGCGAGTAACACGTTTTCTGGTGTTTTCACCACTCCACAGTGCGTTTGATATGCAGAACCGGCGACATCATGGCTGTCGTCGGGCATCAAGCTGAGATATGCATTTTCTGCGATAATCTTTGTGTTTCATCAATGAGAAGTATGCAGAATCATCTAGATCGCTCTTGTCGAGCTATTTAATGCAAAAAAACAAGTTTCCCGGTGTTTTCAACATTCCACAGTGCGTTTGATATGCAGAACTGGCGATATCTTGATTTTCGTGGTGTTTCCTGCTGAGATATGCATTTTCTGCGATAATCTTAGTGAGTCTTCTGTCAGAAGTATGCAGAATCATCGGGAACGCTCTTTTCGAGCTATTTAATGCGAGAAACTCGTTATCTGGTTGTTTTCACCACTCCACAGTGCGTTTGATATGCAGAACCGGCGTCATCTTGATTTTCGTGATGTTTCAAGGTGAGATATGCATTTTCTGCGATTATCTTGGTGAGACTTCTGTCAGAAGTATGCAGAATCATCGAGATCGCTCTTTTCGAGCTACTTAATTCGAGAAACACGTTATCTGGTGTTTTCGCCACTCCACAGTGCGTTTGACATGCAGAACCGCAGATATCTTGGTTACGTTCGGGATTCAAGCTGAGATATGCATTTTCTGCGATAATCTTGGTGAGACTTCAGTCAGAAGTATGCAGAATCGTCTAGATCGCTCTTGTCGAGCTATTTAACGCGAGAAACACGTTATATGGTGTTTTCACCACTCCACAGTGCGTTTGATATGCAGAACCGGCGACATCTTGGCTTTAGTCGGGGTTCAAACTGAGATATGCATTTTTTGCGATAATATTGGTGAGACTTCAGTCAGAAGTATGCAGAATCATCTAGATCGCTCGTTTCGTGCTAATTAATGCGGCAAACACGTTATCTGGTGCTTTCAGCACTCCACAGTGCGTTCGATATGCAGAACCAGCGATATCTTGGTTACGTTCGGGATTCAAGCTGAGATATGCATTTTCTGCGATAATCTTGGTGAGACTTCAGTCAGAAGTATGCAGAATCGTCTAGATCGCTCTTGTCGAGCTATTTAACGCGAGAAACACGTTATATGGTGTTTTCACCACTCCACAGTGCGTTTGATATGCAGAACCGGCGACATCTTGGCTTTAGTCGGGGTTCAAACTGAGATATGCATTTTTTGCGATAATATTGGTGAGACTTCAGTCAGAAGTATGCAGAATCATCTAGATCGCTCGTTTCGTGCTAATTAATGCGGCAAACACGTTATCTGGTGCTTTCAGCACTCCACAGTGCGTTTGATATGAAGAACCAGCGATATCTTGGATTTCGTGGGGTTTCAAGCTGAGATATGCATTTTTTACGATAATCTTGGTGAGACTTCTGCCCGAAGTATGCTTAATCATCGTGATCGCTCGTTTCTAGCTATTTAATGCGAGAAACACGTTATCTGGTGTTTTCACCACTCCACAGTGCGTTTGATATGCAGAACCGGCGACATCATGGCTGTCGTCGGGCATCAAGCTGAGATATGCATTTTCTGCGATAATCTTGGTGAGACATCAGTCAGAAGTTTGCAGAATCATCGATATCGCTCTTTTCGAGCTATTTAATGGAGAAACACGTTATCTGGTGTATTGACCACTCCACAGTGCGTTTGATATGCGGAACCGGCGTCATCTTGATTTTCGTGAGGTTTCAAGATGAGATATGCATTTTCTGCGATAATATTGGTGAGAGTTCAGTCAGAAGTATGCAGGATCATCTAGATCGCTCGTTTCGAGCTATTTAATGCGAGAAACACGTTGTCTGGTTGTTATCACCACTCCACTGTGCGTTTGATATGCAGAACCAGCGTCATCTTGATTTTCGTGGTGTTTCCAGCTGAGATATGCATTTTCTGCGATAATCTTGGTGAGTCTTCTGTCAGCAGTATGCAGAATCATCGAGATCGCTCTATTCGAGCTATTTAATGCGAGAAACACGTTATCTGGTTGTTTTCACCACTCCACAGTGCGTTTGATATGCAGAACCGGCGACATCTTGATTTTCGTGACGTTTCTAGCTGAGATATGCATTTTCTGCGATAATATTGGTGAGACTTCAGTCAGAAGTATGCAGAATCATCTAGATCGTTCGTTTCGAGCTATTTAATGCGAAAAAACAAGTTTTCTGGTGTTTTGACCACTCCACAGTGCGTTTGATATGTAGACCCGCCGATAACTTGGTTTTCGTGGGGTTTCCAACTGAAATATGCATTTTCTGCGATAATCTTTGTGTTTCATCAATGAGAAGTATGCAGAATCATCCAGAACGCTCTTTTCGAGCTATTTAATGCGAGAAACACGTTATCTGGTGTTTTCACCACTCCACAGTGCGTTTGACATGCAGAACCGGAGATATCCTGGTTACGTTCGGGATTCAAGCTGAGATATGCATTTTCTGCGATAATCTTGGTGAGACTTCAGTCAGAAGTATGCAGAATCGTCTAGATCGCTCTTGTCTAGCTATTTAACGCGAGAAACACGTTGTCTGGTTGTTTTCACCACTCCACGGTGCGTTTGATATGCAGAACCGGCGACATCTTGATTTTCGTGACGTTTCTAGCTGAGATATGCATTTTCTGCGATAATATTGGTGAGACTTCAGTCAGAAGTATGCAGAATCATCTAGATCGCTCTTTTCGAGCTATTTAATGCGAGAAACACGTTTTCTGGTGTATTCACGACTCCACAGTACGTTTCACATGCAGAACCGGAGATATCCTGGTTTCGGTCGGGTTTCAAGCTGAGATATGCTTTTCTACGATAATCTTGGTGAGACTTCTGTCAGAAGTATGCAGAATCTTCGAGAACTCTCTTTTCGAGCTACTTAATGCGAGAAACACGTTTTCTGGTGTTTTCACCACTCCACTGTGCGTTTGATATGCAGAACCAGCGTCATCTTGATTTTCGTGGTGTTTCCAGCTGAGATATGCATTTTCTGCGATAATCTTGGTGAGTCTTCTGTCAGCAGTATGCAGAATCATCGAGATCGCTCTATTCGAGCTATTTAATGCGAGAAACACGTTATCTGGTTGTTTTCACCACTCCACAGTGCGTTTGATATGCAGAACCGGCGACATCGTGGTTTTCGTCGGGTTTCAAGCTGAGATATGCATTTTCTGCGATCATATTGGTGAGACTTCAGTCAGAAGTATGCAGAATCATCTAGATCGTTCGTTTCGAGCTATTTAATGCGAAAAAACAGGTTTTCTGGTGTTTTGACCACTCCACAGTGCGTTTGATATGTAGAGCCGCCGATAACTTGGTTTTCGTGGGGTTTCCAACTGAAATATGCATTTTCTGCGATAATCTTTGTGTTTCATCAATGAGAAGTATGCAGAATCATCCAGAACGCTCTTTTCGAGCTATTTAATGCGAGAAACACGTTATCTGGTGTTTTCACCACTCCACAGTGCGTTTGATATGCAGAACCGGCGACATCATGGCTGTCGTCGGGCATCAAGCTGAGATATGCATTTTCTGCGATAATCTTTGTGTTTCATCAATGAGAAGTATGCAGAACCATCCAGAACGCACTTTTCGAGCTAGTTAATGCGAGTAACACGTTTTCTGGTGTTTTCACCACTCCACAGTGCGTTTGATATGCAGAACCGGCGACATCATGGCTGTCGTCGGGCATCAAGCTGAGATATGCATTTTCTGCGATAATCTTTGTGTTTCATCAATGAGAAGTATGCAGAATCATCTAGATCGCTCTTGTCGAGCTATTTAATGCAAAAAAACAAGTTTCCCGGTGTTTTCAACATTCCACAGTGCGTTTGATATGCAGAACCGGCGTCATCTTGATTTTCGTGAGGTTTCAAGGTGAGATATGCATTTTCTGCGATTATCTTGGTGAGACTTCTGTCAGAAGTATGCAGAATCATCGAGATCGCTCTTTTCGAGCTACTTAATTCGAGAAACACGTTATCTGGTGTTTTCGCCACTCCACAGTGCGTTTGACATGCAGAACCGCAGATATCTTGGTTACGTTCGGGATTCAAGCTGAGATATGCATTTTCTGCGATAATCTTGGTGAGACTTCAGTCAGAAGTATGCAGAATCGTCTAGATCGCTCTTGTCGAGCTATTTAACGCGAGAAACACGTTATATGGTGTTTTCACCACTCCACAGTGCGTTTGATATGCAGAACCGGCGACATCTTGGCTTTAGTCGGGGTTCAAACTGAGATATGCATTTTTTGCGATAATATTGGTGAGACTTCAGTCAGAAGTATGCAGAATCATCTAGATCGCTCGTTTCGTGCTAATTAATGCGGCAAACACGTTATCTGGTGCTTTCAGCACTCCACAGTGCGTTTGATATGCAGAACCAGCGATATCTTGGTTACGTTCGGGATTCAAGCTGAGATATGCATTTTCTGCGATAATCTTGGTGAGACTTCAGTCAGAAGTATGCAGAATCGTCTAGATCGCTCTTGTCGAGCTATTTAACGCGAGAAACACGTTATATGGTGTTTTCACCACTCCACAGTGCGTTTGATATGCAGAACCGGCGACATCTTGGCTTTAGTCGGGGTTCAAACTGAGATATGCATTTTTTGCGATAATATTGGTGAGACTTCAGTCAGAAGTATGCAGAATCATCTAGATCGCTCGTTTCGTGCTAATTAATGCGGCAAACACGTTATCTGGTGCTTTCAGCACTCCACAGTGCGTTTGATATGAAGAACCAGCGATATCTTGGATTTCGTGGGGTTTCAAGCTGAGATATGCATTTTTTACGATAATCTTGGTGAGACTTCTGCCCGAAGTATGCTTAATCATCGTGATCTCTCGTTTCTAGCTATTTAATGCGAGAAACACGTTATCTGGTGTTTTCACCACTCCACAGTGCGTTTGATATGCAGAACCGGCGACATCATGGCTGTCGTCGGGCATCAAGCTGAGATATGCATTTTCTGCGATAATCTTGGTGAGACATCAGTCAGAAGTTTGCAGAATCATCGATATCGCTCTTTTCGAGCTATTTAATGGAGAAACACGTTATCTGGTGTATTGACCACTCCACAGTGCGTTTGATTTGCGGAACCGGCGTCATCTTGATTTTCGTGAGGTTTCAAGATGAGATATGCATTTTCTGCGATAATATTGGTGAGAGTTCAGTCAGAAGTATGCAGGATCATCTAGATCGCTCGTTTCGAGCTATTTAATGCGAGAAACACGTTGTCTGGTTGTTATCACCACTCCACTGTGCGTTTGATATGCAGAACCAGCGTCATCTTGATTTTCGTGGTGTTTCCAGCTGAGATATGCATTTTCTGCGATAATCTTGGTGAGTCTTCTGTCAGCAGTATGCAGAATCATCGAGATCGCTCTATTCGAGCTATTTAATGCGAGAAACACGTTATCTGGTTGTTTTCACCACTCCACAGTGCGTTTGATATGCAGAACCGGCGACATGTTGATTTTCGTGACGTTTCTAGCTGAGATATGCATTTTCTGCGATAATATTGGTGAGACTTCAGTCAGAAGTATGCAGAATCATCTAGATCGTTCGTTTCGAGCTATTTAATGCGAAAAAACAAGTTTTCTGGTGTTTTGACCACTCCACAGTGCGTTTGATATGTAGACCCGCCGATAACTTGGTTTTCGTGGGGTTTCCAACTGAAATATGCATTTTCTGCGATAATCTTTGTGTTTCATCAATGAGAAGTATGCAGAATCATCCAGAACGCTCTTTTCGAGCTATTTAATGCGAGAAACACGTTATCTGGTGTTTTCACCACTCCACAGTGCGTTTGACATGCAGAACCGGAGATATCCTGGTTACGTTCGGGATTCAAGCTGAGATATGCATTTTCTGCGATAATCTTGGTGAGACTTCAGTCAGAAGTATGCAGAATCGTCTAGATCGCTCTTGTCGAGCTATTTAACGCGAGAAACACGTTATATGGTGTTTTCACCACTCCACAGTGCGTTTGATATGCAGAACCGGCGACATCTTGGCTTTAGTCGGGGTTCAAACTGAGATATGCATTTTTTGCGATAATATTGGTGAGACTTCAGTCAGAAGTATGCAGAATCATCTAGATCGCTCGTTTCGTGCTAATTAATGCGGCAAACACGTTATCTGGTGCTTTCAGCACTCCACAGTGCGTTTGATATGAAGAACCAGCGATATCTTGGATTTCGTGGGGTTTCAAGCTGAGATATGCATTTTTTACGATAATCTTGGTGAGACTTCTGCCCGAAGTATGCTTAATCATCGTGATCGCTCGTTTATAGCTATTTAATGCGAGAAACACGTTATCTGGTGTTTACACCACTCCACAGTGCGTTTGATATGCAGAACCGGCGACATCATGGCTGTCGTCGGGCATCAAGCTGAGATATGCATTTTCTGCGATAATCTTGGTGAGACATCAGTCAGAAGTTTGCAGAATCATCGATATCGCTCTTTTCGAGCTATTTAATGGAGAAACACGTTATCTGGTGTATTGACCACTCCACAGTGCGTTTGATATGCGGAACCGGCGATATCTTGATATTCGTGGTGTTTCCAGCTGAGATATGCATTTTCTGCGATAATCTTGGTGAGTCTTCTGTCAGAAGTATGCAGAATCATCTAGATTGCACTTTTCGAGCTATTTAATGCGAGAAACACGTTTTCTGTAGTATTCATCACTCCACAGAGCGTTTGATATGCAGAACCGGCGATATCTTGATATTCGTGGTGTTTCCAGCTGAGATATGCATTTTCTGCGATAATCTTGGTGAGTCTTCTGTCAGAAGTATGCAGAATCATCTAGATTGCACTTTTCGAGCTATTTAATGGAGAAACACGTTATCTGGTGTATTGTCCACTCCACAGTGCGTTTGATATGCGGAACCGGCGCCAGCTTGATTTTCGTGAGGTTTCAAGCTGAGATATGCATTTTCTGCGATAATATTGGTGAGAGTTCAGTCAGAAGTATGCAGGATCATCTAGATCGCTCGTTTCGAGCTATTTAATTCGAGAAACACGTTATCTGGTGTTTTCACCACTCCACAGTGCGTTTGATATGCAGAACCGGCGACATCATGGCTGTCGTCGGGCATGAAGCTGAGATATGCATTTTCTGCGGTAATCTTGATGAGACATCAGTCAGAAGTATGCAGAATCATCGAGATCGCTCTTTTCGAGCTATTTAATGGAGAAACACGTTATCTGGTGTATTGACCACTCCACAGTGCGTTTGATATGCGGAACCGGCGCCAGCTTGATTTTCGTGAGGTTTCAAGCTGAGATATGCATTTTCTGCGATAATATTGGTGAGAGTTCAGTCAGAAGTATGCAGGATCATCTAGATCGCTCGTTTCGAGCTATTTAATTCGAGAAACACGTTATCTGGTGTTTTCACCACTCCACAGTGCGTTTGATATGCAGAACCGGCGATATCTTGATTTTCGTGGTGTTTCCAGCTGAGATATGCATTTTCTTCGATAATCTTGGTGAGTCTTCTGTCAGCAGTATGCAGAATCATCGAGATCGCTCTATTCGAGCTATTTAATGCGAGAAACACGTTATCTGGTGTATTGACCACTCCACAGTGCCTTTGATATGCGGAACCGGCGCCATCTTGATTTTCGTGAGGTTTCAAGCTGAGATATGCATTTTCTGCGATAATATTGGTGAGAGTTCAGTCAGAAGTATGCAGGATCATCTAGATCGCTCGTTTCGAGCTATTTAATGTGAGAAACACGTTTTCTGGTGTTTTCACCACTCCACAGTACGTTTGACATGCAGAACCGGCGATGATTGGTTTTCGTCGGGTTTCAAGCTGAGATATGCATTTTCTACGATAATCTTGGTGAGACTTCTGTCCGAAGTAAGCAGAATCATCGAGATCGCTCTTTTCGAGCTACTTAATGCGAGAAACACGTTTTCTGGTGTATTCACCACTCCACAGTACGTTTGACATGCAGAACCGGAGATATCCTGGTTTCGGTCGGGTTTCAAGCTGAGACATGCTTTTCTACGATAATCTTGGTGAGACTTCTGTCAGAAGTATGCAGAATCTTCGAGAACGCTTTTTTCGAGCTACTTAATGCGAGAAACACGTTATCTGGTTGTTTTCACCACTCCACAGTGCGTTTGATATGCAGAACCGGCGACATCTTGATTTTCGTGACGTTTCTAGCTGAGATATGCATTTTCTGCGATAATATTGGTGAGACTTCATTCAGAAGTATGCAGAATCATCTAGATCGCTCTTGTCGAGCTATTTAATGCAAAAAAACAAGTTTCCCGGTGTTTTCAACATTCCACAGTGCGTTTGATATGCAGAACTGGCGATATCTTGATTTTCGTGGTGTTTCCAGCTGAGATTTGCATTTTCTGCGATAATCTTGGTGAGTCTTCTGTCAGAAGTATGCAGAATCATCTAGATTGCACTTTTCGAGCCATTTAATGCGAGAAACACGTTTTCTGGTGTATTCACCACTCCACAGAGCGTTTGATATGCAGAACCGGCGATATCTTGATATTCGTTGTGTTTCCAGCTGAGATATGCATTTTCTGCGATAATAGTGGTGAGACATCAGTCAGAAGTATGCAGAATCATCGGGATCGCTCTTTTCGAGCTATTTAATGCGGCAAACACGTTATCTGGTGCTTTCAGCACTCCACAGTGCGTATGATATGCAGAACCAGCGATATCTTGGTTTTCGTGGGGTTTCAAGCTGAGATATGCATTTTTTACGATAATCTTGGTTAGACTTCTGCCCGAAGTATGCTTAATCATCGTGATCGATCGTTTCTAGCTTTTTAATGCGAGAAACACGTTATCTGGTGTTTTCACCACTCCACAGTGCGTTTGATATGCAGAACCGGCGACATCATGGCTGTCGTCGGGCATCAAGCTGAGATATGCATTTTCTGCGATAATCTTGGTGAGACATCAGTCAGAAGTATGCAGAATCATCGAGATCGCTCTTTTCGAGCTATTTAATGGAGAAACACGTTATCTGGTGTATTGACCACTCCACAGTGCGTTTGATATGCGGAACCGGCGCCATCTTGATTTTCGGGAGGTTTCAAGCTGAGATATGCATTTTCTGCGATAATATTGGTGAGAGTTCAGTCAGAAGTATGCAGGATCATCTAGATCGCTCGATTCGAGCTATTTAATGCGAGAAACACGTTGTCTGGTTGTTTTCACCACTCCACGGTGCGTTTGATATGCAGAACCGGCGACATCTTGATTTTCGTGACGTTTCTAGCTGAGATATGCATTTTCTGCGATAATATTGGTGAGACTTCAGTCAGAAGTATGCAGAATCATCTAGATCGCTCTTTTCGAGCTATTTAATGCGAGAAACACGTTATCTGGTGTTTTCACCACCCCACAGTGCGTTTGATATGCAGAACCGGCGACATCTTGATTTTCGTGATGTTTCTAGCTGAGATATGCATTTTCTGCTATAATCTTGGTGAGATATCAGTCAGAAGTATGCAGAATCTTCGAGAACGCTCTTTTCGAGCTACTTAATGCGAGAAACACGTTTTCTGGTGTATTCACGACTCCACAGTACGTTTGACATGCAGAACCGGAGATATCCTGGTTTCGGTCGGGTTTCAAGCTGAGATATGCTTTTCTACGATAATCTTGGTGAGACTTCTGTCAGAAGTATGCAGAATCTTCGAGAACTCTCTTTTCGAGCTACTTAATGCGAGAAACACGTTTTCTGGTGTTTTCACCACTCCACTGTGCGTTTGATATGCAGAACCAGCGTCATCTTGATTTTCGTGGTGTTTCCAGCTGAGATATGCATTTTCTGCGATAATCTTGGTGAGTCTTCTGTCAGCAGTATGCAGAATCATCGAGATCGCTCTATTCGAGCTATTTAATGCGAGAAACACGTTATCTGGTTGTTTTCACCACTCCACAGTGCGTTTGATATGCAGAACCGGCGACATCTTGATTTTCGTGACGTTTCTAGCTGAGATATGCATTTTCTGCGATAATATTGGTGAGACTTCAGTCAGAAGTATGCAGAATCATCTAGATCGTTCGTTTCGAGCTATTTAATGCGAAAAAACAGGTTTTCTGGTGTTTTGACCACTCCACAGTGCGTTTGATATGTAGAGCCGCCGATAACTTGGTTTTCGTGGGGTTTCCAACTGAAATATGCATTTTCTGCGATAATCTTTGTGTTTCATCAATGAGAAGTATGCAGAATCATCCAGAACGCTCTTTTCGAGCTATTTAATGCGAGAAACACGTTATCTGGTGTTTTCACCACTCCACAGTGCGTTTGATATGCAGAACCGGCGACATCATGGCTGTCGTCGGGCATCAAGCTGAGATATGCATTTTCTGCGATAATCTTTGTGTTTCATCAATGAGAAGTATGCAGAACCATCCAGAACGCACTTTTCGAGCTAGTTAATGCGAGTAACACGTTTTCTGGTGTTTTCACCACTCCACGGTGCGTCTGATATGCAGAACCGGCCATATCTTGGTTTTCGTGGGGTTTCCAGCTGAGATATGCATTTTCTGCGATAATCGTGGTGAGACTTCATTCAGAAGTATGCAGAATCATCTAGATCGCTCTTGTCGAGCTATTTAATGCAAAAAAACAAGTTTCCCGGCGTTTTCAACATTCCACAGTGCGTTTGATATGCAGAACTGGCGATATCTTGATTTTCGTGGTGTTTCCTGCTGAGATATGCATTTTCTGCGATAATCTTAGTGAGTCTTCTGTCAGAAGTATGCAGAATCATCGGGAACGCTCTTTTCGAGCTATTTAATGCGAGAAACTCGTTATCTGGTTGTTTTCACCACTCCACAGTGCGTTTGATATGCAGAACCGGCGTCATCTTGATTTTCGTGAGGTTTCAAGGTGAGATATGCATTTTCTGCGATTATCTTGGTGAGACTTCTGTCAATAGTATGCAGAATCATCGAGATCGCTCTTTTCGAGCTACTTAATTCGAGAAACACGTTATCTGGTGTTTTCGCCACTCCACAGTGCGTTTGACATGCAGAACCGCAGATATCTTGGTTACGTTCGGGATTCAAGCTGAGATATGCATTTTCTGCGATAATCTTGGTGAGACTTCAGTCAGAAGTATGCAGAATCGTCTAGATCGCTCTTGTCGAGCTATTTAACGCGAGAAACACGTTATATGGTGTTTTCACCACTCCACAGTGCGTTTGATATGCAGAACCGGCGACATCTTGGCTTTAGTCGGGGTTCAAACTGAGATATGCATTTTTTGCGATAATATTGGTGAGACTTCAGTCAGAAGTATGCAGAATCATCTAGATCGCTCGTTTCGTGCTAATTAATGCGGCAAACACGTTATCTGGTGCTTTCAGCACTCCACAGTGCGTTTGATATGAAGAACCAGCGATATCTTGGATTTCGTGGGGTTTCAAGCTGAGATATGCATTTTCTGCGATAATATTGGTGAGAGTTCAGTCAGAAGTATGCAGGATCATCTAGATCGCTCGTTTCGAGCTATTTAATGCGAGAAACACGTTGTCTGGTTGTTTTCACCACTCCACTGTGCGTTTGATATGCAGAACCAGCGTCATCTTGATTTTCGTGGTGTTTCCAGCTGAGATATGCATTTTCTGCGATAATCTTGGTGAGTCTTCTGTCAGCAGTATGCAGAATCATCGATATCGCTCTTTTCGAGCTATTTAATGGAGAAACACGTTATCTGGTGTATTGACCACTCCACAGTGCGTTTGATATGCGGAACCGGCGTCATCTTGATTTTCGTGAGGTTTCAAGATGAGATATGCATTTTCTGCGATAATATTGGTGAGAGTTCAGTCAGAAGTATGCAGGATCATCTAGATCGCTCGTTTCGAGCTATTTAATGCGAGAAACACGTTGTCTGGTTGTTTTCACCACTCCACTGTGCGTTTGATATGCAGAACCAGCGTCATCTTGATTTTCGTGGTGTTTCCAGCTGAGATATGCATTTTCTGCGATAATCTTGGTGAGTCTTCTGTCAGCAGTATGCAGAATCATCTAGATCGCTCGTTTCGTGCTAATTAATGCGGCAAACACGTTATCTGGTGCTTTCAGCACTCCACAGTGCGTTTGATATGAAGAACCAGCGATATCTTGGATTTCGTGGGGTTTCAAGCTGAGATATGCATTTTCTGCGATAATCTTGGTGAGTCTTCTGTCAGCAGTATGCAGAATCATCGATATCGCTCTTTTCGAGCTATTTAATGGAGAAACACGTTATCTGGTGTATTGACCACTCCACAGTGCGTTTGATATGCGGAACCGGCGTCATCTTGATTTTCGTGAGGTTTCAAGATGAGATATGCATTTTCTGCGATAATATTGGTGAGAGTTCAGTCAGAAGTATGCAGAATCGTCTAGATCGCTCTTGTCGAGCTATTTAACGCGAGAAACACGTTATATGGTGTTTTCACCACTCCACAGTGCGTTTGATATGCAGAACCGGCGACATCTTGGCTTTAGTCGGGGTTCAAACTGAGATATGCATTTTTTGCGATAATATTGGTGAGACTTCAGTCAGAAGTATGCAGAATCATCTAGATCGCTCGTTTCGTGCTAATTAATGCGGCAAACACGTTATCTGGTGCTTTCAGCACTCCACAGTGCGTTTGATATGAAGAACCAGCGATATCTTGGATTTCGTGGGGTTTCAAGCTGAGATATGCATTTTTTACGATAATCTTGGTGAGACTTCTGCCCGAAGTATGCTTAATCATCGTGATCGCTCGTTTCTAGCTATTTAATGCGAGAAACACGTTATCTGGTGTTTTCACCACTCCACAGTGCGTTTGATATGCAGAACCGGCGACATCATGGCTGTCGTCCGGCATCAAGCTGAGATATGCATTTTCTGCGATAATCTTGGTGAGACATCAGTCAGAAGTTTGCAGAATCATCGATATCGCTCTTTTCGAGCTATTTAATGGAGAAACACGTTATCTGGTGTATTGACCACTCCACAGTGCGTTTGATATGCGGAACCGGCGTCATCTTGATTTTCGTGAGGTTTCAAGATGAGATATGCATTTTCTGCGATAATATTGGTGAGAGTTCAGTCAGAAGTATGCAGGATCATCTAGATCGCTCGTTTCGAGCTATTTAATGCGAGAAACACGTTGTCTGGTTGTTTTCACCACTCCACTGTGCGTTTGATATGCAGAACCAGCGTCATCTTGATTTTCGTGGTGTTTCCAGCTGAGATATGCATTTTCTGCGATAATCGTGGTGAGACTTCATTCAGAAGTATGCAGAATCATCTAGATCGCTCTTGTCGAGCTATTTAATGCAAAAAAACAAGTTTCCCGGTGTTTTCAACATTCCACAGTGCGTTTGATTTGCAGAACTGGCGATATCTTGATTTTCGTGGTGTTTCCAGCTGAGATATGCATTTTCTGCGATAATCTTGGTGAGTCTTCTGTCAGAAGGATGCAGAATCATCTAGATTGCACTTTTCGAGCCATTTAATGCGAGAAACACGTTTTCTGGTGTATTCACCACTCCACAGAGCGTTTGATATGCAGAACCGGCAATATCTTGATATTCGTGGTGTTTCCAGCTGAAATATGCATTTTCTGCGATAATCTTGGTGTTTCATCTATGAGAAGTATGCAGAATCATCGAGAACGCTCCTTTCGAGCTAGTTAATGCGAGAAACACGTTTTCTGGTGTTTTCACCACTCCACAGTACGTTTGACATGCAGAACCGAAGATATCTTGGTTTCGGTCGGGTTTCAAGCTGAGACATGCATTTTCTGCGATAATCTTGGTGATTCTTCTGTCAGAAGTATGCAGAAGCATCGAGTACGCTCTTTTCGAGCTGTTTAATTCGAGAAACACGTTATCTGGTGTTTTCGCCACTCCACAGTGCGTTTGACATGCAGAACCGCAGATATCTTGGTTACGTTCGGGATTCAAGCTGAGATATGCATTTTCTGCGATAATCTTGGTGAGACTTCAGTCAGAAGTATGCAGAATCGTCTAGATCGCTGTTGTCGAGCTATTTAACGCGAGAAACACGTTATATGGTGTTTTCACCACTCCACAGTGCGTTTGATATGCAGAACCGGCGACATCTTAGCTTTAGTCGGGGTTCAAACTGAGATATGCATTTTTTGCGATAATATTGGTGAGACTTCAGTCAGAAGTATGCAGAATCATCTAGATCGCTCTATTCGAGCTATTTAATGCGAGAAACACGTTATCTGGTTGTTTTCACCACTCCACAGTGCGTTTGATATGCAGAACCGGCGACATCTTGATTTTCGTGACGTTTCTAGCTGAGATATGCATTTTCTGCGATAATATTGGTGAGACTTCAGTCAGAAGTATGCAGAATCATCTAGATCGTTCGTTTCGAGCTATTTAATGCGAAAAAACAGGTTTTCTGGTGTTTTGACCACTCCACAGTGCGTTTGATATGTAGAGCCGCCGATAACTTGGTTTTCGTGGGGTTTCCAACTGAAATATGCATTTTCTGCGATAATCTTTGTGTTTCATCAATGAGAAGTATGCAGAATCATCCAGAACGCTCTTTTCGAGCTATTTAATGCGAGAAACACGTTATCTGGTGTTTTCACCACTCCACAGTGCGTTTGATATGCAGAACCGGCGACATCATGGCTGTCGTCGGGCATCAAGCTGAGATATGCATTTTCTGCGATAATCTTTGTGTTTCATCAATGAGAAGTATGCAGAACCATCCAGAACGCACTTTTCGAGCTAGTTAATGCGAGTAACACGTTTTCTGATGTTTTCACCACTCCACAGTGCGTCTGATATGCAGAACCGGCGATATCTTGGTTTTCGTGGGGTTTCCAGCTGAGATATGCATTTTCTGCGATAATCGTGGTGAGACTTCATTCAGAAGTATGCAGAATCATCTAGATCGCTCTTGTCGAGCAATTTAATGCAAAAAAACAAGTTTCCCGGTGTTTTCAACATTCCACAGTGCGTTTGATATGCAGAACCGGCGACATCTTGATTTTCGTGACGTTTCTAGCTGAGATATGCATTTTCTGCGATAATATTGGTGAGACTTCAGTCAGAAGTATGCAGAATCATCTAGATCGTTCGTTTCGAGCTATTTAATGCGAAAAAACAGGTTTTCTGGTGTTTTGACCACTCCACAGTGCGTTTGATATGTAGAGCCGCCGATAACTTGGTTTTCGTGGGGTTTCCAGCTGAGATATGCATTTTCTGCGATAATCGTGGTGAGACTTCATTCAGAAGTATGCAGAATCATCTAGATCGCTCTTGTCGAGCAATTTAACGCAAAAAAACAAGTTTCCCGCTGTTTTCAACATTCCACAGTGCGTTTGATATGCAGAACCGGCGTCATCTTGATTTTCGTGAGGTTTCAAGGTGAGATATGCATTTTCTGCGATTATCTTGGTGAGACTTCTGTCAGAAGTATGCAGAATCATCGAGATCGCTCTTTTCGAGCTACTTAATTCGAGAAACACGTTATCTGGTGTTTTCGCCACTCCACAGTGCGTTTGACATGCAGAACCGCAGATATCTTGGTTACGTTCGGGATTCAAGCTGAGATATGCATTTTCTGCGATAATCTTGGTGAGACTTCAGTCAGAAGTATGCAGAATCGTCTAGATCGCTCTTGTCGAGCTATTTAACGCGAGAAACACGTTATATGGTGTTTTCACCACTCCACAGTGCGTTTGATATGCAGAACCGGCGACATCTTGGCTTTAGTCGGGGTTCAAACTGAGATATGCATTTTTTGCGATAATATTGGTGAGACTTCAGTCAGAAGTATGCAGAATCGTCTAGATCGCTCGTTTCGTGCTAATTAATGCGGCAAACACGTTATCTGGTGCTTTCAGCACTCCACAGTGCGTTTGATATGCAGAACCAGCGATATCTTGGTTACGTTCGGGATTCAAGCTGAGATATGCATTTTCTGCGATAATCTTGGTGAGACTTCAGTCAGAAGTATGCAGAATCGTCTAGATCGCTCTTGTCGAGCTATTTAACGCGAGAAACACGTTATATGGTGTTTTCACCACTCCACAGTGCGTTTGATATGCAGAACCGGCGACATCTTGGCTTTAGTCGGGGTTCAAACTGAGATATGCATTTTTTGCGATAATATTGGTGAGACTTCAGTCAGAAGTATGCAGAATCATCTAGATCGCTCGTTTCGTGCTAATTAATGCGGCAAACACGTTATCTGGTGCTTTCAGCACTCCACAGTGCGTTTGATATGAAGAACCAGCGATATCTTGGATTTCGTGGGGTTTCAAGCTGAGATATGCATTTTTTACGATAAGCTTGGTGAGACTTCTGCCCGAAGTATGCTTAATCATCGTGATCGCTTGTTTCTAGCTATTTAATGCGAGAAACACGTTATCTGGTGTTTTCAGCACTCCACAGTGCGTTTGATATGCAGAACCGGCGACATCATGGCTGTCGTCGGGCATCAAGCTGAGATATGCATTTTCTGCGATAATCTTGGTGAGACATCAGTCAGAAGTTTGCAGAATCATCGATATCGCTCTTTTCGAGCTATTTAATGGAGAAACACGTTATCTGGTGTATTGACCACTCCACAGTGCGTTTGATATGCGGAACCGGCGTCATCTTGATTTTCGTGAGGTTTCAAGATGAGATATGCATTTTCTGCGATAATATTGGTGAGAGTTCAGTCAGAAGTATGCAGGATCATCTAGATCGCTCGTTTCGAGCTATTTAATGCGAGAAACACGTTGTCTGGTTGTTTTCACCACTCCACTGTGCGTTTGATATGCAGAACCGGCGACATCTTGATTTTCGTGACGTTTCTAGCTGAGATATGCATTTTCTGCGATAATATTGGTGAGACTTCAGTCAGAAGTATGCAGAATCATCTAGATCGTTCGTTTCGACCTATTTAATGCGAAAAAACAAGTTTTCTGGTGTTTTGACCACTCCACAGTGCGTTTGATATGTAGACCCGCCGATAACTTGGTTTTCGTGGGGTTTCCAACTGAAATATGCATTTTCTGCGATAATCTTTGTGTTTCATCAATGAGAAGTATGCACAATCATCCAGAACGCTCTTTTCGAGCTATTTAATGCGAGAAACACGTTATCTGGTGTTTTCACCACTCCACAGTGCGTTTGATATGCAGAACCGGCGACATCATGGCTGTCGTCGGGCATCAAGCTGAGATATGCATTTTCTGCGATAATCGTGGTGAGACTTCATTCAGAAGTATGCAGAATCATCTAGATCGCTCTTGTCGAGCTATTTAATGGAGAAACACGTTATCTGGTGTATTGACCACTCCACAGTGCGTTTGATATGCGGAACCGGCGCCATCTTGATTTTCGTGAGGTTTCAAGCTGAGATATGCATTTTCTGCGATAATATTGGTGAGAGTTCAGTCAGAAGTATGCAGGATCATCTAGATCGCTCGTTTCGAGCTATTTAATGCGAGAAACATGTTGTCTGGTTGTTTTCACCACTCCAAAGTGCGTCTGATATGCAGAACCGGCGATATCTTTGTTTTCGTGGGGTTTCCAGCTGAGATATGCATTTTCTGCGATAATCGTGGGGAGACTTCATTCAGAAGTATGCAGAATCATCTAGATCGCTCTTGTCGAGCTATTTAATGCAAAAAAATAAGTTTCCCGGTGTTTTCAACATTCCACAGTGCGTTTGATATTCAGAACTGGCGATATCTTGATTTTCGTGGTGTTTCCAGCTGAGATATGCATTTTCTGCGATAATCTTGGTGAGTCTTCTGTCAGAAGGATGCAGAATCATCTAGATTGCACTTTTCGAGCCATTTAATGCGAGAAACACGTTTTCTGGTGTATTCACCACTCCACAGAGCGTTTGATATGCAGAACCGGCAATATCTTGATATTCGTGGTGTTTCCAGCTGAGATATGCATTTTCTGCGATAATAGTGGTGAGACATCAGTCAGAAGTATGCAGAATCTTCGAGAACGCTCTTTTCGAGCTACTTAATGCGAGAAACACGTTTTCTGGTGTATTCACCACTCCACAGTACGTTTGACATGCAGAACCGAAGATATCTTGGTTTCGGTCGGGTTTCAAGCTGAGACATGCATTTTCTGCGATAATCTTGGTGATTCTTCTGTCAGAAGTATGCAGAAGCATCGAGTACGCTCTTTTCGAGCTGTTTAATTCGAGAAACACGTTATCTGGTGTTTTCGCCACTCCACAGTGCGTTTGACATGCAGAACCGCAGATATCTTGGTTACGTTCGGGATTCAAGCTGAGATATGCATTTTCTGCGATAATCTTGGTGAGACTTCAGTCAGAAGTATGCAGAATCGTCTAGATCGCTGTTGTCGAGCTATTTAACGCGAGAAACACGTTATATGGTGTTTTCACCACTCCACAGTGCGTTTGATATGCAGAACCGGCGACATCTTGGCTTTAGTCGGGGTTCAAACTGAGATATGCATTTTTTGCGATAATATTGGTGAGACTTCAGTCAGAAGTATGCAGAATCATCTAGATCGCTCGTTTCGTGCTAATTAATGCGGCAAACACGTTATCTGGTGCTTTCAGCACTCCACAGTGCGTTTGATATGCAGAACCAGCGATATCTTGGTTTTCGTGGGGTTTCAAGCTGAGATATGCATTTTTTACGATAATCTTGGTGAGACTTCAGCCCGAAGTATGCTTAATCATCGTGATCGCTCGTTTCTAGCTATTTAATGCGAGAAACACGTTATCTGGTGTTTTCACCACTCCACAGTGCGTTTGATATGCAGAACCGGCGACATCATGGCTGTCGTCGGGCATCAAGCTGAGATATGCATTTTCTGCGATAATCTTGGTGACACATCAGTCAGAAGTTTGCAGAATCATCGAGATCGCTCTTTTCGAGCTATTTAATGCGAGAAACACGTTATCTGGTGTTTTCACCACTCCACAGTGCGTTTGATATGCAGTACCAGCGATATCTTGGTTTTCGTAGGGTTTCCAGCTGAGATATGCATTTTCTACGATAATCTTGGTGAGACTTCAGCCCGAAGTATGCTTAATCATCGTGATCGCTCGTTTCTAGCTATTTAATGCGAGAAACACGTTATCTGGTGTTTTCACCACTCCACAGTGCGTTTGATATGCAGAACCGGCGACATCTTGGCTTTCGTCGGGTATCAAGCTGGGATATGCATTTTCTACGATAATCTTGGTGAGACTTCTGTCAGAAGTATGCAGAATCATCGGGAACGCTCTTTTCGAGCTATTTAATGCGAGAAACTCGTTATCTGGTTGTTTTCACCACTCCACAATGCGTTTGATATGCAGAACCGGCGTCATCTTGATTTTCGTGAGGTTTCAAGGTGAGATATGCATTTTCTGCGATTATCTTGGTGAGACTTCTGTCAGAAGGATGCAGAATCATCGAGATCGCTCTTTTCGAGCTACTTAATTCGAGAAACACGTTATCTGGTGTTTTCGCCACTCCACAGTGCGTTTGACATGCAGAACCGCAGATATCTTGGTTACGTTCGGGATTCAAGCTGAGATATGCATTTTCTGCGATAATCTTCGTGAGACTTCAGTCAGAAGTATGCAGAATCATCTAGATCGCTCTTGTCGAGCTATTTAACGCGAGAAACACGTTATATGGTGTTTTCACCACTCCACAGTGCGTTTGATATGCAGAACGTGCGACATCTTGGCTTTAGTCGGGGTTCAAACTGAGATATGCATTTTTTGCGATTATATTGGTGAGACTTCTGTCCGAAGTATGCTTAATCATCGAGATCCCTCGTTTCGAGCTATTTAACGCGAGAAACACGTTATCTGGTGCTTTCAGCACTCCACAGTGCGTTTGATATGCAGAACCAGCGATATCTTGGTTTTCGTGGGGTTTCAAGCTGAGATATGCATTTTTTACGATAATCTTGGTGAGACTTCTGTCCGAAGTATGCTTAATCATCGAGATCCGTCGTTTCGAGCTATTTAATGCGAGAAACACGTTATCTGGTGTTTTCACCACTCCACAGTGCGTCTGATATGCAGAACTGGCGATATCTTGGTTTTGGTGGGGTTTCAAGCTGAGATATGCATTTTCTGCGATAATCTTGGTGAGACTTCTGTCCGAAGTATGCTGAAACATCGAGATCGCTCTATTCGAGCTATTTAATGCGGCAAACACGTTATCTGGTGCATTCAGCACTCCACAGTGCGTTTGATATGCAGATCCAGCGATATCTTGGTTTTCGTGGGGTTTCAAGCTGAGATATGCATTTTCTACGATAATCTTGGTGAGACTTCAGCCCGAAGTATGCTTAATCATCGTGATCGCTCGTTTCTAGCTATTTAATGCGAGAAACACGTTATCTGGTGTTTTCACCACTCCACAGTGCGTTTGATATGCAGAACCGGCGACATCTTGGCTTTCGTCGGGTATCAAGCTGGGATATGCATTTTCTACGATAATCTTGGTGAGACTTCTGTCAGAAGTATGCAGAATCATCGGGAACGCTCTTTTCGAGCTATTTAATGCGAGAAACTCGTTATCTGGTTGTTTTCACCACTCCACAATGCGTTTGATATGCAGAACCGGCGTCATCTTGATTTTCGTGAGGTTTCAAGGTGAGATATGCATTTTCTGCGATTATCTTGGTGAGACTTCTGTCAGAAGGATGCAGAATCATCGAGATCGCTCTTTTCGAGCTACTTAATTCGAGAAACACGTTATCTGGTGTTTTCGCCACTCCACAGTGCGTTTGACATGCAGAACCGCAGATATCTTGGTTACGTTCGGGATTCAAGCTGAGATATGCATTTTCTGCGATAATCTTCGTGAGACTTCAGTCAGAAGTATGCAGAATCATCTAGATCGCTCTTGTCGAGCTATTTAACGCGAGAAACACGTTATCTGGTGTTTTCACCACTCCACAGTGCGTTTGATATGCAGAACGTGCGACATCTTGGCTTTAGTCGGGGTTCAAACTGAGATATGCATTTTTTGCGATTATATTGGTGAGACTTCTGTCCGAAGTATGCTTAATCATCGAGATCCCTCGTTTCGAGCTATTTAACGCGAGAAACACGTTATCTGGTGCTTTCAGCACTCCACAGTGCGTTTGATATGCAGAACCAGCGATATCTTGGTTTTCGTGGGGTTTCAAGCTGAGATATGCATTTTTTACGATAATCTTGGTGAGACTTCTGTCCGAAGTATGCAGAATCATCGAGATCGCTCTTTTCGAGCTAGTTAATGCGAGAAAAACCTTATCCGGTGTTTTCACCACTCCACAGTGCGTCTGATATGCAGAACCAGCGATATCTTGGCTTTCGTGGGGTTTCAAGCTGAGATATGCATTTTTTACGATAATCTTGGTGAGACTTCTGTCCGAAGTATGCTTAATCATCGAGATCGCTCGTTTGGAGCTATTTAATGCGAGAAACACGATATCTGGAGTTTTCACCACTCCACAGTTGGTTTGATATGCAGAACCGGCGATATCTTGGTTTTCGTGGGGTTTCAAGCTGAGATATGCGTTTTCTGCGATAATCTTGGTGAGACTTTTATTAGAAGTAAGCAGAATCATCGAGATCCCTCTTTTCGAGCTCTTTAATACGAGAAACACGTTATCTGGTGTTTTCACCTCTCCACAGTTGGTTTGATATGCAGAACCGGCGATATCTTGGTTTTCGTGGGATTTCAAGCTGAGATATGCGTTTTCTGCGATAATCTTGGTGAGACTTCTATCAGAAGTAAGCAGAATCATCGAGATCCCTCTTTTCGAGCTCTTTAATGCGAGAAACACGTTATCTGGTGTTTTCACCACTCCACAGTGCGTTTGATATGCAGAACCGGCGACATCTTGATTTTCGTGAGATTTCAACCTGAGATATGCATTTTCGTCGATAATCTTGGTGAGTCTTCTGTCAGTACTATGCAGAATCATCGAGACCCCTCTTTTCGAGCTATTTAATGCGAGAGACACGTTATCTGGTGTATTCACCACCCCACAGTACGTTTGACATGCAGAACCGGATATATCTTGGTTTCGGTCGGGTTTCAAGCTGAGATATGCATTTTCAACGATAATCTTGGTGAGACTTCTGTTCGAAGTATGCTTAATCATCGAGATCGCTCGTTTCGAGCTATTTAATGCGAGAAACACGTTATCTGGTGTTTTCACCACTCCACAGTGCGTTTGATATGCAGAACCGGCGATATCTTGGTTTTCGTGGGATTTCAAGCTGAGATATGCGTTTTCTGCGATAATCTTGGTGAGACTTCTATCAGAAGTAAGCAGAATCATCGAGATCCCTCTTTTCGAGCTCTTTAATGCGAGAAACACGATATCTGGAGTTTTCACCACTCCACAGTGCGTTTGATATGCAGAACCGGCGATATCTTGGTTTTCGTGGGGTTTCAAGCTGAGATATGCGTTTTCTACGATAACCATGGTGAGTCTTCTGTCAGAAGTATGCAGAATCATCTAGATCGCTCTCTTCGAGCTATTTAATGCGAGAAACACGATATCTGGAGTTTTCACCACTCCACAGTTGGTTTGATATGCAGAACCGGCGATATCTTGGTTTTCGTGGGGTTTCAAGCTGAGATATGCGTTTTCTGCGATAATCTTGGTGAGACTTTTATTAGAAGTAAGCAGAATCATCGAGATCCCTCTTTTCGAGCTCTTTAATACGAGAAACACGTTATCTGGTGTTTTCACCTCTCCACAGTTGGTTTGATATGCAGAACCGGCGATATCTTGGTTTTCGTGGGATTTCAAGCTGAGATATGCGTTTTCTGCGATAATCTTGGTGAGACTTCTATCAGAAGTAAGCAGAATCATCGAGATCCCTCTTTTCGAGCTCTTTAATGCGAGAAACACGTTATCTGGTGTTTTCACCACTCCACAGTGCGTTTGATATGCAGAACCGGCGACATCTTGATTTTCGTGAGATTTCAACCTGAGATATGCATTTTCGTCGATAATCTTGGTGAGTCTTCTGTCAGTACTATGCAGAATCATCGAGACCCCTCTTTTCGAGCTATTTAATGCGAGAGACACGTTATCTGGTGTATTCACCACCCCACAGTACGTTTGACATGCAGAACCGGATATATCTTGGTTTCGGTCGGGTTTCAAGCTGAGATATGCATTTTCAACGATAATCTTGGTGAGACTTCTGTTCGAAGTATGCTTAATCATCGAGATCGCTCGTTTCGAGCTATTTAATGCGAGAAACACGTTATCTGGTGTTTTCACCACTCCACAGTGCGTTTGATATGCAGAACCGGCGATATCTTGGTTTTCGTGGGATTTCAAGCTGAGATATGCGTTTTCTGCGATAATCTTGGTGAGACTTCTATCAGAAGTAAGAAGAATCATCGAGATCCCTCTTTTCGAGCTCTTTAATGCGAGAAACACGATATCTGGAGTTTTCACCACTCCACAGTGCGTTTGATATGCAGAACAGGCGACATCTTAATTTTCGTGAGATTTCAAGCTGCGATATGCATTTTCTACGATAACCATGGTGAGTCTTCTGTCAGAAGTATGCAGAATCATCTAGATCGCTCTCTTCGAGCTATTTAATGTGAGAAACACGTTTTCTGGTGTATTCACCACCCCACAGTACGTTTGACATGCAGAACCGGATATATCTTGGTTTCGGTCGGGTTTCAAGCTGAGATATGCATTTTCAACGATAATCTTGGTGAGGCTTCTGTTCGAAGTATGCTTAATCATCGAGATCGCTCGTTTCGAGCTATTTAATGCGAGAAACACGTTATCTGGTGTTTTCACCACTCCACAGTGCGTTTGATATGCATAACCGGCGATATCTAGATTTTCGTGGTGTTTCCAGCTGAGATATGCATTCTCTGCGATACTCTTGGTGAGACTTCAGTCAGAAGTATGCAGAATCACCGAGATCGCTCGTTTCGAGCTATTTAATGCGAAAAAACAAGTTTTCTGGTGTTGTCAACATTCCACAGTGCGTTTTATATACAGAACCGGCGATATCTTGATTTTCGTGGTGTTTCCAGCTGAGATATGCATTTTCTGCGATAATCTTGGTGAGTCTTCTGTCAGAAGTATGTAGAATCATCTAGATCGCTCTTTTCGAGCTATTTAATGCGAGAAACACGTTTTCTGGTGTATTCACCACTCCACAGTACGTTTGACATGCAGAACAGGAGATATCTTGGTTTAGGTCGGGTATCAAGCTGAGATATGCATTTTCAACGATAATCTTGGTGAGACTTCTGTCAGAAGTGTGCAGAATCATCGGGATCGCTCTTTTCGAGCTATTTAATGCGAGAAACACGTTGTCTGGTTGGTTTCACGACTCCACAGTGCGTTTGATATGCAGCACCGGCGACATCTTGATTTTCGTGAGGTTTCAAGCTGAGATATGCATTTTCTGCTATAATATTGGTGAGTCTTCTGTCAGTAGGATGCAGAATCATCGAGACCCCTCTTTTCGAGCTATTTAATGCGAGAAACACGTTATCTGGTGTTTTCACCACTCCACAGTGCGTTTGATATGCAGAACAGGCGACATCTTGATTTTCGTGAGATTTCAAGCTGAGATATGCATTTTCTACGATAACCATGGTGAGTCTTCTGTCAGGAGTATGCAGAGTCATCTAGATCGCTCTTTTCGAGCTATTTAATGCGAGAAACACGTTATATGGTTGTTTTCACCACTCCACAGTGCGTTTGATATGCAGAACCAGCGATATCTTGGTTTTCGTGGGGTTTCAAGCTGAGATATGCATTTTTTACGATAATCTTGGTGAGACTTCTGTTCGAAGTATGCTTAATCATCGAGATCGCTCGTTTCGAGCTATTTAATGCGAGAAACACGTTATCTGGTGTTTTCACCACTCCACAGTGCGTTTGATATGCAGAACAGGCGACATCTTGATTTTCGTGAGATTTCAAGCTGAGATATGCATTTTCTACGATAACCATGGTGAGTCTTCTGTCAGGAGTATGCAGAATCATCTAGATCGCTCTTTTCGAGCTATTTAATGCGAGAAACACGTTATATGGTTGTTTTCACCACTCCACAGTGCGTTTGATATGCAGAACCAGCGATATCTTGGTTTTCGTGGGGTTTCAAGCTGAGATATGCATTTTCTGCTATAATATTGGTGAGTCTTCTGTCAGTAGGATGCAGAATCATCGAGACCCCTCTTTTCGAGCTATTTAATGCGAGAAACACGTTATCTGGTGTTTTCACCACTCCACAGTGCGTTTGATATGCAGAACAGGCGACATCTTGATTTTCGTGAGATTTCAAGCTGAGATATGCATTTTCTACGATAACCATGGTGAGTCTTCTGTCAGGAGTATGCAGAATCATCTAGATCGCTCTTTTCGAGCTATTTAATGCGAGAAACACGTTATATGGTTGTTTTCACCACTCCACAGTACGTTTGACATGCAGAACAGGAGATATCTTGGTTTAGGTCGGGTATCAAGCTGAGATATGCATTTTCAACGATAATCTTGGTGAGACTTCTGTCAGAAGTATGCAGAATCATCGGGATCGCTCTTTTCGAGCTATTTAATGCGAGAAACACGTTATCTGGTGTTTTCACCACTCCACAGTGCGTTTGATATGCAGAACAGGCGACATCATGATTTTCGTGAGATTTCAAGCTGAGATATGCATTTTCTACGATAACCATGGTGAGTCTTCTGTCAGGAGTATGCAGAATCATCTAGATCGCTCTTTTCGAGCTATTTAATGCGAGAAACACGTTATATGGTTGTTTTCACCACTCCACAGTGCGTTTGATATGCAGAACCAGCGATATCTTGGTTTTCGTGGGGTTTCCAGCTGAGATATGCATTTTTTACGATAATCTTGGTGAGACTTCTGTTCGAAGTATGCTTAATCATCGAGATCGCTCGTTTCGAGCTATTTAATGCGCGAAACACGTTATCTGGTGTTTTCACCACTCCACAGTGCGTATGATATGCAGAACCGGCGATATCTTGGTTTTCGTGGGGTTTCAAGCTGAGATATACATTTTCTGCGGTAATCTTGGTGAGACTTCTGTCCGAAGTATGCTGAAACATCGAGATCGCTCTTTTCGAGCTAGTTAATGCGAGAAAAACCTTATCCGGTGTTTTCACCACTCCACAATTCGTTTGATATGCAGAACCAGCGATATCTTGGCTTTCGTGGGGTTTCAAGCTGAGATATGCATTTTTTACGATAATCTTGGTGAGACTTCTGTCCGAAGTATGCTGAATCATCGAGATCGCTCTTTTCGAGCTAGTTAGTGCGAGAAACACGTTATCTGGTGTTTTCACCACACCACAGTGCGTTTGATATGCAGAACCAGCGATATCTTGGTTAACGTGGGGTTTCAAGCTGAGATATGCATTTTTTACGATAATCTTGGTGAGACTTCTGTCCGAAGTATGCTGAATCATCGAGATCGCTCTTTTCGAGCTAGTTAGTGCGAGAAACACGTTATCTGGTGTTTTCACCACACCACAGTGCGTTTGATATGCAGAACAGTAGATATCTTGGTTTTCGTGGGGTTTCAAGCTGAAATATGCATTTTCTGCGATAATCTTGTTGAGACTTCTGTTCGAAGTATGCAGAATCATCGAGATCGCACTTTTCGAGCTATTTAATGCGAGAAACACGTTATCTGGGGTTTTCACCACTCCACAGTTGGTTTGATATGCAGAACCGGCGACATCTTGGCTTTCGTCGGGTATCAACCTGAGATATGCATTTTCGGCGATAATCTTGGTGAGAATTCATTTAGAAGTATGCAGAATCATCGAGATCGCTCTTTTAGAGCTATATAATGCGAGAAACACGTTATCTGGTGTTTTGACCACTCCACAGTGCGTATGATGTGCAGAACCGACGATATCCTGGTTTTCGTGGGGTTTCAAGCTCAGATATGCATTTTGTGCGATAATATTGGAGAGACTTCAGACAGAAGTATGCAGAATCATCAAGATCGAACTTTTCGAGCTACTTTATGCGAGAAACACGTTAACTGGTGTTTTCACCACTCCACAGTGCGTTTGATATGCAGATCCGGCGACATCTTGGATTTCGTCGGGGTTCAAGCTGAGATTTGCAATTCCTGCGATAATCTTGGTGAGACTTCTGTCCGAAGTATGCTTAATCATCGAGAACGCTCTTTTCGAGCTAGTTAATGCGAGAAACACGTTATCTGGTGTTTTCAGCACTCCACAGTGCGTTTGATATGCAGAACCGGCGATATCTTGGTTTTCGTGGGGTTTCCAGCTCAGATATGCATTTTCTGCGATAATCTTGGTGAGTCTTCTGTCAGAAGTATGCAGAATCATCTAGATCGCTCTTTTCGAGCTATTTGATGCGAGAAACACGTTTTCTGGTGTTTTCACCACGCCACAGTGCGTTTGATATGCAGAACCGGCGACATCGTGGTTTTCGTCGGGTTTCAAGCTGAGATATGCATTTTCTGCGATCATATTGGTGAGACTTCAGTCAGAAGTATGCAGAATCATCTAGATCGCTCGTTTCGATCTATTTAAAGCGAGAAACACGTTATCTGGTTGTTTTGACCACTCCACAGTGCGTTTGATATGTAGAGCCGTCGATAACTTGGTTTTCGTGGGGTTTCCAGATGAAATATGCATTTTCTGCGATAATCTTGGTGTTTCATCTATGAGAAGTATGCAGAATCATCGAGAACGCTCTTTTCGAGCTAGTTAATGCGAGATACACGTTTTCTGATGTTTTCACCACTCCATAGTGCGTCTGATATGCAGAACCGGCGATATCTTGGTTTTCGTGGGGTTTCCAGCTGAGATATGCAATTTCTGTGATAATCTTGGTGAGTCTTCTGTCAGAAGTATGCAGAATCATCGAGATCCCTCTTTTCGAGCTCTTTAATGCGAGAAACACGTTATCTGGTGTTTTCACCACTCCACAGTGCGTTTGATATGCAGAACCGGCGACATCTTGATTTTCGTGAGATTTCAACCTGAGATATGCATTTTCGTCGATAATCTTGGTGAGTCTTCTGTCAGTACTATGCAGAATCATCGAGACCCCTCTTTTCGAGCTATTTAATGCGAGAGACACGTTATCTGGTGTTTTCACCACTCCACAGTGCGTTTGATATGCAGAACAGGCGACATCTTAATTTTCGTTAGATTTCAAGCTGCGATATGCATTTTCTACGATAACCATGGTGAGTCTTCTGTCAGAAGTATGCAGAATCATCTAGATCGCTCTCTTCGAGCTATTTAATGTGAGAAACACGTTTTCTGGTGTATTCACCACCCCACAGTACGTTTGACATGCAGAACCGGATATATCTTGGTTTCGGTCGGGTTTCAAGCTGAGATATGCATTTTCTGCGATCATATTGGTGAGACTTCAGTCAGAAGTATGCAGAATCATCTAGATCGCTCGTTTCGATCTATTTAAAGCGAGAAACACGTTATCTGGTTGTTTTGACCACTCCACAGTGCGTTTGATATGTAGAGCCGTCGATAACTTGGTTTTCGTGGGGTTTCCAGATGAAATATGCATTTTCTGCGATAATCTTGGTGTTTCATCTATGAGAAGTATGCAGAATCATCGAGAACGCTCTTTTCGAGCTAGTTAATGCGAGATACACGTTTTCTGATGTTTTCACCACTCCATAGTGCGTCTGATATGCAGAACCGGCGATATCTTGGTTTTCGTGGGGTTTCCAGCTGAGATATGCAATTTCTGTGATAATCTTGGTGAGTCTTCTGTCAGAAGTATGCAGAATCATCGAGATCCCTCTTTTCGAGCTCTTTAATGCGAGAAACACGTTATCTGGTGTTTTCACCACTCCACAGTGCGTTTGATATGCAGAACCGGGGACATCTTGATTTTCGTGAGATTTCAACCTGAGATATGCATTTTCGTCGATAATCTTGGTGAGTCTTCTGTCAGTACTATGCAGAATCATCGAGACCCCTCTTTTCGAGCTATTTAATGCGAGAGACACGTTATCTGGTGTTTTCACCACTCCACAGTGCGTTTGATATGCAGAACAGGCGACATCTTAATTTTCGTTAGATTTCAAGCTGCGACATGCATTTTCTACGATAACCATGGTGAGTCTTCTGTCAGAAGTATGCAGAATCATCTAGATCGCTCTCTTCGAGCTATTTAATGTGAGAAACACGTTTTCTGGTGTATTCACCACCCCACAGTACGTTTGACATGCAGAACCGGATATATCTTGGTTTCGGTCGGGTTTCAAGCTGAGATATGCATTTTCTACGATAATCTTGGTGAGACTTCTGTCAGACGTATGCAGAATCATCGGGATCGCTCTTTTCGAGCTATTTAATGGGAGAAACACGTTTTCTGGTGTATTCACCACTCCACAGTACGTTTGACATGCAGAACAGGAGATATCTTGGTTTAGGTCGGGTATCAAGCTGAGATATGCATTTTCAACGATAATCTTGGTGAGACTTCTGTCAGAAGTATGCAGAATCATCGGGATCGCTCTTTTCGAGCTATTTAATGCGAGAAACACGTTGTCTGGTTGGTTTCACGACTCCACAGTGCGTTTGATATGCAGAACCGGCGACATCTTGATTTTCGTGAGGTTTCAAGCTGAGATATGCATTTTCTGCTATAATATTGGTGAGTCTTCTGTCAGTAGGATGCAGAATCATCGAGACCCCTCTTTTCGAGCTATTTAATGCGAGAAACACGTTATCTGGTGTTTTCACCACTCCACAGTGCGTTTGATATGCAGAACAGGCGACATCTTGATTTTCGTGAGATTTCAAGCTGAGATATGCATTTTCTACGATAACCATGGTGAGTCTTCTGTCAGGAGTATACAGAATCATCTAGATCGCTCTTTTCGAGCTATTTAATGCGAGAAACACGTTATATGGTTGTTTTCACCACTCCACAGTGCGTTTGATATGCAGAACCAGCGATATCTTGGTTTTCGTGGGGTTTCAAGCTGAGATATGCATTTTTTACGATAATCTTGGTGAGACTTCTGTTCGAAGTATGCTTAATCATCGAGATCGCTCGTTTCGAGCTATTTAATGCGCGAAACACGTTATCTGGTGTTTTCACCACTCCACAGTGCGTATGATATGCAGAACCGGCGATATCTTAGTTTTCGTGGGGTTTCAAGCTGAGATATACATTTTCTGCGGTAATCTTGGTGAGACTTCTGTCCGAAGTATGCTGAAACATCGAGATCGCTCTGTTCGAGCTAGTTAATGCGAGAAAAACCTTATCCGGTGTTTTCACCACTCCACAGTTCGTTTGATATGCAGAACCAGCGATATCTTGGCTTTCGTGGGGTTTCAAGCTGAGATATGCATTTTTTACTATAATCTTGGTGAGACTTCTGTCAGAAGTATGCAGAATCATCTAGATCGCTCTTTTCGAGCTATTTGATGCGAGAAACACGTTTTCTGGTGTTTTCACCACGCCACAGTGCGTTTGATATGCAGAACCGGCGACATCGTGGTTTTCGTCGGGTTTCAAGCTGAGATATGCATTTTCTGCGATCATATTGGTGAGACTTCAGTCAGAAGTATGCAGAATCATCGAGATCGCTCTTTTCGAGCTCTTTAATGCGAGAAACACGTTATCTGGTGTTTTCACCACTCCACAGTGCGTTTGATATGCAGAACCGGCGACATCTTGATTTTCGTGAGATTTCAACCTGAGATATGCATTTTCGTCGATAATCTTGGTGAGTCTTCTGTCAGTACTATGCAGAATCATCGAGACCCCTCTTTTCGAGCTATTTAATGCGAGAGACACGTTATCTGGTGTTTTCACCACTCCACAGTGCGTTTGATATGCAGAACAGGCGACATCTTAATTTTCGTGAGATTTCAAGCTGCGATATGCATTTTCTACGATAACCATGGTGAGTCTTCTGTCAGAAGTATGCAGAATCATCTAGATCGCTCTATTCGAGCTATTTAATGCGAGAAACACGTTATCTGGTTGTTTTCACCACTCCACAGTGCGTTTGATATGCAGAACCAGCGATATCTTGGTTTTCGTGGGGTTTCAAGCTGAGATATGCATTTTTTACGATAATCTTGGTGAGACTTCTGTTCGAAGTATGCTTAATCATCGAGATCGCTCGTTTCGAGCTATTTAATGCGCGAAACACGTTATCTGGTGTTTTCACCACTCCACAGTGCGTATGATATGCAGAACCGGCGATATCTTAGTTTTCGTGGGGTTTCAAGCTGAGATATACATTTTCTGCGGTAATCTTGGTGAGACTTCTGTCAGACGTATGCAGAATCATCGGGATCGCTCTTTTCGAGCTATTTAATGGGAGAAACACGTTTTCTGGTGTATTCACCACTCCACAGTACGTTTGACATGCAGAACAGGAGATATCCTGGTTTAGGTCGGGTATCAAGATGAGATATGCATTTTCAACGATAATCTTGGTGAGACTTCTGTCAGAAGTATGCAGAATCATCGGGATCGCTCTTTTCGAGCTATTTAATGCGAGAAACACGTTGTCTGGTTGGTTTCACGACTCCACAGTGCGTTTGATATG
This sequence comes from Anthophora plumipes, assembly GCA_951804975.1. Classification (NCBI taxonomy): domain Eukaryota; kingdom Metazoa; phylum Arthropoda; class Insecta; order Hymenoptera; family Apidae; genus Anthophora; species Anthophora plumipes. The sequence continues at coordinate 1,521,964 of CATORF010000356.1, read as the reverse complement.
CAGAACCGGCGACATCTTGATTTTCGTGAGGTTTCAAGCTGAGATATGCATTTTCTGTTATAATATTGGTGAGTCTTCTGTCAGTAGGATGCAGAATCATCGAGACCCCTCTTTTCGAGCTATTTAATGCGAGAAACACGTTATCTGGTGTTTTCACCACTCCACAGTGCGTTTGATATGCAGAACAGGCGACATCTTGATTTTCGTGAGATTTCAAGTTGAGATATGCATTTTCTACGATAACCATGGTGAGTCTTCTGTCAGGAGTATGCAGAATCATCTAGATCGCTCTTTTCGAGCTATTTAATGCGAGAAACACGTTATATGGTTGTTTTCACCACTCCACAGTGCGTTTGATATGCAGAACCAGCGATATCTTGGTTTTCGTGGGGTTTCAAGCTGAGATATGCATTTTTTACGATAATCTTGGTGAGACTTCTGTTCGAAGTATGCTGAAACATCGAGATCGCTCTGTTCGAGCTAGTTAATGCGAGAAAAACCTTATCCGGTGTTTTCACCACTCCACAGTTCGTTTGATATGTAGAGCCGCCGATAACTTGGTTTTCGTGGGGTTTCCAGCTGAAATATGCATTTTCTGCGATAATCTTGGTGTTTCATCTATGAGAAGTATGCAGAATCATCGAGAACGCTCTTTTCGAGCTAGTTAATGCGAGATACACGTTTTCTGATGTTTTCACCACTCCATAGTGCGTCTGATATGCAGAACCGGCGATATCTTGGTTTTCGTGGGGTTTCCAGCTGAGATATGCAATTTCTGTGATAATCTTGGTGAGTCTTCTGTCAGAAGTATGCAGAATCATCTAGATCGCTCTTTTCGAGCTATTTAATGCGAGAAACACGTTTTCTGGTGTTTTCACCACGCCACAGTGCGTTTGATATGCAGAACCGGCGACATCGTGGTTTTCGTCGGGTTTCAAGCTGAGATATAGCATTTTCTGCGATAATATTGGTGAGACTTCAGTCAGAAGTATGCACAATCATCTAGATCGCTCGTTTCGAGCTATTTAAAGCGAGAAACACGTTATCTGGTTGTTTTCCCCACTCCACAGTGCGTTTGATATGCAGAACCGGCGATATCTTGGTTTTCGTGGGGTTTCCAGCTGAGATATGCATTTTCTGCGATAATCTTGGTGAGTCTTCTGTCAGAAGTATGCAGAATCATCGAGATCGCTCTTTTCGAGCTAGTTAATGCGAGATACACGTTTTCTGGTGTTTTCACCACTCCATAGTGCGTCTGATATGCAGAACCGGCGATATCTTGGTTTTCGTGGGGTTTCCAGCTGAGATATGCATTTTCTGCGATAATCTTGGTGAGTCTTCTGTCAGAAGTATGCAGAATCATCTAGATCGCTCTTTTCGAGCTATTTGATGCGAGAAACACGTTTTCTGGTGTTTTCACCACGCCACAGTGCGTTTGATATGCAGAACCGGCGACATCGTGGTTTTCGTCGGGTTTCAAGCTGAGATATGCATTTACTGCGATCATATTGGTGAGACTTCAGTCAGAAGTATGCAGAATCATCTAGATCGCTCGTTTCGAGCTATTTAAAGCGAGAAACACGTTATCTGGTTGTTTTGACCACTCCACAGTGCGTTTGATATGTAGAGCCGCCGATAACTTGGTTTTCGTGGGGTTTCCAGCTGAGATATGCATTTTCTGCGATAATCTTGGTGAGTCTTCTGTCAGAAGTATGCAGAATCATCGCGATCGCTCTATTCGAGCTATTTAATGCGAGAAACACGTTATCTGGTGTTTTCATCACTCCACAGGGCGTTTGATATGCAGAACCGGCGATATCTTGGTTTTCGTGGGGTTTCCAGCTGAGATATGCATTTTCTGCGACAATCTTGGTGTTTCATCTATGAGAAGTATGCAGAATCATCGATAACGCTCTTTTCGAGCTAGTTAATGCGAGATACACGTTTTCTGGTGTTTTCACCACTCCATAGTGCGTCTGATATGCAGAACCGGCGATATCTTGGTTTTCGTGGGGTTTCCAGCTGAGATATGCATTTTCTGCGATAATCTTGGTGAGACATTAGTCAGAACTATGCAGAATCATCTATATCGCTCGTTTCGAGCTATTTAATGCGAAATAACAAGTTTTCTGGTGTTTTGACCACTCCACAGTGCGTTTGATATGTAGAGCCGCCGATAACTTGGTTTTCGTGGGGCTTCCAGCTGAAATATGCATTTTCTGCGATAATCTTTGTGTTTCATCTATGAGAAGTATGCAGAATCATCTAGATCGCTCTTTTCGAGCTATTTAAATCGAGAAACACGTTTTCTGGTGTATTCCCCACCCCACAGTGCGTTTGATATGCAGAACCGGCGACATCGTTGTTTTGGTCGGGTTTCAAGCTGAGATATGCATTTTCTGCGATCATATTGGTGAGACTTCAGTCAGAAGCATGCAGAATCACCTAGATCGCTCGTTTCGAGCTATTTAATGCGAGAAACACGTTATCTGGTGTTTTCACCACTCCACAGTGCGTTTAACTTGCAGAACCGGCGACATCTTGGATTTCGTCGGGGTTCAAGCTGGGATATGCATTTTCAACGATAATCTTGGTAAGAATTCTGTCAGAAGTATGCAGTATCATCTAGATCGCTCTTTTCGAGCTACTTGATGCGAGAAACACGTTTTCTGGTGTTTTCACCACTCCACAGTGCGTTTGATATGCAGAACCGGCGACATCTTGATTTTCGTGAGGTTTCAAGCTGAGATATGCATTTTCTGCGATAATCTTGGTGAGTCTTCTGTCAGAAGTATGCAGAATCATCTAGATCGCTCTTTTCGAGCTATTTGATGCGAGAAACACGTTTTCTGGTGTTTTCACCACTCCACAGTTCGTTTGATATGCAGAACCGGCGACATCGTGTTTTTCGTCGGGTTTCAAGCTGAGATATGCATTTTCTGCGATCATATTGGTGAGACTTCAGTCAGAAGTATGCAGAATCACCTAGATCGCTCGTTTCGAGCTATTTAATGCGAGAAACACGTTATCTGGTTGTTTTCACCACTCCACAGTGCGTTTGATATGCAGAACCGGCGATATCTTGGTTTTCCTGGGGTTTCCAGCTGAGATATGCATTTTCTGTGATAATCTTGGTGAGTCTTCTGTCAGAAGTATGCAGAATCATCTAGATCGCTCTTTTCGAGCTATTTAATGCGAGAAACAGGTTTTCTGGTGTCTTCACCACGCCACAGTGCGTTTGATATGCAGAACCGGCGATATCTTGGTTTTCGTGGGGTTTCCAGCTGAAATATGCATTTTCTGCGATAATCTTGGTGTTTCATCTATGAGAAGAATGCAGAATCATCGAGAACGCTCTTTTCGAGCTAGTTAATGCGAGAAACACGTTATCTGGTTGCTTTCACCACTCCACAGTGCGTTTGATATGCAGAACCGGCGATATCTTGGTTTTCGTGGGGTTTCCAGCTGAGATATGCATTTTCTGCGATAATCTTGGTGAGTCTTCTGTCAGAAGTATGCAGAATCATCGAGATCGCTCTATTCGAGCTATTTAATGCGAGAAACACGATATCTGGTTGTTTTCACCACTCCACAGTGCGTTTGATATGCAGAAACGGAGATATCTTGGTTTCGGTCGGATTTCAAGCTGAGATATGCATTTTCTGCGATAATCTTGGTGAGACTTTAGTCAGAACTATGCAGAATCATCTATATCGCTCGTTTCGAGCTATTTAATGCGAAATAACAAGTTTTCTGGTGTTTTGACCACTCCACAGTGCGTTTGATATGTAGAGCCGCCGATAACTTGGTTTTCGTGGGGCTTCCAGCTGAAATATGCATTTTCTGCGATAATCTTTGTGTTTCATCTATGAGAAGTATGCAGAATCATCTAGATCGCTCTTTTCGAGCTATTTAAATCGAGAAACACGTTTTCTGGTGTATTCCCCACCCCACAGTGCGTTTGATATGCAGAACCGGCGACATCGTTGTTTTGGTCGCGTTTCAAGCTGAGATATGCATTTTCTGCGATCATATTGGTGAGACTTCAGTCAGAAGCATGCAGAATCACCTAGATCGCTCGTTTCGAGCTATTTAATGCGAGAAACACGTTATCTGGTGTTTTCACCACTCCACAGTGCGTTTAACTTGCAGAACCGGCGACATCTTGGATTTCGTCGGGGTTCAAGCTGGGATATGCATTTTCAACGATAATCTTGGTAAGAATTCTGTCAGAAGTATGCAGTATCATCTAGATCGCTCTTTTCGAGCTACTTAATGCGAGAAACACGATTTCTGGTGTTTTGACCACTCCACAGTGCGTTTGATATGTAGAACCGCCGATAACTTGGTTTTCGTGGGGATTCCAGCTGAAATATGCATTTTCTGCGATAATATTGGTGAGACTTCAGTCAGAAGTATGCAGAATCATCTAGATCGCTCGTTTCGAGTTATTTAATGCGAGAAACACGTTATCTGGTTGTTTTCACCACTCCACAGTGCGTTTGATATGCAGAACCGGCGACATCTTGATTTTCGTGAGGTTTTAAGCTGAGATATGCATTTTCTGCGATAATCTTGGTGAGTCTTCTGTCAGAAGTATGCAGAATCATCTAGATCGCTCTTTTCGAGCTATTTGATGCGAGAAACACGTTTTCTGGTGTTTTCACCACTCCACAGTGCGTTTGATATGCAGAACAGTCGACATCGTGGTTTTCGTCGGGTTTCAAGCTGAGATATGCATTTTCTGCGATCATATTGGTGAGTCTTCTGTCAGAAGTATGCAGAATCATCTAGATCGCTCTTTTCGAGCTATTTGATGCGAGAAACACGTTTTCTGGTGTTTTCACCACGCCACAGTGCGTTTGATATGCAGAACCGGCGACATCGTGGTTTTCGTCGGGGTTCAAGCTGGGATATGCATTTTCAACGGTAATCTTGGTAAGAATTCTGTCAGAAGTATGCAGTATCATCTAGATCGCTCTTTTCGAGCTACTTAATGCGAGAAACACGTTTTCTGGTGTTTTGACCACTCCACAGTGCGTTTGATATGCAGAACCGGCGACATCTTGATTTTCGTGAGGTTTCAAGCTGAGATATGCATTTTCTGCGATAATCTTGGTGAGTCTTCTATCAGAAGTATGCAGAATCATCTAGATCGCTCTTTTCGAGCTATTTAATGCGAGAAACAGGTTTTCTGGTGTTTTCACCACGCCACAGTGCGTTTGATATGCAGAACCGGCGATATCTTGGTTTTCGTGGGTTTCCAGCTGAAATATGCATTTTCTGCGATAATCTTGGTGTTTCATCTATGAGAAGTATGCAGAATCATCGAGAACGCTCTTTTCGAGCTAGTTAATGCGAGATACACGTTTTCTGGTGTTTTCACCACTCCATAGTGCGTCTGATATGCAGAACCGGCGATATCTTGGTTTTCGTGGGGTTTCCAGCTGAGATATGCATTTTCCGCGATAATCTTGGTGAGTCTTCTGTCAGAAGTATGCAGAATCATCTAGATCGCTCTTTTCGAGCTATTTGATGCGAGAAACACGTTTTCTGGTGTTTTCACCACGCCACAGTGCGTTTGATATGCAGAACCGGCGACATCGTGGTTTTCGTCGGGTTTCAAGCTGAGATATGCATTTTCTGCGATCATATTGGTGAGACTTCAGTCAGAAGTATGCAGAACCATCTAGATCGCTCGTTTCGAGCTATCTAAAGCGCGAAACACGTTATCTGGTTGTTTTGACCACTCCACAGTGCGTTCGATATGTAGAGCCGCCGATAACTTGGTTTTCGTGGGGTTTCCAGCTGAAATATGCATTTTCTGCGATAATCTTGGTGTTTCATCTATGAGAAGTATGCAGAATCATCGAGAACGCTCTTTTCGAGCTGGTTAATGCGAGATACACGTTTTCTGATGTTTTCACCACTCCATAGTGCGTCTGATATGCAGAACCGGCGATATCTTGGTTTTCGTGGGGTTTCCAGCTGAGATATGCAATTTCTGTGATAATCTTGGTGAGTCTTCTGTCAGAAGTATGCAGAATCATCTAGATCGCTCTTTTCGAGCTATTTAATGCGAGAAACACGTTTTCTGGTGTTTTCACCACGCCACAGTGCGTTTGATATGCAGAACCGGCGACATCGTGGTTTTCGTCGGGTTTCAAGCTGAGATATGCATTTTCTGCGATCATATTGGTGAGACTTCAGTCAGAAGTATGCAGAACCATCTAGATCGCTCGTTTCGAGCTATTTAAAGCGAGAAACACGTTATCTGGTTGTTTTCACCACTCCACAGTGCGTTTGATATGCAGAACCGGCGATATCTTGGTTTTCGTGGGGTTTCCAGCTGAGATATGCATTTTCTGCGATAATCTTGGTGAGACTTTAGTCAGAACTATGCAGAATCATCTAGATCGCTCGTTTCGAGCTATTTAATGCGAAAAAACAAGTTTTCTGGTGTTTTGACCACTCCTCAGTGCGTTTGATATGTAGAGCCGCCGATAACTTGGTTTTCGTGGGGCTTCCAGCTGAAATATGCATTTTCTGCGATAATCTTTGTGTTTCATCTATGAGAAGTATGCAGAATCATCTAGATCGCTCTTTTCGAGCTATTTAAATCGAGAAACACGTTTTCTGGTGTATTCACCACCCCACAGTGCGTTTGATATGCAGAACCGGCGACATCGTGGTTTTGGTCGGAGTTCAAGCTGGGATATGCATTTTCAACGATAATCTTGGTAAGAATTCTGTCAGAAGTATGCAGTATCATCTAGATCGCTCTTTTCGAGCTACTTAATGCGAGAAACACGTTTTCTGGTGTTTTGACCACTCCACAGTGCGTTTGATATGTAGAACCGCCGATAACTTGGTTTTCGTGGGGATTCCAGCTGAAATATGCATTTTCTGCGATAATATTGGTGAGACTTCAGTCAGAAGTATGCAGAATCATCTAGATCGCTCGTTTCGAGTTATTTAATGCGAGAAACACGTTATCTGGTTGTTTTCAACACTCCACAGTGCGTTTGATATGCAGAACCGGCGACATCTTGATTTTCGTGAGGTTTCAAGCTGAGATATGCATTTTCTGCGATAATCTTGGTGAGTCTTCTGTCAGAAGTATGCAGAATCATCTAGATCGCTCTTTTCGAGCTATTTGATGCGAGAAACACGTTTTCTGGTGTTTTCACCACTCCACAGTGCGTTTGATATGCAGAACAGTCGACATCGTGGTTTTCGTCGGGTTTCAAGCTGAGATATGCATTTTCTGCGATCATATTGGTGAGTCTTCTGTCAGAAGTATGCAGAATTATCTAGATCGCTCTTTTCGAGCTATTTGATGCGAGAAACACGTTTTCTGGTGTTTTCATCACTCCACAGTGCGTTTGATATGCAGAACCGGCGACATCTTGATTTCCGTGAGGTTTCAAGCTGAGATATGCATTTTCTGCGATAATCTTGGTGAGTCTTCTGTCAGAAGTATGCAGAATCATCTAGATCGCTCTTTTCGAGCTATTTGATGCGAGAAACACGTTTTCTGGTGTTTTCACCACTCCACAGTTCGTTTGATATGCAGAACTGGCGACATCGTGTTTTTCGTCGGGTTTCAAGCTGAGATATGCATTTTCTGCGATCATATTGGTGAGACTTCAGTCAGAAGTATGCAGAATCACCTAGATCGCTCGTTTCGAGCTATTTAATGCGCGAAACACGTTATCTGGTTGTTTTCACCACTCCACAGTGCGTTTGATATGCAGAACCGGCGACATCTTGATTTTCGTGAGGTTTCAAGCTGAGATATGCATTTTCTGCGATAATCTTGGTGAGACTTCTGTCAGAAGTATGCAGAATCATCGCGATCGCTCTATTCGAGCTATTTAATGCGAGAAACACGTTATCTGGTGTTTTCATCACTCCACAGGGCGTTTGATATGCAGAACCGGCGATATCTTGGTTTTCCTGGGGTTTCCAGCTGAGATATGCATTTTCTGTGATAATCTTGGTGAGTCTTCTGTCAGAAGTATGCAGAATCTTCTAGATCGCTCTTTTCGAGCTGTTTAATGCGAGAAACAGGTTTTCTGGTGTTTTCACCACGCCACAGTGCGTTTGATATGCAGAACCGGCGATATCTTGGTTTTCGTGGGGTTTCCAGCTGAAATATGCATTTTCTGCGATAATCTTGGTGTTTCATCTATGAGAAGTATGCAGAATCATCGAGAACGCTCTTTTCGAGCTAGTTAATGCGAGATACACGTTTTCTGGTGTTTTCACCACTCCATAGTGCGTCTGATATGCAGAACCGGCGATATCTTGGTTTTCGTGGGGTTTCCAGCTGAGATATGCATTTTCCGCGATAATCTTGGTGAGTCTTCTGTCAGAAGTATGCAGAATCATCTAGATCGCTCTTTTCGAGCTATTTGATGCGAGAAACACGTTTTCTGGTGTTTTCACCACGCCACAGTGCGTTTGATATGCAGAACCGGCGACATCGTGGTTTTCGTGGGGTTTCAAGCTGAAATATGCATTTTCTGCGATAATCTTGGTGTTTCATCTATGAGAAGTATGCAGAATCATCGAGAACGCTCTTTTCGAGCTAGTTAATGCGAGATACACGTTTTCTGATGTTTTCACCACTCCATAGTGCGTCTGATATGCAGAACCGGCGATATCTTGGTTTTCGTGGGGTTTCCAGCTGAGATATACAATTTCTGTGATAATCTTGGTGAGTCTTCTGTCAGAAGTATGCAGAATCATCTAGATCGCTCTTTTCGAGCTATTTAATGCGAGAAACACGTTTTCTGGTGTTTTCGCCACGCCACAGTGCGTTTGATATGCAGAACCGGCGACATCGTGGTTTTCGTCGGGTTTCAAGCTGAGATATAGCATTTTCTGCGATAATATTGGTGAGACTTCAGTCAGAAGTATGCAGAATCATCTAGATCGCTCGTTTCGAGCTATTTAAAGCGAGAAACACGTTATCTGGTTGTTTTCACCACTCCACAGTGCGTTTGATATGCAGAACCGGCGATATCTTGGTTTTCGTGGGGTTTCCAGCTGAGATATGCATTTTCTGCTATAATCTTGGTGAGTCTTCTGTCAGAAGTATGCAGAATCATCGAGATCGCTCTATTCCAGCTATTTAATGCGAGAAACACGTTATCTGGTTGTTTTCACCACTCCACAGTGCGTTTGATATGCAGAACCGGCGATATCTTGGTTTTCGTGGGGTTTCCAGCTGAGATATGCATTTTCTGCGATAATCTTGGTGAGACTTCAGTCAGAAGTATGCAGAATCATCTAGATCGATCGTTTCGAGCTATTTAAAGCGAGAAACACGTTATCTGGTTGTTTTGACCACTCCACAGTGCGTTTGATATGTAGAGCCGCCGATAACTTGGTTTTCGTGGGGCTTCCAGCTGAAATATGCATTTTCTGCGATAATCTTTGTGTTTCATCTATGAGAAGTATGCAGAATCATCTAGATCGCTCTTTTCGAGCTATTTAATTAGAGAAACACGTTTTCTGGTGTATTCACCACCCCACTGTGCGTTTGATATGCAGAACCGGCGACATCGTGGTTTTGGTCGGGTTTCAAGCTGAGATATGCATTTTCTGCGATAATCTTGGTGAGACTTTAGTCAGAAGTATGCAGAATCATCTAGATCGCTCGTTTCGAGCTACTTAATGCGAGAAACACGTTATCTAGTGTTTTCACCACTCCACAGTGCGTTTAACTTGCAGAACCGTCGACATCTTGGATTTCGTCGGGGTTCAAGCTGGGATATGCATTTTCAACGATAATCTTGGTAAGAATTCTGTCAGAAGTATGCAGAATCATCGAGAACGCTCTTTTCGAGCTAGTTAATGCGAGATACACGTTTTCTGATGTTTTCACCACTCCATAGTGCGTCTGATATGCAGAACCGACGATATCTTGGTTTTCGTGGGGTTTCCAGCTGAGATATACAATTTCTGTGATAATCTTGGTGAGTCTTCTGTCAGAAGTATGCAGAATCATCTAGATCGCTCTTTTCGAGCTATTTAATGCGAGAAACACGTTTTCTGGTGTTTTCACCACGCCACAGTGCGTTTGATATGCAGAACCGGCGACATCGTGGTTTTCGTCGGGTTTCAAGCTGAGATATAGCATTTTCTGCGATAATATTGGTGAGACTTCAGTCAGAAGTATGCAGAATCATCTAGATCGCTCGTTTCGAGCTATTTAAAGCGAGAAACACGTTATCTGGTTGTTTTCACCACTCCACAGTGCGTTTGATATGCAGAACCGGCGATATCTTGGTTTTCGTGGGGTTTCCAGCTGAGATATGCATTTTCTGCTATAATCTTGGTGAGTCTTCTGTCAGAAGTATGCAGAATCATCGAGATCGCTCTATTCCAGCTATTTAATGCGAGAAACACGTTATCTGGTTGTTTTCACCACTCCACAGTGCGTTTGATATGCAGAACCGGCGATATCTTGGTTTTCGTGGGGTTTCCAGCTGAGATATGCATTTTCTGCGATAATCTTGGTGAGACTTCAGTCAGAAGTATGCAGAATCATCTAGATCGCTTGTTTCGAGCTATTTAAAGCGAGAAACACGTTATCTGGTTGTTTTGACCACTCCACAGTGCGTTTGATATGTAGAGCCGCCGATAACTTGGTTTTCGTGGGGCTTCCAGCTGAAATATGCATTTTCTGCGATAATCTTTGTGTTTCATCTATGAGAAGTATGCAGAATCATCTAGATCGCTCTTTTCGAGCTATTTAATTAGAGAAACACGTTTTCTGGTGTATTCACCACCCCACTGTGCGTTTGATATGCAGAACCGGCGACATCGTGGTTTTGGTCGGGTTTCAAGCTGAGATATGCATTTTCTGCGATAATCTTGGTGAGACTTTAGTCAGAAGTATGCAGAATCATCTAGATCGCTCGTTTCGAGCTACTTAATGCGAGAAACACGTTATCTGGTGTTTTCACCACTCCACAGTGCGTTTAACTTGCAGAACCGTCGACATCTTGGATTTCGTCGGGGTTCAAGCTGGGATATGCATTTTCAACGATAATCTTGGTAAGAATTCTGTCAGAAGTATGCAGAATCATCGAGATCGCTCTATTCGAGCTACTTAATGCGAGAAACACGTTTTCTGGTGTTTTGACCACTCCACAGTGCGTTTGATATGTAGAACCGCCGATAACTTGGTTTTCGTGGGGATTCCAGCTGAAATATGCATTTTCTGCGATAATATTGGTGAGACATCAGTCAGAAGTATGCAGAATCATCTAGATCGCTCGTTTCGAGTTATTTAATGCGAGAAACACGTTATCTGGTTGTTTTCACCACTCCACAGTGCGTTTGATATGCAGAACCGGCGACATCTTGGTTTTCGTGGGGTTTCCAGCTGAAATATTCATTTTCTGCGATAATATTGGTGAGACTTCAGTCAGAAGTATGCAGAATCATCTAGATCGCTCTTTTCGAGCTACTTAATGCACGAAACACGTTTTCTGGTGTTTTCACCACTCCACAGTGCGTTTGATATGCAGAACCGGCGACATCTTGATTTTCGTGAGGTTTCTAGCTGAGATATGCATTTTCTGCGATAATATTGGTGAGACTTCAGTCAGAAGTATGCAGAATCATCCAGAACGCTCTTATCGAGCTAGTTAATGCGAGTAACACGTTTTCTGGTGTTTTCACCACTCAACGGAGCGTCTGATACGCAGAACCGGCGACATCTTGGTTTTCGTCGGGTTTCAAGCTGAGATATGCATTTTCGGCGATAATCTTGGTGAGTCTTCTGTCAGAAGTATGCAGAAGCATCTAGATCGCTCTTTTCGAGCTATTTAATGCGAGAAACACGTTTGCTGGTGTTTTCACCACTCCACAGTGCGTCTGATATGCAGAACTGGCGACACCTTGGTTTTCGTGGGGTTTCTAGCTGGGATATGCATTTTCTGCGATAATCTTGTTGAGACTTCTGTCCGAAGTATGCAGAATCATCGAGATCGCTCGTTTCGAGCTATTTAATGCGAGAAACACGTTATCTGGTTGTTTTCACCACTCCACAGTGCGTTTGATATGCAGAACCGGCGACATCTTGATTTTCGTAAGGTTTCAAGCTGAGATATGCATTTTCTGCGATAATCTTGGTGAGTCTTCTGTCAGAAGTATGCAGAATCATCTAGATCGCTTTTTTCGAGCTATTTGATGCGAGAAACACGTTTTCTGGTGTTGTCACCACTCCACAGTGCGTTTGATATGCAGAACAGTCGACATCGTGGTTTTCGTCGGGTTTCAAGCTGAGATATGCATTTTCTGCGATCATATTGGTGAGACTTCAGTCAGAAGTATGCAGAATCACCTAGATCGCTCGTTTCGAGCTATTTAATGCGAGAAACACGTTATCTGGTGTTTTCACCACTCCACAGTGCGTTTGATATGCAGAACCGGCGACATCTTGATTTTCGTGAGGTTTCAAGCTGAGATATGCATTTTCTGCGATAATCTTGGTGAGTCTTCTGTCAGAAGTATGCAGAATCATCTAGATCGCTCTTTTCGAGCTATTTGTTGCGAGAAACACGTTTTCTGGTGTTTACACCACTCCACAGTGCGTTTGATATGCAGAACCGGCGACATCGTGGTTATCGTCGGGTTTCAAGCTGAGATATGCATTTTCTGCGATCATATTGGTGAGACTTCAGTCAGAAGTATGCAGAATCACCTAGATCGTTCTATTCGAGCTATTTAATGCGAGAAACACGTTATCTGGTTGTTTTCACCACTCCACAGTGCGTTTGATATGCAGAACCGGCGACATCTTGATTTTCGTGAGGTTTCAAGCTGAGATATGCATTTTCTGCGATAATCTTGGTGAGTCTTCTGTCAGAAGTATGCAGAATCATCTAGATCGCTCTTTTCGAGCTATTTGATGCGAGAAACACGTTTTCTGGTGTTTACACCACTCCACAGTGCGTTTGATATGCAGAACCGGCGACATCTTGGTTTTCGTGGGGTTTCCAGCTGAAATATTCATTTTCTGCGATAATATTGGTGAGACTTCAGTCAGAAGTATGCAGAATCATCTAGATCGCTCTTTTCGAGCTACTTAATGCACGAAACACGTTTTCTGGTGTTTTCACCACTCCACAGTGCGTTTGATATGCAGAACCGGCGACATCTTGATTTTCGTGAGGTTTCTAGCTGAGATATGCATTTTCTGCGATAATATTGGTGAGACTTCAGTCAGAAGTATGCAGAATCATCCAGAACGCTCTTTTCGAGCTAGTTAATGCGAGTAACACGTTTTCTGGTGTTTTCACCACTCAACGGAGCGTCTGATACGCAGAACCGGCGACATCGTGGTTTTCGTCGGGTTTCAAGCTGAGATATGCATTTTCTGCGATCATATCGGTGAGACTTCAGTCAGAAGTATGCAGAATCACCTAGATCGCTCTATTCGAGCTATTTAATGCGAGAAACACGTTATCTGGTTGTTTTCACCACTCCACAGTGCGTTTGATATGCAGAACCGGCGACATCTTGGTTTTCGTGGGGTTTCCAGCTGAAATATTCATTTTCTGCGATAATATTGGTGAGACTTCAGTCAGAAGTATGCAGAATCATCTAGATCGCTCGTTTCGAGCTATTTAATGCGAGAAACACGTTATCTGGTGTTTTCACCACTCCACAGTGCGTTTGATATGCAGAACCGGCGACATCTTGATTTTTGTGAGGTTTCAAGCTGAGATATGCATTTTCTGCGATAATCTTGGTGAGTCTTCTGTCAGAAGTATGCAGAATCATCTAGATCGCTCTTTTCGAGCTATTTGATGCGAGAAACACGTTTTCTGGTGTTTACACCACTCCACAGTGCGTTTGATATGCAGAACCGGCGACATCGTGGTTTTCGTCGGGTTTCAAGCTGAGATATGCATTTTCTGCGATCATATTGGTGAGACTTCAGTCAGAAGTATGCAGAATCACCTAGATCGCTCTATTCGAGCTATTTAATGCGAGAAACACGTTATCTGGTGTTTTCACCACTCCACAGTGCGTTGGATATGCAGAACCGGCGACATCTTGATTTTCGTGAGGTTTCTAGCTGAGATATGCATTTTCTGCGATAATATTGGTGAGACTTCAGTCAGAAGTATGCAGAATCATCCAGAACGCTCTTTTCGAGCTAGTTAATGCGAGTAACACGTTTTCTGGTGTTTTCACCACTCAACGGAGCGTCTGATACGCAGAACCGGCGACATCTTGGTTTTCGTCGGGTTTCAAGCTGAGATAAGCATTTTCGGCGATAATCTTGGTGAGTCTTCTGTCAGAAGTATGCAGAAGCATCTAGATCGCTCTTTTCGAGCTATTTAATGCGAGAAACACGTTTTCTGGTGTTTTCACCATTCCACAGTGCGTCTGATATGCAGAACTGGCGACACCTTGGTTTTCGTGGGGTTTCCAGCTGGGATATGCATTTTCTGCGATAATCTTGTTGAGACTTCTGTCCGAAGTATGCAGAATCATCGAGATCGCTCGTTTCGAGCTATTTAATGCGAGAAACACGTTATCTGGTTGTTTTCACCACTCCACAGTGCGTTTGATATGCAGAACCGGCGACATCTTGGTTTTCGTGGGGTTTCCAGCTGAAATATTCATTTTCTGCGATAATATTGGTGAGACTTCAGTCAGAAGTATGCAGAATCATCTAGATCGCTCTTTTCGAGCTACTTAATGCACGAAACACGTTTTCTGGTGTTTTCACCACTCCACAGTGCGTTTGATATGCAGAACCGGCGACATCTTGATTTTCGTGAGGTTTCTAGCTGAGATATGCATTTTCTGCGATTATATTGGTGAGACTTCAGTCAGAAGTATGCAGAATCATCCAGAACGCTCTTTTCGAGCTAGTTAATGCGAGTAACACGTTTTCTGGTGTTTTCACCACTCAACGGAGCGTCTGATACGCAGAACCGGCGACATCTTGGTTTTCGTCGGGTTTCAAGCTGAGATATGCATTTTCGGCGATAATCTTGGTGAGTCTTCTGTCAGAAGTATGCAGAAGCATCTAGATCGCTCTTTTCGAGCTATTTAATGCGAGAAACACGTTTTCTGGTGTTTTCACCACTCCACAGTGCGTCTGATATGCAGAACTGGCGACACCTTGGTTTTCGTGGGGTTTCCAGCTGGGATATGCATTTTCTGCGATAATCTTGTTGAGACTTCTGTCCGAAGTATGCAGAATCATCGAGATCGCTCGTTTCGAGCTATTTAATGCGAGAAACACGTTATCTGGTGTTTTCACCACTCCACAGTTCTTTGGATATGCAGAACAGGAGATATCTTGGTTTGCGTGGGGTTTCAAGCAGAGATATGCATTTCCTGCGATAATCTTGGTGAGACTTCTGTTAGAAGGATGCAGAATCATCGAGATCGCACTTTTCGAGCTATTTAATGCGAGAAACACGTAATAATTTTATTAAGTAGATTTATTTCTAAAATAGGATTGATTTTAATAATTTTGTTTGTTTTAATTCAAAATATTTCAGTAATTTTAGAATTGTGTATATCATTTATTCAAGCTTATGTATTTTCAACTTTAAGAGTATTGTATTTTTCGGAATTTAAATAAATAAAATGATAATAAGAAATTTTCCTTTTCATTTAGTAACAGTTAGACCATGACCTTTTTTGATATCTATGAGATTAATAAATTCAATATTAGGTTTTATTAATTGATTTTATTTAAATGATTTTGAATTTATTTTTCTTAATTTATTTATTAATTTATTAATTATATATCAATGATGACGAGATTTTAGTCGAGAGAGTTTATATCAAGGATTTCATACTTTTATAGTTTATGGGTTTTTAAAGTTTAGGATAATTTTATTTATTATTTCAGAAATATTTTTTTTTATTTCTTTTTTTTGAACTTATTTTCATAGATGTATTTCTTTAAGAATTGAATTAGGATATATTTGACCTCCTAAAATAATTAGTCAATTTAATCCTTATAATATTCCTTTATTAAATTCTGTTATTTTAATTTCTTCAGGATTATCAGTTTCTTGAAGTCATTGTAGATTGTTAAATAATAATTTTAATATAGTTAATTTAAGATTATTTTGTACAGTTATTTTAGGTATTTATTTTACTTTAATTCAATTTATTGAATATTTAGAATCTTCTTTTAGAATTAATGATGGAATTTTTGGTTCTATTTTTTATATAAGGACTGGATTTCATGGTCTTCATGTTATTGTAGGAACTTTAATATTGATATTTTCTTTATTTCGATTGAATATAAATCATTTTAGAAAAATTCATCATTTTAATTTTGAAGGTTCTTTATGATATTGACATTTTGTTGATGTTATTTGATTATTTTTATATATTTTTATTTATTGATGAATATATTATATATATAGTATAATTTAATACAGTTAACTTCCAATTAACAAATTTCTATTTTAGTAATATATATAGTGATGTTAATGGTGTTATCTTATTATACTTTTTTCTTTAGTTTATGAATGATGTATAAATTATTTATTGTGAATATTTTAATTTGAATATATGGATTATTAGTTAATCAATATTTAAGTCGAAATTAAATTGTAATTTTTTACTTCATATATTATTTAATTTATATAATTTAATATAAATTTTAATTAAAGCCAAATAGAGGCATTTTATTGTTAATAAGATTATTGAATAATTTATTCTAATTAAAGAAATAATTGAAAATAGAATTTCTAATTCTGTAGAGATATTAATTTATCATATTTCTTTTAATAGGTTTATATAGTTTAATTAAAACTTTATATTTTCAGTATAAAAATATTAATATACATATTTATTTATAAATAAATGTATAAAGATATATATATATATATTTAAAAATAATAAATTATTTCTTTAATATTTTCAATATTATGCTCTTATATAAGCTATTTAAATTTAATAGATAAATAATATTAATAATATAAATAGAAAAAAAGAGGAAATTATATAGTTGAAGTTAAATATACTAAATTTAATAATTGTTAAATAATATAGAATATTTTTTATTAATTTTCCTATAAGTATTTCAAATAATCTTTTTTCAATAAATTTTTCATAGTTTAAAATGATTTTTACTGGTATTTTATAAATATGGGTATAGTAGATATTTATAAGTATTATTCTTTCAGTTAAATTAATTAATAGATAATTTTTTTTATATGATTTAAAGATTTGATAGCCAATAATTATACCAATAATTAATAATTTAATAATTATTAATTTATATACTTTAGGTAGATTAATATTTTAATCTAAGTAAATTATATTTAGATAAATTTTACTAAAAAATAGTGATATAATAAATATAATTAATATTCTAAAATTTATTATATTATTTTCTTTTAAATTTAAATTATTGTAGAAAGGTAAATTTTGGGGTAGTAAAGTTAAAATTAAACGAGTTGAATATGCAACTGTAAAGATAGTTCCAAGTATTAAATTTAATAATCTTATAAAATTTAATTTGTTATAAAAAAAAAATTCTATAATTAAGTCTTTGGAGTAAAATCCACATAAAAATGGGAATCCACATAGAGATAAAATTGAAAATATTATAATTAATCTTTTAAATGTGTAGATTATAAATATTCCTTTATAATCACGTATATCTTGACTTCTATTTATATAATGAATAAATCTTCCTGAACATAGAAATATTAAAGATTTAAATATTGCATGAATGATTAAATGAAAAAAGGCTAAGTTTTCTAAACCTAGAAATAAAATTCTTATTATAAATCCTAGTTGTCTTAAGGTAGATAAAGCAATAATTTTTTTAAAATCTATTTCAAATATAGCTATTAATCCGGCAATTAGTATAGTTAATCTTGAAATAATTAATAAATATTTATTTAAATTTGTATTTATAATTAAAGTATTGTATCGAATTAAGATATATACTCCGGCAGTTACTAATGTAGATGAATGAACTAAAGAAGATACAGGAGTGGGAGCTATTATAGCAGCAGGTAATCAATTTCTAAAAGGAATTTGTGCTCTTTTTGTAAAGGTTATAATTACAATAAGAATAAATATTGGTAAATTTAAATTATAAAGTATTAAGTTTCATGAATTAAATTTTATTATAAAGCAAATTAATATTAAAAGACAAATATCTCCAATTCGATTTAAAATAATAGTTAATAATCCTGCTCTATAAGCTTTATTGTTATTATAATAAATAATTAAACAATAAGAGATTAATCCTAAACCATCTCATCCTAATAAAATAGTTAATATATTAGGTCTTAAAATTATAAATACTATTGATAAATAAAATAATAAAGTTAAGTATAAAAATTTATTTATAAGATTGTTATTTAATTTTATATATTCAGTTCTATAAATTAGAACTATTGCTGTAATTAATCTGACTATTATAATAAAAAATAATGTTTTATTATCAATTAAAATAAATAAATTAAATTTTATTGAATTAAAATTTAAGATTAATCATTCAATAATAATAATTTTATTAATTATAATTAAATAACAAGCAGTTATAAAAGATAAGATTCTTCATATTGTTAAAATGATTCTAAAAATTATTATTTTGATAATAATTTAAAGTAATATATATATATACATTTTTGATATCACGAATCAATATTTTAGTTAAATTATTTAAATAAATAATATTTAAATTTATAATTATTAGATTGATTGGAATTCAATGTAATATTAAAGTAAGAAAATTAATTAAATTATTAATTTTGATAGTATAAAAATTTAATATATTAGTAAATCCATGTTGAATATATCTATATAAATATAAAGTATAAATAAATCTTATTAAACAATAGATAATTATAATATAAATTAAATATTTACATCAATTAAATAATCTCATTAGTAAAGTGATTTCACTAATTAAATTTAAAGATATAGGAGCAGCTATATTTGATGATCTTAATAAGAATCATATTAAAGCTATAGAAGGTATAAGAATTATTATACCTTTATTTAAAATTATTAATCGTCTATTAGTTTGTTTATAGATAATATTAATTAGATAAAAAAGTCCTGATGAACATAAACCATGAGCAATTATTATATAAATACCTCCTTTTATTCCAATATAAGATAGTGTTATTATTCCTCTAATTATTAAAGCTATATGAATAATTGAAGATATAGCAACAATGATTTTTATATCAATTTGTCGTAAACATGAAAGTCTTAAAATTAATCTTCCAATTATTCTTAAGTAAATTAAATAAATTCTTAATTTATTTAAATTTTTTAAAATTATAATTATTCGTAATAAGCCATATCTTCCAAGTTTTAATATGATAGAAGCTAAAATTATAGATCCAATATATGAGGCTTCTACATGGGCTTTTAATAATCAATTGTGAAGTGTAAATATAGGAATTTTTACTATAAAAGATATTAGTAAATAAATTAAAATATATATAGATAATTTAAGTTTTTTAATTTCTATACAAGGAAAAGATAAATTTTTTCTATATTTTAATATGTAAAATATAATTATTAATAAAGGTAATATAAAACTGTGGGCCGTTATGTTGACGGAGGATAGAAGGCGGAGGAATGATAGAGAGGATCGTAGGAAAAGGAAAGGTTGCGTTTCGTCCTGGGCCTCCTAGTGGACTCGTCAGTAAGGCATTCTAGGAGACCCGTGCCTTAGACGCGGGGGACTGAAGGAGTTAGGTTGGAAGGTGTATATATACAAACAGGACCTCTCGGGAGCGCTAGCGAGAATGGTCTCCTGTGTCTCTGTCCCTCTAGCGGTGGTAGACAGAAGGGTCGCCACAAAACTAAAGTATAAAATATCAAATAATACCTTGCTAATATTCGAAATATACCATATCCTCAGAAAATGACTATAAAGAAAATTAATAATAAATTTATTTCAAATATTAAATAAAAAATAAGAAAATGTATAGCTATGAAATTTAAGATTAAGGATATTAATATTATTATAGTTAAATTGGTGTATATATTTATATTATTTTCGTACTTTATATTTATTATAATTATTCTGAAAATTCATAAAGTTAAAATAATTAAATTATAAGAATATATATTAAATCTTAAATTATTAGAGATTATTCATCAATTTATTAAATTTAGTTTAAATAATATAATAAATGTTAATATATAAGAATTATTTCTTAATAGATATAAACATTTATTTATATTAAATTGTATTATTATATAAGTAATGAATATAATTATTTCGAACATAAATTTATTAAATTAATGTTTTGATGGCCATGTGTTTAATTTATTCTAATTAGTAAAGCTAATCCTACAATAGATTCACATACTGCGAAAATAATATAGATAATAAAAATTCATCTATTTAAATTATTTAATAGGATAATAGTAATTAAAGTTAAAATAAAATATTCTAAAGTAATTAAAAAATTAATAAATTGTTTTCTAGATTTTCAAAGAATTAAGGTGATAATAACTAATAAAATAATTATGTAAATAAATTTAAAATATTATATAATTTAAGTTAAAATAATAATTTTGTAAATTATTAATGAATTGTGAATATTCTATAATAAAGTTTAAATTTCAAAAAAAATTAATATAAATTTTTTATAATTCCCAGAATTATTGTTTTATGAATAAACTATTTTTTGTTTAAATTAATGTTTTATTAATTATAATTTTATTTTATTTATAATTTGATAATATATATATATAAAATTTTTATGTTAGACGAGAATTGGGCCTCAAAAAAATGTGTTTTTGGTTAGTTTTATTAAATAAATAAATCAAAAATTAAAAATTATATAAAATGTCCATAGAATTTCTAAATTATATATTAAAGTTTTTTTTAATATTTTTATATTTTTTATCTTTATATTTGATTTTTTTTATTTTAATTACTGGGGATAAAATTCATCCTATAAAGAATTTAATATATTTTTTATTATATACAGTTATTTTATGTTTAATTTCATATTTATTTAAATTTAAATCTTTATTTATTTATATAATTATAATTATTTTTATTAGAGGATTAATAATTTTATTTGCTTATTTTGTTAGATTAAATAATCAATCTATGATGAATTATTTTAAATATATAAATTTTTTTATTATTGGTTTATTAATAATTAATATTATATATTTTTTGTCTAATTATTTAATTGAAAATTTTGATAGAATAATTTATTCAATAAATCTATATCGGGATAAAAATATTAATTTATCTTTTATTTATCAATATTCAAATTTGTTTTTATTATTTTTTATAATTTTATTTTTAGTTTTTGTTTTAATTATAAGATATAAAATAAGATATCCTAAAAAAAAAGCTTATCAATCTAAATCTAAATTTTTAGAAGAGTTAGATAAAAAATATAAGTTTTAAACTTTATCCTGTTAATTTATTTTACTTAATTTTATTCTTAATTTGTTTTATTTAATTTTAATGTCAATAAAATTTTTAAGTTTATTAAATAAAGACAAAATTCGTAATATATTTTTTTATTCATTATTGATATTACCTACTCCCTTTAATATTAATATTTGATGAAGTTTTGGATCAATATTAGGGGTATTTTTGGTAATTCAAATTCTGTCTGGATTATTTTTATCAATACATTATTGTCCTAATATTGATTATGCTTTTAATAGAATTATTCATATTATAAAAGATGTTAATTCTGGTTGATTAATTCGTTTAATTCATATAAATGGAGCATCTTTTTATTTTATTATAATATATATTCATATTAGACGAAATATTTATTATCAATCTTTTAAATTAGTTCATGTATGATTAATTGGAGTTAGAATTTTATTTTTGTCAATAGCAACAGCTTTTATAGGATATGTTTTACCTTGAGGGCAAATATCTTTTTGAGGAGCAACTGTTATTACTAATTTAATATCTGCTATTCCTTATATTGGGCAATTATTAGTTGAATGAATTTGAGGGGGTTATTCTATTAATAATGCTACATTAAATCGATTTTTTTCTATTCATTTTATTTTACCTTTAATTATTTTATTAATAGTAGTTTTACATATTTTTTTTTTACATTTAACAGGTTCTACTAATCCTTTAGGATTTTCTAGAAATTTATATAAAGTTCCTTTTCATCCTTATTTTGTTATTAAAGATATTTTTATATTTATTTGAATTCTAATAATTTTTATATTATTAATTTGTCAATTACCTTATTTTTTAGGAGATCCTGATAATTTTAAAATTGCTAATAGAATAAGGACACCAGTTCATATTAAACCAGAGTGATATTTTTTATTTGCTTATTCAATTTTACGGGCAATTCCTAATAAATTGGGGGGGGGGGGTATTTATATTATTATTATCTATTTTAATTTTATATTTTATACCTTTATATAAAAATAATATTAAAACAAATAAATTTTATCCATTAAGTCAATTATTTTATTGATTTTTTATTAATAGATTTATTATATTAACTTGATTAGGTGGTCAGTTAATTGAATATCCTTATATTCAATTGAATAATATATTTACAATTATATATTTTTTTTTCTTTATTGTTTCTTCTGGATTATATTATTATTGAGATAATATTATTTATTAAATTAATAAATAGTTAATGAACTTGAATAAGTTTATATTTTGAAAATATATCATAGAAATAGCATTTTCTATTAACTTTTTAATTTTATTTTAAATATGTATAAAAATTACTTTTGTTATATATACAAATATATTATAAATTAATACTAAAATTAAAAAATCAGTTCAACATATGTATATTAAATTATCATAACGGATTCGTGGTAATACACCTCGTAATCATAAAATTAAAATCATATGAATATTTATAAAAATTAAAAATTTTATTCTAGGTATTTTAAAACCTATAAATATTAAAGTTATAACAAATCTTATAAATAAAATATTTGAATATTCTGATAAAAAAATTAATACAAAAAATCTTCTGTAGTATTCTACATTAAATCCTGAAACTAATTCAGATTCTCCTTCAATTAGGTCAAAAGGGGTTCGGTTTAATTCAATTAATATACTAATAAAAAAGATTATATAAATTGGTGTTAATAAAATTCTAAATTTTATATATTCTTGATATTTATATAATTGATTTAATGAATAACCTTCAGTTAAAATTATAATTAAAAAAAATATTAAAAAAAGACTAATTTCAAATGAAATTATTTGTGCTAAAGATCGAATAGCCCCTAATATAGAATAATTATTATTTGAAATTCACCCAATTAAAATAATTGGATAAGTATTAAGACCTAATAAAGTGATAAAGAATATTAAATTGTAATTTGTTATTATTAAATTAGTTCAAGGATATAAAATTCATAATAATATGGCAAATATAAATATAAATATTGGTCTTAATATATAAATTAAATAATTTAAATTTAAAAATAGTCATTCTTTAGAGATTAATTTAATAGCATCTGAAAAAGGTTGAAGCATTCCTTTATATCCTACTTTATTAGGTCCTTTTCGTGTTTGAATATATCTTAAGATTTTTCGTTCTAATAAGGTTAAAAAAGATACTCTAAGTAATATACAAATTATAGTTAAAATTATAATAATTACAAAGATTATTACCTATATATAATTTATTATATGTATATATATTATTAAATTCTAACTTTAATGCACTTTTCTGCCAAGATAATTTTTAATAAATATTAATTTAATTAAATGATTATATTTATATAAATAATTTTAGTCCTTTCGTACAAAAAATTATAGGTTTTTTATAGATAGAAACCGATCTGACTTACGTCGATCTGAACTCAAATCATGTAAGATTTTAAAAGTCGAACAGACTTAATTTTTAAACTCCTGCATTTAAATTATATCTTAATTCAACATCGAGGTCGTAATCATCTTTATAAATTTGGTCTTTCAAAAGATATTACGCTGTTATCCCTAAGGTAATTTATTTTTTTAATTTTTAATAAAAGATCTTTTAAATTTTCTATAATTTAAGATTTTTTAAATTAAAGTTTTTTAAATTTAATAACCCTCCCAGTTAAATATGTTATAATTATTATTATTTAGAATAAAATTTAAATTTATAATAATTATAAATATGAAATTCTATAGGGTCTTATCGTCCCATAAAAAAATTTAAGAATTTTAACTTAAAACTTAATTTCATAAAATAATATTGAGACAGTATATATTTCATTAATTCTTTCATACAAGTCTTTAATTAGAAGACAATTTATTATGCTACCTTTGTACAGTCAGGTATACTGCAGCCATTTAATAAGAATCATTGGGCAGATTTATCTAAAATTATTATTTCTATAGACAATGTTTTTGTTAAACAGTTGAATATATTATTTTAATTTGCCTAATTCCTTAAATTTATATATTATTTCTTTAATAATTTTTACAATTTTTACTATTTATTTAATCATTATAAAATTAATTTATTTATTTAATTAGTTTTTTTTATAATTATTTTTATATTAATATTTTAAATTTTTAAGTAATATTTTTAAATTATAAAATATTTTATTATAATTTCAAATTTTAAGAATATAATAATAGTTGGATTTTAAAATTAATAATAATTTAAATTTAAAGGTTATCCCTTAAATTTTTTAATTAAATAAATTTATAAAATTTTAAAATTTTAATAAATTTTTACTTAATTATGAATTAAATTCATTTCTAAAAAAAACCAGATATTTTAAAAATCGTATAACATCTAATTTCTAAATATATATTTATAGTTTTTTTGTAACAAAAAAAATTATATATATTTAGTTCTTTTTATTTCGGGATTAATATATATAAATAATTTAATTTGATTAACCCTGTTAAGGCGTGGGCGTATGATCGCCCCGGTTTCGCCTTTTAGTAAGGGTTACGGTTCGCGTTCCGAACGGTCGTCAGTCTGACTGTTAGGTGCATGCGGAATTTGTCCGTTATCACCAGCCTCGTGACGTCGTTCGGGGTTTTGGTCCTAATACAAACGCGCGTTGCCCGATTCGCGGTAGTTAGAGGTATAGACAGGAGGGTTCGGACGAACCTCCGTATGGCTAACGGAGGGAGCCGAAGGAGGTGGACCACTAGCGTATAGTCAACGCCGCGTGATCCCGGATGTGAAGGTGTCTAGGTGTAAGACAGGAGGGTTCGGACGAACCTCCGTATGGCTAACGGAGGGAGCCGAAGGAGATGGTCTATTCGGGAATAGATAACGACGCGTGACACACGAGGATGTGTCGGTGTATTATAGGAGGGTTCGGACGAACCTCCGTATGGCTAACGGAGGGAGCCGAAGGAAGTGGACCAGTAGCGTATGATTAACGCTGCGTGCCACCGGACAGTGTGTCTTTGGTGAGATAGGAAGTCTCGGACGAACCTCCGTATGGCTAACGGAGGGAGCCGAAGGAGATGGATCACTAGCGTATGGTTAACGCCGTGTTCCACCGGATATCAAGGTATTTTGGTATTCGCGAGTCGTAGTCGTTGATATACCTCGAGCGGTAAAGGTATATCTGTCGTGGGGTTAGCTAGTACGTTACTAAATTAGTCAGGATAGGTTTAATTGAATATAGACACGAAATGGATTCTATATCACTATATTCTAATATAATTACAAGGACTAATTGGTACAAGGTTATAGTTAGTCGATTCTTGACTCGGCAAGAATCTTCCTTCTCGACTTTAACGCGGTGAGAACGCGGAGGAGTCAGTACAGTATTATCTGATAGACACTTACGAAGTACGTTCGCGACGTTAGTATGCTCGAAGGGGACTGGAACCCGATCTTGCTCGTATCTATACTCTGACGGACAGAGTAACGTTATGCTCAGAAAACTGGATTTGAGACTGCCCCCGAGCGTCGAAAATCATGCCCTTTTATACACCGAAAAACTAAGATTTTTGGTGGTGGGGAACGTTTGATTTCCGTGGGAATGGAATGTTCTTCCATCCCCTGGCTAGACGACTGTCGGGGGGTGCGTGCTAGACTAAACATTAGGCGCCACACGTTTCGGGTAAGACGCGTACGTAACATCTCCCCCCTCAGAGGGAACATCGTTTATTATGATGCTTCCACAATGAGAGCCGAAGCGTGCGGTGCCTTGTTTTACAATGGTTATAAAATAAAAAGAGATAAAATGAATTATATATGTAAAAATGAAAAATGATCGGAATTAAAATTAATTATATCTAACTTAAGCTTAAAACTAATTAAAACAAAACAAAAATATTAAAACTATAGGTTATGTAATAATTGGAATAATATATAAGAAGAGAGAAATATATATGAAGAAGTTAAAGGGGTAAAATTAAGATGCTTAAGGGTATGATAAAAGAAAAACCTGGGGGTATAGGGGTGACGGGATGTCCAGGTGGTTGGTAGTGGTTGGTTTCTGCGTTGAGAGTTCCTTTAGCGTCAATATTTTGTGATATTGGGGTGACGGAGTATCGACAGAAATTTGAGTTTTTAATCGGTTGTGTCCTCTGATAAGTATGCAGGTTTTAATTTGTCCTGATGTTTGATGATGGTGTGGCGATCATCGACTCTCAGGATGACGTTATTCCGTTCTGTTTTATCTTCAATCCGAAATGGTCCTATGTATTGCGGATCGAATTTATTGGTACGTGGTTCTTTCAAAATGTAAACGTATTGCCCTGTCTTAAATTCCGTGGGACGTGCATGTTTGTCGTAGTAACGTCTAGAACGTTCTTTTGCTCTAACAAGTTTTTGTTCTTGGCATGTTTTGCATTTTCTAATAAATTCCTGTATGTCGTTTTTCATCCCTGGCCAAGTGTAACGAGATTTTAATCTTCTATATGTTTTGTTTGCTCCCTTGTGTCCTCCAACAAGGCTATCGTGTGCTTCCCTAATGAGTTGTATATGCTCCTCTGCGAGTGGTGCCATGGAGTCTTCGTAGGGGTCGAGGATAGAGCTGGCTAGACGTCTGGTCGTGTTTCCTTGGATTGTTGCATTTGAAGTCGAAAATTCTGAAGTGGGCACAGGTGTTGCTGGCGCTCTTCGGTTTGCTGCGGTTGGGGTCAAAGGCGTCGGCAGGCTCGGTGTCTCGATATCCAGGGCCGTAGTTACTGTTTCTTGCTCCAGTGGTTTTAAAGTTGATTCCGAATCTTCGTCGAAAGAGATCAAATCGTCGGTCTCCAGGCCAGTTGGGTTATTGTTATTGTAGTTGTATGAAAGGATTGAATTTCGTGGTGATGAGTGTGCAATAGGTAATATTCTGCTATCCAACGCGGTTTCATCTGCTAATGTTTTTTCATGAGAGAGAGTAGGCAATAAAGATCTGTTATGAAGCAGTTCGGTGGGAGTTCCTCTTCTTCCTCTCCTGGTAGGTTTCTTCCTTTCTTCCTCGGATGTGCTGCTGTCGTTATCGATGTAGCGTGGGCTGTCTTGCTTTCTACGTAGAAGTTTGATGCGGTGTCCAATAGTATTTTTATCCGTTTTTGTTGGAACGTATAGTTTGAAGTCTTTATCTTTACGTGGTATAAGAGGTAAGCAGACTGGATTCCTAGACAACGCGTCGGCGTTCATGTTTATTTTTCCGGGTTTGTGTTTAACGTCGTATTCGTATTCCAACAATTTCAGTTTCCACTTTACTAAACGAGAAGTGGGGTCCTTGACTGAGTGTAACCAAACCAGAGGTCGGTGGTCGGTGACTAGGGTGAATTTCCTTCCGAAAACATATGGTCTGAAGTATTGTACAGCGTAGACCATAGCTAGACATTCCTTTTCTGTTGCTGAATAGTTCTTTTCTGCTTGGTTTAGACTGCGAGAGGCATAGGCAATCGGTAGGTCTCGTCCTATCTCTCCTTGGCTTAGGACAGCTCCGACTGCGAAATCTGACGCATCTGTGGTAATGATGAATGGTCGGTTGAAATCTGGATATTGAAGGATAGGCTGTGTGCAAAGTTCGTTTCGTAACTGTTCAAAACTTGTCTGTTGTTCTTGAGTCCAAGTGAATCGTATTCCTTTTCCTAATAGTTTAATTAGTGATTTTGCCTTAACTGAGTAGTCTTGAATAAATCTTCGATAGTATCCTGTTAATCCTAAAAATTGTTGAATGTTTTTCTGCGATTTTGGTACGGGAAATTCTTTTACGGCTTGTAAATTTCTTGGGTCAGGTTTTACTCCATTTGCTGAAACAACATGTCCTAAATAGGTAACTTCTTTGCGTAAAAATTGACATTTATTTGTTTGTAGGGTGAGCCCATGCTCTCTGAGGCGGCTGAGTAGTTTTCTAACTTTAATTTCGTGTTCGCGAAGCGAACTGGAGTATATTACGATGTCATCCAGGTAAACGAAGAGTTCTGTTCCTTGCAGTCCGGTTAAAATTTGATCCATGAGGCGTTGAAATGTTGGTGGTGCATTTTTTAATCCAAAAGGCATTCTTGCGAATTCGTAATGTCCGTGTGGTGTAGTGAAAGCTGTTTTCTGCCGGTCCTTGGCGTCCATTTCTATTTGGTGAAAACCATTGGCTAAATCAAACACGGAGAAATATTTTGCTCCTCCCAGTTTATCCAAAATTTCCGTGATTTGGGGGAGAGGGTATTTATCACTTATTGTTTTTTCGTTCAAAGCTCGGAAATCTATTACCATTCTCCAACGCTTATTTCCTTTGCTGTCTTCCCTTTTTGGTACGATCCATAGCGGCGAATTGTACGGTGAGGTGGAGTGTTTGATGATTCCCTGCGACAGCAGTGTTCCTACCTGCTGTTGGATTTCTTCTTGATGTACAGGTGGATAACGATATTGTCTCGTGTTGATCGGAATTTCGTCTGTCGTATGGATGGAATGATGAAAATTTGGTACTTTGTCCAATCTATCACCGGGTAGGTAGAACCTATCTGAAAATTCCTTTATGATTTTGTGTACGTGATGTTTTTCCTCTTGATTGAGATGATCAGTCTTCAAAATTTCTTGAATTTGTTTCGTTCGATTCTGAGTTTTCCTTGGCTGAGATCGATATTCAATGGTTGGATCTTCGTCTGACGAGCTTAAAATATCGTACGGTTCCAAATGTTGTGGTTCTAGTTCAAATTCCACATCGGCATCTCGTGTATTTGTAGCTAGTACATGACAAGTGCCGTTGTGATTATATACTGCGGCTTCGCCGATATAGACTTTATCTGGTGTCTTTACACGGGGTAAATATCCTTCTTTTATTTCCGGGTTTGCCACTTTCAGTGCGATTTGTTGTCTTGTTCTTCCCGGGATGTGATGTGTAGTCTTGAAATCTGACTGATTGCTGAAATAAATCGGTTTTGTCGGACGATCACGTGTTACCAGGGTTTTGTGATAATACGAGATTTCAGCTTCTTCTTGCAGCAAGAACGGACTACCTATAATTCCGCTTGCTGGTATTGACAAATTTTTTATTACGTAGAAGGTGGCTGCAATGCCATCGATGTGAAGTGTGGTAGTGCCCAACGTACGTACGGTTGCAGGTGAAATACTGGCGATTTCAATTCTTTCCTTCGATGTGAATGATGCGAAGTTATTTAATACGCCGACATCTACTAAATTTACGGCTGATCCTCCATCGATCAGAAATTCTCCTTCGCCTGTCTTTAGTTCCGGGACCTTGACTCTGATTCGGGCTGTTGGTGCTTCTTTGATGAGCCTCCGCGAATCTCGTCGGTGAACCGAACCATTCGGCGAAGTGGTAAACGATCGTCCGTCATCTCGCCGGTATGACGAACGCGATCGTAGTTTAAATTATTCGTAGGAAAGTTGCTTGCCATCCCATTTCTGGATTTGAACTCTTTCCTTTCCTTTTCTTTACAAGTTTTTCCGTCGTGACCTCGTGTGCCACAATTCCAACAATATATTTTCTTCTTGTTGAATGTTTCCTTTATCCTAGGACAATGAACATCTGGAGAGGGACTTCTTCTAAGGGGGAACGCTTGTGTTCTCCTCGGTCGCTCTTCATGGTCGGTATCCGAACCAGATGTACTCGTGCCTCGGAATCTTTGACGATGCGGTGAAGGTGACTGCGGGTAGGCCACCCTTGGCCTACGCTTATTTTCCCAGCGGGAAGTTTCTTCACCGAGGTGCTGGCGCCGGTTTCTTAACCGTTGGTCCACTTGAAGTACGGCGTCGAAGGCGTCGTCAAGTGTTTCTATCTTCCTGTCTAGCGTCGATGTTCTCCAGGCAATGCGATCGGGTAATCCGTCGAGGAAATTTTCCAACACATCCTTTTCCATTTCTTGGATGATTGTTTCGTTGGTAATTCCGTATCGGTCGCGGATCGCGGTGCGCGTGGAATGGACCAAGTTACTGACACGACTAATATATTTGTTTAATGATTCGTCCGCACGTATCTTGAGTCGCGATATTTCCCCTTGGAGGAATGCTAGGTCGCGCCCAGGTGCGAAACATTTCTTCAAATGTTTTAAAAATTCCGGTACGTTTGCAAACGATTTTCCTTGCACTCGTGTTCTTGCCGCACCGGTGAGTTTTATATAAACCATCGCGAGATACTCAGGTTCTGTGTCTCGCGGAATTAGTGTTAGACCGTCCTCGACGCGTTGCGCGAAAGTCGACAAAGGCGGATTCTCGCCGTCGAATATTGGTAAAGAGGAAACGGCTGATTGCAAGCAGCTACGCTGCGTAAGTATGGCCATAGAGTTTGCCATTGAAATGGTAAGGTTCGCGATTTCGTCGGGCGAAAGCGAAGCTTGTTGCCTTGCCATCCTGAATAATTAAAATTGTAACGTTTTTATATAGCTAATCCCACCGCTGTCACCAGTTTGTTAAGGCGTGGGCGTATGATCGCCCCGGTTTCGCCTTTTAGTAAGGGTTACGGTTCGCGTTCCGAACGGTCGTCAGTCTGACTGTTAGGTGCATGCGGAATTTGTCCGTTATCACCAGCCTCGTGACGTCGTTCGGGGTTTTGGTCCTAATACAAACGCGCGTTGCCCGATTCGCGGTAGTTAGAGGTATAGACAGGAGGGTTCGGACGAACCTCCGTATGGCTAACGGAGGGAGCCGAAGGAGGTGGACCACTAGCGTATAGTCAACGCCGCGTGATCCCGGATGTGAAGGTGTCTAGGTGTAAGACAGGAGGGTTCGGACGAACCTCCGTATGGCTAACGGAGGGAGCCGAAGGAGATGGTCTATTCGGGAATAGATAACGACGCGTGACACACGAGGATGTGTCGGTGTATTATAGGAGGGTTCGGACGAACCTCCGTATGGCTAACGGAGGGAGCCGAAGGAAGTGGACCAGTAGCGTATGATTAACGCTGCGTGCCACCGGACAGTGTGTCTTTGGTGAGATAGGAAGTCTCGGACGAACCTCCGTATGGCTAACGGAGGGAGCCGAAGGAGATGGATCACTAGCGTATGGTTAACGCCGTGTTCCACCGGATATCAAGGTATTTTGGTATTCGCGAGTCGTAGTCGTTGATATACCTCGAGCGGTAAAGGTATATCTGTCGTGGGGTTAGCTAGTACGTTACTAAATTAGTCAGGATAGGTTTAATTGAATATAGACACGAAATGGATTCTATATCACTATATTCTAATATAATTACAAGGACTAATTGGTACAAGGTTATAGTTAGTCGATTCTTGACTCGGCAAGAATCTTCCTTCTCGACTTTAACGCGGTGAGAACGCGGAGGAGTCAGTACAGTATTATCTGATAGACACTTACGAAGTACGTTCGCGACGTTAGTATGCTCGAAGGGGACTGGAACCCGATCTTGCTCGTATCTATACTCTGACGGACAGAGTAACGTTATGCTCAGAAAACTGGATTTGAGACTGCCCCCGAGCGTCGAAAGTCATGCCCTTTTATACACCGAAAAACTAAGATTTTTGGTGGTGGGGAACGTTTGATTTCCGTGGGAATGGAATGTTCTTCCATCCCCTGGCTAGACGACTGTCGGGGGGTGCGTGCTAGACTAAACATTAGGCGCCACACGTTTCGGGTAAGACGCGTACGTAACAACCCTGATACAAAAGGTACTAAATTTATTTAAAATTTTTTAAATTTAGATAAGTTCATTTACATTACTTTTAACTTTTAAAAAAATTATTTTTTAATAAATAATTACTGAAATAATTGTTATTTGATAAAATTTTATTTATATAAAATTGATTAATTTATAATATTTTTTATTATTTTAATTAAAATAAAATTTTAATTAAATTAATCTTTTCAGTGTAAATGAAAAATTTTATTTCAGTTTAAACTAAAATTTTTAGTTCCTAATTACACTTTCCAGTACAATTACTATGTTACGACTTATTTCATTTTGGTGAAATTGACGGGCGATTTGTACGCTTATTAGCATATAGTTCAATTTAATTAATTAAAGTAAATTTACTTTTAAATTTTCTTTCAAAATAATTTTAAAATTATTTATTCAAAATATAATATTATATTATAACTCTTAATATCTTAAATGCACTACATATTTACTTGAATTTTAATTTATTAAAATTTATTAACATTATCAATTAAAAAAAATTTGTAAACAGCTATATATAAATGTAATTTAAGTGAGTCTTATCGTGGAATATCGATTAAATTATAAGTTCCTCTAATGGAATTAATAAGCCGCCATACTTATTAATTTTAATGATTTACATTTAATAGTTAATTTTTTATTTAATTTTATAGTAGGGTATCTAATCCTAGTTTTTTTATAAAATTTATCAATTAATTTAATAATAAATTTTAATTATTTGAACTAAATTGTATATTTCACTAAAAATTTAATTTTTTAATTAAAATATATTAATTTTTAAGTAATTAAAATATTATGATTAATTAATTTATAAAATTGGTTTAACCGCTGTTGCTGGCACCGAAATTTACCATTATTAAAATTTATTTCCGAATAAAATTTTTATTTAGTGTTGCAGATTTTATTATTAATAACAAATTATTTTTTAATCTAATTATATATATAAAATAAATTTAATTAATTTGTAACTTAAATTCAATTTTATTGATTTGAATTTATTTAAAAATTTTAAATAAATTAAAGTTTTGATTTTTCTATAGAAGGTATCAATTTCTATAATGTAATTAATTTTTTAATTAAATATACAAAGATTAATCTATCTATAGGTAAATCTAATCTTTATAATAGTTAACCCCCCCAATTAACTATTTAAAGCTTTGATTTTTCTATAGAAGGTATCAATTTCTATAATGTAATTAATTTTTTAATTAAATATACAAAGATTAATCTATCTATAGGTAAATCTAATCTTTATAATAGTTAACCCCCCCAATTAACTATTTAAAGCTTTGATTTTTCTATAGAAGGTATCAATTTCTATAATGTAATTAATTTTTTAATTAAATATACAAAGATTAATCTATCTATAGGTAAATCTAATCTTTATAATAGTTAACCCCCCAATTAACTATTTAAAGCTTTGATTTTTCTATAGAAGGTATCAATTTCTATAATGTAATTAATTTTTTAATTAAATATACAATGATTAATCTATCTATAGGTAAATCTAATCTTTATAATAGTTAACCCCTTAATTAACTATTTAAAGCTTTGATTTTTCTATAGAAGGTATCAATTTCTATAATGTAATTAATTTTTTAATTAAATATACAAAGATTAATTTATCTATAGGTAAATCTAATCTTTATAATAGTTAACCCCCCAATTAACTATTTAAAGCTTTGATTTTTCTATAGAAGGTATCAATTTCTATAATGTAACTAATTTTTTAATTAAATATACAAAGATTAATCTATCTATAGGTAAATCTAATCTTTATAATAGTTAACCCCTTAATTAACTATTTGAAGCTTTGATTTTTCTATGAAAATTATAAATAATAAAAAAATTAATTTTTATATAAAAAAAATTATATAGAAATAAATTGTTATTAAATAGCCCTAAAATATTATTAATTATATTAGATTAAAATTTTAATACAAAATTTTTAATAATAAAAACTTATTATAGTAGTAGTATATATATATATATTAATTAATAAATTATTTATATATATATACATCTTAATATTAATATATATAATATATATCTATTAATTAATAAATTATTTATATATATATATATATATATATTTATATACTATTATAAATAGATGGAGGCCAACTGATAAATATATATACATTTTATATATAACAAGATATATATACAGGGTGTCCCAGAACTAGTGTAACATCCGGAAATGGGGGGTAGCTGAGGTGATTCTGAACAACCTTTTCCTTTACCAAAATGTTGTTTGAAGCTTTGTTTTCGAGTTATTAACGAAAAACACTAACCAATCACAGCGCCCAGAGACCGCGGGCTCAACCACGTATGCACGGCTTTTATACACGGGCGCTCGGTCGGGCTCCCGGCACACGTACTGGCACAGCATAGGTATCGCGGAAAATGTTATGTCATTTTAAATTAAAAATAATGTGCAATTATTCGTTATTCATGAATAACAAATAAACTAATAAGTCGTTTAATAACTGCGTTCGTTATTCGAAAGAAATAAAGCGTTTTATTATTTATGAAAAACATTTTTTTTTTAACAGCACATTTTCAGGTGAATAAATTGTTTTAAGAAAAACGATTTGTATAACTAATGCTAGAAAAAAATAATTGAACTTACCCATTCGTCCACGAAATAGCTTGCTTCGACGAAAATAGGTCGGTAAGGCTGGATCCTCGTGTCGATCCTGACCTATCCAACAATTCTCAACAGCCGATGTTCTGGCCGAATCGATGAACTCACTTCGCCGCACGATCGATATTTTTCGGTGACTTCTTAGAAGCTGTCGATTTTGTTTTTTCTCCATGCCTTCGGCGCGGTTCTCTGGCGAAAGGCTGCCGTGCTTGGTGCTTGTTCGCCGGAATGATTTATTATTAAACTAATTGTAACATCCACAGTTTTATAACTATTAATTTCAAAAAATTTAGAATTGAATACACGCTAATGTGGCTTATAAATTTGAATGGTATATCATCCACATTCACGAACGTGATGATAACTCTGTTCGATACTTTTATTCGTTATTCGAAAGGAATAAAATGTTTTATTATTGTTAGAAAAGTCCAAAAAGCGAAGGCTTGAGTGAGCCATGTGCAGTCTTTCGCTGCGTTTCCACCTCCTAGGGATGGTTCTGCCTCAAGGCTAAGAAAGTCCATATTGTCAAGGGGGTCCTTCTGACTAGGATTTTTCAGGGAAGACAGAATTGTATCAGCACTCGCGAAGTATAGTTCAAAACACAAGCTTTCACTCTTTTTAACCACCCACGTTCATTTCTTATTCAAACGTTCACCACCGTTATCCTGATTTTCCTTACATTATTTAAAAAAATTAAAAACATTTCGTAGTACTCTGCGTTCGTACGCGGCATGTTGCTCGTTCAGTTAGCAAAATAAATCTGAGAGCTTAAGCGTTTTGTGGATCCTAGGTGGACGTTTGGTAAGGAAGGGGAATAGTTACAATACAACGGAAAAGAAATGTTTATTGTACTGCCATGAGAAATTCGAAACAGTTTCAAAAAAACATCAAATAAACCGACGGTGCAAAACGTTGCGCCGGCAAGAGTCAAAACAGATAAGTCGGAAACATTTGAAGATCGCCGGATTCGGGTGTGAATAAGTGAGCGCGTGTGTGTGTATGTATGCATGATGTGTGTGTGTATGTGCGCGTATAAGGGCTTACAAAGTAAGCGAGGCAAGTCGCTGAAAAAGCAAGAGGTGGTTTGAAAGTAGTGAGACGAACACTAAGAGTGCCGTCAGAATGGCACAAAACGTACCCGTGAACGAATGGGCGAGTTTAATTATTTTTTCCTAGCATTAGCTATCGAAATCGTTTTATTTCACAGTATATTTTATCTATTTGAAAATGTGCTGTTAAAAGAAAAAAACATTTTTTTCGTAAATAATGTAAGGAAAATCAGGATAACGGTGGTGAACGTTTGAATAAGAAATGAAAGTGGGTGGTTAAAAAGAGTGAAAGCTTGTGTTTTGAACTATACTTCGCGAGTGCTGATACAATTCTGTCTTCCCTGAAAAATCCTAGTCAGAAGGACCCCTTTGACAATATGGACTTTCTTAGCCTTGAGGCAGAACCATCCCTAGGAGGTGGAAACGCAGCGAAAGACTGCACATGGCTCACTCAAGCCTTCGCTTTTTGGACTTTTCTAACAATAATAAAACATTTTATTCCTTTCGAATAACGAATAAAAGTATCGAACAGAGTTATCATCACGTTCGTGAATGTGGATGATATACCATTCAAATTTATAAGCCACATTAGCGTGTATTCAATTCTAAATTTTTTGAAATTAATAGTTATAAAACTGTGGATGTTACAATTAGTTTAATAATAAATCATTCCGGCGAACAAGCACCAAGCACGGCAGCCTTTCGCCAGAGAACCGCGCCGAAGGCACGGAGAAAAATCAAAATCGACAGCTTCTAAGAAGTCACCGAAAAATATCGATCGTGCGGCGAAGTGAGTTCATCGACTCAGCCAGAACATCGGCTGTTGAAAATTGTTGGATAGGTCAGGATCGACACGAGGATCCAGCCTTACCGACCTATTTTCGTCGAAGCAAGCTATTTCGTGGACGAATGGGTAAGTTCAATTTTTTTTTTCTAGCATTAGTTATACAAATCGTTTGTCTTAAAACAATTTATTCACCTGAAAATGTGCTGTTAAAAAAAAAATGTTTTTCATAAATAATAAAATGCTTTATTTCTTTCGAATAACGAATAAAAGTATCGAACGCAGTTGTTAAACGACTTACTAATTTGTTTATTATTCATGAATAACGAATAACTTCACATTATTCTTAATTTAAAATGACATAACATTTTTCGCGAGACCTATGCTGTGCCAGTACGTGTGCCGGTAGCCCGACCGAGCGCCCGTGTATAAAAGCCGTGAATACGTGGTTGAGCGCGAGGTTTCTGGGCGCTGTGATTGGCCAGTGTTTTTCGTTAATAACTCGAAAACGAAGCTTCAAACAACATTTTGGTAAAGGAAAAGGTTGTTCAGAATCACCTCAGCTACCCCCCATTTCCGGATGTTACACTAGTTCTGGGACACCCTGTATAAATATTACAATATATAAATCTGAGAATATATATACATTTATAAATATATCCTAAGGTAGGATTAAATTATGATTATTTATGCTTTCATATAATTTATAAATTATTTAATAACTTATAAATGCGCTATGTTTAATAAATCAATTAATGTTTAATAAACGCATATAAATTTTTTATTTATTTATATATAACCTA
Source organism: Anthophora plumipes (assembly GCA_951804975.1). Taxonomy (NCBI): domain Eukaryota; kingdom Metazoa; phylum Arthropoda; class Insecta; order Hymenoptera; family Apidae; genus Anthophora; species Anthophora plumipes. Next base: position 1,484,652 of record CATORF010000356.1, on the reverse strand, counting down.
TGAATCATAAATTATTTATTAATTAATAAATACCTATTAATATATATAAATACGTTATTATATATTTAAATATCTATTAATTAATAAATAATTTATATATTTATATATATATATATATAAATATTTATTAATTAATAAATAATTTTTGTATTTATATTTATATTTCTTTTCTTTTCAATAATTTATTATAATCTAATGTATTCATAATATAATTTACATATATTATAGATATAAAATTATATATATAATTATATAAATATTTAATTAATTAATATTAATATTAATATATAAAGGTTAATATAATCTTTTATAAATTTTGGAACCCACCTATGATTTATATATATATAAATATATTGGTTAATAAATTATTTATATATATATATATACATTTTAATATTAATATATATATATATATTAATAAAAAATTTTTCAAATTAAAAATTAATTTTATTTACTTATATTTAAATTTATTATGTAATAAAATTATAGTTTAATATTATTAATAAGATTATAGCGTTACTTAATAACAAAAAAAAATTAAAAATTTTTATTTATGTATTAAATAAAATTATTAATTATTGGGGGGGGTATTTATATATAATTTATATATAATTTATAATTAAATTTGTATCTTAGAGAATTTAATTAATAAATAAATTTATTATTAATAGTCGATTTTAGTTTATTTCAATGGCTTTATTTTTCCCTTAAAGATGAATATATTGAAATAAACCTTTCAATTCTACTTTAGTTTGAATTTATTTAAATAGTTTTATTTGTTTTTATAAGTAGAGAATTTAATTAATAAATAAATTTATTATTAATAGTCGATTTTAGTTTATTTCAATGGTTTCATTCTTTCCCTAAGAATGAATATATTGAAATAAACCTTTCAATTCTACTTTAGCTTGAATTTATTTAAATAGTTTTATTTGTTTTTTATAAGTAGAGAATTTAATTAATAAATAAATTTATTATTAATAGTTGATTTTAGTTTATTTCAATGGCTTTATTTTTCCCTTAAAGATGAATATATTGAAATAAACCTTTCAATTCTACTTTTGTTTGAATTTATTTAAATAGTTTTATTTGTTTTTATAAGTAGAGAATTTAATTAATAATGAAATTTATTATTAATATTCGATTTTAGTTTATTTCAATGGTTTCATTCTTTCCCTAAGAATGAATATATTGAAATAAACCTTTTAATTCTACTTTAGCTTGAATTTATTTAAATAGCTTCATTTGTCCCTTGTAAGTAGAGGATTTGGATATTAACCTTTCGAATTTACATTAGCTTTAGTTTATTTCAATGGCTTCACTCTTTCCCTAAGGATGAATATATTGAAATAAACCTTTCAATTCTACTTTAGCTTGAATTTATTTAAATAGCCTCATTTGTCCCTTGTAAGTAGAGGATTTGGATATTAACCTTTCAATTCTACTTTAGCTTGAATTTATTTAAATAACCTCATTTGTCCCTCGCAAGTAGAGGATTTTGGATATTAACCTTTCGAATTTACCTTAGCTTTAGTTTATTTCAATGGCTTCATTCTTTCCCTAAGGATGAATATATTGAAATAAACCTTTCAATTCTACTTTAGCTTGAATTTATTTAAATAGCCTCATTTGTCCCTCGCAAGTAGAGGATTTTGGATATTAACCTTTCGAATTTACCTTAGCTTTAGTTTATTTCAATGGCTTCATTCTTTCCCTAAGGATGAATATATTGAAATAAACCTTTCAATTCTACTTTAGCTTGAATTTATTTAAATAGCCTCATTTGTCTCTTGCAAGTAGAGGATTTTGGATATTAACCTTTCGAATTTACCTTAGCTTTAGTTTATTTCAATGGCTTCATTCTTTCCCTAAGGATGAATATAAATATATATCCATATATAAAGATATATATATATATATATATATATATATATATATATATCTTTAAATGGATATTAGTTAATTTTAATCTATAATATTTAATTTGCAATTAAAAGTAATTTTTAAATATATCTATATAAATAAGCTAGGTTTAAAGCTGTTAGGTTCATTCCCTAGTTATAGATTATATGTATCTTTTATATATTTTATATATATATGTATTAAAGTAATATGCCTGATTAAAGGATTATTTTGATAAGATACTTAAATAAATTTTATATTTATTGTTACTAATTGATTTTTTTTATATTTATTAATTTTATTAATACTTTAAATTTCAAAAATTTAGGTGCTTTGACACTAAAATATAATAGGTAAAAATTTTAGTATTATAAACTATTTAATTTTTATTTAAAAGATAATTTTGAATTGGTTTTTTGTGAAGAAAATAATATTTAAAAATGTAATATGTCTTAGATATATTATTATTAATTATTTAATCATTCTTTTTGTAAGAGATTTATTTTTTATGTGATTAATTTATGAAGTTATAACATTAGTTTTAATTATTTATATAAATTTAACTAGAGATTCAAAATATGCTAGTGTTTTTTATTATATAGTATCAGTAGTAAGAAGGTTAGTTTTTATTATAATATTGTATTTTTATGTATCTATGAAAGAAGTAAGAGTTTTTTTTGAAATTTTTATTCAATTAATTATGTTAGTAAAATTAGGAATATTTCCTTTTCATCAATGATCTATTTATATTCATAGATATATGTGTTGAACAAGAATTTTTATATTTTCAACGGTTATAAAAATAGTACCTATATATTTTTTAGCTAATGTGAGTGGTATAAATTTTTTTTTTATAGGTTTAATTTTATTAAATTTAATTTTTGTTCCTATTATTATGAAAGTTTATAATTCTATAAAAATATTTATTAGATGTTCTTCTATTATTCAATCAACTTTTTTATTAATAATTATGTATGTAAATGTAAAAATTTATTTGGTATATTTTTCTTTTTATGCATTTATTTTTTATATATTGTTGTATTTTTTTGAAAAATTTGATGTGGTAACTTTTAATGATTTGGGGTTTTTATTAGTTGATAAATATTTGAAGGTATAATTTATTATTATAGTTTTAATTTATTCTTCTTTACCTCCATTTTTGTCTTTAGTGTTAAAGTGAATTTTGAATTATTATTTTTTAGAGGATTATGTTAATTTTTGTTTTATTATTTATTATGATATTAGCATCAGTTATAATTATTTGAAATTATTTTAGATTATTATTATATATTAGTAGTAATTATACTAGAGCTAAAAAATATTTTTTTAAGATTTATATATTTAAGTCTTATATTATTTTATTTATTATTATGTTATTTTTTTTTAGGTTTTTATTGGTTAATGTTTATGTTACTTAAAGGTTTTAATTTGATATAATTTAAGTATTGATTAATTTGTTAAATTTAACATAGTGTAAGATATTTATGATTAATATTTTCTAATAATTATTTATATTTTAAAATTTGCAATTTTAAGTTTTTTTTAAACTATAGAAAATTAGTATCAGTAAGTTTTTCTTACATGTTTAAATTTACAATTTAATTCTTTTATCAGACATGATACTTTTTTTGATTTGAAGATTTTAAGTTAAAATAAACTTTTAATTTTCAAAGTTAAATATATATATATATTGATTTATTATAAATCTTATAATATATAAATATATTTATTAATATTTAAATATTATATAATTATGTTTTATTTATGTTTGATAAATGATTTTATTCTACTAATCATAAAAATATTGGTATAATTTATTTTGTATTTGCTTTATGATCAGGGATAATTGGAACTTCTATGAGAATAATTATTCGTATGGAGTTAAGTACTCCAGGTATATGAATTAATAATGATCAAGTTTATAATTCAGTTGTTACTGTTCATGCATTTTTAATAATTTTTTTTATAGTTATACCATTTATAATTGGCGGGTTTGGTAATTGATTAGTTCCATTAATATTAGGATCTCCAGATATGGCATTTCCTCGTATAAATAATATTAGATTTTGATTATTACCACCATCATTAATATTATTACTTTTAAGAAATTTATTTCAAGTTAGACCAGGGACTGCTTGAACGGTTTATCCTCCTTTATCTTCATATTTATTTCATTCTTCCCCTTCTGTTGATATTACTATTTTTTCTTTACATTTATCAGGAATTTCTTCAATTATTGGGGCAATAAATTTTATAGTAACTATTATAATAATAAAAAATTTATCTTTAAATTATGATCAAATAGCTTTATTTCCTTGATCAGTGTTTATTACAGCTATTTTATTATTATTATCATTGCCAGTTTTAGCTGGAGCAATTACAATATTAATTTTTGATCGAAATATTAATACTTCGTTTTTTGATCCTTTAGGGGGAGGTGATCCAATTTTATATCAACATTTATTTTGATTTTTTGGGCATCCTGAAGTTTATATTTTAATTTTACCGGGGTTTGGGTTGATTTCACATATTATTATAAATGAGAGGGGTAAAAAAGAGGTATTTGGTAATTTAGGAATGATTTATGCTATATTAGGAATTGGATTTTTAGGATTTATTGTATGAGCACATCATATATTTACAGTTGGGTTAGATGTAGATACTCGAGCTTATTTTACTTCAGCAACTATAGTTATTGCAGTTCCTACAGCAATTAAAGTTTTTAGTTGATTAGCTACTTATCATGGAGCTAAATTAGGTTATAATAATTCAATTTTATGATCATTAGGGTTTGTTATAATATTTATTATTGGTGGATTGACGGGTATTGTATTATCAAATTCTTCTATTGATATTATTTTACATGATACTTATTATGTTGTTGGCCATTTTCATTATGTTTTATCTATAGGGGCAGTTTTTGCAATTGTTGGAAGATTTATTCATTGATTTCCTTTAATTTTTGGTGTTGTTATACATCAGAATTGATTAAAAATTCAGTTTTATATAATGTTTATTGGTGTTAATATAACTTTTTTTCCTCAACATTTTTTAGGATTAATAGGGATACCTCGACGATATTCAGATTATCCTGATGCATATTATTGTTGAAATTTATTTTCTTCAATTGGTTCATTAATTTCTTTAAATAGATTAATTTTATTAATGTTTTTAATTTTAGAAAGATTTATTTCAATACGGTTAGTAATTTTTAAATTTAATAGTTCATTAGAATGAATTGGTTTTATACCTCCTTTAGATCATGTGTATTTAGAAGTACCTATTGTGTTAAATAATAAAAAGGAGTTATTTTTGAATATTTAATAATGTTGAGTTTTAATGATTGATTTAATTATTTTTAATATTTTATTTTATTTAATATGGCAGATAAGTGCGATAGATTTAAGATTTATTTATAAAAATATATTATTTTTTATTAAAAATTGCAACATGATTTATATATAGATTTCAAGATTCTAATTCACCTTATTCTGATAATTTAATTTCTTTTCATAATTTAGTTATAATATTAATGTTGGTTATTATTGTATTTTCAATATTAATTATTTTAGATATTATTACTAATAAGTATGTTAATCGGTATTTATTGAAGAATCATTTATTGGAAATTATTTGAACTATTATTCCAATTTTTATTTTAATAACAATTTGTTTTCCTTCTTTAAAGATTTTATATTATATTGATGAAATTTTAAATCCTTATTTTACAATTAAAATTATAGGTCATCAGTGATTTTGGTCTTATGAATATTCAGAATTTAAAGATTTGGAATTTGATTCTTATATATTATCTGATAGAGTTATGAATAGTTTTCGTTTATTAGATGTTGATAATCGTATGGTCATTCCAATAAATTTTCCGATTCGATTATTATTATCATCAACTGATGTAATTCATTCATGAGCTATTCAATCAGTTGGAATTAAAGTTGATGCTGTTCCTGGACGTATTAATCAATCAAATTTATATTGTATACGACCAGGATTATTTTTTGGACAATGTTCTGAAATTTGTGGTATAAATCATAGATTTATACCAATTGTTTTAGAAAGAACAGCCTTTAAAAATTTTAATTTATGAGTTTTAAAAAAATAGTTTTAAATTAAATAATTAGTTTAATTAAAAACATTAGATTGTCATTCTAAAAATAATTTTTGATTATTATTTTAAAATTTCATTAGATGTCTGAAGTGTAAGAATTGATCTTTTAAATCATGTTATAGTAAATTGCAATTACTTCTAATGATTTTTTTATACCTCAAATAAGACCTATAATATGATTAATTTTATCTTTTCTTAATATTATAAATATATTTATAATAATAGTTTATTTAAATAGGATACCAATTAATATGCATGTAGATTTTAATTTAAATGAAAAAAATAAATATAAATGAGATTGAATATGATAACTAATTTATTTGAAAGATTTGATCCTATAATTAATTATTATTTAGCTTTTAATTGATTAATAATATTTTTTTATATTATAATTATTTTTAATTATTATTGATTAATTCCTTCTCGTGTTATGATATTTTGAGTTATTTTAATTGAATTAATTTATAAAGAATTTAAATTATTAGTAGCTAATATAAATTATCAATCAAATATCATTATTTTTATTAGATTATTATTATATATTTTATTAATAAATTTATTTAGATTAATACCTTATATTTTTACTGCTACAAGACATTTATCTTTTAATTTAATTATATCTATACCTTTATGATTTAGATTTATTATTTATGGTTATTTTAATAAACCTTTAAAGATATTAAGTCATTTAGTTCCTGTTAATACACCTGTTTTTTTAATGAATTTTATAGTTTTAATTGAGTTTGTTAGAAATTTAATTCGTCCATTTACTTTATCTATTCGATTGACGGCTAATTTAGTTGCTGGTCATTTATTGATAATTTTATTAAGTAGATTTATTTCTAAAATAGGATTGATTTTAATAATTTTATTTGTTTTAATTCAAAATATTTTAGTAATTTTAGAATTGTGTATATCATTTATTCAAGCTTATGTATTTTCAACTTTAAGAGTATTGTATTTTTCAGAATTTAAATAAATAAAATGATAATAAGAAATTTTCCTTTTCATTTAGTAACAGTTAGACCATGACCTTTTTTGATATCTATGAGATTAATAAATTCAATATTAGGTTTTATTAATTGATTTTATTTAAATGATTTTGAATTTATTTTTTTAAATTTATTTATTAATTTATTAATTATATATCAATGATGACGAGATATTATTCGAGAGAGTTTATATCAAGGATTTCATACTTTTATAGTTTATGGGTTTTTAAAGTTTAGAATAATCTTATTTATTATTTCAGAAATATTTTTTTTTTTCTTTTTTTTGAACTTATTTTCATAGATGTATTTCTTTAAGAATTGAATTAGGGTATATTTGACCTCCTAAAATAATTAGTCAATTTAATCCTTATGATATTCCTTTATTAAATTCTGTTATTTTAATTTCTTCAGGATTGTCAGTTTCTTGAAGTCATTATAGATTGTTAAATAATAATTTTAATATAGTTAATTTAAGATTATTTTTTACAGTTATTTTAGGTATTTATTTTACTTTAATTCAATTTATTGAATATTTAGAATCTTCTTTTAGAATTAATGATGGAATTTTTGGTTCTATTTTTTATATAAGGACTGGATTCCATGGTCTTCATGTTATTGTAGGGACTTTAATATTGATATTTTCTTTATTTCGATTGAATATAAATCATTTTAGAAAAATTCATCATTTTAATTTTGAAGGTTCATTATGATATTGACATTTTGTTGACGTTATTTGATTATTTTTATATATTTTTATTTATTGATGAATATATTATATATATAGTATAATTTAATACAGTTAACTTCCAATTAACAAATTTATATTTTAGTAATATATATAGTGATGTTAATGGTGTTATCTTATATTAGATTAATTTTTTGAATTATAATTTTAATTTATTTATTAAATGTATTTTCTTCTATTTTTAAGATTTCTGATAAGGAAAAAAAAAGTTCTTATGAATGTGGATTTAATCCTATTACTAAGGGTTTTATTCCATTTTCAGTACCTTTTTATTTAATACCTTTAATATTTTTAGTATTTGATATTGAAATTATTTTAATTGTTCCATTTGTTGCGTCGTCGGTTTGAGCAAGTGATATGCTCAACTTCCCCTAACGCTTGGTTGTCGCTGGTGCGATATTTCGCAGAGTCCCTTTCGTTTTACAGAGTGTATGGTTTAGTTCTTTGAAGGCTGTTTTTATAATAATCCTTTTAAGCGTCAGCCCTGTATTTATATAAATTCTTGAAGTTCGTTTTCCCGATTTTGGCGAATCAGAACCGTTCCTGCCCCTTGAACAGTCCTCCATGGCCAAGCGCAAGCCGCCACCCTGGAAATCCCTGGTTGGCAGGGTGGTGGAATGTCGTTGTGGCGGGGGAGTCAGACCCAAGGGGTGAGCGGTCCTAATGGGACTCTTGCTACGTGTGTTAGGGACTTTACGATACGTTAATTGCTATTGAGGGCGACCGGGTACCAGAAAGGCACATGGGCCGCAGAAACGCAAAGTTTCCGCGGTCATAAACTCTTTCTGGAACTCGACCTCGGCTTGTAATAAAGGAATTTAACTAAAGGTTAGAAAGTCAAGCATCCTCAAAAATAGCATAATGAATCGCCCGTATCATAAAGTCGTCCTAACGACTAGTTTTGCGTCGCAACACCATTTATTTTATTGGTTAAGTATATAGGTTTTAGTTATATATTTATTATTTTTTTATTATTTTTTTTTATTATACTTTTTTCCTTAGTTTATGAATGATGTATAAATTATTTATTGTGAATATTTTAATTTGAATATATGGATTATTAGTTAATCAATATTTAAGTCGAAATTAAATTGTAATTTTTTACTTCATATATTATTTAATTTATATAATTTAATATAAATTTTAATTAAAGCCAAAGAGAGGCATTTTATTGTTAATAAGATTATTGAATAATTTATTCCAATTAAAGAAATAATTGAAAATAGAATTTCTAATTCTGTAGAGATATTAATTTATCATATTTCTTTTAATAGGTTTATATAGTTTAATTAAAACTTTATATTTTCAGTATAAAAATATTAATATACATATTTATTTATAAATAAATGTATAAAGATATATATATATATATTTAAAAATAATAAATTATTTCTTTAATATTTTCAATATTATGCTCTTATATAAGCTATTTAAATTTAATAGATAAATAATATTAATAATATAAATAGAAAAAAAGAGGAAATTATATAGTTGAAGTTAAATATACTAAATTTAATAATTGTTAAATAATATAGAATATTTTTTATTAATTTTCCTATAAGTATTTCAAATAATCTTTTTTCAATAAATTTTTCATAGTTTAAAATGATTTTTACTGGTATTTTATAAATATGGGTATAGTAGATATTTATAAGTATTATTCTTTCAGTTAAATTAATTAATAGATAATTTTTTTTATATGATTTAAAGATTTGATAGCCAATAATTATACCAATAATTAATAATTTAATAATTATTAATTTATATACTTTAGGTAGATTAATATTTTAATCTAAGTAAATTATATTTAGATAAATTTTACTAAAAAATAGTGATATAATAAATATAATTAATATTCTAAAATTTATTATATTATTTTCTTTTAAATTTAAATTATTGTAGAAAGGTAAATTTTGGGGTAGTAAAGTTAAAATTAAACGAGTTGAATATGCAACTGTAAAGATAGTTCCAAGTATTAAATTTAATAATCTTATAAAATTTAATTTATTATAAAAAAAAAATTCTATAATTAAGTCTTTGGAGTAAAATCCACATAAAAATGGGAATCCACATAGAGATAAAATTGAAAATATTATAATTAATCTTTTAAATGGGTAGATTATGAATATTCCTTTATAATCACGTATATCTTGACTTCTATTTATATAATGAATAAATCTTCCTGAACATAGAAATATTAAAGATTTAAATATTGCATGAATGATTAAATGAAAAAAGGCTAAGTTTTCTAAACCTAGAAATAAAATTCTTATTATAAATCCTAGTTGTCTTAAGGTAGATAAAGCAATAATTTTTTTAAAATCTATTTCAAATATAGCTATTAATCCGGCAATTAGTATAGTTAATCTTGAAATAATTAATAAATATTTATTTAAATTTGTATTTATAATTAAAGTATTGTATCGAATTAAGATATATACTCCGGCAGTTACTAATGTAGATGAATGAACTAAAGAAGATACAGGAGTGGGGGCTATTATAGCAGCAGGTAATCAATTTCTAAATGGAATTTGTGCTCTTTTTGTAAAGGTTATAATTACAATAAGAATAAATATTGGTAAATTTAAATTATAAAGTATTAAGTTTCATGAATTAAATTTTATTATAAAACAAATTAATATTAAAAGACAAATAACTCCAATTCGATTTAAAATAATAGTTAATAATCCTGCTCTATAAGCTTTATTGTTATTATAATAAATAATTAAACAATAAGAGATTAATCCTAAACCATCTCATCCTAATAAAATAGTTAATATATTAGGTCTTAAAATTATAAATACTATTGATAAATAAAATAATAAAGTTAAGTATAAAAATTTATTTATAAGATTGTTATTTAATTTTATATATTCAGTTCTATAAATTAGAACTATTGCTGTAATTAATCTGACTATTATAATAAAAAATAATGTTTTATTATCAATTAAAATAAATAAATTAAATTTTATTGAATTAAAATTTAAGATTAATCATTCAATAATAATAATTTTATTAATTATAATTAAATAACAAGCAGTTATAAAAGATAAGATTCTTCATATTGTTAAAATGATTCTAAAAATTATTATTTTGATAATAATTTAAAGTAATATATATATATACATTTTTGATATCACGAATCAATATTTTAGTTAAATTATTTAAATAAATAATATTTAAATTTATAATTATTAGATTGATTGGAATTCAATGTAATATTAAAGTAAGAAAATTAATTAAATTATTAATTTTGATAGTATAAAAATTTAATATATTAGTAAATCCATGTTGAATATATCTATATAAATATAAAGTATAAATAAATCTTATTAAACAATAGATAATTATAATATAAATTAAATATTTACATCAATTAAATAATCTCATTAGTAAAGTGATTTCACTAATTAAATTTAAAGATATAGGAGCAGCTATATTTGATGATCTTAATAAGAATCATATTAAAGCTATAGAAGGTATAAGAATTATTATACCTTTATTTAAAATTATTAATCGTCTATTAGTTTGTTTATAGATAATATTAATTAGATAAAAAAGTCCTGATGAACATAAACCATGAGCAATTATTATATAAATACCTCCTTTTATTCCAATATAAGATAGTGTTATTATTCCTCTAATTATTAAAGCTATATGAATAATTGAAGATATAGCAACAATGATTTTTATATCAATTTGTCGTAAACATGAAAGTCTTAAAATTAATCTTCCAATTATTCTTAAGTAAATTAAATAAATTCTTAATTTATTTAAATTTTTTAAAATTATAATTATTCGTAATAAGCCATATCTTCCAAGTTTTAATATGATAGAAGCTAAAATTATAGATCCAATATATGAGGCTTCTACATGGGCTTTTAATAATCAATTGTGAAGTGTAAATATAGGAATTTTTACTATAAAAGATATTAGTAAATAAATTAAAATATATATAGATAATTTAAGTTTTTTAATTTCTATACAAGGAAAAGATAAATTTTTTCTATATTTTAATATGTAAAATATAATTATTAATAAAGGTAATATAAAACTGTGGGCTGTTATGTTGACGGAGGATAGAAGGCGGAGGAATGATAGAGAGGATCGTAGGAAAAGGAAAGGTTGCGTTTCGTCCTGGGCCTCCTAGTGGACTCGTCAGTAAGGCATTCTAGGAGACCCGTGCCTTAGACGCGGGGGACTGAAGGAGTTAGGTTGGAAGGTGTATATATACAAACAGGACCTCTCGGGAGCGCTAGCGAGAATGGTCTCCTGTGTCTCTGTCCCTCTAGCGGTGGTAGACAGAAGGGTCGCCACAAAACTAAAGTATAAAATATCAAATAATACCTTGCTAATATTCGAAATATACCATATCCTCAGAAAATGACTATAAAGAAAATTAATAATAAATTTATTTCAAATATTAAATAAAAAATAAAAAAATGTATAGCTATGAAATTTAAGATTAAGGATATTAATATTATTATAGTTAAATTGGTGTATATATTTATATTATTTTCGTACTTTATATTTATTATAATTATTCTGAAAATTCATAAAGTTAAAATAATTAAATTATAAGAATATATATTAAATCTTAAATTATTAGAGATTATTCATCAATTTATTAAATTTAGTTTAAATAATATAATAAATGTTAATATATAAGAATTATTTCTTAATAGATATAAACATTTATTTATATTAAATTGTATTATTATATAAGTAATAAATATAATTATTTCGAACATAAATTTATTAAATTAATGTTTTGATGACCATGTGTATAATTTATTCTAATTAGTAAAGCTAATCCTACAATAGATTCACATACTGCGAAAATAATATAAATAATAAAAATTCATCTATTTAAATTATTTAATAGAATAATAATAATTAAAGTTAAAATAAAATATTCTAAAGTAATTAAAAAATTAATAAATTGTTTTCTAGATTTTCAAAGAATTAAGGTGATAATAACTAATAAAATAATTATGTAAATAAATTTAAAATATTATATAATTTAAGTTAAAATAATAATTTTGTAAATTATTAATGAATTGTGAATATTCTATAATAAAGTTTAAATTTCAAAAAAAATTAATATAAATTTTTTATAATTCCCAGAATTATTGTTTTATGAATAAACTATTTTTGTTTAAATTAATGTTTAATTAATTATTTTATTTTATTTATAATATGATAATATATATATATATATATATAAAATTTTATGTTAGACGAGAATTAAGCCTCAAAAAAATATGTTTTTGGTTAGTTTTATTAAATAAATAAATCAAAAATTAAAAATTATATAAAATGTCCATAGAATTTCTAAATTATATATTAAAGTTTTTTTTAATATTTTTATATTTTTTATCTTTATATTTGATTTTTTTTATTTTAATTACTGGGGATAAAATTCATCCTATAAAGAATTTAATATATTTTTTATTATATATAGTTATTTTATGTTTAATTTTATATTTATTTAAATTTAAATCTTTATTTATTTATATAATTATAATTATTTTTATTAGAGGATTAATAATTTTATTTGCTTATTTTGTTAGATTAATTAATCAATCTATGATGAATTATGTTAAATATATAAATTTTTTTATTATTGGTTTATTAATAATTAATATTATATATTTTTTGTCTAATTATTTAATTGAAAATTTTGATAGAATAATTTATTCAATAAATCTATATCGGGATAAAAATATTAATTTATCTTTTATTTATCAATATTCAAATTTGTTTTTATTATTTTTTATAATTTTATTTTTAGTTTTTGTTTTAATTATAAGATATAAAATAAGATATCCTAAAAAAAAAGCTTATCAATCTAAATCTAAATTTTTAGAAGAGTTAGATAAAAAATATAAGTTTTAAATTTTATCCTGTTAATTTATTTTACTTAATCTTATTCTTAATTTGTTTTATTTAATTTTAATGTCAATAAAATTTTTAAGTTTATTAAATAAAGATAAAATTCGTAATATATTTTTTTATTCATTATTGATATTACCTACTCCCTTTAATATTAATATTTGATGGAATTTTGGGTCAATATTAGGAGTATTTTTGATAATTCAAATTTTGTCTGGATTATTTTTATCAATACATTATTGTCCTAATATTGATTATGCTTTTAATAGAATTATTCATATTATAAAAGATGTTAATTCTGGTTGATTAATTCGTTTAATGCATATAAATGGAGCATCTTTTTATTTTATTATAATATATATTCATATTAGACGAAATATTTATTATCAATCTTTTAAATTAGTTCATGTATGATTAATTGGTGTTAGAATTTTATTTTTGTCAATAGCAACAGCTTTTATAGGATATGTTTTACCTTGAGGGCAAATATCTTTTTGAGGAGCAACTGTTATTACTAATTTAATATCTGCTATTCCTTATATTGGGCAATTATTAGTTGAATGAATTTGAGGGGTGTATTCTATTAATAATGCTACATTAAATCGATTTTTTTCTATTCATTTTATTTTACCTTTAATTATTTTATTAATAGTAATTTTACATATTTTTTTTTTACATTTAACAGGTTCTACTAATCCTTTAGGATTTTCTAGAAATTTATATAAAGTTCCTTTTCATCCTTATTTTGTTATTAAAGATATTTTTATATTTATTTGAATTCTAATAATTTTTATATTATTAATTTGTCAATTACCTTATTTTTTAGGAGATCCTGATAATTTTAAAATTGCTAATAGAATAAGGACACCAGTTCATATTAAACCAGAGTGATATTTTTTATTTGCTTATTCAATTTTACGGGCAATTCCTAATAAATTGGGGGGGGTATTTATATTATTATTATCTATTTTAATTTTATATTTTATACCTTTATATAAAAATAATATTAAAACAAATAAATTTTATCCATTAAGTCAATTATTTTATTGATTTTTTATTAATAGATTTATTATATTAACTTGATTAGGTGGTCAGTTAATTGAATATCCTTATATTCAATTGAATAATATATTTACAATTATATATTTTTTTTTTCTTTATTGTTTCTTCTGGATTATATTATTATTGAGATAATATTATTTATTAAATTAATAAGTAGTTAATGAACTTGAATAAGTTTATATTTTGAAAATATATCATAGAAATAGTATTTTCTATTAACTTTTTAATTTTATTTTAAATATGTATAAAAATTACTTTTGTTATATATACAAATATATTATAAATTAATACTAAAATTAAAAAATCAGTTCAACATATGTATATTAAATTATCATAACGGATTCGTGGTAATACACCTCGTAATCATAAAATTAAAATCATATGAATATTTATAAAAACTAAAAATTTTATTCTAGGTATTTTAAAACCTATAAATATTAAAGTTATAACAAATCTTATAAATAAAATAATTGAATATTCTGATAAAAAAATTAATACAAAAAATCTTCTGTAGTATTCTACATTAAATCCTGAAACTAATTCAGATTCTCCTTCAATTAGGTCAAAAGGAGTCCGGTTTAATTCAATTAATATACTAATAAAAAAGATTATATAAATTGGTGTTAATAAAATTCTAAATTTTATATATTCTTGATATTTATATAATTGATTTAATGAATAACCTTCAGTTAAAATTATAATTAAAAAAAATATTAAAAAAAGACTAATTTCAAATGAAATTATTTGTGCTAAAGATCGAATAGCCCCTAATATAGAATAATTATTATTTGAAATTCACCCAATTAAAATAATTGGATAAGTATTAAGACCTAATAAGGTGATAAAGAATATTAAATTGTAGTTTGTTATTATTAAATTAGTTCAAGGATATAAAATTCATAATAATATGGCAAATATAAATATAAGTATTGGTCTCAATATATAAATTAAATAATTTAAATTTAAAAATAATCATTCTTTAGAGATTAATTTAATAGCATCTGAAAAAGGTTGAAGTATTCCTTTATATCCTACTTTAGTAGGTCCTTTTCGTGTTTGAATATATCTTAAGATTTTTCGTTCTAATAAGGTTAAAAAAGCTACTGTAAGTAATATACAAATTATAGTTAAAATTATGATAATTACGAAGATTATTACCTATATATAATTTATTATATGTATATATATTATTAAATTCTAACTTTAATGCACTTTTCTGCCAAGATAATTTTTAATAAATATTAAGTTAATTAAATGATTATATTTATATAAATAATTTTAGTCCTTTCGTACAAAAAATTATAAATTTTTTATAGATAGAAACCGATCTGACTTACGTCGATCTGAACTCAAATCATGTAAGATTTTAAAAGTCGAACAGACTTAATTTTTAAACTCCTGCATTTAAATTATATCTTAATTCAACATCGATGTCGTAATCATCTTTATAAATTTGGTCTTTCAAAAGATATTACGCTGTTATCCCTAAGGTAATTTATTTTTTTAATTTTTAATAAAAGATCTTTTAAATTTTCTATAATTTAAGATTTTTTAAATTAAAGTTTTTTAAATTTAATAACCCTCCCAGTTAAATATGTTATAATTATTATTATTTAGAATAAAATTTAAATTTATAATAATTATAAATATGAAATTCTATAGGGTCTTATCGTCCCATAAAAGAATTTAAGAATTTTAACTTAAAATTTAATTTCATAAAATAATATTGAGACAGTATATATTTCATTAATTCTTTCATACAAGTCTTTAATTAGAAGACAATTTATTATGCTACCTTTGTACAGTCAGGTATACTGCAGCCATTTAATAAGAATCATTGGGCAGATTTATCTAAAATTATTATTTCTATAGACAATGTTTTTGTTAAACAGTTGAATATATTATTTTAATTTGCCTAATTCCTTAAATTTATATATTATTTCTTTAATAATTTTTACAATTTTTACTATTTATTTAATCATTATAAAATTAATTTATTTATTTAATTAGTTTTTTTATAATTAATTTTATATTAATATTTTAAATTTTTAATTCATATTTTTAAATTATAAAATATTTTATTATAATTTCAAATTTTAAGAATATAATAATAGTTGGATTTTAAAATTAATAATAATTTAAATTTAAAGGTTATCCCTTAAATTTTTTAATTAAATAAATTTATAAAATTTTAAAATTTTAATAAATTTTTACTTAATTATGAATTAAATTCATTTCTAAAAAAACCAGATATTTTAAAAATCGTATAACATCTAATTTCTAAATATATATTTATAGTTTTTTTGTAACAAAAAAAATTATATATATATAGTTCTTTTTATTTCGGGATTAATATATATAAATAATTTAATTTGATTAACCCTGATACAAAAGGTACTAAATTTATTTAAAATTTTTTAAATTTAGATAAGTTCATTTACATTACTTTTAACTTTTAAAAAAATTATTTTTTAATAAATAATTACTGAAATAATTGTTATTTGATAAAATTTTATTTATATAAAATTGATTAATTTATAATATTTTTTATTATTTTAATTAAAATAAAATTTTAATTAAATTAATCTTTTCAGTGTAAATGAAAAATTTTATTTCAGTTTAAACTAAAATTTTTAGTTCCTAATTACACTTTCCAGTACAATTACTATGTTACGACTTATTTTATTTTGGTGAAATTGACGGGCGATTTGTACGCTTATTAGCATATAGTTCAATTTAATTAATTGAAGTAAATTTACTTTTAAATTTTCTTTCAAAATAATTTTAAAATTATTTATTCAAAATATAATATTATATTATAACTCTTAATATCTTAAATGCACTACATATTTACTTGAATTTTAATTTATTAAAATTTATTAACATTATCAATTAAAAAAAATGTGTAAACAGCTATATATAAATGTAATTTAAGTGAGTCTTATCGTGGAATATCGATTAAATTATAAGTTCCTCTAATGGAATTAATAAGCCGCCATATTTATTAATTTTAATGATTTACATTTAATAGTTAATTTTTTATTTAATTTTATAGTAGGGTATCTAATCCTAGTTTTTTTATAAAATTTATTAATTAATTTAATAATAAATTTTAATTATTTGAACTAAATTGTATATTTCACTAAAAATTTAATTTTTTAATTAAAATATATTAATTTTTAAATAATTAAAATATTATGATTAATTAATTTATAAAATTGGTTTAACCGCTGTTGCTGGCACCGAAATTTACCATTATTAAAATTTATTTCCGAATAAAATTTTTATTTAGTGTTGCAGATTTTATTATTAATAAAAAATTATTTTTTAATCTAATTATATATATAAAATAAATTTAATTAATTTGTAACTTAAATTCAATTTTATTGATTTGAATTTATTTAAAAATTTTAAATAAATTAAAGTTTTGATTTTTCTATAGAAGGTATCAATTTCTATAATGTAATTAATTTTTAATTAGATATACACCTATCTATAGGTAAATCTAATCTTTATAATAGTTAACCCCCCAATTAACTATTTAAAGCTTTGATTTTTCTATAGAAGGTATCAATTTCTATAATGTAATTAATTTTTAATTAGATATACACCTATCTATAGGTAAATCTAATCTTTATAATAGCTAACCCCTTAATTAACTATTTAAAGCTTTGATTTTTCTATAGAAGGTATCAATTTCTATAATGTAATTAATTTTTAATTAGATATACACCTATCTATAGGTAAATCTAATCTTTATAATAGTTAACCCCCCAATTAACTATTTAAAGCTTTGATTTTTCTATAGAAGGTATCAATTTCTATAATGTAATTAATTTTTTAATTAAATATACAAAGATTAATCTATCTATAGGTAAATCTAATCTTTATAATGGTTAACCCCCCAATTAACTATTTAAAGCTTTGATTTTTCTATAGAAGGTATCAATTTCTATAATGTAATTAATTTTTTAATTAAATATACAAAGATTAATCTATCTATAGGTAAATCTAATCTTTATAATAGTTAACCCCCCCAATTAACTATTTAAAGCTTTGATTTTTCTATAGAAGGTATCAATTTCTATAATGTAATTAATTTTTTAATTAAATATACAAAGATTAATCTATCTATAGGTAAATCTAATCTTTATAATAGTTAACCCCCCCAATTAACTATTTAAAGCTTTGATTTTTCTATAGAAGGTATCAATTTCTATAATGTAATTAATTTTTTAATTAAATATACAAAGATTAATCTATCTATAGGTAAATCTAATCTTTATAATAGTTAACCCCCCAATTAACTATTTAAAGCTTTGATTTTTCTATAGTAGGTATCAATTTCTATAATGTAATTAATTTTTTAATTAAATATACAAAGATTAATCTATCTATAGGTAAATCTAATCTTTATAATAGTTAACCCCTTAATTAACTATTTAAAGCTTTGATTTTTCTATAGAAAATTATAAATAATAAAAAAATTAATTTTTATATAAAAAAAATTATATAGAAATAAATTGTTATTAAATAGCCCTAAAATATTATTAATTATATTAGATTAAAATTTTAATACAAAATTTTTAATAATAAAGACTATTATAATAGTAGTATATATATATATATATATATATATATATATATATATATATATATATATATATATATATATATATATATATTGATTAATAAATTATTTATATATATATACACATCTTAATATTAATATATATATCTATTAATTAATAAATTATTTATATATATACATATTTATATACTATTATAAATAGATGGAGGCCAACTGATAAATATATATACATTTTATATATAACAAGATATATATATAAATATTACAATATATAAATCTGAGAATATATATACATTTATAAATATATCCTAAGGTAGGATTAAATTATGATTATTTATGCTTTTATATAATTTATAAATTATTTAATAACTTATAAATGCGCTATGTTTAATAAATCAATTAATGTTTAATAAGCGCATATAAATTTTTTATTTATTTATATATAACCTATGAATCATAAATTATTTATTAATTAATAAATACCTATTAATATATATAAATATGTTATTATATATTTAAATATCTATTAATTAATAAATAATTTATATATTTATATATATATATATCTTTATTTAATAATTTATGGTACTCTAATGTATTTATAATATAATTTACATATATCATAGATGTAACATAGTATATATAATTATATAAATATTTAATTAATTAATATTAATATTAATATATAAAGGTTAATATAATCTTTTATAAACTTGTGAACTCACCTGTGATTTATATATATATAGATATATTGATTAATAAATTATTTATATATATATACATCTTAATATTAATATATATATCTATTAATTAATAAATTATTTATATATATATATATTTATATACTATTATAAATAGATGGAGGCCAACTGATAAATATATATACATTTTATATATAACAAGATATATATATAAATATTACAATATATAAATCTGAGAATATATATACATTTATAAATATATCCTAAGGTAGAATTAAATTATGATTATTTATGCTTTCATATAATTTATAAATTATTTAATAACTTATAAATGCACTATATTTAATAAATTGATTAATATTTAATAAATATATATATATGTATATATATAGATTTATATATATATATATAATAAATATATATATATGTATATATATAGATTTATATATATATATATATATATATAAATATTTATTAATTAATAAATAATTTTTATATTTATATTTATATTTCTTTTCTTTTCAATAATTTATTATAATCTAATGTATTCATAATATAATTTACATATATTATAGAAATAAAATAATATATATGATTATATAAATATTTAATTAATTAATATTAATATTAATATATAAAGGTTAATATAATCTTTTATAAATTTTGGAACCCACCTATGATTTATATATATATAAATATATTGGTTAATAAATTATTTATATATATATATACATTTTAATATTAATATATATATATATATATTAATAAAAATTTTTTCAAATTAAAAATTGATTTTATTTACTTATATTTAAATTTATTATGTAATAAAATTATAGTTTAATATTATTAATAAGATTATAGCGTTACTTAATAACAAAAAAAAATTAAAAATTTTTATTTATGAATTAAATAGAATTATTAATTATTGGGGGGGGGGGTATTTATATATAATTTATATATAATTTATAATTAAATTTGTATCTTAGAGAATTTAATTAATAAATAAATTTATTATTAATAGTCGATTTTAGTTTATTTCAATGGCTTTATTTTTCCCTTAAAGATGAATATATTGAAATAAACCTTTCAATTCTACTTTAGTTTGAATTTATTTAAATAGTTTTATTTGTTTTTATAAGTAGAGAATTTAATTAATAAATAAATTTATTATTAATAGTCGATTTTAGTTTAATTCAATGGTTTCATTCTTTCCCTAAGAATGAATATATTGAAATAAACCTTTCAATTCTACTTTAGTTTGAATTTATTTAAATAGTTTTATTTGTTTTTTATAAGTAGAGAATTTAATTAATAAATAAATTTATTATTAATAGTTGATTTTAGTTTATTTCAATGGCTTTATTTTTCCCTTAAAGATGAATATATTGAAATAAACCTTTCAATTCTACTTTAGTTTGAATTTATTTAAATAGTTTTATTTGTTTTTATAAGTAGAGAATTTAATTAATAAATAAATTTATTATTAATAGTCGATTTTAGTTTAATTCAATGGTTTCATTCTTTCCCTAAGAATGAATATATTGAAATAAACCTTTCAATTCTACTTTAGTTTGAATTTATTTAAATAGTTTTATTTGTTTTTATAAGTAGAGAATTTAATTAATAAATAAATTTATTATTAATATTCGATTTTAGTTTATTTCAATGGTTTCATTCTTTCCCTAAGAATGAATATATTGAAATAAACCTTTCAATTCTACTTTAGTTTGAATTTATTTAAATAGTTTTATTTGTTTTTTATAAGTAGAGAATTTAATTAATAAATAAATTTATTATTAATAGTTGATTTTAGTTTATTTCAATGGCTTTATTTTTCCCTTAAAGATGAATATATTGAAATAAACCTTTCAATTCTACTTTAGTTTGAATTTATTTAAATAGTTTTATTTGTTTTTATAAGTAGAGAATTTAATTAATAAATAAATTTATTATTAATAGTCGATTTTAGTTTAATTCAATGGTTTCATTCTTTCCCTAAGAATGAATATATTGAAATAAACCTTTCAATTCTACTTTAGTTTGAATTTATTTAAATAGTTTTATTTGTTTTTATAAGTAGAGAATTTAATTAATAAATAAATTTATTATTAATATTCGATTTTAGTTTATTTCAATGGTTTCATTCTTTCCCTAAGAATGAATATATTGAAATAAACCTTTTAATTCTACTTTAGCTTGAATTTATTTAAATAGCTTCATTTGTCCCTTGTAAGTAGAGGATTTGGATATTAACCTTTCGAATTTACATTAGCTTTAGTTTATTTCAATGGCTTCACTCTTTCCCTAAGGATGAATATATTGAAATAAACCTTTCAATTCTACTTTAGCTTGAATTTATTTAAATAGCCTCATTTGTCCCTTGTAAGTAGAGGATTTGGATATTAACCTTTCGAATTTACATTAGCTTTAGTTTATTTCAATGGCTTCACTCTTTCCCTAAGGATGAATATATTGAAATAAACCTTTCAATTCTACTTTAGCTTGAATTTATTTAAATAGCCTCATTTGTCCCTTGCAAGTAGAGGATTTGGATATTAACCTTTCGAATTTACATTAGCTTTAGTTTATTTCAATGGCTTCACTCTTTTCCTAAGGATGAATATATTGAAATAAACCGTTCAATTCTACTTTAACTTGAATTTATTTAAATAGCCTCATTTGTCCCTTGCAAGTAGAGGATTTTTGGATATTAACCTTTCGAATTTACTTTAGCTTTAGTTTATTTCAATGGCTTCACTCTTTCCCTAAGGATGAATATATTGAAATAAACCTTTCAATTCTACTTTAGCTTGAATTTATTTAAATAGCCTCATTTGTCCCTTGCAAGTAGAGGATTTGGATATTAACCTTTCGAATTTACATTAGCTTTAGTTTATTTCAATGGCTTCACTCTTTCCCTAAGGATGAATATATTGAAATAAACCTTTCAATTCTACTTTAGCTTGAATTTATTTAAATAGCCTCATTTGTCCCATGTAAGTAGAGGATTTGGATATTAACCTTTCGAATTTACATTAGCTTTAGTTTATTTCAATGGCTTCACTCTTTTCCTAAGGATGAATATATTGAAATAAACCTTTCAATTCTACTTTAGCTTGAATTTATTTAAATAGCCTCATTTGTCCCTTGCAAGTAGAGGATTTGGATATTAACCTTTCGAATTTACATTAGCTTTAGTTTATTTCAATGGCTTCACTCTTTCCCTAAGGATGAATATATTGAAATAAACCTTTCAATTCTACTTTAGCTTGAATTTATTTAAATAGCCTCATTTGTTCCTTGCAAGTAGAGGATTTGGATATTAACCTTTCGAATTTACATTAGCTTTAGTTTATTTCAATGGCTTCATTCTTTCCCTAAGGATGAATATATTGAAATAAACCTTTCAATTCTACTTTAGCTTGAATTTATTTAAATAGCCCCATTTGTCCCTTGCAAGTAGAGGATTTGGATATTAACCTTTCGAATTTACATTAGCTTTAGTTTATTTCAATGGCTTCACTCTTTTCCTAAGGATGAATATATTGAAATAAACCTTTCAATTCTACTTTAGCTTGAATTTATTTAAATAGCCTCATTTGTCCCTTGTAAGTAGAGGATTTGGATATTAACCTTTCAATTCTACTTTAGCTTGAATTTATTTAAATAACCTCATTTGTCCCTCGCAAGTAGAGGATTTTGGATATTAACCTTTCGAATTTACCTTAGGTTTAGTTTATTTCAATGGCTTCATTCTTTCCCTAAGGATGAATATATTGAAATAAACCTTTCAATTCTACTTTAGCTTGAATTTATTTAAATAGCCTCATTTGTCCCTCGCAAGTAGAGGATTTTGGATATTAACCTTTCGAATTTACCTTAGCTTTAGTTTATTTCAATGGCTTCATTCTTTCCCTAAGGATGAATATATTGAAATAAACCTTTCAATTCTACTTTAGCTTGAATTTATTTAAATAGCCTCATTTGTCCCTTGCAAGTAGAGGATTTTGGATATTAACCTTTCGAATTTACCTTAGCTTTAGTTTATTTCAATGGCTTCATTCTTTCCCTAAGGATGAATATAAATATATATCCATATATAAAGATATATATATATATCTTTAAATGGATATTAGTTAATTTTAATCTATAATATTTAATTTGCAATTAAAAGTAATTTTTAAATATATCTATATAAATAAGCTAAGTTTAAAGCTGGTAGGTTCATACCCTAGTTATAGATTATATGTATCTTTTATATATTTTATATATATATGTATTAAAGTAATATGCCTGATTAAAGGATTATTTTGATAAGATACTTAAATAAATTTTATATTTATTGTTACTAATTGATTTTTTTTATATTTATTAATTTTATTAATACTTTAAATTTCAAAAATTTAGGTGCTTTGACACTAAAATATAATAGGTAAAAATTTTAGTATTATAAACTATTTAATTTTTAATTAAAAGATAATTTTGAATTGGTTTTTTGTGAAGAAAGTAATATTTAAAAATGTAATATGTCTTAGATATATTATTATTAATTATTTAATCATTCTTTTTGTAAGAGATTTATTTTTTATGTGATTAATTTATGAAGTTATAACATTAGTTTTAATTATTTATATAAATTTAACTAGAGATTCAAAATATGCTAGTGTTTTTTATTATATAGTATCAGTAGTAAGAAGGTTAGTTTTTATTATAAGATTGTATTTTTATGTATCTATGAAAGAAGTAAGAGTTTTTTTTGAAATTTTTATTCAATTAATTATGTTAGTAAAATTAGGAATATTTCCTTTTCATCAATGATCTATTTATATTCATAGATATATGTGTTGAACAAGAATTTTTATATTTTCAACAGTTATAAAAATAGTACCTATATATTTTTTAGCTAATGTGAGTGGTGTAAATTTTTTTTTTATAGGTTGAATTTTATTAAATTTAATTTTTATTCCTATTATAATGAAAGTTTATAATTCTATAAAAATATTTATTAGATCTTCTTCTATTATTCAATCAACTTTTTTATTAATAATTATATATGTAAATGTAAAAATTTATTTGGAATATTTTTCTTTTTATGCAGTTATTTTTTATATATTGTTATATTTTTTTGAAAAATTTGATGTGGTAACTTTTAATGATTTGGGGTTTTTATTAGTTGATAAATATTTGAAGGTATATTTTATTATTATAGTTTTAATTTATTCTTCTTTACCTCCATTTTTGGCTTTAGTGTTAAAGTGAATTTTGAATTATTATTTTTTAGAGGATTATGTTAATTTTTATGTTTTATTATTTATTATGATATTAGCATCAGTTATAATTATTTGAAATTATTTTAGATTATTATTATATATTAGTAGGAATTATCCTAGAGCTAAAAAATATTTTTGTAAGAGTTAGATATTTAAGTCTTATATTGTTTTATTTATTATTATGTTATTTTTTTTTAGGTTTTTATTGGTTAATGTTTATGTTACTTAAAGGTTTTAATTTAATATAATTTAAGTATTGATCAATTTGTTAAATTTAATATAGTGTGAGATATTTATGATTAATATTTTCTAATAATTATTTATATTTTAAAATTTGCAATTTTAAGTTTTTTTTAAACTATAGAAAATTAGTATCAGTAAGTTTTTCTTACATGTTTAAATTTACAATTTAATTCTTTTATCAGACATGATACTTTTTTTGATTTGAAGATTTTAAGTTAAAATAAACTTTTAATTTTCAAAGTTAAATATATATATATATATATATATATATATATATATATATATATATATATATATATATATATTGATTTATAATAAATCTTATAATATATAAATATATTTATTAATATTTAAATATTATATAATTATGTTTTATTTATGTTTGATAAATGATTTTATTCTACTAATCATAAAAATATTGGTATAATTTATTTTGTGTTTGCTTTATGATCAGGGATAATTGGAACTTCTATGAGAATAATTATTCGTATGGAGTTAAGTACCCCAGGTATATGAATTAATAATGTTCAAGTTTATAATTCAATTGTTACTGTTCATGCATTTTTAATAATTTTTTTTATAGTAATACCATTTATAATTGGTGGATTTGGTAATTGATTAGTTCCATTAATATTAGGATCTCCAGATATGGCATTTCCTCGTATAAATAATATTAGATTTTGATTATTACCGCCATCATTAACATTATTACTTTCAAGAAATTTATTTCAAGTTAGACCAGGGACTGGTTGAACGGTTTATCCTCCTTTATCTTCATATTTATTTCATTCTTCTCCTTCTGTTGATATTACTATTTTTTCTTTACATTTATCAGGAATTTCTTCAATTATTGGGGCAATAAATTTTATAGTAACTATTATAATAATAAAAAATTTATCTTTAAATTATGATCAAATAGCTTTATTTCCTTGATCAGTGTTTATTACAGCTATTTTATTATTATTATCATTGCCAGTTTTAGCTGGAGCAATTACAATATTAATTTTTGATCGAAATATTAATACTTCGTTTTTTGATCCTTTAGGGGGAGGTGATCCAATTTTATATCAACATTTATTTTGATTTTTTGGGCATCCTGAAGTTTATATTTTAATTTTACCGGGGTTTGGGTTGATTTCACATATTATTATAAATGAGAGGGGTAAAAAAGAGGTATTTGGTAATTTAGGAATGATTTATGCTATATTAGGAATTGGATTTTTAGGATTTATTGTATGAGCACATCATATATTTACAGTTGGGTTAGATGTAGATACTCGAGCTTATTTTACTTCAGCAACTATAGTTATTGCAGTTCCTACAGGAATTAAAGTTTTTAGTTGATTAGCTACTTATCATGGAGCTAAATTAGGTTATAATAATTCAATTTTATGATCATTAGGGTTTGTTATAATATTTATTATTGGTGGATTGACGGGTATTGTATTATCAAATTCTTCTATTGATATTATTTTACATGATACTTATTATGTTGTTGGTCATTTTCATTATGTTTTATCTATAGGAGCAGTTTTTGCAATGGTTGGAAGATTTATTCATTGATTTCCTTTAATTTTTGGTGTTGTTATACATCAGAATTGATTGAAAATTCAGTTTTATATAATGTTTATTGGTGTTAATATAACTTTTTTTCCTCAACATTTTTTAGGATTAATGGGTATACCTCGACGATATTCAGATTATCCTGATGCATATTATTGTTGGAATTTATTTTCTTCAATTGGTTCATTAATTTCTTAAAATAGATTAATTTTATTAATTTTTTTAATTTTAGAAAGATTTATTTCAATACGGTTAGTAGTTTTTAAATTTAATAGTTCATTAGAATGAATTGGTTTTATACCTCCTTTAGATCATGTATATTTAGAAGTACCTATTGTGTTAAATAATAAAAAGGAATTATTTTTGAATATTTAATAATGTTGAGTTTTAATGATTGATTTAATTTTTATTTTTAATATTTTATTTTATTTAATATGGCAGATAAGTGCGATAGATTTAAGATTTATTTATAAAAATATATTATTTTTTATTAAAAATTGCAACATGATTTATATATAGATTTCAAGATTCTAATTCACCTTATTCTGACAATTTAATTTCTTTTCATAATTTAGTTATAATATTAATGTTAGTTATTATTGTATTTTCAATATTAATTATTTTAGATATTATTACTAATAAGTATGTTAATCGGTATTTATTGAAGAATCATTTATTGGAAATTATTTGAACTATTATTCCAATTTTTATTTTAATAACAATTTGTTTTCCTTCTTTAAAGATTTTATATTATATTGATGAAATTTTAAATCCTTATTTTACAATTAAAATTATAGGTCATCAGTGATTTTGGTCTTATGAATATTCAGAATTTAAAGATTTGGAATTTGATTCTTATATATTATCTGATAGGGTTATGAATAGTTTTCATTTATTAAATGTTGATAATCGTATGGTCATTCCAATAAATTTTCCGATTCGATTATTATTATCATCAACTGATGTAATTCATTCATGAGCTATTCAATCAGTTGGAATTAAAGTTGATGCTGTTCCTGGACGTATTAATCAATCAAATTTATATTGTATGCGACCAGGATTACTTTTTTAAGATTTTGTTTTCACCACTCCACAGTGCGTTTGATATGCAGAACCGGCGACATCTTTGATTTCGTCGGGGTTCAAGCTGAGATATGCTTTTTCTACGATAATCTTGGTGAGACTTCTGTCCGAAGTATGCTGAATCATCGAGATCGCTCTATTCGAGCTATTTAATGCGACAAACACGTTATCTGGTGTTTTCAGCACTCCACAGTGCGTTTGATATGCAGAACAGTAGATATCCTGGTTTTCGTGGGGTTTCCAGCTGAGATATGCATTTTCTGCGATAATATTGGTGAGACTTCAGTCAGAAGTATGCAGAATCATCTAGATCGCTCTTTTCGAGCTACTTAATGCACGAAACACGTTTTCTGGTGTTTTCACCACTCCACAGTGCATTTGACATGCAGAACCGGAGATATCTTGGATTCGGTCGGGTTTCAAGCTGAGATATGCATTTTCTACGATATTCCTGGTGAGACGGCTGTCAGAAGTATGCAGGATCTTCGAGAACGCTCTTTTCGAGCTACTTAATGCGAGAAACACGTTTTCTGGTATTTTCACCACTCCACAGTGTGTTTGATATGCAGAACCGGCGACATCTTGGTTTTCGTGGGGTTTCAAGCTGAGATATGCATTTTCTGCGATAATCTTGGTGAGGCTTCTGTCCGAAGTATGCAGAATCATCGAGATCGCTCTTTTCGAGCTATTTAATGCGAGAAACACGTTATCTTGTGTTTTCACCACTCCACAGTGCGTTTGATATGCAGTACCAGCGATATCTTGGTTTTCGTGGGGTTTCAAGCTGAGATATGCATTTTTTACGATAATCTTGGTGAGACTTCTGTCCGAAGTATGCAGAATCATCGAGATCGCTCTATTCGAGCTATTTAATGCGACAAACACGTTATCTGGTGTTTTCAGCACTCCACAGTGCGTTTAATATGCAGAACCAGCGATATCTTGGTTTTCGTGGGGTTTCAAGCTGAGATATGCAGTTTTTACGATAATCTTGGTGAGACTTCTGTCCGAAGTATGCTTAATCATCGAGATCGCTCGTTTCGAGCTATTTAATGCGAGAAACACGTTATCTGGTGTTTTCACCACTCCACAGTGCGTATGATATGCAGAACCGGCGATATCTTGGTTTTCGTGGGGTTTCAAGATGAGATATGCATTTTCTGCGATAATATTGGTGAGACTTCAGTCAGAAGTATGCAGAATCATCTAGATCGCTCTTTTCGAGCTACTTAATGTACGAAACACGTTTTCTGGTGTTTTCACCACTCCACAGTACGTTTGACATGCAGAACCGGAGATATCTTGGTTTCGGTCGGGTTTCAAGCTGAGATATGCATTCTCTACGATAATCTTGGTGAAACATCTGTCCGAAGTATGCAGAAACATCGAGAGCGCTCTTTTCGAGCTATTTAATGCGAGAAACACGTTTTCTGGGGTTTTCACGAACCCACAGTTCGTTGGATTTGCAGAACCGGAGATATCTCGGTTTTCGTCGGGTTTCATGCTGAGATACGCATTTTCTACGATAATCTTGGTGAGACTTCTGTCAGAAGTATGCAGGATCTTCGATATCGCTCTTCTCGAGCTATCTAATGCACGAAACACGTTTTCTGGTGTTTTCACCACTCCACAGTGCGTTTGATATGCAGAACCGGCAACATATTGATTTTCGTGAGGTTTCGAGCTGAGATATGCATTTTCTGCGATAATCTTGGTGGGTCTTTTGTCAGAAGTATGCAGACTCATCGAGATCGCTCTATTCGAGCTATTTAATGCGACAAACACGTTATCTGGTGTTTTCACCACTCCACGGTACGTTTGATGTGCAGAACCGGAGATAACTCGGTTTTCATCGGGTTTCAAGCTGAGATATGCATTTTCTACGATAATCTTGGTGAGACTTCTGTCAGAAGTATGCAGGATCTTCGAGAACGCTCTTTTCGAGCTATTTAATGCGAGAAACACGTAATCTGGTGTTTTCACCACTCCACAGTGCGTATGATATGCAGAACCGGCGATATCTTGGTTTTCGTGGGGTTTCAAGGTGAGATATGCATTTTCTGCGATAATCTTGTTGAGACTTCTGTCCGAAGTATGCAGAATCATCGAGATCGCTCGTTTCGAGCAACTTAATGCGAGAAACACGTTATCTGGTGTTTTCACCACTCCACAGTGCGTTGGATATGCAGAACCGGTGATATGTTGGTTTTCGTCGGGTTTCAAGCTGAGATATGCATTTTCTACGATAAGCTTGGTGAAACATCTGTCCAAAGTATGCAGAAACATCGAGAGCGCTCTTTTGGAGCTATTTAATGCGAGAAACACGTTTTCTGAGGTTTTCACCACTCCACAGTTCGTCGGATATGCAGAACAGTAGATATCTTTGTTTTCGTGGGGTTTCAAGCTGAGATATGCATTTTCTACGATAATCCTGGTGAGACTTCTGTCAGAAGTATGCAGAATCATCTAGATCGCTCTTTTCGAGCTACTTAATGCACGAAACACGTTTTCTGCTGTTTTCACCACTCCACAGTACGTTTGACATGCAGAACCGGAGATATCTTGGTTTCGGTCGGGTTTCATGCTGAGATATGCATTTTCTACGATAATCCTGGTGAGACTTCTGTCAGAAGTATGCAGAATCTTCGAGACCGCTCTTTTCGAGCTACTTAATGCGCGAAACACGTTATCTGGTGTTTTCACCACTCCACAGTGCGTTTGATATGCAAAACCGGCGATATCTTGGTTTTCGTGGGGTTTCAAGCTGAGATATGCATTTTCTGCGATAATCTTGTTGAGACTTCTGTCCGAAGTATTTAGAATCATTGAGATCGCTCGTTTCGAGCTACTTAATGCGAGAAACACGTTATCTGGTGTTTTCACCACTCCACAGTGCGTTGGATATGCAGAACCGGCGATATTTTGGTTTTCGTCGGGTTTCAAGCTGAGATATGCATTTTCTACGATAAGCTTGGTGAAACATCAGTCCGAAGTATGCAGAAACATCGAGAGCGCTCTTTTCGAGCTATTTAATACGAGAAACACGTTTTCTGGGGTTTTCACCACTCCACAGTTCGTTGGATATGCAGAACTGTATATATCTTGGTTTTCATGGGGTTTCAAGCAGAGATATGCATTTTCTGCGAAAATCTTCGTGAGACATCTGTTAGAAGTATGCTGAATCATCGAGATCGCCCTTTTCGAGCTATTTAATGCGATAAACACGTTACCTGGTGTTTTCACCACTCCACAGTGGGTTTGATATGCAGAACCGGCGATATTTTGGTGTTCGTCGGGTGTCAAGCTGAGATATGCATTTTCTACGATAATCTTGGTGAAACATCTGTCCGAAGTATGCAGAAACATCGAGAGCGCTCTTTTCGAGCTATTTAATGCGAGAAACACGTTCCCTGGTTGTTTTCACCACTCCACAGTGCGTTTGATATGCAGAACCAGCGATATCTTTGTTTTCGTGGGGTTTCAAGCTGAGATATGCATTTTCTGCGATAATATTGGTGAGACTTCTGTCCGAAGTATGCTGAATCATCTAGATTGCTCTTTTCGAGCTATTTAATGCGAGAAACACGTTATCTGGTTTTTTCACCACTCCACAGTGCGTTTGATATGCAGTACGAGCGATATCTTGGTTTTCGTGGGGTTTAAAGCTGAGATATGCATTTTTTACGATAATCTTGGTGAAGCTTCTGTCCGAAGTATGCAGAATCATCGAGATCGCTCGTTTCGAGCTATTTAATGCGAGAAACACGTTATCTGGTGTTTTCACCACTCCACAGTGCGTTGGATATGCAGAACCGGCGCTATCTTGGTTTTCGTGGGGTTTCCAGCTGAAATATGTATTTTCTGCGATAATCTTGGTGAGATTTCTGTCCGAAGTATGCTTAATCATCGAGATCGCTCTATTCGAGCTATTTAATGCGCGAAACACGTTATCTGGTGTTTTCAGCACTCCACAGTGCGTTTGATATGCAGAAACAACGATATCTTGGTTTTCTTGGGGATTCAAGCTGAGATATGCAATTTCTGCGATAATCTTGGTGAGACTTCTGTCCGAAGTATGCTTAATCATCGAGATCGCTCGTTTCGTGCTATTTAATGCGGGAAACACGTTATCTGGTGTTTTCACCACTCCACAGTGCGTATGATATGCAGAACCGACGATATATTGGTTTTCGTGGGGTTTCAAGCTCAGATATGCATTGTCTGCGATAATCTTGGAGAGACTTCTGTCCGAAGTGTGCCGAATCATCGAGATCGCTCTCTTCGAGCTATTTAATGCGAGAAACACGTTTTCGGGGGTTTTCACCACACCACAGTTCGTTGGATATGCAGAACAGGTGATATCTTGGTTTTCGAGGGGTTTCAAGCTGAGATATGCATTTTCTGCGATAAACTTGGAGAGACTTCTGTCCGAAGTATGCTGAATCGTCGAGATCGCTCTTTTCGAGCTGGTTAATGCGAGAAACACGTTATCTGGAGTTTTCACCACTCCACAGTTGGTTTGATATGCAGAACCGGCGATATTTTGGTTTTCGTCGGGTGTCAAGCTGAGATATGCATTTTCTACCATAATCTTGGTGAAACATCTGTCCGAAGTATGCAGAAACATCGAGAGCGCTCTTTTCGAGCTATTTAATGCGAGAAACTCGTTTTCTGGGGTTTTCACCACTCCACAGTTCGTTGGATATGCAGAATCGGAGATATCTTGGTTTTCGTGTGGTTTCAAGCTGAGATATGCATTTCCTGCGATAATCTTGGTGAGACTACTGTCCGAAGTATGCTGAATCATCGAGATCGCTCTTTTCGAGCTATTTAATGCGAGAAACACGTTATCTGGAGTTTTCACCACTCCACAGTTGGTTTGATATGCAGAACCGGCGATATTATGGTTTTCGTCGGGTGTCAAGCTGAGATATGCATTTTCTACCATAATCTTGGTGAAACAACTGTCCGAAGTATGCAGAAACCTTCGAGAGCGCTCTTTTCGAGCTATTTAATGCGAGAAACTCGTTTTCTGGGGTTTTCACCACTCCACAGTTCGTTGGATATGCAGAATCGGAGATATCTTGGTTTTCGTGTGGTTTCAAGCTGAGATATGCATTTCCTGCGATAATCTTGGTGAGACTTCTGTCCAAAGTATGCTGAATCATCTAGATCGCTCTTTTCGAGCTATTTAATGCGAGAAACACGTTATCTGGTGTTTTCACCACTCCACAGTGCGTTTGATATTCAGAACCGGCGATATCTTGGTTTTCGTGGGGTTTCAAGCTCAGTTATGCATTTTCTGCGATAATATTGGTGAGACTTCAGTCAGAAGTGTGCAGAATCATCTAGATCGCTCTTTTCGTGCTACTTAATGCACGAAACACGTTTTCTGGTGTTTTCACCACTCCACAGTACGTTTGACATGCAGAACCGGAGATATCTTGGTTTCGGTCGGGTTTCAAGCTGAGATATGCATTTTCTACGATAATCCTGGTGAGACTTCTGTCAGAAGTATGCTGAAACATCGAGATCGCTCTTTTCGAGCTAGTTAATGCGAGAAAAACCTTAACCGGTGTTTTCACCACTCCACAGTGCGTTTGATATGCAGAACCCGCGATATCTTGGTTTTCGTGGGGTTTCAAGCTGAGATATGCATTTTCTGCGATAATCTTGTTGAGACTTCTGTCCGAAGTATGCTGAATCATCGAGATCGCTCTTTTCGAGCTATTTAATGCGAGAAACACGTTATCTGGAGTTTTCACCACTCCACAGTTGGTTTGATATGCAGAACCGGCGATATTTTGGTTTTCGTCGGGTGTCAAGCTGAGATATGCATATTCTACCATAATCTTGGTGAAACATCTGTCCGAAGTATGCAGAAACATCGAGAGCGCTCTTTTCGAGCTATTTAATGCGAGAAACTCGTTTTCTGGGGTTTTCACCACTCCACAGTTCGTTGGATATGCAGAATCGGAGATATCTTGGTTTTCGTGTGGTTTCAAGCTGAGATATGCATTTCCTGCGATAATCTTGGTGAGACTTCTGTCCGAAGTATGCTGAATCATCTAGATCGCTCTTTTCGAGCTATTTAATGCGAGAAACACGTTATCTGGTGTTTTCACCACTCCACAGTGCGTTTGATATTCAGAACCGGCGATATCTTGGTTTTCGTGGGGTTTCAAGCTCAGATATGCATTTTCTGCGATAATCTTGGTGAGACTTCTGTCCGAAGTATGCTGAAACATCGAGATCGCTCTTTTCGTGCTAGTTAATGCGAGAAAAACCTTATCCGGTGTTTTCACCACTCCACAGTGCGTTTGATATGCAAAACCGGCGATATCTTGGTTTTCGTGGGGTTTCAAGCTGAGATATGCATTTTCTGCGATAATCTTGTTGAGACTTCTGTCCGAAGTATGCAGAATCATCGAGATCGCTCGTTTCGAGCTACTTAATGCGAGAAACACGTTATCTGGTGTTTTCACCACTCCACAGTGCGTTGGATATGCAGAACCGGTGATATTTTGGTTTTCGTCGGGTTTCAAGCTGAGATATGCATTTTCTACGATAAGCTTGGTGAAACATCTGTCCAAAGTATGCAGAAACATCGAGAGCGATCTTTTCCAGCTATTTAATGCGAGAAGCACGTTTTCTGAGGTTTTCACCACTCCACAGTTCGTCGGATATGCAGAACAGTAGATATCTTTGTTTTCGTGGGGTTTCAAGCTGAGATATGCATTTTCTGCGATAATCTTGTTGAGACTTCTGTCCGAAGTATGCTGAATCATCGAGATCGCTCTTTTCGAGCTATTTAATGCGTGAAACTCGTTATCTGGTGTTTTCACCACTCCACAGTTGGTTTGATATGCAGAACCAGCGATATCTTGGTTTTCGTGGGGTTTCAAGCTGAGATATGCATTTTCTGCGATAATATTGGTGAGACATCAGTCAGAAGTATGCTGAATCACCGAGATCGCTCTTTTCGAGCTAGTTAGTGCGAGAAACTCGTTTTCTGGGGTTTTCACCACTCCACAGTTCGTTGGATATGCAGAACCGGAGATATCTTGGTTTTCGTGTGGTTTCAAGCTGAGATATGTATTTCCTGCGATAATCTTGGTGAGACTTCTGTCCGAAGTATGCTGAATCATCTAGATCGCTCTTTTCGAGCTATTTAATGCAAGAAACACGTTATCTGGTGTTTTCACCACTCCACAGTGCGTTTGATAAGGAGAACAAGCGATATCTTGGTTTTCGTGGAATTTCAAGATGAGATATGCATTTTCTGCGATAATCGTGTTGAGACTTCTGTCCGAAGTATTTAGAATCATTGAGATCGCTCGTTTCGAGCTACTTAATGCGAGAAACACGTTATCTGGTGTTTTCACCACTCCACAGTGCGTTGGATATGCAGAACCGGCGATATTTTGGTTTTCGTCGGGTTTCAAGCTGAGATATGCATTTTCTACGATAAGCTTGGTGAAACATCAGTCCGAAGTATGCAGAAACATCGAGAGCGCTCTTTTCGAGCTATTTAATGCGAGAAACACGTTTTCTGGGGTTTTCACCACTCCACAGTTCGTTGGATATGCAGAACTGTATATATCTTGGTTTTCATGGGGTTTCAAGCAGAGATATGCATTTTCTGCGAAAATCTTCGTGAGACATCTGTTAGAAGTATGCTGAATCATCGAGATCGCCCTTTTCGAGCTATTTAATGCGATAAACACGTTACCTGGTGTTTTCACCACTCCACAGTGGGTTTGATATGCAGAACCGGCGATATTTTGGTGTTCGTCGGGTGTCAAGCTGAGATATGCATTTTCTACGATAATCTTGGTGAAACATCTGTCCGAAGTATGCAGAAACATCGAGAGCGCTCTTTTCGAGCTATTTAATGCGAGAAACACGTTCCCTGGTTGTTTTCACCACTCCACAGTGCGTTTGATATGCAGAACCAGCGATATCTTTGTTTTCGTGGGGTTTCAAGCTGAGATATGCATTTTCTGCGATAATATTGGTGAGACTTCTGTCCGAAGTATGCTGAATCATCTAGATTGCTCTTTTCGAGCTATTTAATGCGAGAAACACGTTATCTGGTTTTTTCACCACTCCACAGTGCGTTTGATATGCAGTACGAGCGATATCTTGGTTTTCGTGGGGTTTAAAGCTGAGATATGCATTTTTTACGATAATCTTGGTGAAGCTTCTGTCCGAAGTATGCAGAATCATCGAGATCGCTCGTTTCGAGCTATTTAATGCGAGAAACACGTTATCTGGTGTTTTCACCACTCCACAGTGCGTTGGATATGCAGAACCGGCGCTATCTTGGTTTTCGTGGGGTTTCCAGCTGAAATATGTATTTTCTGCGATAATCTTGGTGAGATTTCTGTCCGAAGTATGCTTAATCATCGAGATCGCTCTGTTCGAGCTATTTAATGCGCGAAACACGTTATCTGGTGTTTTCAGCACTCCACAGTGCGTTTGATATGCAGAAACAACGATATCTTGGTTTTCTTGGGGATTCAAGCTGAGATATGCAATTTCTGCGATAATCTTGGTGAGACTTCTGTCCGAAGTATGCTTAATCATCGAGATCGCTCGTTTCGTGCTATTTAATGCGGGAAACACGTTATCTGGTGTTTTCACCACTCCACAGTGCGTATGATATGCAGAACCGACGATATATTGGTTTTCGTGGGGTTTCAAGCTCAGATATGCATTGTCTGCGATAATCTTGGAGAGACTTCTGTCCGAAGTGTGCCGAATCATCGAGATCGCTCTCTTCGAGCTATTTAATGCGAGAAACACGTTTTCGGGGGTTTTCAACACACCACAATTCGTTGGATATGCAGAACAGGTGATATCTTGGTTTTCGAGGGGTTTCAAGCTGAGATATGCATTTTCTGCGATAAACTTGGAGAGACTTCTGTCCGAAGTATGCTGAATCGTCGAGATCGCTCTTTTCGAGCTGGTTAATGCGAGAAACACGTTATCTGGAGTTTTCACCACTCCACAGTTGGTTTGATATGCAGAACCGGCGATATTTTGGTTTTCGTCGGGTGTCAAGCTGAGATATGCATTTTCTACCATAATCTTGGTGAAACATCTGTCCGAAGTATGCAGAAACATCGAGAGCGCTCTTTTCGAGCTATTTAATGCGAGAAACTCGTTTTCTGGGGTTTTCACCACTCCACAGTTCGTTGGATATGCAGAATCGGAGATATCTTGGTTTTCGTGTGGTTTCAAGCTGAGATATGCATTTCCTGCGATAATCTTGGTGAGACTTCTGTCCGAAGTATGCTGAATCATCGAGATCGCTCTTTTCGAGCTATTTAATGCGAGAAACACGTTATCTGGAGTTTTCACCACTCCACAGTTGGTTTGATATGCAGAACCGGCGATATTATGGTTTTCGTCGGGTGTCAAGCTGAGATATGCATTTTCTACCATAATCTTGGTGAAACAACTGTCCGAAGTATGCAGAAACATCGAGAGCGCTCTTTTCGAGCTATTTAATGCGAGAAACTCGTTTTCTGGGGTTTTCACCACTCCACAGTTCGTTGGATATGCAGAATCGGAGATATTTTGGTTTTCGTGTGGTTTCAAGCTGAGATATGCATTTCCTGCGATAATCTTGGTGAGACTTCTGTCCGAAGTATGCTGAATCATCGAGAGCGCTCTTTTCGAGCTATTTAATGCGAGAAACTCGTTTTCTGGTGTTTTCACCACTCCACAGTGCGTATGATATGCAGAACAGTAGATATCTTGGTTTTCGTGGGGTTTCAAGCTGAGATATGCATTTCCTGCGATAATCTTGGTGAGACTTCTGTCCGAAGTATGCTGAATCATCGAGATCGCCCTTTTCGAGCTATTTAAAGCGAGAATCACGTTATCTGGTGTATTGACCACTCCACTGTGCGTTTGATATGCAAAACCGGCGATATCTTGGTTTTCGTCGGGTTTCAAGCTGAGATATGCATTTTTTACGATAATCTTGGTGAGACTTCTGTCCGATGTATGCAGAATCATCGAGATCGCTCTTTTCGAGCTATTTAATGCGAGAAACACGTTATCTGGTGTTTTCACCACTCCACAGAGCGTTTGATATGCAGTACCAGCGATATCTTGGTTTTCGTGGGGTTTCAAGCTGAGATATGCATTTTTTACGATAATCTTGGTGAGACTACTGTCCGAAGTATGCTTAATCATCGAGATCGCTCGTTTCGTGCTATTGAATGCGAGAAACACGTTATCTGGTGTTTTCACCACTCCACAGTGCGTATGATATGCAGAACCGACGATATCTTGGTTTTCGTGGTGTTTCAAGCTCAGATATGCATTGTCTGCGATAATCTTGGTGAGACTTCGGTCCGAAGTGTGCCGAATCATCGAGATCGCTCTTTTCGAGCTATTTAATGCGAGAAACACGTTTTCGGGGGTTTTCGCCACACCACAGTTCGTTGGATTCGCAGAACAGGTGATATCTTGGTTTTCGAGGGGTTTCAAGCTGAGATATGCATATTCTGCGATAATCGTGTTGAGACTTCTGTCCGAAGTATGCAGAATCATCGAGATCGCTCGTTTCGAGATATTTAATGCGAGAAACACGTTATCTGGTGTTTTTACCACTGCACAGTGCGTTGGATATGCAGAACCGGAGATATTTTGGTTTTCGTCGGGTTTCAAGCTGAGATATGCATTTTTTACGATAATCTTGGTGAGATTTCTGTCCGAAGTATGCAGAATCATCGAGATCGCTCTTTTCGAGCTATTTAATGCGAGAAACACGTTATCTGGTGTTTTCACCACTCCACAGAGCGTTTGATATGCAGTACCAGCGATATCTTGGTTTTCGTGGGGTTTCAAGCTGAGATATGCATTTTTTACGATAATCTTGGTGAGACTTCTGTCCGAAGTATGCAGAATCATCGAGATCGCTCTTTTCGTGCTATTTAATGCGAGAAACACGTTAATTGGTGTTTTCACCACTCCACAGAGCGTTTGATATGCACTACCAGCGATATCTTGGTTTTCGTGGGGTTTCAAGCTGAGATATGCATTTTCTGCGATAATCTTGGTGAGACTTCTGTCCGAAGTATGCTGAATCATCTAGATCGCTCTTTTCGAGCTATTTAATGCGAGAAACACGTTATCTGGTGTTTTCACCACTCCACAGTGCGTTTGATATGCAGACCCAGCGATATCTTGATTTTCGTGGTGTTTCCAGCTGAGATATGCATTTTCTGCGATAATCTTGGTGAGTCTTCAGTCAGAAGTATGCAGAATCATCTAGAACGTTCTTTTCGAGCTATTTAATGCGAAAAAACAAGTTTTCTAGTGTTTTGACCACTCCACAGAGCGTTTGATATGTAGAGCCGCCGATCACATTGTTTTCGTGGGGTTTCCAGCTGAAATTTTTATTTTCTGCGATAATCTTGGTGAGACTTTTGTCCGAAGTATGCTTAATCATCGAGATCGCTCTGTTCGAGCTATTTAATGCGCGAAACACGTTATCTGGTGTTTTCAGCACTCCACAGTGCGTTTGATATGCAGAACCAGCGATATCCAGGTTTTCGTGGGGATTCAAGCTGAGATATGCATTTTCTGCGATAATCTTGGTGAGACTTCTGTCCGAAGTATGCTTAATCATCGAGATCGCTCGTTTCGTGCTTTTGAATGCGAGAAACACGTTATCTGGTGTTTTCACCACTCCACAGTGCGTATGATATGCAGAACCGACGATATCTTGGTTTTCGTGGGGTTTCAGGCTCAGATATGGATTGTCTGCGATAATCTTGGTGAGACTTCTGTCCGAAGTGTGCCGAATCATCGAGATCGCTCTTTTCGAGCTATTTAATGCGAGAAACACGTTTTCGGGGGTTTTCACCACACCACAGTTCGTTGGATATGCAGAACAGGTGATATCTTGGTTTTCGAGGGGTTTCAAGCTGAGATATGCATTTTCTGCGATAAACTTGGAGAGACTCCTGTCCGAAGTATGCTGAATCATCGAGATCGCTCTTTTCGAGCTGGTTAATGCGAGAAAAACCATATCTGGTGTTTTCACCACTCCACAGAGCGTTGGATATGCAGAACCGGAGATATTTTGGTTTTCGTCGGGTTTCAAGCTGAGATATGCATTTTCAACGATAATCTTGGTGTTTCATCTATGAGAAGTATGCAGAAACATCGAGATCGCTCTTTTCGAGCTAGTTAAAGCGAGAAACACGTTTTCATGTGTTTTCAACATTCCACAGTGCGTTTGATATGCAGAACCGGCGATATCTTGATTTTCGTGGTGTTTCCAGCTGAGATATGCATTTTCTGCGATAATCTTGGTGAGTCTTCAGTCAGAAGTATGCAGAATCATCTAGAACGTTCTTTTCGAGCTATTTAATGCGAAAAAACAAGTTTTCTAGTGTTTTGACCACTCCACAGAGCGTTTGATATGTAGAACCGCCGATCACATGGTTTTCGTGGGGTTTCCAGCTGAAATATGTATTTTCTGCGATAATCTTGGTGAGACTTTTGTCCGAAGTATGCTTAAACATCGAGATCGCTCTGTTCGAGCTATTTAATGCGCGAAACACGTTATCTGGTGTTTTCAGCACTCCACAGTGCGTTTGATATGCAGAACCAGCGATATACTGGTTTTCGTGGGGATTCAAGCTGAGATATGCATTTTCTGCGATAATCTTGGTGAGACTTCTGTCCGAAGTATGCTGAATCATCGAGATCGCTCTTTTCGAGCTGGTTAATGCGAGAAAAACCATATCTGGTGTTTTCACCACTCCACAGTGCGTTTGATATGCAGAACCAGCGATATCTTGGCTTTCGTGGGTTTTTAAGCTGAGATATGCATTTTTTACGATAATCTTGGTGAGACTTCTGTCCGAAGTATGCAGAATCATCGAGATCGCTCTTTTCGAGCTATTTAATGCGAGAAACACGTTATCTGGTGTTTTCACCACTCCACAGAGCGTTTGATATGCACTAGCAGCGATATCTTGGTTTTCGTGGGGTTTCAAGCTGGGATATGCATTTTCTGCGATAATCTTGGTGAGACTTCTGTCCGAAGTATGCTGAATCATCGAGATCGCTCTTTTCGAGCTGGTTAATGCGAGAAAAACCATATCTGGTGTTTTCACCACTCCACAGTGCGTTTGATATGCAGAACCAGCGATATCTTGGCTTTCGTGGGTTTTTAAGCTGAGATATGCATTTTTTACGATAATCTTGGTGAGACTTCTGTCCGAAGTATGCAGAATCATCGAGATCGCTCTTTTCGAGCTATTTAATGCGAGAAACACGTTATCTGGTGTTTTCACCACTCCACAGTGCGTTGGATATGCAGAACAGGTGATATCTTGGTTTTCGAGGGGTTTCAAGCTGAGATATGCATTTTCTGCGATAAACTTGGAGAGACTCCTGTCCGAAGTATGCTGAATCATCGAGATCGCTCTTTTCGAGCTGGTTAATGCGAGAAAAACCATATCTGGTGTTTTCACCACTCCACAGAGCGTTGGATATGCAGAACCGGAGATATTTTGGTTTTCGTCGGGTTTCAAGCTGAGATATGCATTTTCAACGATAATCTTGGTGTTTCATCTATGAGAAGTATGCAGAAACATCGAGATCGTTCTTTTCGAGCTAGTTAATGCGAGAAACACGTTTTCACGTGTTTTCAACATTCCACAGTGCGTTTGATATGCAGAACCGGCGATATCTTGATTTTCGTGGTGTTTCCAGCTGAGATATGCATTTTCTGCGATAATCTTGGTGAGTCTTCAGTCAGAAGTATGCAGAATCATCTAGAACGTTCTTTTCGAGCTATTTAATGCGAAAAAACAAGTTTTCTAGTGTTTTGACCACTCCACAGAGCGTTTGATATGTAGAGCCGCCGATCACATGGTTTTCGTGGGGTTTCCAGCTGAAATATGTATTTTCTGCGATAATCTTGGTGAGACTTTTGTCCGAAGTATGCTTAATCATCGAGATCGCTCTGTTCGAGCTATTTAATGCGCGAAACACGTTATCTGGTGTTTTCAGCACTCCACAGTGCGTTTGATATGCAGAACTAGCGATATCCAGGTTTTCGTGGGGATTCAAGCTGAGATATGCATTTTCTGCGATAATCTTGGTGAGACTTCTGTCCGAAGTATGCTTAATCATCGAGATCGCTCGTTTCGTGCTATTGAATGCGAGAAACATGTTATCTGGTGTTTTCACCACTCCACAGTGCGTATGATATGCAGAACCGACGATATCTTGGTTTTCGTGGGGTTTCAAGCTCAGATATGCATTGTCTGCGATAATCTTGGTGAGACCTCTGTCCGAAGTGTGCCGAATCATCGAGATCGCTCTTTTCGAGCTATTTAATGCGAGAAACACGTTTTCGGGGGTTTTCACCACACCACAGTTCGTTGGATATGCAGAACAGGTGATATCTTGGTTTTCGAGGGGTTTCAAGCTGAGATATGCATTTTCTGCGATAAACTTGGAGAGACTCCTGTCCGAAGTATGCTGAATCATCGAGATCGCTCTTTTCGAGCTGGTTAATGCGAGAAAAACCATATCTGGTGTTTTCACCACTCCACAGAGCGTTGGATATGCAGAACCGGAGATATTTTGGTTTTCGTCGGGTTTCAAGCTGAGATATGCATTTTCAACGATAATCTTGGTGTTTCATCTATGAGAAGTATGCAGAAACATCGAGCTCGCTCTTTTCGAGCTATTTAATGCGCGAAACACGTTATCCGGTGTTTTCACCACTCCACAGTGCGTTGGATATGCAGAACCGGAGATATATTGGTTTTCGTCGGGTTTCAAGCTGAGATATGCATTTTCAACGATAATGTTGGTGTTTCATCTATGAGAAGTATGCAGAAACATCGAGATCGTTCTTTTCGAGCTAGTTAATGCGAGAAACACGTTTTCACGTGTTTTCAACATTCCACAGTGCGTTTGATATGCAGAACCGGCGATATCTTGATTTTCGTGGTGTTTCCAGCTGAGATATGCATTTTCTGCGATAATCTTGGTGAGTCTTCAGTCAGAAGTATGCAGAATCATCTAGAACGTTCTTTTCGAGCTATTTAATGCGAAAAAACAAGTTTTCTAGTGTTTTGACCACTCCAAAGAGCGTTTGATATGTAGAACCGCCGATCACATGGTTTTCGTGGGGTTTCCAGCTGAAATATGTATTTTCTGCGATAATCTTGGTGAGACTTTTGTCCGAAGTATGCTTAAACATCGAGATCGCTCTGTTCGAGCTATTTAATGCGCGAAACACGTTATCTGGTGTTTTCAGCACTCCACAGTGCGTTTGATATGCAGAACCAGCGATATACTGGTTTTCGTGGGGATTCAAGCTGAGATATGCATTTTCTGCGATAATCTTGGTGAGACTTCTGTCCGAAGTATGCTTAATCATCGAGATCGCTCTTTTCGAGCTATTTATTGCGAGAAACACGTTTTCGGGGGTTTTCACCACACCACAGTTCGTTGGATATGCAGAACAGGTGATATCTTGGTTTTCGAGGGGTTTCAAGCTGAGATATGCATATTCTGCGATAAACTTGGAGAGACTTCTGTCCGAAGTATGCTGAATCATCGAGATCGCTCTTTTCGAGCTGGTTAATGCGAGAAAAACCATATCTGGTGTTTTCACCACTCCACAGTGCGTTTGATATGCAGAACCAGCGATATCTTGGCTTTCGTGGGTTTTTAAGCTGAGATATGCATTTTTTACGATAATCTTGGTGAGACTTCTGTCCGAAGTATGCAGAATCATCGAGATCGCTCTTTTCGAGCTATTTAATGCGAGAAACACGTTATCTGGTGTTTTCACCACTCCACAGAGCGTTTGATATGCAGTACCAGCGATATCTTGGTTTTCGTGGGGTTTCAAGCTGAGATATGCATTTTTTACGATAATCTTGGTGAGACTTCTGTCCGAAGTATGCAGAATCATCGAGATCGCTCTTTTCGA
This sequence comes from Anthophora plumipes, assembly GCA_951804975.1. NCBI lineage: Eukaryota > Metazoa > Arthropoda > Insecta > Hymenoptera > Apidae > Anthophora > Anthophora plumipes. The sequence continues at coordinate 1,440,491 of CATORF010000356.1, read as the reverse complement.
GCTATTTAATGCGAGAAACACGTTATCTGGTGTTTTCACCACTCCACAGAGCGTTTGATATGCACTACCAGCGATATCTTGGTTTTCGTGGGGTTTCAAGCTGGGATATGCATTTTCTGCGATAATCTTGGTGAGACTTCTGTCCGAAGTATGCTGAATCATCTAGATCGCTCTTTTCGAGCTATTTAATGCGAGAAACACGTTATCTGGTGTTTTCACCACTCCACAGTGCGTTTGATATGCAGAACGAGCGATATCTTGGTTTTCGTGTGGTTTCAGGCTGAGATATGCATTTTTTACGATAATCTTGGTGAAACTTCTGTCCGAAGTATGCAGAATCATCGAGATCGCTCGTTTCGAGCTATTTAATGCGAGAAACACGTTATCTGGTGTTTTCACCACTCCACAGTGCGTTGGATATGCAGAACAGGTGATATCTTGGTTTTCGAGGGGTTTCAAGCTGAGATATGCATTTTCTGCGATAAACTTGGAGAGACTCCTGTCCGAAGTATGCTGAATCATCGAGATCGCTCTTTTCGAGCTGGTTAATGCGAGAAACACGTTTTCACGTGTTTTCAACATTCCACAGTGCGTTTGATATGCAGAACCGGCGATATCTTGATTTTCGTGGTGTTTCCAGCTGAGATATGCATTTTCTGCGATAATCTTGGTGAGTCTTCAGTCAGAAGTATGCAGAATCATCTAGAACGTTCTTTTCGAGCTATTTAATGCGAAAAAACAAGTTTTCTAGTGTTTTGACCACTCCACAGAGCGTTTGATATGTAGAGCCGCCGATCACATGGTTTTCGTGGGGTTTCCAGCTGAAATATGTATTTTCTGCGATAATCTTGGTGAGACTTTTGTCCGAAGTATGCTTAATCATCGAGATCGCTCTGTTCGAGCTATTTAATGCGCGAAACACGTTATCTGGTGTTTTCAGCACTCCACAGTGCGTTTGATATGCAGAACTAGCGATATCCAGGTTTTCGTGGGGATTCAAGCTGAGATATGCATTTTCTGCGATAATCTTGGTGAGACTTCTGTCCGAAGTATGCTTAATCATCGAGATCTCTCGTTTCGTGCTATTGAATGCGAGAAACATGTTATCTGGTGTTTTCACCACTCCACAGTGCGTATGATATGCAGAACCGACGATATCTTGGTTTTCGTGGGGTTTCAAGCTCAGATATGCATTGTCTGCGATAATCTTGGTGAGACCTCTGTCCGAAGTGTGCCGAATCATCGAGATCGCTCTTTTCGAGCTATTTAATGCGAGAAACACGTTTTCGGGGGTTTTCACCACACCACAGTTCGTTGGATATGCAGAACAGGTGATATCTTGGTTTTCGAGGGGTTTCAAGCTGAGATATGCATTTTCTGCGATAAACTTGGAGAGACTCCTGTCCGAAGTATGCTGAATCATCGAGATCGCTCTTTTCGAGCTGGTTAATGCGAGAAAAACCATATCTGGTGTTTTCACCACTCCACAGAGCGTTGGATATGCAGAACCGGAGATATTTTGGTTTTCGTCGGGTTTCAAGCTGAGATATGCATTTTCAACGATAATCTTGGTGTTTCATCTATGAGAAGTATGCAGAAACATCGAGATCGCTCTTTTCGAGCTATTTAATGCGCGAAACACGTTATCCGGTGTTTTCACCACTCCACAGTGCGTTGGATATGCAGAACCGGAGATATATTGGTTTTCGTCGGGTTTCAAGCTGAGATATGCATTTTCAACGATAATGTTGGTGTTTCATCTATGAGAAGTATGCAGAAACATCGAGATCGTTCTTTTCGAGCTAGTTAATGCGAGAAACACGTTTTCACGTGTTTTCAACATTCCACAGTGCGTTTGATATGCAGAACCGGCGATATCTTGATTTTCGTGGTGTTTCCAGCTGAGATATGCATTTTCTGCGATAATCTTGGTGAGTCTTCAGTCAGAAGTATGCAGAATCATCGAGATCGCTCTGTTCGAGCTATTTAATGCGAGAAACACGTTTTCGGGGGTTTTCACCACTCCACAGTGCGTATGATATGCAGAACCGACGATATCTTGGTTTTCGTGGGGTTTCAAGCTCAGATATGCATTGTCTGCGATAATCTTGGTGAGACCTCTGTCCGAAGTGTGCCGAATCATCGAGATCGCTCTTTTCGAGCTATTTAATGCGAGAAACACGTTTTCGGGGGTTTTCACCACACCACAGTTCGTTGGATATGCAGAACAGGTGATATCTTGGTTTTCGAGGGGTTTCATGCTGAGATATGCATTTTCTGCGATAAACTTGGAGAGACTCCTGTCCGAAGTATGCTGAATCATCGAGATCGCTCTTTTCGAGCTGGTTAATGCGAGAAAAACCATATCTGGTGTTTTCACCACTCCACAGAGCGTTGGATATGCAGAACCGGAGATATTTTGGTTTTCGTCGGGTTTCAAGCTGAGATATGCATTTTCAACGATAATCTTGGTGTTTCATCTATGAGAAGTATGCAGAAACATCGAGATCGCTCTTTTCGAGCTAGTTAAAGCGAGAAACACGTTTTCATGTGTTTTCAACATTCCACAGTGCGTTTGATATGCAGAACCGGCGATATCTTGATTTTCGTGGTGTTTCCAGCTGAGATATGCATTTTCTGCGATAATCTTGGTGAGTCTTCAGTCAGAAGTATGCAGAATCATCTAGAACGTTCTTTTCGAGCTATTTAATGCGAAAAAACAAGTTTTCTAGTGTTTTGACCACTCCACAGAGCGTTTGATATGTAGAACCGCCGATCACATGGTTTTCGTGGGGTTTCCAGCTGAAATATGTATTTTCTGCGATAATCTTGGTGATACTTTTGTCCGAAGTATGCTGAATCATCGAGATCGCTCTTTTCGAGCTGGTTAATGCGAGAAAAACCATATCTGGTGTTTTCACCACTCCACAGAGCGTTTGATATGCAGAAACAGCGATATCTTGGCTTTCGTGGGGTTTTAAGCTGAGATATGCATTTTTTACGATAATCTTGGTGAGACTTCTGTCCGATGTATGCAGAATCATCGAGATCTCTCTTTTCGAGCTATTTAATGCGAGAAACACGTTATCTGGTGTTTTCACCACTCCACAGAGCGTTTGATATGCAGTACCAGCGATATCTTGGTTTTCGTGGGGTTTCAAGCTGAGATATGCATTTTTTACGATAATCTTGGTGAGACTTCTGTCCGAAGTATGCAGAATAATCGAGATCGCTCTGTTCGAGCTATTTAATGCGAGAAACACGTTATCTGGTGTTTTCACCACTCCACAGAGCGTTTGATATGCAGAACCAGCGATATCTTGGTTTTCGTGGGGTTTCGAGCTGAGATATGCATTTTCTGCGATAATCTTGGTGAGACTTCTGTCCGAAGTATGCAGAATCATCGAGATCGCTCGTTTCGAGCTATTTAATGCGAGAAACACGTTTTCTGGGGTTTTCACCACTCCACAGTTCGTTGGATATGCAGAACAGGAGATATCTTGGTTTTCGTGGGGTTTTCTTGCAGAGATATGCATTTTCTGCGATAATCATGGTCAGACTTCTGTTAGAAGTACGCAGAATCATCGAGATCGCACTTTTCGAGCTATTTAATGCGAGAAACACGTTATCTGGTGTTTTCACCACTCCACAGTGCGTTATATATGCAGAACCGGAGATATTTTGGTTTTCGTCGGGTTTCAAGCTGAGATATGCATTTTCTACGGTAAGCTTGGTGAGACATCTGTCCGAAGTATGCGGAATCATCGAGATCGCTCTTTTCGAGCTATTTAATGCGAGAAACACGTTTTCTGGGGTTTCACCACTCCACAGAGCGTTTGATATGCAGAACCAGCGATATCTTGGTTTTCGTGGGGTTTCAAGCTGAGATATGCATTTTCTACGGTAAGCTTGGTGAGACATCTGTCCGAAGTATGCGGAATCATCGAGATCGCTCTTTTCGAGCTATTTAATGCGAGAAACACGTTATCTGGTGTTTTCACCACTCCACAGTGCGTTTGTTAAGCAGAACCAGCGATATCTTGGTTTTCGTGGGGTTTCAAGCTGAGATATGCATTTTCTACGGTAAGCTTGGTGAGACATCTGTCCGAAGTATGCGGAATCATCGAGATCGCTCTTTTCGAGCTATTTAATGCGAGAAACACGTTATCTGGTGTTTTCACCACTCCACAGTACGTTTGACATGCAGAAACGGAGATACCTTGGTTTCGGTCGGGTTTCAAGCTGAGATATGCATTTTCTGCGATAATATTGGTGAGACTTCAGTTAGAAGTATGCAGAATCATCGAGATCGCTCTATTCGAGCTATTTAATGCGAGAAACACGTTATCTGGTGTTTTCATCACTCCACAGGGCGTTTGATATGCAGAACCGGCGATATCTTGGTTTTCGTGGGGTTTCCATCTGAGATATGCATTTCCTGCGATAATCTTGGTGAGACTTCTGTCCGAACTATGCGGAATCATCGAGATCGCTCTTTTCGAGCTATTTAATGCGAGAAACACGTTTTCTGGTGTTTTCACCACCCCACAGTGCGTTTGATATGCAGAACCGGCGACATCTTTTTTTTCGACGGGTTTCAAGCTGAGATATGCATTTTCTGCGATAATATTGGTGAGACTTCAGTCAGAAGTATGCAGAATCATCTTGTTCGCTCGTTTCGAGCTATTTAAAGCGAGAAACACGTTATCTGGTTGCTTTCACCACTCCACAGTGCGTTTGATATGCAGAACCGGCGACATCTTGATTTTCGTGAGGTTTCAAGCTGAGATATGCATTTTCTGCGATAATATTGGTGAGACTTCTGTCCGGAGTAGGCAGAATCATCTAGATCGCTCTTTTCGAGCTATTTAATGCGAGAAACACGTTTTCTGGTGTATTCACCACTGCACAGTACGTTTGACATGCAGAAACGGAGATACCTTGGTTTCGGTCGGGTTTCAAGCTGAGATATGCATTTTCTGCGATAAAATAGGTGAGACTTCAGTTAGAAGTATGCAGAATCATCGATATCGCTCTATTCGAGCTATTTAATGCGAGAAACACGTTTTCTGGTGTATTCACGACTCCACAGTGCGTATGATATGCAGAACCGGCGATATCTTGGTTTTCGTGGGGTTTCAAGCTGAGATATGCATTATCTGCGATAATCTTGGTGAGACTTCTGTCCGAAGTGTGCAGAATCATCGAGATCGCTCTTTTCACGCTATTTAATGCGAGAAACAAGTTTTCTGGGGCTTTCACCACACCACAGTTCGTTGGATATGCAGAACAGGTGATATCTTGGGTTTCGAGGGGTTTCAAGTTGAGATATGCATTATCTGCGATAATCTTGGTGAGACTTCTGTCTGAAGTGTGCAGAATCATCGAGATCGCTCTATTCGAGCTATTTAATGCGACAAAACGTTATCCGGTGTTTTCACCACTCCACAGTGCGTATGATATGCAGAACCGACGATATCTTGGTTTTCGTGGGGTTTCAAGCTCAGATATGCATTTTCTGCGATAATCTTGGTGAGACTTCTGTCCGAAGTGTGCAGAATCATCGAGATCGCACTTTTCAAGCTATTTAATGCGAGAAACACGTGTTCTGGGGCTTTCACCACACCACAGTTCGTTTGATATGCAGAACCGGCGATATCTTGGCTTTCGTGGGGTTTCAAGCAGAGATATGCATTTTCTGCGATAACCTTGGTGAGACTTCTGTTAGAAGTATGCAGAATCATCGAGATCGCTCTTTTCGAGCTATTTAATGCGAGAAACACGTTATCTGGTGTTTTCATCACTCCACAGGGCGTTTGATATGCAGAACCAGCGATATCTTGGCTTTCGTGGGGTTTCAAGCTGAGATATGCATTTTCTGCGATAAGCTTGGTGAGACATTTGTCCGAAGTATGCAGAAACATCGGGAGCGCTCTTTTCGAGCTATTTAATGCGCGAAACACGTTTTCTGGGTTTTTCACCACTCCACAGTTCTTTGGATATGCAGAAGAGGAGATATCTTGGTTTGCGTGGGGTTTCAAGCAGAGATATGCATTTTCTGCGATAACCTTGGTGAGACTTCTGTTAGAAGTATGCAGAATCATCGAGATCGCTCTTTTCGAGCTATTTAATGCGAGAAACACGTTATCTGGTGTTTTCACCACACCACAGTGCGTATGATATGCAGAACCGGCGATATCTTGGTTTTCGTGGGGTTTCAAGCTGAGATATGCATTATCTGCGATAATCTTGGTGAGACTTCTGTCCGAAGTGTGCAGAATCATCGAGATCGCACTTTTCAAGCTATTTAATGCGAGAAACACGTGTTCTGGGGCTTTCACCACACCACAGTTCGTTGGATATGCAGAACAGGTGATATCTTGGGTTTCGAGGGGTTTCAAGCTGAGATATGGATTTTCTGCGATAAACTTGGTGAGACTTCAGTCAGAAGTATGCAGAATCATCTAGTTCGCTCGTTTCGAGCTATTTAATGTGAGAAACACGTTATCTGGTTGCTTTCACCACTCCACGGTGCGTTTGATATGCAGAACCGGCGACATCTTGATTTTCGTGAGGTTTCAAGCTGAGATATGCATTTTCTGCGATAATATTGGTGAGACATTTGTCCGAAGTATGCAGAAACATCGGGAGCGCTCTTTTCGAGCTATTTAATGCGCGAAACACGTTTTCTGGGTTTTTCACCACTCCACAGTTCTTTGGATATGCAGAAGAGGAGATATCTTGGTTTGCGTGGGGTTTCAAGCAGAGATATGCATTTTCTGCGATAACCTTGGTGAGACTTCTGTTAGAAGTATGCAGAATCATCGAGATCGCTCTTTTCGAGCTATTTAATGCGAGAAACACGTTATCTGGTGTTTTCACCACACCACAGTGCGTATGATATGCAGAACCGGCGATATCTTGGTTTTCGTGGGGTTTCAAGCTGAGATATGCATTTTTTACGATAATCTTGGTGAGACTTCTGTCCGAAGTATGCAGAATCATCGAGATCGCTCTATTCGAGCTATTTAATGCGACAAAACGTTATCCGGTGTTGTCACTACTCCACAGTGCGTATGATACGCAGAACCGACGATATCTTGGTTTTCGTGGGGTATCAAGCTGAGATATGCATTTTCTGCGATAATCTTGGTGAGACTTCTGTCCGAAGTATGCAGAATCTTCGAGATCGCTCTTTTGGAGCTATTTAATGCGAGAAACACGTTTTCTGGTGTTTTCACCACCCCACAGTGCGTTTGATATGCAGAACCGGCGACATCTTTTTTTTCGACGGGTTTCAAGCTGAGATATGCATTTTCTGCGATAATATTGGTGAGACTTCAGTCAGAAGTATGCAGAATGATCTAGTTCTCTCGTTTCGAGCTATTTAATGCGAGAAACACGTTATCTGGTTGCTTTCACCACTCCACAGTGCGTTTGATATGCAGAACCGGCGACATCTTGATTTTCGTGAGGTTTCAAGCTGAGATATGCATTTTCTGCGATAATATTGGTGAGACTTCTGTCCGAAGTATGCAGAATCATCTAGATCGCTCTTTTCGAGCTACTTAATGCGAGAAACACGTTTTCTGGTGTATTCACCACTCCACAGTACGTTTGACATGCAGAAACGGAGATACCTTGAATTCGGTCGGGTTTCAAGCTGAGATATGCATTTTCTGCGATAATATTGGTGAGACTTCAGTTAGAAGTATGCAGAATCATCGAGATCGCTCTATTCGAGCTATTTAATGCGAGAAACACGTTATCTGGTGTTTTCATCACTCCACAGTACGTTTGACATGCAGAAACGGAGATACCTTGATTTCGGTCGGGTTTCAAGCTGAGATATGTATTTTCTGCGATAATATTGGTGAGACTTCAGTTAGAAGTATGCAGAATCATCGAGATCGCTCTATTCGAGCTATTTAATGCGACAAAACGTTTTCCGGTGTTTTCACCACTCCACAGTGCGTAAGATATGCAGAACCGACGATATCTCGGTTTTCGAGGGGTTTCAAGCTCAGATATGCATTTTCTGCGATAATCTTGGTGAGACTTCTGTCCGAAGTATGCAGAATCATCGATATCGCTCTTTTCGAGCTATTTAATGCGAGAAACACGTTATCTGGTGTTTTCAGCACTCCACAGTGCGTTTGATATGCAGTACCAGCGATATCTTGGTTTTCGTGGTGTTTCAAGCTGAGATATGCATTTTTTACGATAATCTTGGTGAGACTTCTGTCCGAAGTATGCAGAATCATCGAGATCGCTCTTTTCGAACTATTTAATGCGAGAAACACGTTATCTGGTGTTTTCACCACTCCACAGTGCGTTTGATATGCAGAACCGGCGATATCTTGGCTTTCGTGGGGTTTCAAGCAGAGATATGCATTTTCTGCGATAACCTTGGTGAGACTTCTGTTAGAAGTATGCAGAATCATCGAGATCGCTCTTTTCGAGCTATTTAATGCGAGAAACACGTTATCTGGTGTTTTCATCACTCCACAGGGCGTTTGATATGCAGAACCAGCGATATCTTGGCTTTCGTGGGGTTTCAAGCTGAGATATGCATTTTCTGCGATAAGCTTGGTGAGACATTTGTCCGAAGTATGCAGAAACATCGGGAGCGCTCTTTTCGAGCTATTTAATGCGCGAAACACGTTTTCTGGGTTTTTCACCACTCCACAGTTCTTTGGATATGCAGAAGAGGAGATATCTTGGTTTGCGTGGGGTTTCAAGCAGAGATATGCATTTTCTGCGATAACCTTGGTGAGACTTCTGTTAGAAGTATGCAGAATCATCGAGATCGCTCTTTTCGAGCTATTTAATGCGAGAAACACGTTATCTGGTGTTTTCACCACACCACAGTGCGTATGATATGCAGAACCGGCGACATCTTGATTTTCGTGAGGTTTCAAGCTGAGATATGCATTTTCTGCGATAATATTGGTGAGACATTTGTCCGAAGTATGCAGAAACATCGGGAGCGCTCTTTTCGAGCTATTTAATGCGCGAAACACGTTTTCTGGGTTTTTCACCACTCCACAGTTCTTTGGATATGCAGAAGAGGAGATATCTTGGTTTGCGTGGGGTTTCAAGCAGAGATATGCATTTTCTGCGATAACCTTGGTGAGACTTCTGTTAGAAGTATGCAGAATCATCGAGATCGCTCTTTTCGAGCTATTTAATGCGAGAAACACGTTATCTGGTGTTTTCACCACACCACAGTGCGTATGATATGCAGAACCGGCGATATCTTGGTTTTCGTGGGGTTTCAAGCTGAGATATGCATTTTTTACGATAATCTTGGTGAGACTTCTGTCCGAAGTATGCAGAATCATCGAGATCGCTCTATTCGAGCTATTTAATGCGACAAAACGTTATCCGGTGTTGTCACTACTCCACAGTGCGTATGATACGCAGAACCGACGATATCTTGGTTTTCGTGGGGTATCAAGCTGAGATATGCATTTTCTGCGATAATCTTGGTGAGACTTCTGTCCGAAGTATGCAGAATCTTCGAGATCGCTCTTTTGGAGCTATTTAATGCGAGAAACACGTTTTCTGGTGTTTTCACCACCCCACAGTGCGTTTGATATGCAGAACCGGCGACATCTTTTTTTTCGACGGGTTTCAAGCTGAGATATGCATTTTCTGCGATAATATTGGTGAGACTTCAGTCAGAAGTATGCAGAATGATCTAGTTCTCTCGTTTCGAGCTATTTAATGCGAGAAACACGTTATCTGGTTGCTTTCACCACTCCACAGTGCGTTTGATATGCAGAACCGGCGACATCTTGATTTTCGTGAGGTTTCAAGCTGAGATATGCATTTTCTGCGATAATATTGGTGAGACTTCTGTCCGAAGTATGCAGAATCATCTAGATCGCTCTTTTCGAGCTACTTAATGCGAGAAACACGTTTTCTGGTGTATTCACCACTCCACAGTACGTTTGACATGCAGAAACGGAGATACCTTGAATTCGGTCGGGTTTCAAGCTGAGATATGCATTTTCTGCGATAATATTGGTGAGACTTCAGTTAGAAGTATGCAGAATCATCGAGATCGCTCTATTCGAGCTATTTAATGCGAGAAACACGTTATCTGGTGTTTTCATCACTCCACAGTACGTTTGACATGCAGAAGCGGAGATACCTTGATTTCGGTCGGGTTTCAAGCTGAGATATGTATTTTCTGCGATAATATTGGTGAGACTTCAGTTAGAAGTATGCAGAATCATCGAGATCGCTCTATTCGAGCTATTTAATGCGACAAAACGTTTTCCGGTGTTTTCACCACTCCACAGTGCGTATGATATGCAGAACCGACGATATCTCGGTTTTCGTGGGGTTTCAAGCTCAGATATGCATTTTCTGCGATAATCTTGGTGAGACTTCTGTCCGAAGTATGCAGAATCATCGATATCGCTCTTTTCGAGCTATTTAATGCGAGAAACACGTTATCTGGTGTTTTCAGCACTCCACAGTGCGTTTGATATGCAGTACCAGCGATATCTTGGTTTTCGTGGTGTTTCAAGCTGAGATATGCATTTTTTACGAAAATCTTGGTGAGACTTCTGTCGAAGTATGCAGAATCATCGAGATCGCTCTATTCGAGCTATTTAATGCGACAAACACGTTATCTGGTGTTTTCACCACTCCACAGTGCGTATGATATGCAGAACCAGCGATATCTTGGCTTTCGTGGGGTTTCAAGCTGAGATATGCATTTTCTGCGATAAGCTTGGTGAGACGTTTGTCCGAAGTATGCAGAAGCATCGAGAGCGCTCTTTTCGACCTATTTAATGCGAGAAACACGTTTTCTGGGGTTTTCTCCACTCCACAGTTCTTTGGATATGCAGAACAGGAGATATCTTGGTTTGCGTGGGGTTTCAAGCAGAGATATGCATTTTCTGCGATAATCTCGGTGAGACTTCTGTTAGAAGTATGCAGAATCATCGAGATCGCTCTTTTCGATCTATTTAATGCGAGAAACACGTTATCTGGTGTTTTCACCAATCCACAGTGCGTATGATATGCAGAACCGGCGATATCATGGTTTTCGTGGGGTTTCAAGCTGACATATGTATTTTTTACGATAATATTGGTGAGACTTCAGTTAGAAGTATGCAGAATCATCGAGATCGCTCTATTCGAGCTATTTAATGCGAGAAACACGTTATCTGGTGTTTTCATCACTCCACAGGGCGTTTGATATGCAGAACCGGCGATATCTTGGTTTTCGTGGGGTTTCCATGTGAGATATGCATTTCCTGCGATAATCTTGGTGAGACTTCAGTCTGAAGTATGCAGAATCATCTAGATCGCTCGTTTCGAGGTATTTAATGCGAAAAAACAAGTTTTCTGGTGTTTTGACCACTCCACAGTACGTTTGACATGCAGAAACGGAGATACCTTGGTTTCGGTCGGGTTTCAAGCTGAGATATGCATTTTCTGCGATAATATTGGTGAGACTTCAGTTAGAAGTATGCAGAATCATCGAGATCGCTCTATTCGAGCTATTTAATGCGAGAAACACGTTATCTGGTGTTTTCATCACTCCACAGGGCGTTTGATATGCAGAACCGGCGATATCTTGGTTTTCGTGGGGTTTCCATCTGAGATATGCATTTCCTGCGATAATCTTGGTGAGACTTCAGTCAGAAGTATGCAGAATCATCTAGATCGCTCGTTTCGAGGTATTTAATGCGAAAAAACAAGTTTTCTGGTGTTCTGACCACTCCACAGTACGTTTGATATGCAGAAACGGAGATACCTTGGTTTCGGTCGGGTTTCAAGCTGAGATATGCATTTTCTGCGATAAAATTGGTGAGACTTCAGTTAGAAGTATGCAGAATCATCGAGATCGCTCTATTCGAGCTATTTAATGCGAGAAACACGTTATCTGGTGTTTTCACCACTCCACAGTGCGTTTGATATGCAGTACCAGCGATATCTTGGTTTTCGTGGGGTTTCAAGCTGAGATATGAATTTTTTGGATAATCTTGGTGAGACTTCTGTCCGAAGTATGCGGAATCATCGAGATCGCTCTTTTCGAGCTATTTAATGCGAGAAACACGTTTTCTGGTGTTTTCACCACCCCACAGTGCGTTTGATATGCAGAACCGGCGACATCTTTTTTTTCGACGGGTTTCAAGCTGAGATATGCATTTTCTGCGATAATATTGGTGAGACTTCAGTCAGAAGTATGCAGAATGATCTAGTTCTCTCGTTTCGAGCTATTTAATGCGAGAAACACGTTATCTGGTTGCTTTCACCACTCCACAGTGCGTTTGATATGCAGAACCGGCGACATCTTGATTTTCGTGAGGTTTCAAGCTGAGATATGCATTTTCTGCGATAATATTGGTGAGACTTCTGTCCGAAGTATGCAGAATCATCGATATCGCTCTTTTCGAGCGATTTAATGCGAGAAACACGTTATCTGGTGTTTTCAGCACTCCACAGTGCGTTTGATATGCAGTACCAGCGATATCTTGGTTTTCGTGGTGTTTCAAGCTGAGATATGCATTTTTTACGATAATCTTGGTGAGACTTCTGTCGAAGTATGCAGAATCATCGAGATCGCTCTATTCGAGCTATTTAATGCGACAAACACGTTATCTGGTGTTTTCACCACTCCACAGTGCGTATGATATGCAGAACCAGCGATATCTTGGCTTTCGTGGGGTTTCAAGCTGAGATATGCATTTTCTGCGATAATATTGGTGAGACTTCTGTCCGAAGTATGCAGAATCATCTAGATCGCTCTTTTCGAGCTACTTAATGCGAGAAACACGTTTTCTGGTGTATTCACCACTCCACAGTACGTTTGACATGCAGAAACGGAGATACCTTGAATTCGGTCGGGTTTCAAGCTGAGATATGCATTTTCTGCGATAATATTGGTGAGACTTCAGTTAGAAGTATGCAGAATCATCGAGATCGCTCTATTCGAGCTATTTAATGCGAGAAACACGTTATCTGGTGTTTTCATCACTCCACAGTACGTTTGACATGCAGAAACGGAGATACCTTGATTTCGGTCGGGTTTCAAGCTGAGATATGTATTTTCTGCGATAATATTGGTGAGACTTCAGTTAGAAGTATGCAGAATCATCGAGATCGCTCTATTCGAGCTATTTAATGCGACAAAACGTTTTCCGGTGTTTTCACCACTCCACAGTGCGTAAGATATGCAGAACCGACGATATCTCGGTTTTCGAGGGGTTTCAAGCTCAGATATGCATTTTCTGCGATAATCTTGGTGAGACTTCTGTCCGAAGTATGCAGAATCATCGATATCGCTCTTTTCGAGCTATTTAATGCGAGAAACACGTTATCTGGTGTTTTCAGCACTCCACAGTGCGTTTGATATGCAGTACCAGCGATATCTTGGTTTTCGTGGTGTTTCAAGCTGAGATATGCATTTTTTACGATAATCTTGGTGAGACTTCTGTCCGAAGTATGCAGAATCATCGAGATCGCTCTTTTCGAACTATTTAATGCGAGAAACACGTTATCTGGTGTTTTCACCACTCCACAGTGCGTTTGATATGCAGAACCGGCGATATCTTGGCTTTCGTGGGGTTTCAAGCAGAGATATGCATTTTCTGCGATAACCTTGGTGAGACTTCTGTTAGAAGTATGCAGAATCATCGAGATCGCTCTTTTCGAGCTATTTAATGCGAGAAACACGTTATCTGGTGTTTTCATCACTCCACAGGGCGTTTGATATGCAGAACCAGCGATATCTTGGCTTTCGTGGGGTTTCAAGCTGAGATATGCATTTTCTGCGATAAGCTTGGTGAGACATTTGTCCGAAGTATGCAGAAACATCGGGAGCGCTCTTTTCGAGCTATTTAATGCGCGAAACACGTTTTCTGGGTTTTTCACCACTCCACAGTTCTTTGGATATGCAGAAGAGGAGATATCTTGGTTTGCGTGGGGTTTCAAGCAGAGATATGCATTTTCTGCGATAACCTTGGTGAGACTTCTGTTAGAAGTATGCAGAATCATCGAGATCGCTCTTTTCGAGCTATTTAATGCGAGAAACACGTTATCTGGTGTTTTCACCACACCACAGTGCGTATGATATGCAGAACCGGCGACATCTTGATTTTCGTGAGGTTTCAAGCTGAGATATGCATTTTCTGCGATAATATTGGTGAGACATTTGTCCGAAGTATGCAGAAACATCGGGAGCGCTCTTTTCGAGCTATTTAATGCGCGAAACACGTTTTCTGGGTTTTTCACCACTCCACAGTTCTTTGGATATGCAGAAGAGGAGATATCTTGGTTTGCGTGGGGTTTCAAGCAGAGATATGCATTTTCTGCGATAACCTTGGTGAGACTTCTGTTAGAAGTATGCAGAATCATCGAGATCGCTCTTTTCGAGCTATTTAATGCGAGAAACACGTTATCTGGTGTTTTCACCACACCACAGTGCGTATGATATGCAGAACCGGCGATATCTTGGTTTTCGTGGGGTTTCAAGCTGAGATATGCATTTTTTACGATAATCTTGGTGAGACTTCTGTCCGAAGTATGCAGAATCATCGAGATCGCTCTATTCGAGCTATTTAATGCGACAAAACGTTATCCGGTGTTGTCACTACTCCACAGTGCGTATGATACGCAGAACCGACGATATCTTGGTTTTCGTGGGGTATCAAGCTGAGATATGCATTTTCTGCGATAATCTTGGTGAGACTTCTGTCCGAAGTATGCAGAATCTTCGAGATCGCTCTTTTGGAGCTATTTAATGCGAGAAACACGTTTTCTGGTGTTTTCACCACCCCACAGTGCGTTTGATATGCAGAACCGGCGACATCTTTTTTTTCGACGGGTTTCAAGCTGAGATATGCATTTTCTGCGATAATATTGGTGAGACTTCAGTCAGAAGTATGCAGAATGATCTAGTTCTCTCGTTTCGAGCTATTTAATGCGAGAAACACGTTATCTGGTTGCTTTCACCACTCCACAGTGCGTTTGATATGCAGAACCGGCGACATCTTGATTTTCGTGAGGTTTCAAGCTGAGATATGCATTTTCTGCGATAATATTGGTGAGACTTCTGTCCGAAGTATGCAGAATCATCTAGATCGCTCTTTTCGAGCTACTTAATGCGAGAAACACGTTTTCTGGTGTATTCACCACTCCACAGTACGTTTGACATGCAGAAACGGAGATACCTTGAATTCGGTCGGGTTTCAAGCTGAGATATGCATTTTCTGCGATAATATTGGTGAGACTTCAGTTAGAAGTATGCAGAATCATCGAGATCGCTCTATTCGAGCTATTTAATGCGAGAAACACGTTATCTGGTGTTTTCATCACTCCACAGTACGTTTGACATGCAGAAGCGGAGATACCTTGATTTCGGTCGGGTTTCAAGCTGAGATATGTATTTTCTGCGATAATATTGGTGAGACTTCAGTTAGAAGTATGCAGAATCATCGAGATCGCTCTATTCGAGCTATTTAATGCGACAAAACGTTTTCCGGTGTTTTCACCACTCCACAGTGCGTATGATATGCAGAACCGACGATATCTCGGTTTTCGTGGGGTTTCAAGCTCAGATATGCATTTTCTGCGATAATCTTGGTGAGACTTCTGTCCGAAGTATGCAGAATCATCGATATCGCTCTTTTCGAGCTATTTAATGCGAGAAACACGTTATCTGGTGTTTTCAGCACTCCACAGTGCGTTTGATATGCAGTACCAGCGATATCTTGGTTTTCGTGGTGTTTCAAGCTGAGATATGCATTTTTTACGAAAATCTTGGTGAGACTTCTGTCGAAGTATGCAGAATCATCGAGATCGCTCTATTCGAGCTATTTAATGCGACAAACACGTTATCTGGTGTTTTCACCACTCCACAGTGCGTATGATATGCAGAACCAGCGATATCTTGGCTTTCGTGGGGTTTCAAGCTGAGATATGCATTTTCTGCGATAAGCTTGGTGAGACGTTTGTCCGAAGTATGCAGAAGCATCGAGAGCGCTCTTTTCGACCTATTTAATGCGAGAAACACGTTTTCTGGGGTTTTCTCCACTCCACAGTTCTTTGGATATGCAGAACAGGAGATATCTTGGTTTGCGTGGGGTTTCAAGCAGAGATATGCATTTTCTGCGATAATCTCGGTGAGACTTCTGTTAGAAGTATGCAGAATCATCGAGATCGCTCTTTTCGATCTATTTAATGCGAGAAACACGTTATCTGGTGTTTTCACCAATCCACAGTGCGTATGATATGCAGAACCGGCGATATCATGGTTTTCGTGGGGTTTCAAGCTGACATATGTATTTTTTACGATAATATTGGTGAGACTTCAGTTAGAAGTATGCAGAATCATCGAGATCGCTCTATTCGAGCTATTTAATGCGAGAAACACGTTATCTGGTGTTTTCATCACTCCACAGGGCGTTTGATATGCAGAACCGGCGATATCTTGGTTTTCGTGGGGTTTCCATGTGAGATATGCATTTCCTGCGATAATCTTGGTGAGACTTCAGTCTGAAGTATGCAGAATCATCTAGATCGCTCGTTTCGAGGTATTTAATGCGAAAAAACAAGTTTTCTGGTGTTTTGACCACTCCACAGTACGTTTGACATGCAGAAACGGAGATACCTTGGTTTCGGTCGGGTTTCAAGCTGAGATATGCATTTTCTGCGATAATATTGGTGAGACTTCAGTTAGAAGTATGCAGAATCATCGAGATCGCTCTATTCGAGCTATTTAATGCGAGAAACACGTTATCTGGTGTTTTCATCACTCCACAGGGCGTTTGATATGCAGAACCGGCGATATCTTGGTTTTCGTGGGGTTTCCATCTGAGATATGCATTTCCTGCGATAATCTTGGTGAGACTTCAGTCAGAAGTATGCAGAATCATCTAGATCGCTCGTTTCGAGGTATTTAATGCGAAAAAACAAGTTTTCTGGTGTTCTGACCACTCCACAGTACGTTTGATATGCAGAAACGGAGATACCTTGGTTTCGGTCGGGTTTCAAGCTGAGATATGCATTTTCTGCGATAAAATTGGTGAGACTTCAGTTAGAAGTATGCAGAATCATCGAGATCGCTCTATTCGAGCTATTTAATGCGAGAAACACGTTATCTGGTGTTTTCACCACTCCACAGTGCGTTTGATATGCAGTACCAGCGATATCTTGGTTTTCGTGGGGTTTCAAGCTGAGATATGAATTTTTTGGATAATCTTGGTGAGACTTCTGTCCGAAGTATGCGGAATCATCGAGATCGCTCTTTTCGAGCTATTTAATGCGAGAAACACGTTTTCTGGTGTTTTCACCACCCCACAGTGCGTTTGATATGCAGAACCGGCGACATCTTTTTTTTCGACGGGTTTCAAGCTGAGATATGCATTTTCTGCGATAATATTGGTGAGACTTCAGTCAGAAGTATGCAGAATGATCTAGTTCTCTCGTTTCGAGCTATTTAATGCGAGAAACACGTTATCTGGTTGCTTTCACCACTCCACAGTGCGTTTGATATGCAGAACCGGCGACATCTTGATTTTCGTGAGGTTTCAAGCTGAGATATGCATTTTCTGCGATAATATTGGTGAGACTTCTGTCCGAAGTATGCAGAATCATCTAGATCGCTCTTTTCGAGCTATTTAATGCGAGAAACACGTTATCTGGTGTTTTCATCACTCCACGGTACGTTTGACATGCAGAAACGGAGATACCTTGATTTCGGTCGGGTTTCAAGCTGAGATATGTATTTTCTGCGATAATATTGGTGAGACTTCAGTTAGAAGTATGCAGAATCATCGAGATCGCTCTATTCGAGCTATTTAATGCGACAAAACGTTTTCCGGTGTTTTCACCACTCCACAGTGCGTATGATATGCAGAACCGACGATATCTCGGTTTTCGTGGGGTTTCAAGCTCAGATATGCATTTTCTGCGATAATCTTGGTGAGACTTCTGTCCGAAGTATGCAGAATCATCGATATCGCTCTTTTCGAGCGATTTAATGCGAGAAACACGTTATCTGGTGTTTTCAGCACTCCACAGTGCGTTTGATATGCAGTACCAGCGATATCTTGGTTTTCGTGGTGTTTCAAGCTGAGATATGCATTTTTTACGATAATCTTGGTGAGACTTCTGTCGAAGTATGCAGAATCATCGAGATCGCTCTATTCGAGCTATTTAATGCGACAAACACGTTATCTGGTGTTTTCACCACTCCACAGTGCGTATGATATGCAGAACCAGCGATATCTTGGCTTTCGTGGGGTTTCAAGCTGAGATATGCATTTTCTGCGATAAGCTTGGTGAGACGTTTGTCCGAAGTATGCAGAAGCATCGAGAGCGCTCTTTTCGACCTATTTAATGCGAGAAACACGTTTTCTGGGGTTTTCTCCACTCCACAGTTCTTTGGATATGCAGAACAGGAGATATCTTGGTTTGCGTGGGGTTTCAAGCAGAGATATGCATTTTCTGCGATAATCTCGGTGAGACTTCTGTTAGAAGTATGCAGAATCATCGAGATCGCTCTTTTCGATCTATTTAATGCGAGAAACACGTTATCTGGTGTTTTCACCAATCCACAGTGCGTATGATATGCAGAACCGGCGATATCATGGTTTTCGTGGGGTTTCAAGCTGACATATGTATTTTTTACGATAATATTGGTGAGACTTCAGTTAGAAGTATGCAGAATCATCGAGATCGCTCTATTCGAGCTATTTAATGCGAGAAACACGTTATCTGGTGTTTTCATCACTCCACAGGGCGTTTGATATGCAGAACCGGCGATATCTTGGTTTTCGTGGGGTTTCCATGTGAGATATGCATTTCCTGCGATAATCTTGGTGAGACTTCAGTCTGAAGTATGCAGAATCATCTAGATCGCTCGTTTCGAGCTATTTAATGCGAAAAAACAAGTTTTCTGGTGTTTTGACCACTCCACAGTACGTTTGACATGCAGAAACGGAGATACCTTGGTTTCGGTCGGGTTTCAAGCTGAGATATGCATTTTCTGCGATAATATTGGTGAGACTTCAGTTAGAAGTATGCAGAATCATCGAGATCGCTCTATTCGAGCTATTTAATGCGAGAAACACGTTATCTGGTGTTTTCATCACTCCACAGGGCGTTTGATATGCAGAACCGGCGATATCTTGGTTTTCGTGGGGTTTCCATCTGAGATATGCATTTCCTGCGATAATCTTGGTGAGACTTCAGTCAGAAGTATGCAGAATCATCTAGATCGCTCGTTTCGAGGTATTTAATGCGAAAAAACAAGTTTTCTGGTGTTCTGACCACTCCACAGTACGTTTGACATGCAGAAACGGAGATACCTTGGTTTCGGTCGGGTTTCAAGCTGAGATATGCATTTTCTGCGATAAAATTGATGAGACTTCAGTTAGAAGTATGCAGAATCATCGAGATCGCTCTATTCGAGCTATTTAATGCGAGAAACACGTTATCTGGTGTTTTCACCACTCCACAGTGCGTTTGATATGCAGTACCAGCGATATCTTGGTTTTCGTGGGGTTTCAAGCTGAGATATGAATTTTTTGGATAATCTTGGTGAGACTTCTGTCCGAAGTATGCGGAATCATCGAGATCGCTCTTTTCGAGCTATTTAATGCGAGAAACACGTTTTCTGGTGTTTTCACCACCCCACAGTGCGTTTGATATGCAGAACCGGCGACATCTTTTTTTTCGACGGGTTTCAAGCTGAGATATGCATTTTCTGCGATAATATTGGTGAGACTTCAATCAGAAGTATGCAGAATCATCTGGGTTCGCTCGTTTCGAGCTATTTAAAGCGAGAAACACGTTATCTGGTTGCTTTCACCACTCCACAGTGCGTTTGATATGCAGAACCGGCGACATCTTGATATTCGTGAGGTTTCAATCTGAGATATGCATTTTCTGCGATAATATTGGTGAGACTTCTGTCCGAAGTAGGCAGAATCATCTAGATCGCTCTTTTCGAGCTATTTAATGCGAGAAACACGTTTTCTGGTGTATTCACCACTGCACAGTACGTTTGACATGCAGAAACGGAGATACCTTGGTTTCGGTCGGGTTTCAAGCTGAGATATGCATTTTCTGCGATAAAATAGGTGAGACTTCAGTTAGAAGTATGCAGAATCATCGATATCGCTCTATTCGAGCTATTTAATGCGAGAAACACGTTATCTGGTGTTTTCACCACTCCACAGTGCGTATGATATGCAGAACCGGCGATATCTTGGTTTTCGTGGGGTTTCAAGCTGAGATATGCATTATCGGCGATTATCTTGGTGAGACTTCTGTCCGAAGTGTGCAGAATCATCGAGATCGCTCTTTTCACGCTATTTAATGCGAGAAACAAGTTTTCTGGGGCTTTCACCACACCACAGTTCGTTGGATATGCAGAACAGGTGATATCTTGGGTTTCGAGGGGTTTCAAGTTGAGATATGCATTATCTGCGATAACCTTGGTGAGACATTTGTCCGAAGTATGCAGAATCATCGAGATCGCTCTTTTCGAGCTATTTAATGCGAGAAACACGTTATCTGGTGTTGTCACTACTCCACAGTGCGTATGATACGCAGAACCGACGATATCTTGGTTTTCGTGGGGTATCAAGCTGAGATATGCATTTTCTGCGATAATCTTGGTGAGACTTCTGTCCGAAGTATGCAGAATCTTCGAGATCGCTCTTTTGGAGCTATTTAATGCGAGAAACACGTTTTCTGGTGTTTTCACCACCCCACAGTGCGTTTGATATGCAGAACCGGCGACATCTTTTTTTTCGACGGGTTTCGAGCTGAGATATGCATTTTCTGCGATAATATTGGTGAGACTTCAGTCAGAAGTATGCAGAATGATCTAGTTCGCTCGTTTCGAGCTATTTAATGCGAGAAACACGTTATCTGGTGTTTTCACCACTCCACAGTGCGTTTGATATGCAGTACCAGCGATATCTTGGTTTTCGTGGGGTTTCAAGCTGAGATATGAATTTTTTGGATAATCTTGGTGAGACTTCTGTCCGAAGTATGCGGAATCATCGAGATCGCTCTTTTCGAGCTATTTAATGCGAGAAACACGTTTTCTGGTGTATTCACCACTGCACAGTACGTTTGACATGCAGAACCGGCGACATCTTTTTTTTCGACGGGTTTCAAGCTGAGATATGCATTTTCTGCGATAAAATAGGTGAGACTTCAGTTAGAAGTATGCAGAATCATCGATATCGCTCTATTCGAGCTATTTAATGCGAGAAACACGTTATCTGGTGTTTTCACCACTCCACAGTGCGTATGATATGCAGAACCGGCGATATCTTGGTTTTCGTGGGGTTTCAAGCTGAGATATGCATTATCGGCGATTATCTTGGTGAGACTTCTGTCCGAAGTGTGCAGAATCATCGAGATCGCTCTTTTCACGCTATTTAATGCGAGAAACAAGTTTTCTGGGGCTTTCACCACACCACAGTTCGTTGGATATGCAGAACAGGTGATATCTTGGGTTTCGAGGGGTTTCAAGTTGAGATATGCATTATCTGCGATAACCTTGGTGAGACATTTGTCCGAAGTATGCAGAATCATCGAGATCGCTCTTTTCGAGCTATTTAATGCGAGAAACACGTTATCTGGTGTTGTCACTACTCCACAGTGCGTATGATACGCAGAACCGACGATATCTTGGTTTTCGTGGGGTATCAAGCTGAGATATGCATTTTCTGCGATAATCTTGGTGAGACTTCTGTCCGAAGTATGCAGAATCTTCGAGATCGCTCTTTTGGAGCTATTTAATGCGAGAAACACGTTTTCTGGTGTTTTCACCACCCCACAGTGCGTTTGATATGCAGAACCGGCGACATCTTTTTTTTCGACGGGTTTCGAGCTGAGATATGCATTTTCTGCGATAATATTGGTGAGACTTCAGTCAGAAGTATGCAGAATGATCTAGTTCGCTCGTTTCGAGCTATTTAATGCGAGAAACACGTTATCTGGTGTTTTCACCACTCCACAGTGCGTTTGATATGCAGTACCAGCGATATCTTGGTTTTCGTGGGGTTTCAAGCTGAGATATGAATTTTTTGGATAATCTTGGTGAGACTTCTGTCCGAAGTATGCGGAATCATCGAGATCGCTCTTTTCGAGCTATTTAATGCGAGAAACACGTTTTCTGGTGTTTTCACCACCCCACAGTGCGTTTGATATGCAGAACCGGCGACATCTTTTTTTTCGACGGGTTTCAAGCTGAGATATGCATTTTCTGCGATAATATTGGTGAGACTTCAGTCAGAAGTATGCAGAATGATCTAGTTCGCTCGTTTCGAGCTATTTAATGCGAGAAACACGTTATCTGGTTGCTTTCACCACTCCACAGTGCGTTTGATATGCAGAACCGGCGACATCTTGATTTTCGTGAGGTTTCAAGCAGAGATATGCATTTTCTGAGATAATCTTGGTGAGACTTCTGTCCGAAGTGTGCAGAATCATCGAGATCGCACTTTTCAAGCTATTTAATGCGAGAAACACGTTTTCTGGGGCTTTCACCATACCACGGTTCGTTGGATATGCAGAACAGGTGATATCTTGGGTTTGGAGGGGTTTCAAGCTGAGATATGGATTTTCTGCGATAAGCTTGGTGAGACTTCTGTCCGAAGTATGCAGAATCATCTAGATCGCTCTTTTCGAGCTACTTAATGCGAGAAACACGTTTTCTGGTGTATTCACCACTCCACAGTACGTTTGACATGCAGAAACGGAGATACCTTGATTTCGGTCGGGTTTCAAGCTGAGATATGCATTTTCTGCGATAATATTGGTGAGACTTCAGTTAGAAGTATGCAGAATCATCGAGATCGCTCTATTCGAGCTATTTAATGCGACAAAACGTTGTCCGGTGATTTCACCACTCCACAGTGCGTATGATATGCAGAACCGACGATATCTTGGTTTTCGTGGGGTTTCAAGCTCAGATATGCATTTTCTGCGATAATCTTGGTGAGACTTCTGTCCGAAGTATGCAGAAACATCGAGAGCGCTCTTTTCGAGCTATTTAATGCGAGAAACACGTTTTCTGGGGTTTTCACCACACTACAGTTCGTTGGATATGCAGAACCGGAGATATCTTGGTTTTCGTGGGGTTTCAAGCTGAGATATGCATTTTCTGCGATAATCTTTGTGCGACTTCTGTCAGAAGTATGCAGAATCATCGAGATCGCTCTTTTCGAGCTACTTAATGCGAGAAACACGTTTTCTGGGGTTTTCACCAGACCACAGTTCGTTAGATATGCAGAAGCGGAGATATCTTGGTTTTCGTGGGGTTTCAAGCTGAGGTATGCATTTTCTGCGATAATCTTGGTGCGACTTCTGTCAGAAGTATGCAGAATCATCGAGATCGCTCTATTCGAGCTATTTAATGCGAGAAACAGGTTATCTGGTGTTTTCATCACTCCACAGGGCGTTTGATATGCAGAACCGGCGATATCTTGGTTTTCGTGGGGTTTCCATCTGAGATATGCATTTTCTGCGATAATCTTGGGGCGACTTCTGTCCGAAGTATGCTTAATCATCGAGACCGCTCGTTTCGACCTATTGAATGCGAGAAACACGTTTTCTGGGGTTTTTACCACACCACAGTTCGTTGGATGTGCAGAACCGGAGATATCTTGGTTTTCGTGGGGTCTCAAGCTGAGATATGCATTTTCTGCGATAATCTTGGTGAGACTTCAGTCAGAAGTATGCAGAATCATCGAGATCGCTCTATTCGAGCGCTTTAATGCGAGAAACACGTTATCTAGTTGTTTTCACCACTCCACAGTGCGTTTGATATGCAGAACCGGCGACATCTTTGCTTTCGTCGTGTATCAAGCTGAGATATGCATTTTCTGCGATAATCTTGGTGAGACTTCAGTCAGAAGTACGCAGAATCATTTAGACCGCTCGTTTCGAGCTGCTTAATGCGTGAAACACGTTTTCTGGTGTTTTCACCAATCCACAGTGCGTTTGATATGCAGAACCGGCGACATCTTGGATTTCGTCGGGGTTCACGCTGTGATATGCATTTTCTGCGATAATCTTGGTGAGACTTCTGTCCGAAGTATGCAGAATCATCGAGATCGCTCTTTTCGAGCTATTTAATGCGAGAAACACGTTTTCTGGTGTATTCACCACCGCACAGAGCGTTTGATATGCAAAACCGGCGATATCTTGATATTCGTGGTGTTTTCAGCTGAGATATGCATTTTCTGCGATAATCTTGGTGAGACTTCTGTCCGAAGTAAGCAGAATCATCGAGATCGCTCCTCTCGAGCTACTTAATGCGAGAAACACGTTTTCTGGTGTATTCACCACTCCACAGTACGTTTGACATGCAGAACCGAAGATATCTTGGTTTCGGTCGGGTTTCAAGCTGAGATATGCATTTTCTGCGATTATCTAGGTGAGACATCAGTCAGAAGTATGCAGAATCATCTAGATCGCTCGTTTCGAGCTGCTTAATGCGAGAAACACGTTTTCTGGTGTTTTCACCACTCCACAGTTCGTTGGATATGCAGAACAGGAGATATCTTGGTTTTCGTGGGGTTTCTAGGAGAGATATGCATTTTCTGCGATAATCATGGTGAGAATTCTGTTAGAAGTATGCAGCATCATCGAGATCGCACTTTTCGATCTATTTAATGCGAGAAACACGTTGTCTGGTGTTTTCACCACTCCACAGTTGGTATGATATGCAGAACCGTCGATGTTTGGTTTTCGTCGGGTTTCAAGCTGAGATATGCATTTTCTGCGATAATCTTGGTGAGACTTCTGTCCGATGTATGCTTAATCATCTAGATCGTTCGTTTCGAGCTATTTAATGCGAAAAAACAAGTTTTCTGGTGTTTTGACCACTCCACAGTGCGTTTGATATGGAGAGCCGCCGATAACTTGGTTTTCGTGGGGATTCCAGCTGAAATATGCATTTTCTGCGATAATCTTGGTGAGTCTTCTGTCAGAAGTATGCAGAATCATCTAGATTGCACTTTTCGAGCCATTTAATGCGAGAAACACGTTTTCTGGTGTATTCACCACTCCACAGTGCGTTTGACATGCAGAACCGGAGATATCTTGGTTTCGGTCGGGTTTCAAGCTGAGATATGCTTTTCTACGATAATCTTGGTGAGACTTCTGTCAGAAGTATGCAGAATCTTCGAGAACGCTCTTTTCGAGCTACTTAATGCAAGAAACACGTTTTCTGGTGTTTTCACCACTCCACAGTGCGTTTGATATGCAGAACCGGCGTCATCTTGATTTTCGTGAGGTTTCAAGGTGAGATATGCATTTTCTGCGATAATCGTGGTATGACTTCATTCAGAAGTATGCAGAATCATCTAGATCGCTCTTGTCGAGCTATTTAATGCAAAAAAACAAGTTTCCCGGTGTTTTCAACATTCCACAGTGCGTTTGATATGCAGAACCGGCGATATCTTGATTTTCGTGGTGTTTCCAGCTCAGATATGCATTTTCTGGGATAATCTTGGTGAGTCTTCTGTCAGAAGTATGCAGAATCATCTAGATTGCACTTTTCGAGCAATTTAATGCGAGAAACACGTTTTCTGGTGTATTCACCACTCCACAGAGCGTTTTTGATATGCAGAACCGGCGATATCTTGATATTCGTGGTGTTTCCAGCTGAGATATGCATTTTCTGCGATAATAGTGGTGAGACATCAGTCAGAAGTATGCAGAATCTTCGAGAACGCTCTTTTCGAGCTACTTAATGCGAGAAACACGTTTTCTGGTGTATTCACCACTCCACAGTACGTTTGACATGCAGAACCGAAGATATCTTGGATTTCGTCGGGTTTCAAGCTGAGATATGCATTTTCTACGATAATCTTGGTGAGACTTCTGTCAGAAGTATGCAGAATCATCGGGATCGCTCTTTTCGAGCTACTTAATGCGAGAAACACGTTTTCTGGTGTTTTCACCACTCCACAGAACGTTTTATGTGCAGAACCGGCGACATCTTGGATTTCGTCGGGTTTCAAGCTGAGATATGCATTTTCTGCGATTATCTTGGGGAGACTTCTGTCAGAAGTATGCAGAATCATCGAGATCGCTCTTTTCGAGCTACTTAATGCGAGAAACACGTTAGCTGGTGTTTTCGCCACTCCACAGTGCGTTTGACATGCAGAACCGCAGATATCTTGGTTACGTTCGGGATTCAAGCTGAGATATGCATTTTCTGCGATAATCTTGGTGAGACTTCAGTCAGAAGTATGCAGAATCATCTAGATCGCTCTTGCCGAGCTATTTAACGCGAGAAACACGTTATCTGGTGTTTTCACCACTCCACAGTGCGTTTGACATGCAGAACCGCAGATATCTTGGTTACGTTCGGGATTCAAGCTGAGATATGCATTTTCTGCGATAATCTTGGTGAGACTTCAGTCAGAAGTATGCAGAATCATCTAGATCGCTCTTGTCGAGCTATTTAACGCGAGAAACACGTTTTCTGGGGCTTTCACCACACCACGGTTCGTTGGATATGCAGAACAGGTGATATCTTGGGTTTGGAGGGGTTTCAAGCTGAGATATGGATTTTCTGCGATAAGCTTGGTGAGACTTCTGTCCGAAGTATGCAGAATCATCGACATCGCTCTTTTCGAGCTATTTAATGCGAGAAACTCGTTATCTGGTGTTTTCACCACTCCACAGTGCGTTTGATATGCAGTACCAGCGATATCTTGGTTTTCGTGGGGTTTCAAGCTGAGAAATGAATTTTTTAGGATAATCTTGGTGAGACTTCTGTCCGAAGTATGCAGAATTATCGAGATCGCTCTATTCGAGCTATTTAATGCGAGAAACACGTTTTCTGGTGTATTCGCCACTCCACAGTGCGTTTGATATGCAGAACCAGCGATATCTTGGCTTTCGTGGGGTTTCAAGCTGAGATATGCATTTTCTGCGATAAGCTTGGTGAGACATTTGTCCGAAGTATGCAGAAACATCGGGAGCGCTCTTTTCGAGCTATTTAATGCGAGAAACACGTTTTCAGGTTTTTTCACCACTCCACAGTTCTTTGGATATGTAGAACAGGAGATATCTTGGTTTGCGTGGGTTTTCAAGCAGAGATATGCATTTTCTGAGATAACCTTTGTGAGACTTCTGTTAGAAGTATGCAGAATCATCGAGATCGCTCTTTTCGAGCTATTTAATGCGAGAAACACGTTATCTGGTGTTTTCACCACTCCACAGTGCGCATGATATGCAGAACCGGCGATATCTTGGTTTTCGTAGGGTTTCAAGCTGAGATATGCATTATCTGCGATAATCTTGGTGAGACTTCTGTCCGAAGTGTGCAGAATCATCGAGATCGCACTTTTCAAGCTATTTAATGCGAGAAACACGTTTTCTGGGGCATTCACCACACCACAGTTCGTTGGATATGCAGAACAGGTGATATCTTGGGTTTGGAGGGGTTTCAAGCTGAGATATGGGTTTTCTGCGATAAACTTGGTGAGACTTCTTTCCGAAGTATGCAGAATCATCGACATCGCTCTTTTCGAGCTATTTAATGCGAGAAACACGTTATCTGGTGATTTCACCACTCCACAGTGCGTTTGATATGCAGTACCAGCGATATCTTGGTTTTCGTGGGGTTTCAAGCTGAGAAATGAATTTTTTAGGATAATCTTGGTGAGACTTCTGTCCGAAGTATGCAGAATCATCGAGATCGCTCTATTCGAGCTATTTAATGCGACAAAACGTTGTCCGGTGATTTCACCACTCCACAGTGCGTATGATATGCAGAACCGACGATATCTTGGTTTTCGTGGGGCTTCAAGCTCAGATATGCATTTTCTGCGATAATCTTGGTGAGACTTCTGTCCGAAGTATGCAGAAACATCGAGAGCGCTCTTTTCGAGCTATTTAATGCGAGAAACACGTTTTCTGGGGTTTTCACCACACTACAGTTCGTTGGATATGCAGAACCGGAGATATCTTGGTTTCCGTGGGGTTTCAAGCTGAGATATGCATTTTCTGCGATAAGCTTGGTGAGACATTTGTCCGAAGTATGCAGAAACATCGGGAGCGCTCTTTTCGAGCTATTTAATGCGAGAAACACGTTTTCAGGTTTTTTCACCACTCCACAGTTCTTTGGATATGTAGAACAGGAGATATCTTGGTTTGCGTGGGTTTTCAAGCAGAGATATGCATTTTCTGAGATAACCTTTGTGAGACTTCTGTTAGAAGTATGCAGAATCATCGAGATCGCTCTTTTCGAGCTATTTAATGCGAGAAACACGTTATCTGGTGTTTTCACCACTCCACAGTGCGCATGATATGCAGAACCGGCGATATCTTGGTTTTCGTAGGGTTTCAAGCTGAGATATGCATTATCTGCGATAATCTTGGTGAGACTTCTGTCCGAAGTGTGCAGAATCATCGAGATCGCACTTTTCAAGCTATTTAATGCGAGAAACACGTTTTCTGGGGCATTCACCACACCACAGTTCGTTGGATATGCAGAACAGGTGATATCTTGGGTTTGGAGGGGTTTCAAGCTGAGATATGGGTTTTCTGCGATAAACTTGGTGCGACTTCTTTCCGAAGTATGCAGAATCATCGACATCGCTCTTTTCGAGCTATTTAATGCGAGAAACACGTTATCTGGTGATTTCACCACTCCACAGTGCGTTTGATATGCAGTACCAGCGATATCTTGGTTTTCGTGGGGTTTCAAGCTGAGAAATGAATTTTTTAGGATAATCTTGGTGAGACTTCTGTCCGAAGTATGCAGAATCATCGAGATCGCTCTATTCGAGCTATTTAATGCGACAAAACGTTGTCCGGTGATTTCACCACTCCACAGTGCGTATGATATGCAGAACCGACGATATCTTGGTTTTCGTGGGGCTTCAAGCTCAGATATGCATTTTCTGCGATAATCTTGGTGAGACTTCTGTCCGAAGTATGCAGAAACATCGAGAGCGCTCTTTTCGAGCTATTTAATGCGAGAAACACGTTTTCTGGGGTTTTCACCACACTACAGTTCGTTGGATATGCAGAACCGGAGATATCTTGGTTTCCGTGGGGTTTCAAGCTGAGATATGCATTTTCTGCGATAATCTTTGTGCGACTTCTGTCAGAAGTATGCAGAATCATCGAGATCGCTCTTTTCGAGCTACTTAATGCGAGAAACACGTTTTCTGGGGTTTTCACCAGACCACAGTTCGTTAGATATGCAGAAGCGGAGATATCTTGGTTTTCGTGGGGTTTCAAGCTGAGATATGCATTTTCTGCGATAATCTTGGTGCGACTTCTGTCAGAAGTATGCAGAATCATCGAGATCGCTCTATTCGAGCTATTTAATGCGAGAAACACGTTATCTGGTGTTTTCATCACTCCACAGGGCGTTTGATATGCAGAACCGGCGATATCTTGGTTTTCGTGGGGTTTCCATCTGAGATATGCATTTTCTGCGATAATCTTGGGGCGACTTCTGTCCGAAGTATGCTTAATCATCGAGACCGCTCGTTTCGAACTATTTAATGCGAGAAACACGTTTTCTGGGGTTTTCACCACACCACAGTTCGTTGGATGTGCAGAACCGGAGATATCTTGGTTTTCGTGGGGTCTCAAGCTGAGATATGCATTTTCTGCGATAATCTTGGTGAGACTTCAGTCAGAAGTATGCAGAATCATCGAGATCGCTCTATTCGAGCTCTTTAATGCGAGAAACACGTTATCTAGTTGTTTTCACCACTCCACAGTGCGTTTGATATGCAGAACCGGCGACATCTTTGCTTTCGTCGTGTATCAAGCTGAGATATGCATTTTCTGCGATAATCTTGGAGAGACTTCAGTCAGAAGTACGCAGAATCATTTAGACCGCTCGTTTCGAGCTGCTTAATGCGTGAAACACGTTTTCTGGTGTTTTCACCAATCCACAGTGCGTTTGATATGCAGAACCGGCGACATCTTGGATTTCGTCGGGGTTCACGCTGAGATATGCATTTTCTGCGATAATCTTGGTGAGACTTCTGTCCGAAGTATGCAGAATCATCGAGATCGCTCTTTTCGAGCTATTTAATGCGAGAAACACGTTTTCTGGTGTATTCACCACCGCACAGAGCGTTTGATATGCAAAACCGGCGATATCTTGATATTCGTGGTGTTTTCAGCTGAGATATGCATTTTCTGCGATAATCTTGGTGAGACTTCTGTCCGAAGTAAGCAGAATCATCGAGATCGCTCTTCTCGAGCTACTTAATGCGAGAAACACGTTTTCTGGTGTATTCACCACTCCACAGTACGTTTGACATGCAGAACCGAAGATATCTTGGTTTCGGTCGGGTTTCAAGCTGAGATATGCATTTTCTGCGATTATCTAGGTGAGACATCAGTCAGAAGTATGCAGAATCATCTAGATCGCTCGTTTCGAGCTGCTTAATGCGAGAAACACGTTTTCTGGTGTTTTCACCACTCCACAGTTCGTTGGATATGCAGAACAGGAGATATCTTGGTATTCGTGGGGTTTCTAGGAGAGATATGCATTTTCTGCGATAATCATGGTGAGAATTCTGTCAGAAGTATGCAGAATCATCTAGATTGCACTTTTCGAGCCATTTAATGCGAGAAACACGTTTTCTGGTGTATTCACCACTCCACAGTGCGTTTGACATGCAGAACCGGAGATATCTTGATTTTCGTGAGGTTTCAAGGTGAGATATGCATTTTCTGCGATAATCGTGGTATGACTTCATTCAGAAGTATGCAGAATCATCTAGATCGCTCTTGTCGAGCTATTTAATGCAAAAAAACAAGTTTCCCGGTGTTTTCAACATTCCACAGTGCGTTTGATATGCAGAACCGGCGATATCTTGATTTTCGTGGTGTTTCCAGCTCAGATATGCATTTTCTGGGATAATCTTGGTGAGTCTTCTGTCAGAAGTATGCAGAATCATCTAGATTGCACTTTTCGAGCAATTTAATGCGAGAAACACGTTTTCTGGTGTATTCACCACTCCACAGAGCGTTTTTGATATGCAGAACCGGCGATATCTTGATATTCGTGGTGTTTCCAGCTGAGATATGCATTTTCTGCGATAATAGTGGTGAGACATCAGTCAGAAGTATGCAGAATCTTCGAGAACGCTCTTTTCGAGCTACTTAATGCGAGAAACACGATTTCTGGTGTATTCACCACTCCACAGTACGTTTGACATGCAGAACCGAAGATATCTTGGATTTCGTCGGGTTTCAAGCTGAGATATGCATTTTCTGCGATAATCTTGGTGAGACTTCAGTCAGAAGTATGCAGAATCATCTAGATCGCTCTTGCCGAGCTATTTAACGCGAGAAACACGTTATCTGGTGTTTTCACCACTCCACAGTGCGTTTGACATGCAGAACCGCAGATATCTTGGTTACGTTCGGGATTCAAGCTGAGATATGCATTTTCTGCGATAATCTTGGTGAGACTTCAGTCAGAAGTATGCAGAATCATCTAGATCGCTCTTGCCGAGCTATTTAACGCGAGAAACACGTTATCTGGTGTTTTCACCACTCCACAGTGCGTTTGACATGCAGAACCGCAGATATCTTGGTTACGTTCGGGATTCAAGCTGAGATATGCATTTTCTGCGATAATCTTGGTGAGACTTCTGTCAGAAGTAAGCAGAATCATCGAGAACGCTCTTTCCGAGCTGTTTAATGCGAGACACACGTTATCTGGTGTTTTCACCACTCCACAGTGCGTTTGATATGCAGAACCGGCGACATCTTGGATTTCGTCGGGTTTCAAGCTGAGATATGCATTTTCTGCGATTATCTTGGTGAGACTTCAGTCAGAAGTATGCAGAATCATCTAGATCGCTCTTGTCGAGCTATTTAATGCAAAAAAACAAGTTTCCTGGTGTTTTCACCATTCCACAGTGCGTTTGATATTCAGAACCGGCGATATCTCGATTTTCGTGGTGTTTCCAGTAGAGATATGCATTTTCTGCGATAATCTTGGTGAGTCTTCTGTCAGAAGTATGCAGAATCATCGAGATCCCTCTTTTCGGGCTATTTAATGCGAGAAACACGTTATCTGGTGTTTTCACCACTCCACAGTGCGTTCGATATGCAGAACCGGCGATATCTTGATTTTCGTGGTGTTTCCAGCTGCGATATGCATTTTCTGCGATAATCTTGGTGAGTCTTCTGTCAGAAGTATGCAGAATCATCTAGATCGCTCGTTTCGAGCTACCTAATGCGAGAAACACGTTTTCTGGTGTTTTCACCACTCCACAGTGCGTTTGATATGCAGAACCGCAGATATCTTGGTTACGTTCGGGATTCAAGCTGAGATATGCATTTTCTGTGATAATCTTGGTGAGACTTCAGTCAGAAGTATGCAGAATCATCTAGATCGCTCTTGTCGAGCTATTTAACGCGAGAAACACGTTATCTGGTGTTTTCACCACTCCACAGTGCGTTTGATATGCAGAACCGGCGACATCTTGGCATTAGTCGGGGTTCAAACTGAGACATGCATTTTCTGCGATAATCCTGGTGATTCTTCTGTCAGAAGTAAGCAGAATCATCGAGAACGCTCTTTCCGAGCTGTTTAATGCGAGACACACGTTATCTGGTGTTTTCACCACTCCACAGTGCGTTTGATATGCAGAACCGGCGACATCTTGGATTTCGTCGGGTTTCAAGCTGAGATATGCATTTTCTGCGATTATCTTGGTGAGACTTCAGTCAGAAGTATGCAGAATCATCTAGATCGCTCTTGTCGAGCTATTTAATGCAAAAAAACAAGTTTCCTGGTGTTTTCACCATTCCACAGTGCGTTTGATATTCAGAACCGGCGATATCTCGATTTTCGTGGTGTTTCCAGTAGAGATATGCATTTTCTGCGATAATCTTGGTGAGTCTTC
Organism: Anthophora plumipes; assembly: GCA_951804975.1. Taxonomy (NCBI): domain Eukaryota; kingdom Metazoa; phylum Arthropoda; class Insecta; order Hymenoptera; family Apidae; genus Anthophora; species Anthophora plumipes. Next base: position 1,407,585 of record CATORF010000356.1, on the reverse strand, counting down.
TGTCAGAAGTATGCAGAATCATCGAGATCCCTCTTTTCGGGCTATTTAATGCGAGAAACACGTTATCTGGTGTTTTCACCACTCCACAGTGCGTTCGATATGCAGAACCGGCGATATCTTGATTTTCGTGGTGTTTCCAGCTGCGATATGCATTTTCTGCGATAATCTTGGTGAGTCTTCTGTCAGAAGTATGCAGAATCATCTAGATCGCTCGTTTCGAGCTACCTAATGCGAGAAACACGTTTTCTGGTGTTTTCACCACTCCACAGTGCGTTTGATATGCAGAACTGGCGACATCGTGGCTTTCGTCGGGTATCAAGCTGAGATATGCATTTTCTACGATAATCTTGGTGAGACTTCTGTCAGAAGTATGCAGAATAATCGAGAACCCTCTTTTCGAGTTATTTGATGCGAGAAACACGTTATCTGGTGTTTTCACCACTCCACAGTGCGTGTGATATGCAGAACCGGCGACATCTTGGCTTTCGTCGGGTATCAAGCTGAGATATGCATTTTCTACGATAATCTTGGTGAGACTTCTATCAGTAGTATGCAGAATCATCGAGATCCCTCTTTTCGAGCTCTTTAATACGAGAAACACGTTATCTGGTGTTTTCACTACTCCACAGTGCGTTTGATATGCAGTCCCGGCGACATCGTGGCTTTCGTCGGGTATCAAGCTGAGATATGCATTTTCTACGATAATCTTGGCGAGACTTCTGTCAGAAGTATGCAGAATCATCGGGATCGCTCTTTTCGAGCTATTTAATGCGAGAAACACGTTATCTGGTGTTTTCACCACTCCACATTGCGTTTGATATGCAGAACCGGCGACATCTTGGTTTTCGTCGGGGTTCAAGCTGAGATATGCATTTTCTGCGATAATCTTGGTGAGACATCAGTCAGAAGTATGCAGAATCATCGAGAACCCTCTTTTCGAGTTAGTTAATGGGAGAAACACGTTATCTGGTGTTTTCACCACTCCACAGTGCGTTTGATATGCAGAACCGGCGACATCTTGGCTTTCGTCGGGTATCAAGCTGAGATATGCATTTTCTACGATAATCTTGGTGAGACTTCTATCAGTAGTATGCAGAATCATCGAGATCCCTCTTTTCGAGCTCTTTAATGCGAGAAACACGTTATCTGGTGTTTTCACTACTCCACAGTGCGTTTGATATGCAGACCCGGCGACATCGTGGCTTTCGTCGGGTATCAAGCTGAGATATGCATTTTCTACGATAATCTTGGCGAGACTTCTGTCAGAAGTATGCAGAATCATCTAGATCGCTCGTTTCGAGCTACCTAATGCGAGAAACACGTTTTCTGGTGTTTTCACCACTCCACAGTGCGTTTGATATGCAGAACTGGCGACATCGTGGCTTTCGTCGGGTATCAAGCTGAGATATGCATTTTCTACGATAATCTTGGTGAGACTTCTGTCAGAAGTATGCAGAATAATCGAGAACCCTCTTTTCGAGTTATTTGATGCGAGAAACACGTTATCTGGTGTTTTCACCACTCCACAGTGCGTTTGATATGCAGAACCGGCGACATCTTGGCTTTCGTCGGGTATCAAGCTGAGATATGCATTTCCTACGATAATCTTGGTGAGACTTCTATCAGTAGTATGCAGAATCATCGAGATCCCTCTTTTCGAGCTCTTTAATGCGAGAAACACGTTATCTGGTGTTTTCACTACTCCACAGTGCGTTTGATATGCAGACCCGGCGACATCGTGGCTTTCGTCGGGTATCAAGCTGAGATATGCATTTTCTACGATAATCTTGGCGAGACTTCTGTCAGAAGTATGCAGAATCATCGGGATCGCTCTTTTCGAGCTATTTAATGCGAGAAACACGTTATCTGGTGTTTTCACCACTCCACATTGCGTTTGATATGCAGAACCGGCGACATCTTGGTTTTCGTCGGGGTTCAAGCTGAGATATGCATTTTCTGCGATAATCTTGGTGAGACATCAGTCAGAAGTATGCAGAATCATCGAGAACCCTCTTTTCGAGTTATTTAATGGGAGAAACACGCTATCTGGTGTATTCACCACTCCACAGTACGTTTGACATGCAGAACCGGAAATATCTTGGTTTCGGTTCGGGTTTCAAGCTGAGATATGCATTTTCTGCGATAATCTTGGTGAGACTTCAGTCAGAAGTATGCAGAGTCATCTAGATCGCTCGTTTCGAGCTACTTAATGCGAGAAACACGCTATCTGGTGTTTTCACCACTCCACTGTGCGTTTGATATGCAGAACCGACAATATCTTGGTTTTCGTGGGGTTTCAAGCTCAGATATGCATTTTCTGCGACAATCTTGGTGAGACTTCTGTCCGAAGTATGCAGAGTCATCGAGATCGTGTTTTTCGAGCTATTTAATGCGAGAAACACGTTTTCTGTGGTTTTCACCACACCACAATTCGTTGGATATGCAGAACAGGTGATATCTTGGTTTTCGAGGGGTTTCAAGCTGAGATATGCATTTTCTGCGAAAAACTTGGAGACACTTCTGTCCGAAGTATGCTGAATCGTCGAGATCGCACTTTTCGAGCTAGTTAATGCGAGAAAAACCTTATCTGGTGTTTTCCCCACCCCACAGTGCGTTTGATATGCAGAACCGGCGATATCTGGGTTTTCGTGGGGTTTCAAGCTGAGATATGCATTGTCTGCGATAATCTTGGTGAGACTTCTGTCCGAAGTATGCAGAAACATCGAGATCGCTCTTTTCGACCTATTTAATGCGAGAAACACGTTATCTGGTGTTTTCGCCACTCCACAGTGCGTTTGATATGCAGAACCAGCGATATCTTGGTTTTCGTGGGGTTTCAAGCTGAGATATGCATTTTTTACGATAATCATGGTGAGGCTTCTGTCAGAAGTATGCTGAATCATCGAGATAGCACTTTTCGAGCTAGTTAATGCGAGAAAAACCTTATCTGGTGTTTTCCCCACCCCACAGTGCGTTTGATATGCAGAACCGGCGATATCTGGGTTTTCGTGGGGTTTCAAGCTGAGATATGCATTGTCTGCGATAATCTTGGTGAGACTTCTGTCCGAAGTATGCAGAAACATCGAGATCGCTCTTTTCGACCTATTTAATGCGAGAAACACGTTATCTGGTGTTTTCACCACTCCACAGTGCGTTTGATATGCAGAACCAGCGATATCTTGGTTTTCGTGGGGTTTCAAGCTGAGATATGCATTTTTTACGATAATCATGGTGAGACTTCTGTCAGAAGTATGCAGAATCATCGAGATCGCACTTTTCGAGCTATTTAATGCGAGAAACACGATATCTGGTGTTTTCAGCACTCCACAGTGCGTATGAAATGCAGAACAGGCGATATCTTGGTTTTCGTGGGGTTTCAAGCTGAGATATGCATTGTCTGCGATAATCTTGGTGAGACTTCAGTCCGAAGTGTGCAGAATCATCGAGATCGCACTTTTCGAGCTATTTAATGCGAGAAACACGATATCTGGTGTTTTCAGCACTCCACAGTGCGTATGAAATGCAGAACCGGCGATATCTTGGTTTTCGTGGGGTTTCAAGCTGAGATATGCATTGTCTGCGATAATCTTGGTGAGACTTCTGTCCGAAGTGTGCAGAATCATCGAGATCGCTCTTTTCGAGCTATTTAATGCGAGAAACACGTTTTCTGGGGTTTTCACCACACCACAGTTCGTTGGATATGCAGAACAGGTGATATCTTGGTTTTCGAGGGGTTTCAAGCTGAGATATGCATCTTCTGCGATAAACTTGGAGAGACTTCTATCAGTAGTATGCAGAATCATCGAGATCCCTCTTTTCGAGCTCTTTAATGCGAGAAACACGTTATCTGGTGTTTTCACTACTCCACAGTGCGTTTGATATGCAGACCCGGCGACATCGTGGCTTTCGTCGGGTATCAAGCTGAGATATGCATTTTCTACGATAATCTTGGCGAGACTTCTGTCAGAAGTATGCAGAATCATCGGGATCGCTCTTTTCGAGCTATTTAATGCGAGAAACACGTTATCTGGTGTTTTCACCACTCCACATTGCGTTTGATATGCAGAACCGGCGACATCTTGGTTTTCGTCGGGGTTCAAGCTGAGATATGCATTTTCTGCGATAATCTTGGTGAGACATCAGTCAGAAGTATGCAGAATCATCGAGAACCCTCTTTTCGAGTTATTTAATGGGAGAAACACGTTATCTGGTGTATTCACCACTCCACAGTGCGTATGATATGCAGAACCGGCGATATCTTGGTTTTCGTGGGGTTTCAAGCTGAGATATGCATTGTCTGCGATAATCTTGGTGAGACTTCTGTCCGAAGTGTGCAGAATCATCGAGATCGCTCTTTTCGAGCTATTTAATGCGAGAAACTCGATATCTGGTGTTTTCAGCACTCCACAGTGCGTATGATATGCAGAACCGGCGATATCTTGGTTTTCGTGGGGTTTCAAGCTGAGATATGCATTGTCTGCGATAATCTTGGTGAGACTTCTGTCCGAAGTATGCAGAAACATCGAGATCGCTCTTTTCGACCTATTTAATGCGAGAAACACGTTATCTGGTGTTTTCACCACTCCACAGTGCGTTTGATATGCAGAACCAGCGATATCTTGGTTTTCGTGGGGTTTCAAGCTGAGATATGCATTTTTTACGATAATCATGGTGAGACTTCTGTCAGTAGTGTGCAGAATCATCGAGATCGCACTTTTCGAGCTATTTAATGCGAGAAACACGATATCTGGTGTTTTCAGCACTCCACAGTGCGTATGAAATGCAGAACCGGCGATATCTTGGTTTTCGTGGGGTTTCAAGCTGAGATATGCATTGTCTGCGATAATCTTGGTGAGACTTCTGTCCGAAGTGTGCAGAATCATCGAGATCGCTCTTTTCGAGCTATTTAATGCGAGAAACACGTTTTCTGGGGTTTTCACCACACCACAATTCGTTGGATATGCAGAACAGGTGATATCTTGGTTTTCGAGGGGTTTCAAGCTGAGATATGCATCTTCTGCGATAAACTTGGAGAGACTTCTGTCCGAAGTATGCTGAATCATCGAGATCGCACTTTTCGAGCTATTTAATGCGAGAAACACGATATCTGGTGTTTTCAGCACTCCACAGTGCGTATGATATGCAGAACCGGCGATATCTTGGTTTTCGTGGGGTTTCAAGCTGAGATATGCATTGTCTGCGATAATCTTGGTGAGACTTCTGTCAGAAGTATGCAGAATCATCGAGATCGCACTTTTCGAGCTATTTAATGCGAGAAACACGATATCTGGTGTTTTCAGCACTCCACAGTGCGTATGAAATGCAGAACCGGCGATATCTTGGTTTTCGTGGGGTTTCAAGCTGAGATATGCATTGTCTGCGATAATCTTGGTGAGACTTCTGTCCGAAGTGTGCAGAATCATCGAGATCGCTCTTTTCGAGCTATTTAATGCGAGAAACACGTTTTCTGGGGTTTTCACCACACCACAGTTCGTTGGATATGCAGAACAGGTGATATCTTGGTTTTCGAGGGGTTTCAAGCTGAGATATGCATTTTCTGCGATAATCTTGGTGAGACTTCTGTCCGAAGTATGCTGAAACATCGAGATCGCTCTTTTCGGGCTAGTTAATGCGAGAAAAACCTTATCCGGTGTATTCACCGCTCCACAGTGCGTTTGATATGCAGAACCAGCGATATCTTGGCTTTCGTGCGGTTTCAAGCTGAGATATGCATTTTCTACGATAATCTTGGTGAAACATCTGTCCGAAGTATGCAGAAACATCGAGAGCGCTCTTTTCGAGCTATTTAATGCGAGAAACAAGTTCTCTGGTGTTTTCACCACTCCACAGTGCGTTTGATATGCAGAAACAGCGATATCTTGGTTTGCGTGGGGTTTCAAGCTGAGATATGCATTTTTTACGATAATCATGGTGAGACTTCTGTCCGAAGTATGCAGAATCATCGAGATCGCACTTTTCGAGCTATTTAATGCGACAAACACGTTATCTGGTGTTTTCAGCACTCCACAGTGCGTTCGATATGCAGAACCAGCGATATCTGGGTTTACGTGGGGTTTCAAGCTGAGATATGCATTTTTTACGATAATCTTGGTGAGACTTCTGTCCGAAGTATGCAGAATCATCGAGATCGCACTTTTCGAGCTATTTAATGCGACAAACACGTTATCTGGTGTTTTCAGCACTCCACAGTGCGTTTGATATGCAGAACCAGCGAAATCTTGGTTTTCGTGGGGTTTCAAGCTGAGATATGCATTTTTTTACGATAATCTGGTGAGACTTCTGTCCGAAGTATGCTTAATCATCGAGATCGCTCTATTCGAGATATTTAATGCGAGAAACACGTTATCTGGTGTTTTCACCACTCCGCAGTGCGTTTGATATGCAGAACCAGCGATATCTTGGTTTTCGTGGGGTTTCAAGCTCAGATATGCATTTTCTGCGATAATCTTGGTGAGACTTCTGTCCGAAGTATGCAGAGTCATCGAGATCGTACTTTTCGAGCTATTTAATGCGACAAACACGTTTTCTGGGGTTTTCACCACTCCACAGTTCGTTGGATATGCAGAACAGGAGATATCTTGGTTTTCGTGGGGTTTCTAGCAGAGATATGCATTTTCTGCGCTAATCTTGGTGAGACCTCTGTCCGAAGTATGCAGAAACATGGAGATCGCTCTTTTCGACCTATTGAATGCGAGAAACACGTTATCTGGTGTTTTCAGCACACCACAGTGCGTTTGATATGCAGAACCAGCGAAATCTTGGTTTTCGTGGGGTTTCAAGCTGAGATATGCATTTTTTACGATAATCTTGGTGAGACTTCTGTCCGAAGTATGCTTAATCATCGAGATCGCTCTATTCGAGCTATTTAATGCGAGAAACACGTTATCTGGTGTTTTCACCACTCCACAGTGCGTATGATATACAGAACCGACGATATCTTGGTTTTCGTGGGGTTTCAAGCTCAGATATGCATTTTCTGCGATAATCATGGTGAGACTTCTGTCCGAAGTATGCAGAGTCATCGAGATCGCTCTTTTCGAGCTATTTAATGCGACAAACACGTTTTCTGGGGTTTTCACCACTCCACAGTTCGTTGGATATGCAGAACAGGAGATATCTTGGTTTTCGTGGGGTTTCTAGCAGAGATATGCATTTTCTGCGATAATCTTGGTGAGACCTGTGTCCGAAGTATGCAGAAACATCGAGATCGCTCTTTTCGACCTATTTAATGCGAGAAACACGTTATCTGGTGTTTTCAGCACTCCACAGTGCGTTTGATATGCAGAACCAGCGATATCTTGGTTTACGTGGGGTATCAAGCTCAGATATGCATTTTCTGCGATAATCTTGGTGAGACTTCAGTCCGAAGTATGCAGAATCATCGAGATCGTACTATTCGAGCTATTTAATGCGAAAAACACGTTATCTGGTGTTTTCACCACTCCACAGTGCGTATGATATGCAGAACCGACGATATCTTGGTTTTCGTGGGGTTTCAAGCTTAGATATGCATTTTCTGCGATAATCTTTGTGAGACTTCTGTCCGAAGTATGCAGAGTCATCGAGATCGCTCTTTTCGAGCTATTTAATGCGAGAAACAAGTTATCTGGTGTTTTCACCGCTCCGCAGTGCGTTTGATATGCAGAACCAGCGATATCTTGGTTTTCGTGGGGTTTCAAGCTCAGATATGCATTTTCTGCGATAATCTTGGTGAGACTTCTGTCCGAAGTATGCAGAGTCATCGAGATCGTACTTTTCGAGCTATTCAATGCGAGAAACACGTTTTCTGGGGTTTTCACCACTCCACAGTTCGTTGGATATGCAGAACAGGAGATATCTTGGTTTTCGTGGGGTTTCTAGCAGAGATATGCATTTTCTGCGATAATCTTGGTGAGACCTCTGTCCGAAGTATGCAGAAACATGGAGATCGCTCTTTTCGACCTATTGAATGCGAGAAACACGTTATCTGGTGTTTTCACCACTCCACAGTGCGTATGATATGCAGAACCGACGATATCGTGGTTTTCGTGGGGTTTCAAGCTCAGATATGCATTTTCTGCGATAATCTTGGTGAGACTTCTGTCCGAAGTATGCAGAGTCATCGAGATCGCTCTTTTCGAGATATTTAATGCGAGAAACAAGTTATCTGGTGTTTTCACCACTCCGCAGTGCGTTTGATATGCAGAACCAGCAATATCTTGGTTTTCGTGGGGTTTCAAGCTCAGATATGCATTTTCTGCGATCATCTTGGTGAGACTTCTGTCCGAAGTATGCAGAGTCATCGAGATCGTACTTTTCGAGCTATTCAATGCGAGAAACACGTTTTCTGGGGTTTTCACCACTCCACAGTTCGTTGGATATGCAGAACAGGAGATATCTTGGTTTTCGTGGGGTTTCTAGCAGAGATATGCATTTTCTGCGATAATCTAGGTGAGACTTCTGTTCGAAGTATGCTTAATCATCGAGATCGCTCGTTTCGAGCTATTTAATGCGAGAAACAAGTTATCTGGTGTTTTCACCACTCCACAGTGCGTTTGATATGCAGAAACAGCGATATCTTGGTTTTCGTGGGGTTTCAAGCTGAGATATGCATTTTTTACGATAATCATGGTGAGACTTCTGTCCGAAGTATGCTTAATCATCGAGATCGCACTTTTCGAGCTATTTAATGGGACAAACACGTTATCTGGTGTTTTCAGCACTCCACAGTGCGTTTGATATGCAGAACCAGCGAAATCTTGGTTTTCGTGGGGTTTCAAGCTGAGACATGCATTTTCTACGATAATCTTGGTGAGACTTCTGTCAGAAGTATGCAGAATCTTCGAGAACGCTCTTTTCGAGCTACTTAATGCGAGAAACACGTTTTCTGGTGTTTTCACTACACCACAGACCGTTTGATGCGCAGAACCGGAGATATCTTGGTTTCGGTCGGGTTTCAAGCTGAGATATGCATTTTCTGCGATAATCTTGGTGAGACTTCTGTCAGAAGTATGTAGAATCATCTAGATCGCTCTTTTCGAGCTATTTAATTCGAGAAACACGTTTTCTGGGGTTTTCACCACTCCACAGTTCGTTGGATATGCAGAACAGGAGATATCTTGGTTTTCGTGGGGTTTCTAGCAGAGATATGCATTTTCTGCGATAATCTTGGTGAGACCTGTGTCCGAAGTATGCAGAAACATCGAGATCGCTCTTTTCGACCTATTTAATGCGAGAAACACGTTATCTGGTGTTTTCACCACTCCGCAGTGCGTTTGATATGCAGAACCAGCGATATCTTGGTTTTCGTGGGGTTTCAAGCTCAGATATGCATTTTCTGCGATAATCTTGGTGAGACTTCTGTCCGAAGTATGCAGAATCATCGAGATCGCACTTTTAGAGCTATTTAATGCGACAAACACGTTATCTGGTGTTTTCAGCACACCACAGTGCGTTTGATATGCAGAACCATCGAAATCTTGGTTTTCGTGGGGTTTCAAGCTGAGATATGCATTTTTTACGATAATCTTGGTGAGACTTCTGTCCGAAGTATGCTTAATCATCGAGATCGCTCTATTCGAGCTATTTAATGCGAGAAACACGTTATCTGGTGTTTTCACCACTCCACAGTGCGTATGATATGCAGAACCGACGATATCTTGGTTTTCGTGGGGTTTCAAGCTCAGATATGCATTTTCTGCGATAATCTTGGTGAGACTTCTGTCCGAAGTATGCAGAGTCATCGAGATCGCTCTTTTCGAGCTATTTAATGCGAGAAACAAGTTATCTGGTGTTTTCACCACTCCGCAGTGCGTTTGATATGCAGAACCAGCGATATCTTGGTTTTCGTGGGGTTTCAAGCTCAGATATGCATTTTCTGGGATAATCTTGGTGAGACTTCTGTCCGAAGTATGCAGAGTCATCGAGATCGTACTTTTCGAGCAATTCAATGCGAGAAACACGTTTTCTTGGGTTTTCACCACTCCACAGTGCGTTCGATATGCAGAACCAGCGATATCTGGGTTTTCGTGGGGTTTCAAGCTGAGATATGCATTTTTTACGATAATCTTGGTGAGACTTCTGTCCGAAGTATGCAGAATCATCGAGATCGCACTTTTCGAGCTAATTAATGCGACAAACACGTTATCTGGTGTTTTCAGCACTCCACAGTGCGTTTGATATGCAGAACCAGCGAAATCTTGGTTTTCGTGGGGTTTCAAGCTGAGATATGCATTTTTTTACGATAATCTTGGTGAGACTTCTGTCCGAAGTATGCTTAATCATCGAGATCGCTCTATTCGAGATATTTAATGCGAGAAACACGTTATCTGGTGTTTTCACCACTCCACAGTGCGTATGATATGCAGAACCGACGATATCTTGGTTTCCGTGGGGTTTCAAGCTCAGATATGCATTTTCTGCGATAATCTTGGTGAGACTTCTGTCCGAAGTATGCAGAGTCATCGAGATCGTACTTTTTGAGCTATTTAATGCGACAAACACGTTTTCTGGGGTTTTCACCACTCCACAGTTCGTTGGATATGCAGAACAGGAGATATCTTGGTTTTCGTGGGGTTTCTAGCAGAGATATGCATTTTCTGCGATAATCTTGGTGAGACCTGTGTCCAAAGTATGCAGAAACATCAAGATCGCTCTTTTCGACCTATTTAATGCGAGAAACACGTTATCTGGTGTTTTCACCACTCCACAGTGCGTTTGATATGCAGAACCAGCGAAATCTTGGTTTTCGTTGGGTTTCAAGCTGAGATATGCATTTTTTACGATAATCATGGTGAGACTTCTGTCCGAAGTATGCAGAATCATCGAGATCGCACTTTTCGAGCTATTTAATGCGACAAACACGTTATCTGGTGTTTTCAGCACTCCACAGTGCGTTTGATATGCAGAACCAGCGAAATCTTGGTTTTCGTTGGGTTTCAAGCTGAGATATGCATTTTTTACGATAATCATGGTGAGACTTCTGTCCGAAGTATGCAGAATCATCGAGATCGCACTTTTCGAGCTATTTAATGCGACAAACACGTTATCTGGTGTTTTCACCACTCCACAGTGCGTTTGATATGCAGAACCAGCGAAATCTTGGTTTTCGTTGGGTTTCAAGCTGAGATATGCATTTTTTACGATAATCATGGTGAGACTTCTGTCCGAAGTATGCAGAATCATCGAGATCGCACTTTTCGAGCTATTCAATGCGACAAACACGTTATCTGGTGTTTTCAGCACTCCACAGTGCGTTTGATATGCAGAACCAGCGAAATCTTGGTTTTCGTGGGGTTTCAAGTTGAGATATGCATTTTCTGCGATAATCTTGGTGAGACTTCTGTCCAAAGTATGCAGAAACATCGAGATCGCTCTTTTCGACCTATTTAATGCGAGAAACACGTTATCTGGTGTTTTCACCACTCCACAGTGCGTTTGATATGCAGAACCAGCGAAATCTTGGTTTTCGTTGGGTTTCAAGCTGAGATATGCATTTTTTACGATAATCATGGTGAGACTTCTGTCCGAAGTATGCAGAATCATCGAGATCGCACTTTTCGAGCTATTCAATGCGACAAACACGTTATCTGGTGTTTTCAGCACTCCACAGTGCGTTTGATATGCAGAACCAGCGAAATCTTGGTTTTCGTGGGGTTTCAAGCTGAGATATGCATTTTCTGCGATAATCTTGGTGAGACTTCTGTCCGAAGTATGCAGAATCATCGAGATCGCACTTTTCGAGCTATTTAATGCGACAAACACGTTATCTGGTGTTTTCAGCACTCCACAGTGCGTTTGATATGCAGAACCAGCGAAATCTTGGTTTTCGTGGGGTTTCAAGCTGAGATATGCATTTTTTTACGATAATCTTGGTGAGACTTCTGTCCGAAGTATGCTTAATCATCGAGATCGCTCTATTGGAGATATTTAATGCGAGAAACACGTTATCTGGTGTTTTCACCACTCCACAGTGCGTATGATATGCAGAACCGACGATATCTTGGTTTCCGTGGGGTTTCAAGCTCAGATATGCATTTTCTGCGATAATCTTGGTGAGACTTCTGTCCGAAGTATGCAGAGTCATCGAGATCGTACTTTTTGAGCTATTTAATGCGACAAACACGTTTTCTGGGGTTTTCACCACTCCACAGTCCGTTGGATATGCAGAACAGGAGATATCTTGGTTTTCGTGGGGTTTCTAGCAGAGATATGCATTTTCTGCGATAATCTTGGTGAGACCTGTGTCCAAAGTATGCAGAAACATCAAGATCGCTCTTTTCGACCTATTTAATGCGAGAAACACGTTATCTGGTGTTTTCACCACTCCACAGTGCGTTTGATATGCAGAACCAGCGAAATCTTGGTTTTCGTTGGGTTTCAAGCTGAGATATGCATTTTTTACGATAATCATGGTGAGACTTCTGTCCGAAGTATGCAGAATCATCGAGATCGCACTTTTCGAGCTATTTAATGCGACAAACACGTTATCTGGTGTTTTCAGCACTCCACAGTGCGTTTGATATGCAGAACCAGCGAAATCTTGGTTTTCGTGGGGTTTCAAGCTGAGATATGCATTTTCTGCGATAATCTTGGTGAGACTTCTGTCCGAAGTATGCAGAATCATCGAGATCGTACTTTTTGAGCTATTTAATGCGACAAACACGTTTTCTGGGGTTTTCACCACTCCACAGTTCGTTGGATATGCAGAACAGGAGATATCTTGGTTTTCGTGGGGTTTCTAGCAGAGATATGCATTTTCTGCGATAATCTTGGTGAGACCTGTGTCCAAAGTATGCAGAAACATCGAGATCGCTCTTTTCGACCTATTTAATGCGAGAAACACGTTATCTGGTGTTTTCACCACTCCACAGTGCGTTTGATATGCAGAACCAGCGAAATCTTGGTTTTCGTTGGGTTTCAAGCTGAGATATGCATTTTTTACGATAATCATGGTGAGACTTCTGTCCGAAGTATGCAGAATCATCGAGATCGCACTTTTCGTGCTATTCAATGCGACAAACACGTTATCTGGTGTTTTCAGCACTCCACAGTGCGTTTGATATGCAGAACCAGCGAAATCTTGGTTTTCGTGGGGTTTCAAGCTGAGATATGCATTTTCTGCGATAATCTTGGTGAGACTTCTGTCCGAAGTATGCAGAATCATCGAGATCGCACTTTTCGAGCTATTTAATGCGACAAACACGTTATCTGGTGTTTTCAGCACTCCACAGTGCGTTTGATATGCAGAACCAGCGAAATCTTGGTTTTCGTGGGGTTTCAAGCTGAGATATGCATTTTTTTACGATAATCTTGGTGAGACTTCTGTCCGAAGTATGCTTAATCATCGAGATCGCTCTATTCGAGATATTTAATGCGAGAAACACGTTATCTGGTGTTTTCACCACTCCACAGTGCGTATGATATGCAGAACCGACGATATCTTGGTTTCCGTGGGGTTTCAAGCTCAGATATGCATTTTCTGCGATAATCTTGGTGAGACTTCTGTCCGAAGTATGCAGAGTCATCGAGATCGTACTTTTTGAGCTATTTAATGCGACAAACACGTTTTCTGGTGTTTTCACCACTCCACAGTTCGTTGGATATGCAGAACAGGAGATATCTTGGTCTTCGTGGGGTTTCTAGCAGAGATATGCATTTTCTGCGATAATCTTGGTGAGACCTGTGTCCAAAGTATGCAGACACATCAAGATCGCTCTTTTCGACCTATTTAATGCGAGAAACACGTTATCTGGTGTTTTCACCACTCCACAGTGCGTTTGATATGCAGAACCAGCGAAATCTTGGTTTTCGTTGGGTTTCAAGCTGAGATATGCATTGTTTACGATAATCATGGTGAGACTTCTGTCCGAAGTATGCAGAATCATCGAGATCGCACTTTTCGAGCTATTTAATGCGACAAACACGTTATCTGGTGTTTTCAGCACTCCACAGTGCATTTGATATGCAGAACCAGTGATATCTGGGTTTTCGTGGGGTTTCAAGCTGAGATATGCATTTCTTACGATAATCTTGGTGAGACTTCTGTCCGAAGTATGCAGAATCATCGAGATCGCTCTTTTCAAGCTATTTAATGCGAGAAACACGTTTTCTGGGGTTTTCACCACTCCACAGTGCGTTTGATATGCAGAACCAGCGAAATCCTGGTTTTCGTGGGGTTTCAAGCTGAGATATGCATTTTTTACGATAATCTTGGTGACACTTCTGTCCGAAGTATGCTTAATCATCGAGATCGCTCTATTGGAGATATTTAATGCGAGAAACACGTTATCTGGTGTTTTCACCACTCCACAGTGCGCATGATATGCAGAACCGACGATATCTTGGTTTTCGTGGGGTTTCAAGCTCACATATGCATTTTCTGCGATAATCTTGGTGAGACTTCTGTCCGAAGTATGCAGAGTCATCGAGATCGTACTTTTCGAGCTATTCAATGCGAGAAAAACGTTTTCTGGGGTTTTCACCACTCCACAGTTCGTTGGATATGCAGAACAGGAGATATCTTGGTTTTCGTGGGGTTTCTGGCAGAGATATGCATTTTCTGCGATAATCTTGGTGAGACTTCTGTCCGAAGTATGCAGAATCATCGAGATCGCACTTTTCGAGCTATTTAATGCGACAAACACGTTATATGGTGTTTTCAGCACTCCACAGTGCGTTTGATATGCAGAACCAGCGATATCTGGGTTTTCGTGGGGTTTCAAGCTGAGATATGCATTTCTTACGATAATCTTGGTGAGACTTCTGTCCGAAGTATGCAGAGTCATCGAGATCGTACTTTTCGAGCTATTCAATGCGAGAAAAACGTTTTCTGGGGTTTACACCACTCCACAGTTCGTTGGATATGCAGAACAGGAGATATCTTGGTTTTCGTGGGGTTTCTAGCAGAGATATGCATTTTCTGCGATAATCTTGGTGAGACTTCTGTCCGAAGTATGCAGAATCATCGAGATCGCACTTTTCGAGCTATTTAATGCGACAAACACGTTATCTGGTGTTTTCAGCACTCCACACTGCGTTTGATATGCAGAACCAGCGATATCTGGGTTTTCGTGGGGTTTCAAGCTGAGATATGCATTTCTTACGATAATCTTGGTGAGACTTCTGTCCGAAGTATGCAGAATCATCGAGATCGCTCTTTTCAAGCTATTTAATGCGAGAAACACGTTTTCTGGGGTTTTCACCACTCCACAGTGCGTTTGATATGCAGAACCAGCGAAATCTTGGTTTTCGTGGGGTTTCAAGCTGAGATATGCATTTTTTACGATAATCTTGGTGAGACTTCTGTCTGAAGTATGCTTAATCATCGAGATCGCTCAATTCGAGATATTTAATGCGAGAAACACGTTATCTGGTGTTTTCACTACTCCACAGTGCGCATGATATGCAGAACCGACGATATCTTGGTTTTCGTGGGGTTTCAAGCTCAGATATGCATTTTCTGCGATAATCTTGGTGAGACTTCTGTCCGAAGTATGCAGAGTCATCGAGATCGTACTTTTCGAGCTATTCAATGCGAGAAACACGTTTTCTCGGGTTTTCACCACTCCACAGTGCGTTTGATATGCAGAACCAGCGATATCTTGGTTTTCGTGGGGTTTCAAGCTCAGATATGCATTTTCTGCGATAATCTTGGTGAGAGTTCTGTCCGAAGTATGCAGAGTCATCGAGATCGTACTTTTCGAGCTATTCTATGCGAGAAAAACGTTTTCTGGGGTTTACACCACTCCACAGTTCGTTGGATATGCAGAACAGGAGATATCTTGGTTTTCGTGGGGTTTCTAGCAGAGATATGCATTTTCTGCGATAATCTTGGTGAGACTTCTGTCCGAAGTATGCAGAATCATCGAGATCGCACTTTTCGAGCTATTTAATGCGACAAACACGTTATCTGGTGTTTTCAGCACTCCACACTGCGTTTGATATGCAGAACCAGCGAAATCTGGGTTTTCGTGGGGTTTCAAGCTGAGATATGCATTTTCTGCGATAATCTTGGTGAGACTTCTGTCCGAAGTATGCAGAGTCATCGAGATCGCTCTTTTCGAGCTATTTAATGCGAGAAACAAGTTATCTGGTATTTTCACCACTCCGCAGTGCGTTTGATATGCAGAACCAGCGATATCTTGGTTTTCGTGGGGTTTCAAGCTCAGATATGCATTTTCTGCGATAATCTTGGTGAGACTTCTGTCCGAAGTATGCAGAGTCATCGAGATCGTACTTTTCGAGCTATTCAATGCGAGAAAAACGTTTTCTGGGGTTTACACCACTCCACAGTTCGTTGGATATGCAGAACAGGAGATATCTTGGTTTTCGTGGGGTTTCTAGCAGAGATATGCATTTTCTGCGATAATCTTGGTGAGACTTCTGTCCGAAGTATGCAGAATCATCGAGATCGCACTTTTCGAGCTATTTAATGCGACAAACACGTTATCTGGTGTTTTCAGCACTCCACACTGCGTTTGATATGCAGAACCAGCGATATCTGGGTTTTCGTGGGGTTTCAAGCTGAGATATGCATTTCTTACGATAATCTTGGTGAGACTTCTGTCCGAAGTATGCAGAAACATCGAGATCGCTCTTTTCAAGCTATTTAATGCGAGAAACACGTTTTCTGGGGTTTTCACCACTCCACAGTGCGTTTGATATGCAGAACCAGCGAAATCTTGGTTTTCGTGGGGTTTCAAGCTGAGATATGCATTTTTTACGATAATCTTGGTGAGACTTCTGTCTGAAGTATGCTTAATCATCGAGATCGCTCAATTCGAGATATTTAATGCGAGAAACACGTTATCTGGTGTTTTCACTACTCCACAGTGCGCATGATATGCAGAACCGACGATATCTTGGTTTTCGTGGGGTTTCAAGCTCAGATATGCATTTTCTGCGATAATCTTGGTGAGACTTCTGTCCGAAGTATGCAGAGTCATCGAGATCGTACTTTTCGAGCTATTCAATGCGAGAAACACGTTTTCTCGGGTTTTCACCACTCCACAGTGCGTTTGATATGCAGAACCAGCGATATCTTGGTTTTCGTGGGGTTTCAAGCTCAGATATGCATTTTCTGCGATAATCTTGGTGAGAGTTCTGTCCGAAGTATGCAGAGTCATCGAGATCGTACTTTTCGAGCTATTCTATGCGAGAAAAACGTTTTCTGGGGTTTTCACCACTCCACAGTTCGTTGGATATGCAGAACAGGAGATATCTTGGTTTTCGTGGTGTTTCTAGCAGAGATATGCATTTTCTGCGATAATCTTGGTGAGACTTCTGTCCGAAGTATGCAGAATCATCGAGATCGCACTTTTCGAGCTATTTAATGAGACAAACACGTTATCTGGTGTTTTCAGCACTCCACAGTGCGTTTGATATGCAGAACCAGCGATATCTGGGTTTTCGTGGGGTTTCAAGCTGAGATATGCATTTCTTACGATAATCTTGGTGAGACTTCTGTCCGAAGTATGCAGAATCATCGAGATCGCTCTTTTCAAGCTATTTAATGCGAGAAACACGTTTTCTGGGGTTTTCACCACTCCACAGTGCGTTTGATATGCAGAACCAGCGAAATCTTGGTTTTCGTGGGGTTTCAAGCTGAGATAAGCATTTTTTACGATAATCTTGGTGAGACTTCTGTCCGAAGTATGCAGAGTCATCGAGATCGCTCTTTTCGAGCTATTTAATGCGAGAAACAAGTTATCTGGTGTTTTCACCATTCCACAGTGCGTTTGATATGCAGAACCAGCGAAACCTTGGTTTTCGTGGGGTTTCAAGCTGAGATATGCATTTTTTACGATAATCTTGGTGAGACTTCTGTCCGAAGTATGCTTAATCATCGAGATCGCTCTATTCGAGATATTTAATGCGAGAAACACGTTATCTGGTGTTTTCACCACTCCACAGTGCGTATGATATGCAGAACAGACGATATCTTGGTTTTCGTGGGGTTTCAAGCTCAGATATGCATTTTCTGCGATAATCTTGGTGAGAGTTCTGTCCGAAGTATGCAGAGTCATCGAGATCGTACTTTTCGAGCTATTCAATGCGAGAAACACGTTTTCTCGGGTTTTCACCACTCCACAGTGCGTTTGATATGCAGAACCAGCGATATCTTGGTTTTCGTGGGGTTTCAAGCTCAGATATGCATTTTCTGCGATAATCTTGGTGAGAATTCTGTCCGAAGTATGCAGAGTCATCGAGATCGTACTTTTCGAGCTATTCTATGCGAGAAAAACGTTTTCTGGGGTTTTCACGACTCCACAGTTCGTTGGATATGCAGAACAGGAGGTATCTTGGTTTTCGTGGGGTTTCTAGC
The DNA here is from genome assembly GCA_951804975.1 of Anthophora plumipes. Classification (NCBI taxonomy): domain Eukaryota; kingdom Metazoa; phylum Arthropoda; class Insecta; order Hymenoptera; family Apidae; genus Anthophora; species Anthophora plumipes. Next base: position 1,389,260 of record CATORF010000356.1, on the reverse strand, counting down.
AGAGATATGCATTTTCTGCGATAATCTTGGTGAGACTTCTGTCCGAAGTATGCAGAATCATCGAGATCGCACTTTTCGAGCTATTTAATGCGACAAACACGTTTTCTGGGGTTTTCACCACTCCACAGTGCGTTTGATATGCAGAACCAGCGATATCTGGGTTTTCGTGGGGTTTCAAGCTGAGATATGCATTTCTTACGATAATCTTGGTGAGACTTCTGTCCGAAGTATGCAGAATCATCGAGATCGCTCTTTTCAAGCTATTTAATGCGAGAAACACGTTTTCTGGGGTTTTCACCACTCCACAGTGCGTTTGATATGCAGAACCAGCGAAATCTTGGTTTTCGTGGGGTTTCAAGCTGAGATATGCATTTTTTACGATAATCTTGGTGAGACTTCTGTCCGAAGTATGCTTAATTATCGAGATCGCTCTATTCGAGATATTTAATGCGAGAAACACGTTATCTGGTGTTTTCACCACTCCACAGTGCGTATGATATGCAGAACCGACGATATCTTGGTTTTCGTGGGGTTTCAAGCTCAGATATGCATTTTCTGCGATAATCTTGGTGAGACTTCTGTCCGAAGTATGCAGAGTCATCGAGATCGTACTTTTCGAGCTATTTAATGCGACAAACACGTTTTCTGGGGTTTTCACCACTCCACAGTTCGTTGGATATGCAGAACAGGAGATATCTTGGTTTTCGTGGGATTTCTAGCAGAGATATGCATTTTCTGCGATAATCTTGGTGAGACCTCTGTCCGAAGTATGCAGAAACATCGAGATCGCTCTTTTCGACCTATTTAATGCGAGAAACACGTTATCTGGTGTTATCACCACTCCATAGTGCGTTTGATATGCAGAACCAGCGATATCTGGGTTTTCGTGGGGTTTCAAGCTGAGATATGCATTTTTTACGATAATCTTGGTGATACTTCTGTCTGAAGTATGCTTAATCATCGAGATCGCTCAATTCGAGATATTTAATGCGAGAAACACGTTATCTGGTGTTTTCACTACTCCACAGTGCGTATGATATGCAGAACCGACGATATCTTGGTTTTCGTGGGGTTTCAAGCTCAGATATGCATTTTCTGCGATAATCTTGGTGAGACTTCTGTCCGAAGTATGCAGAGTCATCGAGATCGTACTTTTCGAGCTATTCAATGCGAGAAACACGTTTTCTCGGGTTTTCACCACTCCACAGTGCGTTTGATATGCAGAACCAGCGATATCTTTGTTTTCGTGGGGTTTCAAGCTCAGATATGCATTTTCTGCGATAATCTTGGTGAGACTTCTGTCCGAAGTATGCAGAGTCATCGAGATCGTACTTTTCGAGCTATTCTATGCGAGAAAAACGTTTTCTGGGGTTTTCACCACTCCACAGATCGTTGGATATGCAGAACAGGAGATATCTTGGTTTTCGTGGGGTTTCTAGCAGAGATATGCATTTTCTGCGATAATCTTGGTGAGACTTCTGTCCGAAGTATGCAGAATCATCGAGATCGCACTTTTCGAGCTATTTAATGCGACAAACACGTTATCTGGTGTTTTCAGCACTCCACAGTGCGTTTGATATGCAGAACCAGCGATATCTGGGTTTTCGTGGGGTTTCAGGCTGAGATATGCATTTCTTACGATAATCTTGGTGAGACTTCTGTCCGAAGTATGCAGAATCATCGAGATCGCTCTTTTCAAGCTATTTAATGCGAGAAACACGTTTTCTGGGGTTTTCACCACTCCACAGTGCGTTTGATATGCAGAACCAGCGAAATCTTGGTTTTCGTGGGGTTTCAAGCTGAGATATGCATTTTTTACGATAATCTTGGTGAGACTTCTGTCCGAAGTATGCTTAATCATCGAGATCGCTCTATTCGAGATATTTAATGCGAGAAACACGTTATCTGGTGTTTTCACTACTCCACAGTGCGTATGATATACAGAACCGACGATATCTTGGTTTTCGTGGGGTTTCAAGCTCAGATATGCATTTTCTGCGATAATCTTGGTGAGACTTCTGTCCGAAGTATGCAGAGTCATCGAGATCGTACTTTTCGAGCTATTCAATGCGAGAAACACGTTTTCTCGGGTTTTCACCACTCCACAGTGCGTTTGATATGCAGAACCAGCGATATCTTGGTTTTCGTGGGGTTTCAAGCTCAGATATGCATTTTCTGCGATAATCTTGGTGAGACTTCTGTCCGAAGTATGCAGAGTCATCGAGATCGTACCTTTCGAGCTATTCTATGCGAGAAAAACGTTTTCTGGGGTTTTCACCACTCCACAGTTCGTTGGATATGCAGAACAGGAAATATCTTGGTTTTCGTGGGGTTTCTAGCAGAGATATGCATTTTCTGCGATAATCTTGGTCAGACTTCTGTCCGAAGTATGCAGAATCATCGAGATCGCTCTTTTCAAGCTATTTAATGCGAGAAACACGTTTTCTGGGGTTTTCACCACTCCACAGTGCGTTTGATATGCAGAACCAGCGAAATCTTGGTTTTCGTGGGGTTTCAAGCTGAGATATGCATTTTTTACGATAATCTTGGTGAGACTTCTGTCCGAAGTATGCTTAATCATCGAGATCGCTCTATTCGAGATATTTAATGCGAGAAACACGTTATCTGGTGTTTTCACCACTCCACAGTGCGTATGATATGCAGAACCGACGATATCTTGGTTTTCGTGGGGTTTCAAGCTCAGATATGCATTTTCTGCGATAATCTTGGTGAGACTTCTGTCCGAAGTATGCAGAGTCATCGAGATCGTACTTTTCGAGCTATTTAATGCGACAAACACGTTTTCTGGGGTTTTCACCACTCCACAGTTCGTTGGATATGCAGAACAGGAGATATCTTGGTTTTCGTGGGGTTTCTAGCAGAGATATGCATTTTCTGCGATAATCTTGGTGAGACCTCTGTCCGAAGTATGCAGAAACATCGAGATCGCTCTTTTCGACCTATTTAATGCGAGAAACACGTTATCTGGTGTTATCACCACTCCACAGTGCGTTTGATATGCAGAACCAGCGAAATCTTGGTTTTCGTTGGGTTTCAAGCTGAGATATGCATTTTTTACGATAATCATGGTGAGACTTCTGTCCGAAGTATGCAGAATCATCGAGATCGCACTTTTCGAGCTATTTAGTGCGACAAACACGTTATCCGGTGTTTTCAGCACTCCACAGTGCGTTTGATATGCAGAACCAGCGATATCTGGGTTTTCGTGGGGTTTCAAGCTGAGATATGCATTTTTTACGATAATCTTGGTGAGACTTCTGTCCGAAGTATGCAGAATCATCGAGATCGCACTTTTCGAGCTATTTAATGCGACAAACACGTTATCTGGTGTTTTCAGCACTCCACAGTGCGTTTGATATGCAGAACCAGCGAAATCTTGGTTTTCGTGGGGTTTCAAGCTGAGATATGAATTTTTTTACGATAATCTTGGTGAGACTTCTGTCCGAAGTATGCTTAATCATCGAGATCGCTCTATTCGAGATATTTAATGCGAGAAACACGTTATCTGGTGTTTTCACCACTCCACAGTGCGTATGATATGCAGAACCGACGATATCTTGGTTTTCGTGGGGTTTCAAGCTCAGATATGCATTTTCTGCGATAATCTTGGTGAGACTTCTGTCCGAAGTATGCAGAGTCATCGAGATCGTACGTTTCGAGCTATTTAATGCGACCAACACGTTTTCTGGGGTTTTCACCACTCCACAGTTCGTTGGATATGCAGAACAGGAGATATCTTGGTTTTCGTGGGGTTTCTAGCAGAGATATGCACTTTCTGCGATAATCTTGGTGAGACCTCTGTCCGAAGTATGCAGAAACATCGAGATCGCTCTTTTCGACCTATTTATTGCGAGAAACACGTTATCTGGTGTTTTCACCACTCCGCAGTGCGTTTGATATGCAGAACCGACGATATCTTGGTTTTCGTGGGGTTTCAAGCTCAGATATGCATTTTCTGCGATAATCTTGGTGAGACTTCTGTCCGAAGTATGCAGAGTCATCGAGATCGCTCTTTTCGAGCTATTTAATGCGAGAAACAAGTTATCTGGTGTTTTCACCACTCCGCAGTGCGTTTGATATGCAGAACCGACGATATCTTGGTTTTCGTGGGGTTTCAAGCTCAGATATGCATTTTCTGCGATAATCTTGGTAAAACGTCTGTCCCAAGTACGCAGAGTCATCGAGATCGCTCGTTTCGACCTATTTAATGCCAGAAACACGTTATCAGGTGTTTTCACCACTCCACAGTGCGTATGATATGCAGAACCGGCGATATCTTGGTTTTCGTGGGGTTTCAAGCTGAGATATGCATTATCTGCGATAATCTTGGTGAGACTTCTGCCCGAAGTGTGCAGAACCATCGAGATCGCTCTTTTCGAGCTATTTAATGCGAGAAACAAGTTATCTGGAGTTTTTACCACTCCACAGTGCGTTTTATATGCATAACCGGAGATATCCTGGTTTTCGTGGGGTTTCAAGCTGAGATATGCAATTTCTGCGATAATCTAGGTGAGACTTCTGTCCGAAGTATGCTTAACCATCGAGATCGCTCGTTTCGAGCTATTTAATGCGAGAAACATGTTATCTGGTGTTTTCACCACTCCACAGTGCGAATGATATGCAGAACCGACGATATCTTGGTTTTCGTGGGGTTTCAAGCTGAGATATGCAATTTCTGCGATAATCTTGGTGAGACTTCTGTCCGAAGTATGCTTAATCATCGAGATCGCTCTATTCGAGCTATTTAATGCGAGAAACACGTTATCTGGTGTTTTCAGCACTCCACAGTGCGTTTGATATGCAGAACCAGCGAAACCTTGGTTTTCGTGGGGTTTCAAGCTGAGATATGCATTTTTTACGATAATCTTGGTGAGACTTCTGTCCGCAGTATGCTTAATCATCCAGATCGCTCTATTCGAGCTATTTAATGCGAGAAACACGTTATCTGGTGTTTTCACCACTCCACAGTGCGTATGATATGCAGAACCGACGATATCTTGGTTTTCGTGGGGTTTCAAGCTGAGATATGCATTTTCTGCGATAATCTTGGTGAGACTTCTGTCCGAAGTATGCAGAGTCATCGAGATCGCTCTTTTCGAGCTATTTAATGCGAGAAACAAGTTATCTGGTGTTTTCACCATTCCACAGAGCGTTTGATATGCAGAACCAGCGAAACCTTGGTTTTCGTGGGGTTTCAAGCTGAGATATGCATTTTCTGCGATAATCTTGGTGAGACTTCTGTCCGAAGTATGCAGAGTCATCGAGATCGCTCTTTTCGAGCTATTTAATGCGAGAAACAAGTTATCTGGTGTTTTCACCATTCCACAGAGCGTTTGATATGCAGAACCAGCGAAACCTTGGTTTTCGTGGGGTTTCAAGCTGAGATATGCATTTTTTACGATAATCTTGGTGAGACTTCAGTCCGAAGTATGCAAAGTCATCGAGATCGTACTTTTCGAGCTATTTAATGCGAGAAACACGTTATCTGGTGTTTTCACCACTCCACAGTGCGTATGATATGCAGAACCGGCGATATCTTGGTTTTCGTGGGGTTTCAAGCTGAGATATGGATTATCTGCGATAATCTAGGTGAGACTTCTGTCCGAAGTATGCTTAACCATCGAGATCGCTCGTTTCGAGCTATTTAATGCGAGAAACATGTTATCTGGTGTTTTCACCACTCCACAGTGCGAATGATATGCAGAACCGACGATATCTTGGTTTTCGTGGGGTTTCAAGCTGAGATATGCAATTTCTGCGTTAATCTTGGTGAGACTTCTGTCCGAAGTATGCTTAATCATCGAGATCGCTCTATTCGAGCTATTTAATGCGAGAAACACGTTGTCTGGTGTTTTCACCACTCCAGAGTTGGTTTGATATGCAGAACCGGCGATGTTTGGTTTTCGTCGTTTTTCAAGCTGAGATATGCATTTTCTACGATAATCTTGGTGAAACGTCTGTCCGAAGTATGCAGAAACGTCAAGACCGCTCTTTTCGAGCTATTTAATGCCAGGAACACGTTATCTGGTGTTTTCAGCACTCCACAGTGCGTTTGATATGCAGAACCAGCGATATCTTGGTTTTCGTGGGGATTCAAGCTGAGATATGCAATTTCTGCGATAATCTAGGTGAGACTTCTGTCCGAAGTATGCTTAATCATCGAGATCGCTCTATTCGAGCTATTTAATGCGAGAAACACGTTATCTGGTGTTTTCAGCACTCCACAGTGCGTTTGATATGCAGAACCAGCGATATCTTGGTTTTCGTGGGGTTCAAGCTCAGATATGCATTTTCTGCGATAATCTTGGTGAGACTTCAGTCCGAAGTATGCAGAGTCATCGAGATCGCTCTATTCGAGCTATTTAATGCGAGAAACACGTTGTCTGGTGTTTTCACCACTCCAGAGTTGGTTTGATATGCAGAACCGGCGATGTTTGGTTTTCGTCGTTTTTCTAGCTGAGATATGCATTTTCTACGATAATCTTGGTGAAACGTCTGTCCGAAGTATGCAGAAACATCAAGAGCGCTCTTTTCGAGCTATTTAATGCCAGGAACACGTTATCTGGTGTTTTCAGCACTCCACAGTGCGTTTGATATGCAGAACCAGCGATATCTTGGTTTTCGTGGGGTTCAAGCTCAGATATGCATTTTCTGCGATAATCTTGGTGAGACTTCAGTCCGAAGAATGCAGAGTCATCGAGATCGTACTTTTCGAGCTATTTAATGCGAGAAACATGTTATCTGGTGTTTTCACCACTCCACAGTGCGTATGATATGCAGAACCGACGATATCTTGGTTTTCGTGGTGTTTCAAGCTCAGATATGCATTTTCTGCGATAATCTTGGTGAGACTTCTGTCCGAAGTATGCAGAGTCATCGAGATCGCTCTATTCGAGCTATTTAATGCGAGAAACACGTTATCTGGTGTTTTCACCACTCCACAGTGCGTATGATATGCAGAACCGACGATATCTTGGTTTTCGTGGGGTTTCAAGCTGAGATATGCATTTTCTGCGATAATCTTGGTGAGACCTCTGTCCGAAGTATGCAGAAACATCGAGATCGCTCTTTTCGACCTATTTAATGCGAGAAACACGTTATCTGGTGTTATCACCACTCCACAGTGCGTTTGATATGCAGAACCAGCGAAATCTTGGTTTTCGTTGGGTTTCAAGCTGAGATATGCATTTTCTACGATAATCTTGGTGAAACGTCTGTCCGAAGTATGCAGAAACATCAAGAGCGCTCTTTTCGAGCTATTTAATGCCAGGAACACGTTATCTGGTGTTTTCAGCACTCCACAGTGCGTTTGATATGCAGAACCAGCGATATCTTGGTTTTCGTGGGGTTCAAGCTCAGATATGCATTTTCTGCGATAATCTTGGTGAGACTTCAGTCCGAAGAATGCAGAGTCATCGAGATCGTACTTTTCGAGCTATTTAATGCGAGAAACATGTTATCTGGTGTTTTCACCACTCCACAGTGCGTATGATATGCAGAACCGACGATATCTTGGTTTTCGTGGTGTTTCAAGCTCAGATATGCATTTTCTGCGATAATCTTGGTGAGACTTCTGTCCGAAGTATGCAGAGTCATCGAGATCGCTCTATTCGAGCTATTTAATGCGACAAACACGTTTTCTGGGGTTTTCACCACTCCACAGTTCGTTGGATATGCAGAACAGGAGATATCTTGGTTTTCGTGGGGTTTCTAGCAGAGATATGCATTTTCTGCGATAATCTTGGTGAGACTTCTGTCCGAAGCATGCAGAATCATCGAGATCGCACTTTTCGAGCTATTTAATGCGACAAACACGTTATCTGGTGTTTTCAGCACTCCACAGTGCGTTTGATATGCAGAACCAGCGAAACCTTGGTTTTCGTGGGGTTTCAAGCTGAGATATGCATTTTTTACGATAATCTTGGTGAGACTTCTGTCCGAAGTATGCTTAATCATCCAGATCGCTCTATTCGAGCTATTTAATGCGAGAAACACGTTATCTGGTGTTTTCACCACTCCACAGTGCGTATGATATGCAGAACCGACGATATCTTGGTTTTCGTGGGGTTTCAAGCTGAGATATGCATTTTCTGCGATAATCTTGGTGAGACTTCTGTCCGAAGTATGCAGAGTCATCGAGATCGCTCTTTTCGAGCTATTTAATGCGAGAAACAAGTTATCTGGTGTTTTCACCATTCCACAGTGCGTTTGATATGCAGAACCAGCGAAACCTTGGTTTTCGTGGGGTTTCAAGCTGAGATATGCATTTTTTACGATAATCTTGGTGAGACTTCTGTCCGAAGTATGCTTAATCATCCAGATCGCTCTATTCGAGCTATTTAATGCGAGAAACACGTATTCTGGTGGTTTTCACCACTCCACAGTGCGTTTGATATGCAGAAGCGGCGACATCTTGATTTTCGTGAGATTTCAAGCTGAGGTATGCATTTTCTGCGATAATCTTGGTGAGACTTCTGTCAGAAGTATGCAGAATCATCTAGATCGCCCGTTTCGAGCTATCTAATGCGAAAAAACAAGTTTTCTGGTGCATTCAACATTCCACAGTGCGTTTGATATGCAGAACCGGCGATATCTTGATTTTCGTGGTGTTTCGAGCTGAGGTATGCATTTTCTGCGATAATCTTGCTGAGCCTTCTGTCAGAAGTATGCAGAATCTTCGAGAACGCTCTTTTCGAGCTACTTAATGCGAGAAACACGTTTTCTGGTGTTTTCACCACTCCACAGTGCGTTTGATTTGCAGAACCGGCGACATCTTAGATTTCCGCGGGTTTCAGGCTGAGATATGCATTATCTACAATAATCTTGGTGAGACTTCAGTCAGAAGTATGCAGAATCATCTAGATCGCTCCTTTCGAGATACGTAATGCGAAAAAACAAGTTTTCTGGTGTTTTCAACATCCCACAGTGCGTTTTATATGCAGAACCGGCGATATCTTGATTTTCGTGGTGTTTCCAGCTGAGATATGCATTTTCTGCGATAATCTTGGTGAGACTTCTGTCAGAAGTATGCAGAATCATCTAGATCGCTCTTTTCGAGCTATGTAATGCGAAAAAACAAGTTTTCTGGTGTTTTCAACATTCCACAGTGCGTTTTATATGCAGAACCGGCGATATCTTGATTTTCGTGGTGTTTCCAGGTGAGATATGCATTTTCTGCGATAATCTTAGTGAGTCATCTGTCAGAAGTATGCAGAATCATCGAGATCCCTCTTTTCGAGCTATTTAATGCGAGAACCACGTTATCTGATGTTTTCACGACTCCACAGTGCGTTTGATATGCAGAACCGGCGACATCTTGGATTTCGTCGGGGTTCAAGCTGAGATATGCACATTCTACGATAATCTTGGTGAGACTTCTGTCAGAAGTATGCAGAATTATCTAGATCGCTCTTTTCGAGCTATGTAATGCGAAAAAACAAGTTTTCTGGTGTTTTCAACATTCCACAGTGCGTTTGATATGCAGAACCGGAGATATCTTGGTATCGGTCGGGTTTCAAGCTGAGATATGCATTTTCTGCGTTAATCTTGGAGAGACTTCTGTCAGAAGTATGCAGAATCATCTAGATCGCTCTTTTCGAGCTATTTAATTCGAGAAACACGTTTTCTGGTGTTTTCACCACACCACAGTCCGTTTGATGTGCAGAACCGGAGATAACTTGGTTTTCGTGAGGTTTCAAGCTGCGATATGCATTTTCTGCGATAATCTTGGTGAGACTTCAGTCAGAAGTATGCAGAATCTTCGAAAACGCTCTTTTCGAGCTACTTAATGCGAGAAACACGCTTTCTGGTGTTTTCACGACTCCACAGTGCGTTTGATATGCAGAACCGGCGACATCTTGGATTTCGTCGGGGTTCAAGCTGAGATATGCATTTTCTGCGATAATCTTGGTCAGACGTCTGTCAGAAGTATGCAGAAACATCGAGATCGCACTTTTCGACATATTTAATGCGAGAAACACGTTTTCTGGTGTTTTCACCACTCCACAGTGCGTTTGATTTGCAGAACCGGCGACATCTTAGATTTCGTCGGGTTTCAAGCTGAGATATGCACATTCTACGATAATCTTGGTGAGACTTCTGTCAGAAGTATGCAGAATCATCTAGATCGCTCTTTTCGAACTATTTAATGCGAGAACCACGTTATCTGATGTTTTCACGACTCCACTGTGCGTTTGATATGCAGAACCGGCGACATCTTGGATTTCGTCGGGGTTCAAGCTGAGATATGCACATTCTACGATAATCTTGGTGAGACTTCTGTCAGTAGTATGCAGAATCATCGATACCCCTCTTTTCGAGCTATTTAATGCGAGAAACACGTTATCTGGTGTTTTCACCACTCCACAGTGCGTTTTATATGCAGAACCGGCGACATCATGATTCTGGTGAGGTTTCAAGCTGAGATATGCATTTTCTGCGATAATATTGGTGAGACTTCAGTCATATGTATGCAGAATCATCTAGATCTCTCGTTTCGAGCTATTTAATGCGAAAAAACAAGTTTTCTGGTGTTTTCACCACTGCTCAGTACGTTTGACATGCAGAACCGGCGACATCTTGATTTTCGTGAGATTTCAAGCTGAGATATGCATTTTCTCCTATAATATTGGTGAGACTTCAGTCAGAAGTATGCAGAATCATCTAGATCGCTCGCTTCGAGCTATCTAATGCGAAAAAACAAGATTTCTGGTGTTTTCAACATTCCACAGTGCGTTTGCTATGCAGAACCGGCGACATCTTGGATTTCGTCGGGTTTCAAGCTGAGATATGCATTTCCTACGAGAATCTTGGTGAGACTTCTGTCAGAAGTATGCAGAATCATCTAGATCGCTCTTTTCGAGCTATTTAATGCGAGAAACACGTTGTCTGGTGTATTCAGCCACTCCACAGTACGTTTGACATGCAGAACCGGAGATATCTTGGTTTCGGTCGGGTTTCAAGCTGAGATATGCATTTTCTACGATAATCTTGGTGTGACGTCTGTCAGAAGTATGCAGAATCATCGGGATTGCTCATGTCGAGCTATTTAATGCGAGAAACACGTTATCTGGTGTTTTCATCACTCCACAGTGCGTTTGATATGCAGAACCGGCGACATCTTGGCTGTCTTCGGGTATCAAGCTGAGATATGCATTTTCTACGATAATCTTGGCGAGACTTCTCTCAGAAGTATGCAGAATCTTCGAGATCGCTCTTTTCGAGCCACTTAATGCGAGAAACACGTTATCTGGTGTTTTCACCACTCCACAGTGCGTTTGACATGCAGTACCGGCGACATCTTGGATTTCGTCGGGGTTCAAGCACAGGTATGAATTTTCTGCGATAATCTTGGTGAGACTTCTGTCAGAAGTATGCAGAATCATATAGATCGCCCGTTTCGAGCTATCTACTGCGAAAAAACAAGTTTTCTGGTGTTTTCACCACACCACAGTCCGTTTGATGCGCAGAACCGGAGATAACTTGGTTTTCGTGAGGTTTCAAGTTGAGATATGCATTTTCTACGATAATCTTGGTGTGACGTCTGTCAGAAGTATGCAGAATCATCGGGATTGCTCTTTTCGAGATATTTAATGCGAGAAACACGTTATCTGGTGTTTTCACCACTCCACAGTGCGTTTGATATGCAGAACCGGCGACATCTTGGCTGTCTTCGGGTATCAAGCTGAGATATGCATTTTCTACGATAATCTTGGTGAGACTTCTGTCAGAAGTATGCAGAATCATCTAGATCGTTCTTTTCGAGCTATTTAATTCGAGAAACACGTTATCTGGTTGTTTTCACCACTCCACAGTGCGTTTGATATGCAGAAGCGGCGACATCTTGATTTTCGTGAGATTTCAAGCTGAGGTATGCATTGTCTGCGATAATCTTGGTGAGACTTCAGTCAGAAGTATGCAGAATCTTCGAGAACGCTCTTTTCGAGCTACTTAATGCGAGAAACACGTTTTCTGGTGTATTCACCACTCCACAGTACGTTTGACATGCAGAACCGGAGATATCTTGGTTTCGGTCGGGTTTCAAGCTGAGATATGCATTTTCTACGATAATCTTGGTGAGCCGTCTGTCAGAAGTATGCAGAATCATCGGGATCGCTTTTTTCGAGCTATTTAATGCGAGAAACACGTTATGTGGTGTTTTCACCACTCCACAGTGCGTTTGATATGCAGAACCGGCGACATCTTGGATTTCGTCGGGGTTCAAGCTGAGAAATGCATTTTGTGCGATAATCTTGGTGAGTCATCTGTCAGAAGTATGCAGAATCATCGAGATCCCTCTATTCGATCTATTTAATGCGAGAAACACGTTATCTGGTGTTTTCACCACTCCACAGTGCGTTTGACATTCAGAACCGGCGAAATCTTGGATTTCGTCGGGTTTCAAGCTCAGATATGCATTTTCTACGAGAATCTTGGTGAGACTTCAGTCAGAAGTATGCAGAATCATCGGGATCGCTCGTTTCGAGCTATTTAATGCGAAAAAACAAGTTCTCTGGTGTTTTCACCACTCCACAGTGCGTTTGATATGCAGAACCGGCGACATCTTGGATTTCGTCGGGGTTCAAGCTGAGATATGCACATTCTAGGATAATCTTGGTGAGACTTCTGTCAGAAGTATGCAGAATCATCTAGATCGCTCTTTTCGAGCTATTTAATGCGAGAAACACGTTTTCTGGTGCATTCACCACTCCACAGTACGTTTGACATGCAGAACCGGAGATATCTTGGATTTCGTCGGGGTTCAAGCTGAGATATGCACATTCTACGATAATCTTGGTGAGACTTCTGTCAGTAGTATGCAGAATCATCGAGACCCCTCTTTTCGAGCTATTTAATCCGAGAAACACGTTATCTGGTGTTTTCACCACTCCACAGTGCGTTTGATATGCAGAACCGGCGACATCTTGGATTTCGTCGGGGTTCAAGCTGAGAAATGCATTTTCTACGATAATCCTGGTGAGATTTCTGTCAGAAGTATGCAGAATCATCTAGATCGTTCTTTTCGAGATATATAATTCGAGAAACACGTTTTCTGGTGTATTCACCACTCCACAGTACGTTTGACATGCATAACCGGAGATAGCTTGGTTTCGGTCGGGTTTCAAGCTGAGATATGCATTTTCTACGATAATCTTGGTGAGACGTCTGTCAGAAGTATGCAGAATCATCGGGATCGCTCTTTTCGAGCTACTTAATGCGAGAATCACGTTTTCTGGTGTTTTCACCACTCCACAGTGCGTTTGATATGCAGAACCGGCGACATCTTGGATTTCGTCGGGGTTCAAGCTGAGATATGCACATTCTAGGATAATCTTGGTGAGACTTCTGTCAGAAGTATGCAGAATCATCTAGATCGCTCTTTTCGAGCTATTTAATGCGACAAACACGTTTTCTGGTGTATTCACCACTCCACAGTACGTTTGACATGCAGAACCGGAGATATCTTGGTTTCGGTCGGGTTTCAAGCTGAGATATGCATTTTCTACGATAATCTTGGTGAGACGTCTGTCAGAAGTATGCAGAATCATCGGGATCGCTCTTTTCGAACTATTTAATTGGAAAAAACAAGTTTTCTGGTGCTTTCAACATTCCACAGTGCGTTTGATATGCAGAACCGGCGATATCTTGATTTTCGTGGTGTGTCCAGCTGAGATATGCATTTTCTGCGATAATCTTGGTGAGACTTCTGACAGAAGTATGCAGAATCATCTAGATCGCTCTTTTCGAGCTATTTAATTCGAGAAACACGTTTTCTGGTGTTTTCACCACACTACAGTCCGTTTGATGTGCAGAACCGGAGATAACTTGGTTTTCGTGAGGTTTCAAGCTGAGATATGCATTTTCTGCGATAATCTTGGTGAGACTTCAGTCAGAAGTATGCAGAATCTTCGAGAACGCTCTTTTCGAGCTACTTAATGCGAGAAACACGTTTTCTGGTGTTTTCATCACTCCACAGTGCGTTTGATATGCAGAACCGGCGACATCTTGGATTTCGTCGGGGTTCAAGCTGAGATATGCACATTCTACGATAATCTTGGTGAGACTTCTGTCAGAAGTATGCAGAATCATCTAGATCGCTCTTTTCGAGCTATTTAATGCGAGAAACACGTTTTCTGGTGTATTCACCACTCCACAGTACGTTTGACATGCAGAACCGGAGATATCTTGGATTTCGTCGGGGTTCAAGCTGAGATATGCACATTCTACGATAATCTTGGTGAGACTTCTGTCCGAAGCATGCAGAATCATCGAGATCGCACTTTTCGAGCTATTTAATGCGACAAACACGTTATCTGGTGTTTTCAGCACTCCACAGTGCGTTTGATATGCAGAACCAGCGAAACCTTGGTTTTCGTGGGGTTTCAAGCTGAGATATGCATTTTTTACGATAATCTTGGTGAGACTTCTGTCCGAAGTATGCTTAATCATCCAGATCGCTCTATTCGAGCTATTTAATGCGAGAAACACGTTATCTGGTGTTTACACCACTCCACAGTGCGTATGATATGCAGAACCGACGATATCTTGGTTTTCGTGGGGTTTCAAGCTGAGATATGCATTTTCTGCGATAATCTTGGTGAGACTTCTGTCCGAAGTATGCAGAGTCATCGAGATCGCTCTTTTCGAGCTATTTAATGCGAGAAACAAGTTATCTGGTGTTTTCACCATTCCACAGTGCGTTTGATATGCAGAACCAGCGAAACCTTGGTTTTCGTGGGGTTTCAAGCTGAGATATGCATTTTTTACGATAATCTTGGTGAGACTTCTGTCCGAAGTATGCTTAATCATCCAGATCGCTCTATTCGAGCTATTTAATGCGAGAAACACGTATTCTGGTGGTTTTCACCACTCCACAGTGCGTTTGATATGCAGAAGCGGCGACATCTTGATTTTCGTGAGATTTCAAGCTGAGGTATGCATTTTCTGCGATAATCTTGGTGAGACTTCTGTCAGAAGTATGCAGAATCATCTAGATCGCCCGTTTCGAGCTATCTAATGCGAAAAAACAAGTTTTCTGGTGCATTCAACATTCCACAGTGCGTTTGATATGCAGAACCGGCGATATCTTGATTTTCGTGGTGTTTCGAGCTGAGGTATGCATTTTCTGCGATAATCTTGCTGAGCCTTCTGTCAGAAGTATGCAGAATCTTCGAGAACGCTCTTTTCGAGCTACTTAATGCGAGAAACACGTTTTCTGGTGTTTTCACCACTCCACAGTGCGTTTGATTTGCAGAACCGGCGACATCTTAGATTTCGTCGGGTTTCAGGCTGAGATATGCATTATCTACAATAATCTTGGTGAGACTTCAGTCAGAAGTATGCAGAATCATCTAGATCGCTCCTTTCGAGATACGTAATGCGAAAAAACAAGTTTTCTGGTGTTTTCAACATCCCACAGTGCGTTTTATATGCAGAACCGGCGATATCTTGATTTTCGTGGTGTTTCCAGCTGAGATATGCATTTTCTGCGATAATCTTGGTGAGACTTCTGTCAGAAGTATGCAGAATCATCTAGATCGCTCTTTTCGAGCTATGTAATGCGAAAAAACAAGTTTTCTGGTGTTTTCAACATTCCACAGTGCGTTTTATATGCAGAACCGGCGATATCTTGATTTTCGTGGTGTTTCCAGGTGAGATATGCATTTTCTGCGATAATCTTAGTGAGTCATCTGTCAGAAGTATGCAGAATCATCGAGATCCCTCTTTTCGAGCTATTTAATGCGAGAACCACGTTATCTGATGTTTTCACGACTCCACAGTGCGTTTGATATGCAGAACCGGCGACAATCTTGGATTTCGTCGGGGTTCAAGCTGAGATATGCACATTCTACGATAATCTTGGTGAGACTTCTGTCAGAAGTATGCAGAATTATCTAGATCGCTCTTTTCGAGCTATGTAATGCGAAAAAACAAGTTTTCTGGTGTTTTCAACATTCCACAGTGCGTTTGATATGCAGAACCGGAGATATCTTGGTATCGGTCGGGTTTCAAGCTGAGATATGCATTTTCTGCGTTAATCTTGGAGAGACTTCTGTCAGAAGTATGCAGAATCATCTAGATCGCTCTTTTCGAGCTATTTAATTCGAGAAACACGTTTTCTGGTGTTTTCACCACACCACAGTCCGTTTGATGTGCAGAACCGGAGATAACTTGGTTTTCGTGAGGTTTCAAGCTGCGATATGCATTTTCTGCGATAATCTTGGTGAGACTTCTGTCCGAAGTATGCAGAGTCATCGAGATCGCTCTTTTCGAGCTATTTAATGCGAGAAACAAGTTATCTGGTGTTTTCACCATTCCACAGTGCGTTTGATATGCAGAACCAGCGAAACCTTGGTTTTCGTGGGGTTTCAAGCTGAGATATGCATTTTTTACGATAATCTTGGTGAGACTTCTGTCCGAAGTATGCTTAATCATCCAGATCGCTCTATTCGAGCTATTTAATGCGAGAAACACGTATTCTGGTGGTTTTCACCACTCCACAGTGCGTTTGATATGCAGAAGCGGCGACATCTTGATTTTCGTGAGATTTCAAGCTGAGGTATGCATTTTCTGCGATAATCTTGGTGAGACTTCTGTCAGAAGTATGCAGAATCATCTAGATCGCCCGTTTCGAGCTATCTAATGCGAAAAAACAAGTTTTCTGGTGCATTCAACATTCCACAGTGCGTTTGATATGCAGAACCGGCGATATCTTGATTTTCGTGGTGTTTCGAGCTGAGGTATGCATTTTCTGCGATAATCTTGCTGAGCCTTCTGTCAGAAGTATGCAGAATCTTCGAGAACGCTCTTTTCGAGCTACTTAATGCGAGAAACACGTTTTCTGGTGTTTTCACCACTCCACAGTGCGTTTGATTTGCAGAACCGGCGACATCTTAGATTTCGTCGGGTTTCAGGCTGAGATATGCATTATCTACAATAATCTTGGTGAGACTTCAGTCAGAAGTATGCAGAATCATCTAGATCGCTCCTTTCGAGATACGTAATGCGAAAAAACAAGTTTTCTGGTGTTTTCAACATCCCACAGTGCGTTTTATATGCAGAACCGGCGATATCTTGATTTTCGTGGTGTTTCCAGCTGAGATATGCATTTTCTGCGATAATCTTGGTGAGACTTCTGTCAGAAGTATGCAGAATCATCTAGATCGCTCTTTTCGAGCTATGTAATGCGAAAAAACAAGTTTTCTGGTGTTTTCAACATTCCACAGTGCGTTTTATATGCAGAACCGGCGATATCTTGATTTTCGTGGTGTTTCCAGGTGAGATATGCATTTTCTGCGATAATCTTAGTGAGTCATCTGTCAGAAGTATGCAGAATCATCGAGATCCCTCTTTTCGAGCTATTTAATGCGAGAACCACGTTATCTGATGTTTTCACGACTCCACAGTGCGTTTGATATGCAGAACCGGCGACATCTTGGATTTCGTCGGGGTTCAAGCTGAGATATGCACATTCTACGATAATCTTGGTGAGACTTCTGTCAGAAGTATGCAGAATTATCTAGATCGCTCTTTTCGAGCTATGTAATGCGAAAAAACAAGTTTTCTGGTGTTTTCAACATTCCACAGTGCGTTTGATATGCAGAACCGGAGATATCTTGGTATCGGTCGGGTTTCAAGCTGAGATATGCATTTTCTGCGTTAATCTTGGAGAGACTTCTGTCAGAAGTATGCAGAATCATCTAGATCGCTCTTTTCGAGCTATTTAATTCGAGAAACACGTTTTCTGGTGTTTTCACCACACCACAGTCCGTTTGATGTGCAGAACCGGAGATAACTTGGTTTTCGTGAGGTTTCAAGCTGCGATATGCATTTTCTGCGATAATCTTGGTGAGACTTCAGTCAGAAGTATGCAGAATCTTCGAAAACGCTCTTTTCGAGCTACTTAATGCGAGAAACACGCTTTCTGGTGTTTTCACGACTCCACAGTGCGTTTGATATGCAGAACCGGCGACATCTTGGATTTCGTCGGGGTTCAAGCTGAGATATGCATTTTCTGCGATAATCTTGGTCAGACGTCTGTCAGAAGTATGCAGAAACATCGAGATCGCACTTTTCGACATATTTAATGCGAGAAACACGTTTTCTGGTGTTTTCACCACTCCACAGTGCGTTTGATTTGCAGAACCGGCGACATCTTAGATTTCGTCGGGTTTCAAGCTGTGATATGCACATTCTACGATAATCTTGGTGAGACTTCTGTCAGAAGTATGCAGAATCATCTAGATCGCTCTTTTCGAACTATTTAATGCGAGAACCACGTTATCTGATGTTTTCACGACTCCACTGTGCGTTTGATATGCAGAACCGGCGACATCTTGGATTTCGTCGGGTTTCAAGCTGAGATATGCATTTCCTACGAGAATCTTGGTGAGACTTCTGTCAGAAGTATGCAGAATCATCTAGATCGCTCTTTTCGAGCTATTTAATGCGAGAAACACGTTGTCTGGTGTATTCAGCCACTCCACAGTACGTTTGACATGCAGAACCGGAGATATCTTGGTTTCGGTCGGGTTTCAAGCTGAGATATGCATTTTCTACGATAATCTTGGTGTGACGTCTGTCAGAAGTATGCAGAATCATCGGGATTGCTCATTTCGAGCTATTTAATGCGAGAAACACGTTATCTGGTGTTTTCATCACTCCACAGTGCGTTTGATATGCAGAACCGGCGACATCTTGGCTGTCTTCGGGTATCAAGCTGAGATATGCATTTTCTACGATAATCTTGGCGAGACTTCTCTCAGAAGTATGCAGAATCTTCGAGATCGCTCTTTTCGAGCCACTTAATGCGAGAAACACGTTATCTGGTGTTTTCACCACTCCACAGTGCGTTTGACATGCAGTACCGGCGACATCTTGGATTTCGTCGGGGTTCAAGCACAGGTATGAATTTTCTGCGATAATCTTGGTGAGACTTCTGTCAGAAGTATGCAGAATCATATAGATCGCCCGTTTCGAGCTATCTACTGCGAAAAAACAAGTTTTCTGGTGTTTTCACCACACCACAGTCCGTTTGATGCGCAGAACCGGAGATAACTTGGTTTTCGTGAGGTTTCAAGTTGAGATATGCATTTTCTACGATAATCTTGGTGTGACGTCTGTCAGAAGTATGCAGAATCATCGGGATTGCTCTTTTCGAGATATTTAATGCGAGAAACACGTTATCTGGTGTTTTCACCACTCCACAGTGCGTTTGATATGCAGAACCGGCGACATCTTGGCTGTCTTCGGGTATCAAGCTGAGATATGCATTTTCTACGATAATCTTGGTGAGACTTCTGTCAGAAGTATGCAGAATCATCTAGATCGTTCTTTTCGAGCTATTTAATTCGGGAAACACGTTATCTGGTTGTTTTCACCACTCCACAGTGCGTTTGATATGCAGAAGCGGCGACATCTTGATTTTCGTGAGATTTCAAGCTGAGGTATGCATTGTCTGCGATAATCTTGGTGAGAATTCAGTCAGAAGTATGCAGAATCTTCGAGAACGCTCTTTTCGAGCTACTTAATGCGAGAAACACGTTTTCTGGTGTATTCACCACTCCACAGTACGTTTGACATGCAGAACCGGAGATATCTTGGTTTCGGTCGGGTTTCAAGCTGAGATATGCATTTTCTACGATAATCTTGGTGAGCCGTCTGTCAGAAGTATGCAGAATCATCGGGATCGCTTTTTTCGAGCTATTTAATGCGAGAAACACGTTATGTGGTGTTTTCACCACTCCACAGTGCGTTTGATATGCAGAACCGGCGACATCTTGGATTTCGTCGGGGTTCAAGCTGAGAAATGCATTTTGTGCGATAATCTTGGTGAGTCATCTGTCAGAAGTATGCAGAATCATCGAGATCCCTCTTTTCGATCTATTTAATGCGAGAAACACGTTATCTGGTGTTTTCACCACTCCACAGTGCGTTTGACATTCAGAACCGGCGAAATCTTGGATTTCGTCGGGTTTCAAGCTCAGATATGCATTTTCTACGAGAATCTTGGTGAGACTTCAGTCAGAAGTATGCAGAATCATCGGGATCGCTCGTTTCGAGCTATTTAATGCGAAAAAACAAGTTCTCTGGTGTTTTCACCACTCCACAGTGCGTTTGATATGCAGAACCGGCGACATCTTGGATTTCGTCGGGGTTCAAGCTGAGATATGCACATTCTAGGATAATCTTGGTGAGACTTCTGTCAGAAGTATGCAGAATCATCTAGATCGCTCTTTTCGAGCTATTTAATGCGAGAAACACGTTTTCTGGTGCATTCACCACTCCACAGTACGTTTGACATGCAGAACCGGAGATATCTTGGATTTCGTCGGGGTTCAAGCTGAGATATGCACATTCTACGATAATCTTGGTGAGACTTCTGTCAGTAGTATGCAGAATCATCGAGACCCCTCTTTTCGAGCTATTTAATCCGAGAAACACGTTATCTGGTGTTTTCACCACTCCACAGTGCGTTTGATATGCAGAACCGGCGACATCTTGGATTTCGTCGGGGTTCAAGCTGAGAAATGCATTTTCTACGATAATCCTGGTGAGATTTCTGTCAGAAGTATGCAGAATCATCTAGATCGTTCTTTTCGAGATATATAATTCGAGAAACACGTTTTCTGGTGTATTCACCACTCCACAGTACGTTTGACATGCATAACCGGAGATAGCTTGGTTTCGGTCGGGTTTCAAGCTGAGATATGCATTTTCTACGATAATCTTGGTGAGACGTCTGTCAGAAGTATGCAGAATCATCGGGATCGCTCTTTTCGAGCTACTTAATGCGAGAATCACGTTTTCTGGTGTTTTCACCACTCCACAGTGCGTTTGATATGCAGAACCGGCGACATCTTGGATTTCGTCGGGGTTCAAGCTGAGATATGCACATTCTAGGATAATCTTGGTGAGACTTCTGTCAGAAGTATGCAGAATCATCTAGATCGCTCTTTTCGAGCTATTTAATGCGACAAACACGTTTTCTGGTGTATTCACCACTCCACAGTACGTTTGACATGCAGAACCGGAGATATCTTGGTTTCGGTCGGGTTTCAAGCTGAGATATGCATTTTCTACGATAATCTTGGTGAGACGTCTGTCAGAAGTATGCAGAATCATCGGGATCGCTCTTTTCGAACTATTTAATTGGAAAAAACAAGTTTTCTGGTGCTTTCAACATTCCACAGTGCGTTTGATATGCAGAACCGGCGATATCTTGATTTTCGTGGTGTGTCCAGCTGAGATATGCATTTTCTGCGATAATCTTGGTGAGACTTCTGACAGAAGTATGCAGAATCATCTAGATCGCTCTTTTCGAGCTATTTAATTCGAGAAACACGTTTTCTGGTGTTTTCACCACACTACAGTCCGTTTGATGTGCAGAACCGGAGATAACTTGGTTTTCGTGAGGTTTCAAGCTGAGATATGCATTTTCTGCGATAATCTTGGTGAGACTTCAGTCAGAAGTATGCAGAATCTTCGAGAACGCTCTTTTCGAGCTACTTAATGCGAGAAACACGTTTTCTGGTGTTTTCATCACTCCACAGTGCGTTTGATATGCAGAACCGGCGACATCTTGGATTTCGTCGGGGTTCAAGCTGAGATATGCACATTCTACGATAATCTTGGTGAGACTTCTGTCAGAAGTATGCAGAATCATCTAGATCGCTCTTTTCGAGCTATTTAATGCGAGAAACACGTTTTCTGGTGTATTCACCACTCCACAGTACGTTTGACATGCAGAACCGGAGATATCTTGGATTTCGTCGGGGTTCAAGCTGAGATATGCACATTCTACGATAATCTTGGTGAGACTTCTGTCAGTAGTATGCAGAATCATCGAGACCCCTCTTTTCGAGCTATTTAATCCGAGAAACACGTTATCTGGTGTTTTCACCACTCCACAGTGCGTTTGATATGCAGAACCGGCGACATCTTGGATTTCGTCGGGGTTCAAGCTGAGATATGCACATTCTACGATAATCTTGGTGAGACTTCTGTCAGAAGTATGCAGAACCATCTAGATCGCTCTTTTCGAGCTATTTAATGCGAGAAACACGTTTTCTGGTGTATTCACCACTCCACACTACGTTTGACATGCAGAACCGGAGATATCTTGGTTTCGGTCGGGTTTCAAGCTGAGATATGCATTTTCTACGATAATCTTGGTGAGACGTCTGTCAGAAGTATGCAGAATCATCGGGATCGCTCTTTTCGAGCTACTTAATGCGAGAATCACGTTTTCTGGTGTTTTCACCACTCCACAGTGCGTTTGATATGCAGAACCGGCGACATCTTGGATTTCGTCGGGGTTCAAGCTGAGATATGCATTTTCTACGATAATCTTGTTGAGACGTCTGTCAGAAGTATGCAGAATCATCGGGATCGCTCTTTTCGAGCTACTTAATGCGATAATCACGTTTTCTGGTGTTTTCACCACTCCACAGTACGTTTGATATGCAGAACCGGCGACATCTTGGATTTCGTCGGGGTTCAAGCTGAGATATGCACATTCTACGATAATCTTGGTGAGACTTCTGTCAGTAGTATGCAGAAGCATCGAGACCCCTCTTTTCGAGCTATTTAATGCGAGAAACACGTTATCTGGTGTTTTCACCACTCCACAGTGCGTTTTATATGCAGAAGCGGCGACATCTTGATTTTCGTGAGATTTCAAGCTGAGGTATGCATTTTCTGCGATAATCTTGGTGAGACTTCTGTCAGAAGTATGCAGAATCATCTAGATTGCTCTTTTCGAGCTATTTAATGCGAGAAACAGGTTATCTGGTGTTTTCACCACTCCACAGAGCGATTTATATGCAGAACCGGCGATATCTTGATTTTCGTGGTGTTTCCAGCTGAGATATGCATTTTGTGCGATAATCTTGGTGAGTCATCTGTCAGAAGTATGCAGAATCATCGAGATCCCTCTTTTCGAGATATTTAATGCGAGAAACACGTTATCTGATGTTTTCACGACTCCACAGTGCGTTTGATATGCAGAACCGGCGAAATCTTGATTTTCGTGAGATTTCAACCTGAGATATGCATTTTCGTCGATAATCTTGGTGAGTCTTCTGTCAGTAGTATGCAGAATCATCGAGACCCCTCTTTTCGAGCTATTTAATGCGAGAAACACGTTATCTGGTGTTTTCACCACTCCACAGTGCGATTGACATTCAGAACCGGCGACATCTTGGATTTCGTCGGGTTTCAAGCTCAGATATGCATTTTCTACGAGAATCTTGGTGAGACTTCAGTCAGAAGTATGCAGAATCATCGGGATCGCTCGTTTCGAGCTATTTAATGCGAAAAAACAAGTTCTCTGGTGTTTTCACCACTCCACAGTGCGTTTGATATGCAGAACCGGCGACATCTTGGATTTCGTCGGGGTTCAAGCTGAGATATGCACATTCTAGGATAATCTTGGTGAGACTTCTGTCAGAAGTATGCAGAATCATCTAGATCGCTCTTTTCGAGCTATTTAATGCGACAAACACGTTTTCTGGTGTATTCACCAATCCACAGTACGTTTGACATGCAGAACCGGAGATATCTTGGTTTCGGTCGGGTTTCAAGCTGAGATATGCATTTTCTACGATAAGCTTGGTGAGACGTCTGTCAGAAGTATGCAGAATCATCGGGATCGCTCTTTTCGAACTATTTAATTCGAAAAAACAAGTTTTCTGGTGCTTTCAACATTCCACAGTGCGTTTGATATGCAGAACCGGCGACATCTTGATTTTCGTGAGATTTCAAGCTGAGATATGCATTTTCTCCTATAATATTGGTGAGACTTCAGTCATATGTATGCAGAATCATCTAGATCTCTCGTTTCGAGCTATTTAATGCGAAAAAACAAGTTTTCTGGTGTTTTCACCACTCCTCAGTACGTTTGACATGCAGAACCGGCGACATCTTGATTTTCGTGAGATTTCAAGCTGAGATATGCATTTTCTCCTATAATATTGGTGAGACTTCAGGCAGAAGTATGCAGAATCATCTAGATCGCTCGTTTCGAGCTATCTAATGCGAAAAAACAAGATTTCTGGTGTTTTCAACATTCCACAGTGCGTTTGCTATGCAGAAGCGGCGACATCTTGATTTTCGTGAGATTTCAAGCTCAGGTATGCATTTTCTGCGATAATCTTGGTGAGACTTCTGTCAGAAGTATGCAGAATCATCTAGATCGCCCGTTTCGAGCTATCTAATGCGAAAAAACAAGTTTTCTGGTGTTTTCACCACACCACAGTCCGTTTGATATGCAGTACCGGCGACATCTTGGATTTCGTCGGGGTTCAAGCTGAGATATGCACATTCTACGATAATCTTGGTGAGACTTCTGTCAGAAGTATGCAGAATCATCGGGATCGCTCTTTTCGAGCTATTTAATGCGAGAAACACGTTTTCTGGTGTTTTCGCCACCCCACAGTGCGTTTGATATGCAGAACCGGAGATATCTTGGTTTCGGTCGGGGTTCAAGCTGAGATATGCATTTTCTACGATAATCTTGGTGAGACGTCTGTCAGAAGTATGCAGAATCATCGGGATCGCTCTTTTCGAGCTACTTAATGCGAGAATCACGTTTTCTGGTGTTTTCACCACTCCACAGTGCGTTTGATATGCAGAACCGGCGACATCTTGGATTTCGTCGGGCTTCAAGCTGAGATATGCACATTCTAGGATAATCTTGGTGAGACTTCTGTCAGAAGTATGCAGAATCATCTAGATCGCTCTTTTCGAGCTATTTAATGCGACAAACACGTTTTCTGGTGTATTCACCAATCCACAGTACGTTTGACATGCAGAACCGGAGATATCTTGGTTTCGGTCGGGTTTCAAGCTGAGATATGCATTTTCTACGATAATCTTGGTGAGACGTCTGTCAGTAGTATGCAGAATCATCGAGACCCCTCTTTTCGAGCTATTTAATGCGAGAAACACGTTATCTGGTGTTTTCACCATTCCACAGTGCGTTTGATATGCAGAACCAGCGAAACCTTGGTTTTCGTGGGGTTTCAAGCTGAGATATGCATTTTTTACGATAATCTTGGTGAGACTTCTGTCCGAAGTATGCTTAATCATCCAGATCGCTCTATTCGAGCTATTTAATGCGAGAAACACGTATTCTGGTGGTTTTCACCACTCCACAGTGCGTTTGATATGCAGAAGCGGCGACATCTTGATTTTCGTGAGATTTCAAGCTGAGGTATGCATTTTCTGCGATAATCTTGGTGAGACTTCTGTCAGAAGTATGCAGAATCATCTAGATCGCCCGTTTCGAGCTATCTAATGCGAAAAAACAAGTTTTCTGGTGCATTCAACATTCCACAGTGCGTTTGATATGCAGAACCGGCGATATCTTGATTTTCGTGGTGTTTCGAGCTGAGGTATGCATTTTCTGCGATAATCTTGCTGAGCCTTCTGTCAGAAGTATGCAGAATCTTCGAGAACGCTCTTTTCGAGCTACTTAATGCGAGAAACACGTTTTCTGGTGTTTTCACCACTCCACAGTGCGTTTGATTTGCAGAACCGGCGACATCTTAGATTTCGTCGGGTTTCAGGCTGAGATATGCATTATCTACAATAATCTTGGTGAGACTTCAGTCAGAAGTATGCAGAATCATCTAGATCGCTCCTTTCGAGATACGTAATGCGAAAAAACAAGTTTTCTGGTGTTTTCAACATCCCACAGTGCGTTTTATATGCAGAACCGGCGATATCTTGATTTTCGTGGTGTTTCCAGCTGAGATATGCATTTTCTGCGATAATCTTGGTGAGACTTCTGTCAGAAGTATGCAGAATCATCTAGATCGCTCTTTTCGAGCTATGTAATGCGAAAAAACAAGTTTTCTGGTGTTTTCAACATTCCACAGTGCGTTTTATATGCAGAACCGGCGATATCTTGATTTTCGTGGTGTTTCCAGGTGAGATATGCATTTTCTGCGATAATCTTAGTGAGTCATCTGTCAGAAGTATGCAGAATCATCGAGATCCCTCTTTTCGAGCTATTTAATGCGAGAACCACGTTATCTGATGTTTTCACGACTCCACAGTGCGTTTGATATGCAGAACCGGCGACATCTTGGATTTCGTCGGGGTTCAAGCTGAGATATGCACATTCTACGATAATCTTGGTGAGACTTCTGTCAGAAGTATGCAGAATTATCTAGATCGCTCTTTTCGAGCTATGTAATGCGAAAAAACAAGTTTTCTGGTGTTTTCAACATTCCACAGTGCGTTTGATATGCAGAACCGGAGATATCTTGGTATCGGTCGGGTTTCAAGCTGAGATATGCATTTTCTGCGTTAATCTTGGAGAGACTTCTGTCAGAAGTATGCAGAATCATCTAGATCGCTCTTTTCGAGCTATTTAATTCGAGAAACACGTTTTCTGGTGTTTTCACCACACCACAGTCCGTTTGATGTGCAGAACCGGAGATAACTTGGTTTTCGTGAGGTTTCAAGCTGCGATATGCATTTTCTGCGATAATCTTGGTGAGACTTCAGTCAGAAGTATGCAGAATCTTCGAAAACGCTCTTTTCGAGCTACTTAATGCGAGAAACACGCTTTCTGGTGTTTTCACGACTCCACAGTGCGTTTGATATGCAGAACCGGCGACATCTTGGATTTCGTCGGGGTTCAAGCTGAGATATGCATTTTCTGCGATAATCTTGGTCAGACGTCTGTCAGAAGTATGCAGAAACATCGAGATCGCACTTTTCGACATATTTAATGCGAGAAACACGTTTTCTGGTGTTTTCACCACTCCACAGTGCGTTTGATTTGCAGAACCGGCGACATCTTAGATTTCGTCGGGTTTCAAGCTGTGATATGCACATTCTACGATAATCTTGGTGAGACTTCTGTCAGAAGTATGCAGAATCATCTAGATCGCTCTTTTCGAACTATTTAATGCGAGAACCACGTTATCTGATGTTTTCACGACTCCACTGTGCGTTTGATATGCAGAACCGGCGACATCTTGGATTTCGTCGGGTTTCAAGCTGAGATATGCATTTCCTACGAGAATCTTGGTGAGACTTCTGTCAGAAGTATGCAGAATCATCTAGATCGCTCTTTTCGAGCTATTTAATGCGAGAAACACGTTGTCTGGTGTATTCAGCCACTCCACAGTACGTTTGACATGCAGAACCGGAGATATCTTGGTTTCGGTCGGGTTTCAAGCTGAGATATGCATTTTCTACGATAATCTTGGTGTGACGTCTGTCAGAAGTATGCAGAATCATCGGGATTGCTCATTTCGAGCTATTTAATGCGAGAAACACGTTATCTGGTGTTTTCATCACTCCACAGTGCGTTTGATATGCAGAACCGGCGACATCTTGGCTGTCTTCGGGTATCAAGCTGAGATATGCATTTTCTACGATAATCTTGGCGAGACTTCTCTCAGAAGTATGCAGAATCTTCGAGATCGCTCTTTTCGAGCCACTTAATGCGAGAAACACGTTATCTGGTGTTTTCACCACTCCACAGTGCGTTTGACATGCAGTACCGGCGACATCTTGGATTTCGTCGGGGTTCAAGCACAGGTATGAATTTTCTGCGATAATCTTGGTGAGACTTCTGTCAGAAGTATGCAGAATCATATAGATCGCCCGTTTCGAGCTATCTACTGCGAAAAAACAAGTTTTCTGGTGTTTTCACCACACCACAGTCCGTTTGATGCGCAGAACCGGAGATAACTTGGTTTTCGTGAGGTTTCAAGTTGAGATATGCATTTTCTACGATAATCTTGGTGTGACGTCTGTCAGAAGTATGCAGAATCATCGGGATTGCTCTTTTCGAGATATTTAATGCGAGAAACACGTTATCTGGTGTTTTCACCACTCCACAGTGCGTTTGATATGCAGAACCGGCGACATCTTGGCTGTCTTCGGGTATCAAGCTGAGATATGCATTTTCTACGATAATCTTGGTGAGACTTCTGTCAGAAGTATGCAGAATCATCTAGATCGTTCTTTTCGAGCTATTTAATTCGGGAAACACGTTATCTGGTTGTTTTCACCACTCCACAGTGCGTTTGATATGCAGAAGCGGCGACATCTTGATTTTCGTGAGATTTCAAGCTGAGGTATGCATTGTCTGCGATAATCTTGGTGAGACTTCAGTCAGAAGTATGCAGAATCTTCGAGAACGCTCTTTTCGAGCTACTTAATGCGAGAAACACGTTTTCTGGTGTATTCACCACTCCACAGTACGTTTGACATGCAGAACCGGAGATATCTTGGTTTCGGTCGGGTTTCAAGCTGAGATATGCATTTTCTACGATAATCTTGGTGAGCCGTCTGTCAGAAGTATGCAGAATCATCGGGATCGCTTTTTTCGAGCTATTTAATGCGAGAAACACGTTATGTGGTGTTTTCACCACTCCACAGTGCGTTTGATATGCAGAACCGGCGACATCTTGGATTTCGTCGGGGTTCAAGCTGAGAAATGCATTTTGTGCGATAATCTTGGTGAGTCATCTGTCAGAAGTATGCAGAATCATCGAGATCCCTCTTTTCGATCTATTTAATGCGAGAAACACGTTATCTGGTGTTTTCACCACTCCACAGTGCGTTTGACATTCAGAACCGGCGAAATCTTGGATTTCGTCGGGTTTCAAGCTCAGATATGCATTTTCTACGAGAATCTTGGTGAGACTTCAGTCAGAAGTATGCAGAATCATCGGGATCGCTCGTTTCGAGCTATTTAATGCGAAAAAACAAGTTCTCTGGTGTTTTCACCACTCCACAGTGCGTTTGATATGCAGAACCGGCGACATCTTGGATTTCGTCGGGGTTCAAGCTGAGATATGCACATTCTAGGATAATCTTGGTGAGACTTCTGTCAGAAGTATGCAGAATCATCTAGATCGCTCTTTTCGAGCTATTTAATGCGAGAAACACGTTTTCTGGTGCATTCACCACTCCACAGTACGTTTGACATGCAGAACCGGAGATATCTTGGATTTCGTCGGGGTTCAAGCTGAGATATGCACATTCTACGATAATCTTGGTGAGACTTCTGTCAGTAGTATGCAGAATCATCGAGACCCCTCTTTTCGAGCTATTTAATCCGAGAAACACGTTATCTGGTGTTTTCACCACTCCACAGTGCGTTTGATATGCAGAACCGGCGACATCTTGGATTTCGTCGGGGTTCAAGCTGAGAAATGCATTTTCTACGATAATCCTGGTGAGATTTCTGTCAGAAGTATGCAGAATCATCTAGATCGTTCTTTTCGAGATATATAATTCGAGAAACACGTTTTCTGGTGTATTCACCACTCCACAGTACGTTTGACATGCATAACCGGAGATAGCTTGGTTTCGGTCGGGTTTCAAGCTGAGATATGCATTTTCTACGATAATCTTGGTGAGACGTCTGTCAGAAGTATGCAGAATCATCGGGATCGCTCTTTTCGAGCTACTTAATGCGAGAATCACGTTTTCTGGTGTTTTCACCACTCCACAGTGCGTTTGATATGCAGAACCGGCGACATCTTGGATTTCGTCGGGTTTCAAGCTGAGATATGCACATTCTAGGATAATCTTGGTGAGACTTCTGTCAGAAGTATGCAGAATCATCTAGATCGCTCTTTTCGAGCTATTTAATGCGACAAACACGTTTTCTGGTGTATTCACCACTCCACAGTACGTTTGACATGCAGAACCGGAGATATCTTGGTTTCGGTCGGGTTTCAAGCTGAGATATGCATTTTCTACGATAATCTTGGTGAGACGTCTGTCAGAAGTATGCAGAATCATCGGGATCGCTCTTTTCGAACTATTTAATTGGAAAAAACAAGTTTTCTGGTGCTTTCAACATTCCACAGTGCGTTTGATATGCAGAACCGGCGATATCTTGATTTTCGTGGTGTGTCCAGCTGAGATATGCATTTTCTGCGATAATCTTGGTGAGACTTCTGACAGAAGTATGCAGAATCATCTAGATCGCTCTTTTCGAGCTATTTAATTCGAGAAACACGTTTTCTGGTGTTTTCACCACACTACAGTCCGTTTGATGTGCAGAACCGGAGATAACTTGGTTTTCGTGAGGTTTCAAGCTGAGATATGCATTTTCTGCGATAATCTTGGTGAGACTTCAGTCAGAAGTATGCAGAATCTTCGAGAACGCTCTTTTCGAGCTACTTAATGCGAGAAACACGTTTTCTGGTGTTTTCATCACTCCACAGTGCGTTTGATATGCAGAACCGGCGACATCTTGGATTTCGTCGGGGTTCAAGCTGAGATATGCACATTCTACGATAATCTTGGTGAGACTTCTGTCAGAAGTATGCAGAATCATCTAGATCGCTCTTTTCGAGCTATTTAATGCGAGAAACACGTTTTCTGGTGTATTCACCACTCCACAGTACGTTTGACATGCAGAACCGGAGATATCTTGGACTTCGTCGGGGTTCAAGCTGAGATATGCACATTCTACGATAATCTTGGTGAGACTTCTGTCAGTAGTATGCAGAATCATCGAGACCCCTCTTTTCGAGCTATTTAATCCGAGAAACACGTTATCTGGTGTTTTCACCACTCCACAGTGCGTTTGATATGCAGAACCGGCGACATCTTGGATTTCGTCGGGGTTCAAGCTGAGATATGCACATTCTACGATAATCTTGGTGAGACTTCTGTCAGAAGTATGCAGAACCATCTAGATCGCTCTTTTCGAGCTATTTAATGCGAGAAACACGTTTTCTGGTGTATTCACCACTCCACACTACGTTTGACATGCAGAACCGGAGATATCTTGGTTTCGGTCGGGTTTCAAGCTGAGATATGCATTTTCTACGATAATCTTGGTGAGACGTCTGTCAGAAGTATGCAGAATCATCGGGATCGCTCTTTTCGAGCTACTTAATGCGAGAATCACGTTTTCTGGTGTTTTCACCACTCCACAGTGCGTTTGATATGCAGAACCGGCGACATCTTGGATTTCGTCGGGGTTCAAGCTGAGATATGCATTTTCTACGATAATCTTGTTGAGACGTCTGTCAGAAGTATGCAGAATCATCGGGATCGCTCTTTTCGAGCTACTTAATGCGATAATCACGTTTTCTGGTGTTTTCACCACTCCACAGTACGTTTGATATGCAGAACCGGCGACATCTTGGATTTCGTCGGGGTTCAAGCTGAGATATGCACATTCTACGATAATCTTGGTGAGACTTCTGTCAGTAGTATGCAGAAGCATCGAGACCCCTCTTTTCGAGCTATTTAATGCGAGAAACACGTTATCTGGTGTTTTCACCACTCCACAGTGCGTTTTATATGCAGAAGCGGCGACATCTTGATTTTCGTGAGATTTCAAGCTGAGGTATGCATTTTCTGCGATAATCTTGGTGAGACTTCTGTCAGAAGTATGCAGAATCATCTAGATTGCTCTTTTCGAGCTATTTAATGCGAGAAACAGGTTATCTGGTGTTTTCACCACTCCACAGAGCGATTTATATGCAGAACCGGCGATATCTTGATTTTCGTGGTGTTTCCAGCTGAGATATGCATTTTGTGCGATAATCTTGGTGAGTCATCTGTCAGAAGTATGCAGAATCATCGAGATCCCTCTTTTCGAGATATTTAATGCGAGAAACACGTTATCTGATGTTTTCACGACTCCACAGTGCGTTTGATATGCAGAACCGGCGAAATCTTGATTTTCGTGAGATTTCAACCTGAGATATGCATTTTCGTCGATAATCTTGGTGAGTCTTCTGTCAGTAGTATGCAGAATCATCGAGACCCCTCTTTTCGAGCTATTTAATGCGAGAAACACGTTATCTGGTGTTTTCACCACTCCACAGTGCGATTGACATTCAGAACCGGCGACATCTTGGATTTCGTCGGGTTTCAAGCTCAGATATGCATTTTCTACGAGAATCTTGGTGAGACTTCAGTCAGAAGTATGCAGAATCATCGGGATCGCTCGTTTCGAGCTATTTAATGCGAAAAAACAAGTTCTCTGGTGTTTTCACCACTCCACAGTGCGTTTGATATGCAGAACCGGCGACATCTTGGATTTCGTCGGGGTTCAAGCTGAGATATGCACATTCTAGGATAATCTTGGTGAGACTTCTGTCAGAAGTATGCAGAATCATCTAGATCGCTCTTTTCGAGCTATTTAATGCGACAAACACGTTTTCTGGTGTATTCACCAATCCACAGTACGTTTGACATGCAGAACCGGAGATATCTTGGTTTCGGTCGGGTTTCAAGCTGAGATATGCATTTTCTACGATAAGCTTGGTGAGACGTCTGTCAGAAGTATGCAGAATCATCGGGATCGCTCTTTTCGAACTATTTAATTCGAAAAAACAAGTTTTCTGGTGCTTTCAACATTCCACAGTGCGTTTGATATGCAGAACCGGCGACATCTTGATTTTCGTGAGATTTCAAGCTGAGATATGCATTTTCTCCTATAATATTGGTGAGACTTCAGTCATATGTATGCAGAATCATCTAGATCTCTCGTTTCGAGCTATTTAATGCGAAAAAACAAGTTTTCTGGTGTTTTCACCACTCCTCAGTACGTTTGACATGCAGAACCGGCGACATCTTGATTTTCGTGAGATTTCAAGCTGAGATATGCATTTTCTCCTATAATATTGGTGAGACTTCAGGCAGAAGTATGCAGAATCATCTAGATCGCTCGTTTCGAGCTATCTAATGCGAAAAAACAAGATTTCTGGTGTTTTCAACATTCCACAGTGCGTTTGCTATGCAGAAGCGGCGACATCTTGATTTTCGTGAGATTTCAAGCTCAGGTATGCATTTTCTGCGATAATCTTGGTGAGACTTCTGTCAGAAGTATGCAGAATCATCTAGATCGCCCGTTTCGAGCTATCTAATGCGAAAAAACAAGTTTTCTGGTGTTTTCACCACACCACAGTCCGTTTGATATGCAGTACCGGCGACATCTTGGATTTCGTCGGGGTTCAAGCTGAGATATGCACATTCTACGATAATCTTGGTGAGACTTCTGTCAGAAGTATGCAGAATCATCGGGATCGCTCTTTTCGAGCTATTTAATGCGAGAAACACGTTTTCTGGTGTTTTCGCCACCCCACAGTGCGTTTGATATGCAGAACCGGAGATATCTTGGTTTCGGTCGGGGTTCAAGCTGAGATATGCATTTTCTACGATAATCTTGGTGAGACGTCTGTCAGAAGTATGCAGAATCATCGGGATCGCTCTTTTCGAGCTACTTAATGCGAGAATCACGTTTTCTGGTGTTTTCACCACTCCACAGTGCGTTTGATATGCAGAACCGGCGACATCTTGGATTTCGTCGGGCTTCAAGCTGAGATATGCACATTCTAGGATAATCTTGGTGAGACTTCTGTCAGAAGTATGCAGAATCATCTAGATCGCTCTTTTCGAGCTATTTAATGCGACAAACACGTTTTCTGGTGTATTCACCAATCCACAGTACGTTTGACATGCAGAACCGGAGATATCTTGGTTTCGGTCGGGTTTCAAGCTGAGATATGCATTTTCTACGATAATCTTGGTGAGACGTCTGTCAGTAGTATGCAGAATCATCGAGACCCCTCTTTTCGAGCTATTTAATGCGAGAAACACGTTATCTGGTGTTTTCACCACTCCACAGTGCGTTTTATATGCAGAAGCGGCGACATCTTGATTTTCGTGAGATTTCAAGCTGAGATATGCATTTTCTCCTATAATATTGGTGAGACTTCAGGCAGAAGTATGCAGAATCATCTAGATCGCTCGTTTCGAGCTATCTAATGCGAAAAAACAAGATTTCTGGTGTTTTCAACATTCCACAGTGCGTTTGCTATGCAGAAGCGGCGACATCTTGATTTTCGTGAGATTTCAAGCTCAGGTATGCATTTTCTGCGATAATCTTGGTGAGACTTCTGTCAGAAGTATGCAGAATCATCTAGATCGCCCGTTTCGAGCTATCTAATGCGAAAAAACAAGTTTTCTGGTGTTTTCACCACACCACAGTCCGTTTGATATGCAGTACCGGCGACATCTTGGATTTCGTCGGGGTTCAAGCTGAGATATGCACATTCTACGATAATCTTGGTGAGACTTCTGTCAGAAGTATGCAGAATCATCGGGATCGCTCTTTTCGAGCTATTTAATGCGAGAAACACGTTTTCTGGTGTTTTCGCCACCCCACAGTGCGTTTGATATGTAGAACCGGAGATATCTTGGTTTCGGTCGGGGTTCAAGCTGAGATATGCATTTTCTACGATAATCTTGGTGAGACGTCTGTCAGAAGTATGCAGAATCATCAGGATCGCTCTTTTCGAGCTACTTAATGCGAGAATCACGTTTTCTGGTGTTTTCACCACTCCACAGTGCGTTTGATATGCAGAACCGGCGACATCTTGGATTTCGTCGGGGTTCAAGCTGAGATATGCACATTCTAGGATAATCTTGGTGAGACTTCTGTCAGAAGTATGCAGAATCATCTAGATCGCTCTTTTCGAGCTATTTAATGCGACAAACACGTTTTCTGGTGTATTCACCAATCCACAGTACGTTTGACATGCAGAACCGGAGATATCTTGGTTTCGGTCGGGTTTCAAGCTGAGATATGCATTTTCTACGATAATCTTGGTGAGACTTCAGTCAGAAGTATGCAGAATCTTCGAGAACGCTCTTTTCGAGCTACTTAATGCGAGAAACACGTTTTCTGGTGTTTTCATCACTCCACAGTGCGTTTGATATGCAGAACCGGCGACATCTTGGATTTCGTCGGGGTTCAAGCTGAGATATGCACATTCTACGATAATCTTGGTGAGACTTCTGTCAGAAGTATGCAGAATCATCTAGATCGCTCTTTTCGAGCTATTTAATGCGAGAAACACGTTTTCTGGTGTATTCACCACTCCACAGTACGTTTGACATGCAGAACCGGAGATATCTTGGATTTCGTCGGGGTTCAAGCTGAGATATGCACATTCTACGATAATCTTGGTGAGACTTCTGTCAGTAGTATGCAGAATCATCGAGACCCCTCTTTTCGAGCTATTTAATCCGAGAAACACGTTATCTGGTGTTTTCACCACTCCACAGTGCGTTTGATATGCAGAACCGGCGACATCTTGGATTTCGTCGGGGTTCAAGCTGAGATATGCACATTCTACGATAATCTTGGTGAGACTTCTGTCAGAAGTTTGCAGAACCATCTAGATCGCTCTTTTCGAGCTATTTAATGCGAGAAACACGTTTTCTGGTGTATTCACCACTCCACACTACGTTTGACATGCAGAACCGGAGATATCTTGGTTTCGGTCGGGTTTCAAGCTGAGATATGCATTTTCTACGATAATCTTGGTGAGACGTCTGTCAGAAGTATGCAGAATCATCGGGATCGCTCTTTTCGAGCTACTTAATGCGAGAATCACGTTTTCTGGTGTTTTCACCACTCCACAGTGCGTTTGATATGCAGAACCGGCGACATCTTGGATTTCGTCGGGGTTCAAGCTGAGATATGCATTTTCTACGATAATCTTGTTGAGACGTCTGTCAGAAGTATGCAGAATCATCGGGATCGCTCTTTTCGAGCTACTTAATGCGATAATCACGTTTTCTGGTGTTTTCACCACTCCACAGTACGTTTGATATGCAGAACCGGCGACATCTTGGATTTCGTCGGGGTTCAAGCTGAGATATGCACATTCTACGATAATCTTGGTGAGACTTCTGTCAGTAGTATGCAGAAGCATCGAGACCCCTCTTTTCGAGCTATTTAATGCGAGAAACACGTTATCTGGTGTTTTCACCACTCCACAGTGCGTTTTATATGCAGAAGCGGCGACATCTTGATTTTCGTGAGATTTCAAGCTGAGGTATGCATTTTCTGCGATAATCTTGGTGAGACTTCTGTCAGAAGTATGCAGAATCATCTAGATTGCTCTTTTCGAGCTATTTAATGCGAGAAACAGGTTATCTGGTGTTTTCACCACTCCACAGAGCGATTTATATGCAGAACCGGCGATATCTTGATTTTCGTGGTGTTTCCAGCTGAGATATGCATTTTGTGCGATAATCTTGGTGAGTCATCTGTCAGAAGTATGCAGAATCATCGAGATCCCTCTTTTCGAGATATTTAATGCGAGAAACACGTTATCTGATGTTTTCACGACTCCACAGTGCGTTTGATATGCAGAACCGGCGAAATCTTGATTTTCGTGAGATTTCAACCTGAGATATGCATTTTCGTCGATAATCTTGGTGAGTCTTCTGTCAGTAGTATGCAGAATCATCGAGACCCCTCTTTTCGAGCTATTTAATGCGAGAAACACGTTATCTGGTGTTTTCACCACTCCACAGTGCGATTGACATTCAGAACCGGCGACATCTTGGATTTCGTCGGGTTTCAAGCTCAGATATGCATTTTCTACGAGAATCTTGGTGAGACTTCAGTCAGAAGTATGCAGAATCATCGGGATCGCTCGTTTCGAGCTATTTAATGCGAAAAAACAAGTTCTCTGGTGTTTTCACCACTCCACAGTGCGTTTGATATGCAGAACCGGCGACATCTTGGATTTCGTCGGGGTTCAAGCTGAGATATGCACATTCTAGGATAATCTTGGTGAGACTTCTGTCAGAAGTATGCAGAATCATCTAGATCGCTCTTTTCGAGCTATTTAATGCGACAAACACGTTTTCTGGTGTATTCACCAATCCACAGTACGTTTGACATGCAGAACCGGAGATATCTTGGTTTCGGTCGGGTTTCAAGCTGAGATATGCATTTTCTACGATAATCTTGGTGAGACGTCTGTCAGAAGTATGCAGAATCATCGGGATCGCTCTTTTCGAACTATTTAATTCGAAAAAACAAGTTTTCTGGTGCTTTCAACATTCCACAGTGCGTTTGATATGCAGAACCGGCGATATCTTGATTTTCGTGGTGTGTCCAGCTGAGATATGCATTTTCTGCGATAATCTTGGTGAGACTTCTGTCAGAAGTATGTAGAATCATCTAGATCGCTCTTTTCGAGGTATTTAATTCGAGAAACACGTTTTCTGGTGTTTTCGCCACCCCACAGTGCGTTTGATATGCAGAACCGGAGATATCTTGGTTTCGGTCGGGTTTCAAGCTGAGATATGCATTTTCTGCGATAATCTTGGTGAGACGTCTGTCAGAAGTATGCAGAATCATCGGGATCGCTCTTTTCGAGCTACTTAATGCGAGAAACACGTTATCTGGTGTTTTCACCACTCCACAGTGCGTTTTATATGCAGAACCGGCAACATCATGATTTTGGTGAGGTTTCAAGCTGAGATATGCATTTTCTGCGATAATATTGGTGAGACTTCAGTCATATGTATGCAGAATCATCTAGATCTCTCGTTTCGAGCTATTTAATGCGAAAAAACAAGTTTTCTGGTGTTTTCACCACTCCTCAGTACGTTTGACATGCAGAACCGGCGACATCTTGATTTTCGTGAGATTTCAAGCTGAGATATGCATTTTCTCCTATAATATTGGTGAGACTTCAGGCAGAAGTATGCAGAATCATCTAGATCGCTCGTTTCGAGCTATCTAATGCGAAAAAACAAGATTTCTGGTGTTTTCAACATTCCACAGTGCGTTTGCTATGCAGAAGCGGCGACATCTTGATTTTCGTGAGATTTCAAGCTCAGGTATGCATTTTCTGCGATAATCTTGGTGAGACTTCTGTCAGAAGTATACAGAATCATCTAGATCGCCCGTTTCGAGCTATCTAATGCGAAAAAACAAGTTTTCTGGTGTTTTCACCACACCACAGTCCGTTTGATATGCAGTACCGGCGACATCTTGGATTTCGTCGGGGTTCAAGCTGAGATATGCACATTCTACGATAATCTTGGTGAGACTTCTGTCAGAAGTATGCAGAATCATCGGGATCGCTCTTTTCGAGCTATTTAATGCGAGAAACACGTTTTCTGGTGTTTTCGCCACCCCACAGTGCGTTTGATATGCAGAACCGGAGATATCTTGGTTTCGGTCGGGGTTCAAGCTGAGATATGCATTTTCTACGATAATCTTGGTGAGACGTCTGTCAGAAGTATGCAGAATCATCGGGATCGCTCTTTTCGAGCTACTTAATGCGAGAATCACGTTTTCTGGTGTTTTCACCACTCCACAGTGCGTTTGATATGCAGAACCGGCGACATCTTGGATTTCGTCGGGCTTCAAGCTGAGATATGCACATTCTAGGATAATCTTGGTGAGACTTCTGTCAGAAGTATGCAGAATCATCTAGATCGCTCTTTTCGAGCTATTTAATGCGACAAACACGTTTTCTGGTGTATTCACCAATCCACAGTACGTTTGACATGCAGAACCGGAGATATCTTGGTTTCGGTCGGGTTTCAAGCTGAGATATGCATTTTCTACGATAATCTTGGTGAGACGTCTGTCAGTAGTATGCAGAATCATCGAGACCCCTCTTTTCGAGCTATTTAATGCGAGAAACACGTTATCTGGTGTTTTCACCACTCCACAGTGCGTTTTATATGCAGAAGCGGCGACATCTTGATTTTCGTGAGATTTCAAGCTGAGATATGCATTTTCTCCTATAATATTGGTGAGACTTCAGGCAGAAGTATGCAGAATCATCTAGATCGCTCGTTTCGAGCTATCTAATGCGAAAAAACAAGATTTCTGGTGTTTTCAACATTCCACAGTGCGTTTGCTATGCAGAAGCGGCGACATCTTGATTTTCGTGAGATTTCAAGCTCAGGTATGCATTTTCTGCGATAATCTTGGTGAGACTTCTGTCAGAAGTATGCAGAATCATCTAGATCGCCCGTTTCGAGCTATCTAATGCGAAAAAACAAGTTTTCTGGTGTTTTCACCACACCACAGTCCGTTTGATATGCAGTACCGGCGACATCTTGGATTTCGTCGGGGTTCAAGCTGAGATATGCACATTCTACGATAATCTTGGTGAGACTTCTGTCAGAAGTATGCAGAATCATCGGGATCGCTCTTTTCGAGCTATTTAATGCGAGAAACACGTTTTCTGGTGTTTTCGCCACCCCACAGTGCGTTTGATATGTAGAACCGGAGATATCTTGGTTTCGGTCGGGGTTCAAGCTGAGATATGCATTTTCTACGATAATCTTGGTGAGACGTCTGTCAGAAGTATGCAGAATCATCAGGATCGCTCTTTTCGAGCTACTTAATGCGAGAATCACGTTTTCTGGTGTTTTCACCACTTCACAGTGCGTTTGATATGCAGAACCGGCGACATCTTGGATTTCGTCGGGGTTCAAGCTGAGATATGCACATTCTAGGATAATCTTGGTGAGACTTCTGTCAGAAGTATGCAGAATCATCTAGATCGCTCTTTTCGAGCTATTTAATGCGACAAACACGTTTTCTGGTGTATTCACCAATCCACAGTACGTTTGACATGCAGAACCGGAGATATCTTGGTTTCGGTCGGGTTTCAAGCTGAGATATGCATTTTCTACGATAATCTTGGTGAGACGTCTGTCAGTAGTATGCAGAATCATCGAGACCCCTCTTTTCGAGCTATTTAATGCGAGAAACACGTTATCTGGTGTTTTCACCACTCCACAGTGCGTTTTATATGCAGAAGCGGCGACATCTTGATTTTCGTGAGATTTCAAGCTGAGGTATGCATTTTCTGCGATAATCTTGGTGAGACTTCTGTCAGAAGTATGCAGAATCATCTAGATTGCTCTTTTCGAGCTATTTAATGCGAGAAACAGGTTATCTGGTGTTTTCACCACTCCACAGAGCGATTTATATGCAGAACCGGCGATATCTTCATTTTCGTGGTGTTTCCAGCTGAGATATGCATTTTGTGCGATAATCTTGGTGAGTCATCTGTCAGAAGTATGCAGAATCATCGAGATCCCTCTTTTCGAGCTATTTAATGCGAGAAACACGTTATCTGATGTTTTCACGACTCCACAGTGCGTTTGATATGCAGAACCGGCGAAATCTTGATTTTCGTGAGATTTCAACCTGAGATATGCATTTTCGTCGATAATCTTGGTGAGTCTTCTGTCAGTAGTATGCAGAATCATCGAGACCCCTCTTTTCGAGCTATTTAATGCGAGAAACACGTTATCTGGTGTTTTCACCACTCCACAGTGCGTTTGACATTCAGAACCGGCGACATCTTGGATTTCGTCGGGTTTCAAGCTCAGATATGCATTTTCTACGAGAATCTTGGTGAGACTTCAGTCAGAAGTATGCAGAATCATCGGGATCGCTCGTTTCGAGCTATTTAATGCGAAAAAACAAGTTCTCTGGTCTTTTCACCACTCCACAGTGCGTTTGATATGCAGAACCGGCGACATCTTGGATTTCGTCGGGGTTCAAGCTGAGATATGCACATTCTAGGATAATCTTGGTGAGACTTCTGTCAGAAGTATGCAGAATCATCTAGATCGCTCTTTTCGAGCTATTTAATGCGACAAACACGTTTTCTGGTGTATTCACCAATCCACAGTACGTTTGACATGCAGAACCGGAGATATCTTGGTTTCGGTCGGGTTTCAAGCTGAGATATGCATTTTCTACGATAATCTTGGTGAGACGTCTGTCAGAAGTATGCAGAATCATCGGGATCGCTCTTTTCGAACTATTTAATTCGAAAAAACAAGTTTTCTGGTGCTTTCAACATTCCACAGTGCGTTTGATATGCAGAACCGGCGATATCTTGATTTTCGTGGTGTGTCCAGCTGAGATATGCATTTTCTGCGATAATCTTGGTGAGACTTCTGTCAGAAGTATGTAGAATCATCTAGATCGCTCTTTTCGAGCTATTTAATTCGAGAAACACGTTTTCTGGTGTTTTCACCACACTACAGTCCGTTTGATGTGCAGAACCGGCGACATCTTGATTTTCGTGAGATTTCAAGCTGAGATATGCATTTTCTCCTATAATATTGGTGAGACTTCAGGCAGAAGTATGCAGAATCATCTAGATCGCTCGTTTCGAGCTATCTAATGCGAAAAAACAAGATTTCTGGTGTTTTCAACATTCCACAGTGCGTTTGCTATGCAGAAGCGGCGACATCTTGATTTTCGTGAGATTTCAAGCTCAGGTATGCATTTTCTGCGATAATCTTGGTGAGACTTCTGTCAGAAGTATGCAGAATCATCTAGATCGCCCGTTTCGAGCTATCTAATGCGAAAAAACAAGTTTTCTGGTGTTTTCACCACACCACAGTCCGTTTGATATGCAGTACCGGCGACATCTTGGATTTCGTCGGGGTTCAAGCTGAGATATGCACATTCTACGATAATCTTGGTGAGACTTCTGTCAGAAGTATGCAGAATCATCGGGATCGCTCTTTTCGAGCTATTTAATGCGAGAAACACGTTTTCTGGTGTTTTCGCCACCCCACAGTGCGTTTGATATGCAGAACCGGAGATATCTTGGTTTCGGTCGGGTTTCAAGCTGAGATATGCATTTTCTGCGATAATCTTGGTGAGACGTCTGTCAGAAGTATGCAGAATCATCGGGATCGCTCTTTTCGAGCTACTTAATGCGAGAAACACGTTATCTGGTGTTTTCACCACTCCACAGTGCGTTTTATATGCAGAACCGGCGACATCATGATTTTGGTGAGGTTTCAAGCTGAGATATGCATTTTCTGCGATAATATTGGTGAGACTTCAGTCGTATGTATGCAGAATCATCTAGATCTCTCGTTTCGAGCTATTTAATGCGAAAAAACAAGTTTTCTGGTGTTTTCACCACTCCTCAGTACGTTTGACATGCAGAACCGGCGACATCTTGATTTTCGTGAGATTTCAAGCTGAGATATGCATTTTCTCCTATAATATTGGTGAGACTTCAGGCAGAAGTATGCAGAATCATCTAGATCGCTCGTTTCGAGCTATCTAATGCGAAAAAACAAGATTTCTGGTGTTTTCAACATTCCACAGTGCGTTTGC
Source organism: Anthophora plumipes (assembly GCA_951804975.1). NCBI lineage: Eukaryota > Metazoa > Arthropoda > Insecta > Hymenoptera > Apidae > Anthophora > Anthophora plumipes. The sequence continues at coordinate 1,347,304 of CATORF010000356.1, read as the reverse complement.
TATGCAGAAGCGGCGACATCTTGATTTTCGTGAGATTTCAAGCTGAGATATGCATTTTCTCCTATAATATTGGTGAGACTTCAGGCAGAAGTATGCAGAATCATCTAGATCGCTCGTTTCGAGCTATCTAATGCGAAAAAACAAGTTTTCTGGTGTTTTCACCACTCCTCAGTACGTTTGACATGCAGAACCGGCGACATCATGATTTTCGTGAGATTTCAAGCTGAGATATGCATTTTCTCCTATAATATTGGTGAGACTTCAGGCAGAAGTATGCAGAATCATCTAGATCGCTCGTTTCGAGCTATCTAATTCGAAAAAACAAGATTTCTGGTTTTTTCAACATTCCACAGTGCGTTTGCTATGCAGAAGCGGCGACATCTTGATTTTCGTGAGGTTTCAAGCTGAGATATGCATTTCCTACGAGAAGCTTGGTGAGACTTCAGTAAGAAGTATGCAGAATCATCGGGATCGCTCGTTTCGAGCTATTTAATGCGAAAAAACAAGTTTTCTGGTGTTTTCACCACTCCACAGTGCGTTTGATATGCAGAACCGGCGACATCTTGGATTTCGTCGGGGTTCAAGCTGAGATATGCACATTCTACGATAATCTTGGTGAGACTTCTGTCAGAAGTATGCAGAATCATCGGGATCGCTCTTTTCGAGCTATTTAATGCGAGAAACACGTTATCTGGTTGTTTTCACGACTCCACAGTGCGTTTGATATGCAGAAGCGGCGACATCTTGATTTTCGTGAGATTTCAAGCTCAGGTATGCATTTTCTGCGATAATCTTGGTGAGACTTCTGTCAGAAGTATGCAGAATCATCTAGATCGCCCGTTTCGAGCTATCTAATGCGAAAAAACAAGTTTTCTGGTGTTTTCACCACACCACAGTCCGTTTGATGCGCAGAACCGGAGATAACTTGGTTTTCGTGAGGTTTCAAGCTGAGATATGCATTTTCTGCGATAATCTTGGTGAGACTTCAGTCAGAAGTATGCAGAATCATCTAGATCGCTCTTTTCGAGCTATTTAAATCGAGAAACACGTTTTCTGGTGTTTTCGCCACCCCACAGTGCGTTTGATATGCAGAACCGGAGATATCTTGGTTTCGGTCGGGTTTCAAGCTGAGATATGCATTTTCTGCGATAATCTTGGTGAGACTTCTGTCAGAAGTATGCAGAATCATCTAGATCGCCCGTTTCGAGCTATCCACTGCGAAAAAACAAGTTCTCTGGTGTTTTCACCACTCCACAGTGCGTTTGATATGCAGAACCGGCGACATCTTGGATTTCGTCGGGGTTCAAGCTGAGATATGCACATTCTAGGATAATCTTGGTAAGACGTCTGTCAGAAGTATGCAGAATTATCGGGATCGCTCTTTTCGAGCTATTTAATGCGAGAAACACGTTATCTGGTGTTTTCACCACTCCACAGTGCGTTTGATATGCAGAACCGGCGACATCTTGGATTTTGTCGGGGTTCAAGCTGAGATATGCACATTCTAGGAAAATCTTGGTGAGACGTCTGTCAGAAGTATGCAGAATTATCGGGATCGCTCTTTTCGAGCTATTTAATGCGAGAAACACGTCGTCTGGTGTATTCTCCACTCCACAGTACGTTTGACATGCAGAACCGGAGATATCTTGGTTTCGGTCGGGTTTCAAGCTGAGATATGCATTTTCTACGATAATCTTGGTGAGACGTCTGTCAGAAGTATGCAGAATTATCGGGATCGCTCTTTTCGAGCTATTTAATGCGAGAAACACGTTATCTGGTTGTTTTCACCACTCCACAGTGCGTTTGATATGCAGAAGCGGCGACATCTTGATTTTCGTGAGATTTCAAGCTCAGGTATGCATTTTCTGCGATAATCTTGGTGAGACTTCTGTCAGAAGTATGCAGAATCATCTAGATCGCCCGTTTCGAGCTATCTAATGCGAAAAAACAAGTTTTCTGGTGTTTTCACCACACCACAGTCCGTTTGATGCGCAGAACCGGAGATAACTTGGTTTTCGTGAGGTTTCAAGCTGAGATATGCATTTTCTGCGATAATCTTGGTGAGACTTCAGTCAGAAGTATGCAGAATCGTCTAGATCGCTCGTTTCGAGCTACCTAATGCGAGAAACACGTTTTCTGGTGTTTTCACCACTCCACAGTGCGTTTGATATGCAGAACCGGCGACATCTTGGATTTCGTCGGGGTTCAAGCTGAGATATGCACATTCTAGGATAATCTTGGTGAGACGTCTGTCAGAAGTATGCAGAATTATCGGGATCGCTCTTTTCGAGCTATTTAATGCGAGAAACACGTTATCTGGTGTTTTCACCACTCCACAGTGCGTTTGATATGCAGAACCGGCGACATCTTGGATTTCGTCGGGGTTCAAGCTGAGATATGCACATTCTAGGATAATCTTGGTGAGACGTCTGTCAGAAGTATGCAGAATTATCGGGATCGCTCTTTTCGAGCTATTTAATGCGAGAAACACGTTGTCTGGTGTATTCTCCACTCCACAGTACGTTTGACATGCAGAACCGGAGATATCTTGGTTTCGGTCGGGTTTCAAGCTGAGATATACATTTTCTACGATAATCTTGGTGAGACGTCTGTCAGAAGTATGCAGAATTATCGGGATCGCTCTTTTCGAGCTATTTAATGCGAGAAACACGTTATCTGGTGTTTTCACCACTCCACAGTGCGTTTGACATACAGAACCGGCGACATCTTGGATTTCGTCGGGTTTCAAGCTCAGATATGCATTTTCTACGAGAATCTTGGTGAGACTTCAGTCAGAAGTATGCAGAATCATCGGGATCGCTCTTTTCGAGCTATTTAATGCGAGAAACACGTTTTCTGGTGTATTCACCACTCCACAGTACGTTTGACATGCAGAACCGGAGATATCTTGGTTTCGGTCGGGTTTCAAGCTGAGATATGCATTTTCTACGATAATCTTGGTGTGACGTCTGTCAGAAGTATGCCGAATCATCGGGATAGCGCTTTTCGAGCTATTTAATGCGAGAAACACGTTATCTGGTGTTTTCACCACTCCACAGTGCGTTTGATATGCAGAACCGGCGACATCTTGGCTGTCTTCGGGTATCAAGCTGAGATATACATTTTCTACGATAATCTTGGTGAGACTTCTCTCAGAAGTATGCAGAATCTTCGAGAACGCTCTTTTCGAGCTATTTAATGCGACAAACACGTTTTCTGGTGTATTCACCACTCCACAGTACGTTTGACATGCAGAACCGGCGACATCTTGGATTTCGTCGGGGTTCAAGCTGAGATATGCACATTCTACGATAATCTTGGTGAGACTTCTGTCAGTAGTATGCAGAATCATCGAGACCCCTCTTTTCGAGCTATTTAATGCGAGAAACACGTTATCTGGTGTTTTCACCACTCCACAGTGCGTTTTATATGCAGAAGCGGCGACATCTTGATTTTCGTGAGATTTCAAGCTGAGGTATGCATTTTCTGCGATAATCTTGGTGAGACTTCTGTCAGAAGTATGCAGAATCATCTAGATTGCTCTTTTCGAGCTATTTAATGCGAGAAACAGGTTATCTGGTGTTTTCACCACTCCACAGTGCGTTTGATATGCAGAACCGGCGAAATCTTGATTTTCGTGAGATTTCAACCTGAGATATGCATTTTCGTCGATAATCTTGGTGAGTCTTCTGTCAGTAGTATGCAGAATCATCGAGACCCCTCTTTTCGAGCTATTTAATGCGAGAAACACGTTATCTGGTGTTTTCACCACTCCACAGTGCGTTTGACATTCAGAACCGGCGACATCTTGGATTTCGTCGGGTTTCAAGCTCAGATATGCATTTTCTACGAGAATCTTGGTGAGACTTCAGTCAGAAGTATGCAGAATCATCGGGATCGCTCGTTTCGAGCTATTTAATGCGAAAAAACAAGTTCTCTGGTGTTTTCACCACTCCACAGTGCGTTTGATATGCAGAACCGGCGACATCTTGGATTTCGTCGGGGTTCAAGCTGAGATATGCATTTTCTCCTATAATATTGGTGAGACTTCAGGCAGAAGTATGCAGAATCATCTAGATCGCTCGTTTCGAGCTATCTAATGCGAAAAAACAAGATTTCTGGTGTTTTCAACATTCCACAGTGCGTTTGCTATGCAGAAGCGGCGACATCTTGATTTTCGTGAGATTTCAAGCTCAGGTATGCATTTTCTGCGATAATCTTGGTGAGACTTCTGTCAGAAGTATGCAGAATCATCTAGATCGCCCGTTTCGAGCTATCTAATGCGAAAAAACAAGTTTTCTGGTGTTTTCACCACACCACAGTCCGTTTGATATGCAGTACCGGCGACATCTTGGATTTCGTCGGGGTTCAAGCTGAGATATGCACATTCTACGATAATCTTGGTGAGACTTCTGTCAGAAGTATGCAGAATCATCGGGATCGCTCTTTTCGAGCTATTTCATGCGAAAAAACAAGTTTTCTGGTGTTTTCACCACTCCTCAGTACGTTTGACATGCAGAACCGGCGACATCTTGATTTTCGTGAGATTTCAAGCTGAGATATGCATTTTCTCCTATAATATTGGTGAGACTTCAGGCAGAAGTATGCAGAATCATCTAGATCGCTCGTTTCGAGCTATCTAATGCGAAAAAACAAGATTTCTGGTGTTTTCAACATTCCACAGTGCGTTTGCTATGCAGAAGCGGCGACATCTTGATTTTCGTGAGATTTCAAGCTGAGATATGCATTTTCTCCTATAATATTGGTGAGACTTCAGGCAGAAGTATGCAGAATCATCTAGATCGCTCGTTTCGAGCTATCTAATGCGAAAAAACAAGTTTTCTGGTGTTTTCACCACTCCTCAGTACGTTTGACATGCAGAACCGGCGACATCATGATTTTCGTGAGATTTCAAGCTGAGATATGCATTTTCTCCTATAATATTGGTGAGACTTCAGGCAGAAGTATGCAGAATCATCTAGATCGCTCGTTTCGAGCTATCTAATTCGAAAAAACAAGATTTCTGGTTTTTTCAACATTCCACAGTGCGTTTGCTATGCAGAAGCGGCGACATCTTGATTTTCGTGAGGTTTCAAGCTGAGATATGCATTTCCTACGAGAAGCTTGGTGAGACTTCAGTAAGAAGTATGCAGAATCATCGGGATCGCTCGTTTCGAGCTATTTAATGCGAAAAAACAAGTTTTCTGGTGTTTTCACCACTCCACAGTGCGTTTGATATGCAGAACCGGCGACATCTTGGATTTCGTCGGGGTTCAAGCTGAGATATGCACATTCTACGATAATCTTGGTGAGACTTCTGTCAGAAGTATGCAGAATCATCGGGGTCGCTCTTTTCGAGCTATTTAATGCGAGAAACACGTTATCTGGTTGTTTTCACGACTCCACAGTGCGTTTGATATGCAGAAGCGGCGACATCTTGATTTTCGTGAGATTTCAAGCTCAGGTATGCATTTTCTGCGATAATCTTGGTGAGACTTCTGTCAGAAGTATGCAGAATCATCTAGATCGCCCGTTTCGAGCTATCTAATGCGAAAAAACAAGTTTTCTGGTGTTTTCACCACACCACAGTCCGTTTGATGCGCAGAACCGGAGATAACTTGGTTTTCGTGAGGTTTCAAGCTGAGATATGCATTTTCTGCGATAATCTTGGTGAGACATCAGTCAGAAGTATGCAGAATCATCTAGATCGCTCTTTTCGAGCTATTTAAATCGAGAAACACGTTTTCTGGTGTTTTCGCCACCCCACAGTGCGTTTGATATGCAGAACCGGAGATATCTTGGTTTCGGTCGGGTTTCAAGCTGAGATATGCATTTTCTGCGATAATCTTGGTGAGACTTCTGTCAGAAGTATGCAGAATCATCTAGATCGCCCGTTTCGAGCTATCCACTGCGAAAAAACAAGTTCTCTGGTGTTTTCACCACTCCACAGTGCGTTTGATATGCAGAACCGGCGACATCTTGGATTTCGTCGGGGTTCAAGCTGAGATATGCACATTCTAGGATAATCTTGGTAAGACGTCTGTCAGAAGTATGCAGAATTATCGGGATCGCTCTTTTCGAGCTATTTAATGCGAGAAACAGGTTATCTGGTGTTTTCACCACTCCACAGTGCGTTTGATATGCAGAACCGGCGAAATCTTGATTTTCGTGAGATTTCAACCTGAGATATGCATTTTCGTCGATAATCTTGGTGAGTCTTCTGTCAGTAGTATGCAGAATCATCGAGACCCCTCTTTTCGAGCTATTTAATGCGAGAAACACGTTATCTGGTGTTTTCACCACTCCACAGTGCGTTTGACATTCAGAACCGGCGACATCTTGGATTTCGTCGGGTTTCAAGCTCAGATATGCATTTTCTACGAGAATCTTGGTGAGACTTCAGTCAGAAGTATGCAGAATCATCGGGATCGCTCGTTTCGAGCTATTTAATGCGAAAAAACAAGTTCTCTGGTGTTTTCACCACTCCACAGTGCGTTTGATATGCAGAACCGGCGACATCTTGGATTTCGTCGGGGTTCAAGCTGAGATATGCACATTCTAGGATAATCTTGGTGAGACTTCTTTCAGAAGTATGCAGAATCATCTAGATCGCTCTTTTCGAGCTATTTAATGCGACAAACACGTTTTCTGGTGTATTCACCAATCCACAGTACGTTTGACATGCAGAACCGGAGATATCTTGGTTTCGGTCGGGTTTCAAGCTGAGATATGCATTTTCTACGATAATCTTGGTGAGACGTCTGTCAGAAGTATGCAGAATCATCGGGATCGCTCTTTTCGAACTATTTAATTCGAAAAAACAAGTTTTCTGGTGCTTTCAACATTCCACAGTGCGTTTGATATGCAGAACCGGCGATATCTTGATTTTCGTGGTGTGTCCAGCTGAGATATGCATTTTCTGCGATAATATTGGTGAGACTTCAGTCATATGTATGCAGAATCATCTAGATCTCTCGTTCCGAGCTATTTAATGCGAAAAAACAAGTTTTCTGGTGTTTTCACCACTCCTCAGTACGTTTGACATGCAGAACCGGCGACATCTTGATTTTCGTGAGATTTCAAGCTGAGATATGCATTTTCTCCTATAATATTGGTGAGACTTCAGGCAGAAGTATGCAGAATCATCTAGATCGCTCGTTTCGAGCTATCTAATGCGAAAAAACAAGATTTCTGGTGTTTTCAACATTCCACAGTGCGTTTGATGCGCAGAACCGGAGATAACTTGGTTTTCGTGAGGTTTCAAGCTGAGATATGCATTTTCTGCGATAATCTTGGTGAGACATCAGTCAGAAGTATGCAGAATCATCTAGATCGCTCTTTTCGAGCTATTTAAATCGAGAAACACGTTTTCTGGTGTTTTCGCCACCCCACAGTGCGTTTGATATGCAGAACCGGAGATATCTTGGTTTCGGTCGGGTTTCAAGCTGAGATATGCATTTTCTGCGATAATCTTGGTGAGACTTCTGTCAGAAGTATGCAGAATCATCTAGATCGCCCGTTTCGAGCTATCCACTGCGAAAAAACAAGTTCTCTGGTGTTTTCACCACTCCACAGTGCGTTTGATATGCAGAACCGGCGACATCTTGGATTTCGTCGGAGTTCAAGCTGAGATATGCACATTCTAGGATAATCTTGGTAAGACGTCTGTCAGAAGTATGCAGAATTATCGGGATCGCTCTTTTCGAGCTATTTAATGCGAGAAACACGTTATCTGGTGTTTTCACCACTCCACAGTGCGTTTGATATGCAGAACCGGCGACATCTTGGATTTTGTCGGGGTTCAAGCTGAGATATGCACATTCTAGGAAAATCTTGGTGAGACGTCTGTCAGAAGTATGCAGAATTATCGGGATCGCTCTTTTCGAGCTATTTAATGCGAGAAACACGTCGTCTGGTGTATTCTCCACTCCACAGTACGTTTGACATGCAGAACCGGAGATATCTTGGTTTCGGTCGGGTTTCAAGCTGAGATATGCATTTTCTACGATAATCTTGGTGTGACGTCTGTCAGAAGTATGCAGAATTATCGGGATCGCTCTTTTCGAGCTATTTAATGCGAGAAACACGTTATCTGGTTGTTTTCACCACTCCACAGTGCGTTTGATATGCAGAAGCGGCGACATCTTGATTTTCGTGAGATTTCAAGCTCAGGTATGCATTTTCTGCGATAATCTTGGTGAGACTTCTGTCAGAAGTATGCAGAATCATCTAGATCGCCCGTTTCGAGCTATCTAATGCGAAAAAACAAGTTTTCTGGTGTTTTCACCACACCACAGTCCGTTTGATGCGCAGAACCGGAGATAACTTGGTTTTCGTGAGGTTTCAAGCTGAGATATGCATTTTCTGCGATAATCTTGGTGAGACTTCAGTCAGAAGTATGCAGAATCGTCTAGATCGCTCGTTTCGAGCTACCTAATGCGAGAAACACGTTTTCTGGTGTTTTCACCACTCCACAGTGCGTTTGATATGCAGAACCGGCGACATCTTGGATTTCGTCGGGGTTCAAGCTGAGATATGCACATTCTAGGATAATCTTGGTGAGACGTCTGTCAGAAGTATGCAGAATTATCGGGATCGCTCTTTTCGAGCTATTTAATGCGAGAAACACGTTATCTGGTGTTTTCACCACTCCACAGTGCGTTTGATATGCAGAACCGGCGACATCTTGGATTTCGTCGGGGTTCAAGCTGAGATATGCACATTCTAGGATAATCTTGGTGAGACGTCTGTCAGAAGTATGCAGAATTATCGGGATCGCTCTTTTCGAGCTATTTAATGCGAGAAACACGTTGTCTGGTGTATTCTCCACTCCACAGTACGTTTGACATGCAGAACCGGAGATATCTTGGTTTCGGTCGGGTTTCAAGCTGAGATATGCATTTTCTACGATAATCTTAGTGAGACGTCTGTCAGAAGTATGCAGAATTATCGGGATCGCTCTTTTCGAGCTATTTAATGCGAGAAACACGTTATCTGGTGTTTTCACCACTCCACAGTGCGTTTGACATACAGAACCGGCGACATCTTGGATTTCGTCGGGATTCAAGCTCAGATATGCATTTTCTACGAGAATCTTGGTGAGACTTCAGTCAGAAGTATGCAGAATCATCGGGATCGCTCTTTTCGAGCTATTTAATGCGAGAAACACGTTTTCTGGTGTATTCACCACTCCACAGTACGTTTGACATGCAGAACCGGAGATATCTTGGTTTCGGTCGGGTTTCAAGCTGAGATATGCATTTTCTACGATAATCTTGGTGTGACGTCTGTCAGAAGTATGCCGAATCATCGGGATAGCGCTTTTCGAGCTATTTAATGCGAGAAACACGTTATCTGGTGTTTTCACCACTCCACAGTGCGTTTGATATGCAGAACCGGCGACATCTTGGCTGTCTTCGGGTATCAAGCTGAGATATACATTTTCTACGATAATCTTGGTGAGACTTCTCTCAGAAGTATGCAGAATCTTCGAGAGCGCTCTTTTCGAGCTATTTAATGCGACAAACACGTTTTCTGGTGTATTCACCACTCCACAGTACGTTTGACATGCAGAACCGGCGACATCTTGGATTTCGTCGGGGTTCAAGCTGAGATATGCACATTCTACGATAATCTTGGTGAGACTTCTGTCAGTAGTATGCAGAATCATCGAGACCCCTCTTTTCGAGCTATTTAATGCGAGAAACACGTTATCTGGTGTTTTCACCACTCCACAGTGCGTTTTATATGCAGAAGCGGCGACATCTTGATTTTCGTGAGATTTCAAGCTGAGGTATGCATTTTCTGCGATAATCTTGGTGAGACTTCTGTCAGAAGTATGCAGAATCATCTAGATTGCTCTTTTCGAGCTATTTAATGCGAGAAACAGGTTATCTGGTGTTTTCACCACTCCACAGTGCGTTTGATATGCAGAACCGGCGAAATCTTGATTTTCGTGAGATTTCAACCTGAGATATGCATTTTCGTCGATAATCTTGGTGAGCCTTCTGTCAGTAGTATGCAGAATCATCGAGACCCCTCTTTTCGAGCTATTTAATGCGAGAAACACGTTATCTGGTGTTATCACCACTCCACAGTGCGTTTGACATTCAGAACCGGCGACATCTTGGATTTCGTCGGGTTTCAAGCTCAGATATGCATTTTCTACGAGAATCTTGGTGAGACTTCAGTCAGAAGTATGCAGAATCATCGGGATCGCTCGTTTCGAGCTATTTAATGCGAAAAAACAAGTTCTCTGGTGTTTTCACCACTCCACAGTGCGTTTGATATGCAGAACCGGCGACATCTTGGATTTCGTCGGGGTTCAAGCTGAGATATGCACATTCTAGGATAATCTTGGTGAGACTTCTGTCAGAAGTATGCAGAATCATCTAGATCGCTCTTTTCGAGCTATTTAATGCGACAAACACGTTTTCTGGTGTATTCACCAATCCACAGTACGTTTGACATGCAGAACCGGAGATAACTTGGTTTTCGTGAGGTTTCAAGCTGAGATATGCATTTTCTGCGATAATCTTGGTGAGACTTCAGTCAGAAGTATGCAGAATCGTCTAGATCGCTCGTTTCGAGCTACCTAATGCGAGAAACACGTTTTCTGGTGTTTTCACCACTCCACAGTGCGTTTGATATGCAGAACCGGCGACATCTTGGATTTCGTCGGGGTTCAAGCTGAGATATGCACATTCTAGGATAATCTTGGTGAGACGTCTGTCAGAAGTATGCAGAATTATCGGGATCGCTCTTTTCGAGCTATTTAATGCGAGAAACACGTTATCTGGTGTTTTCACCACTCCACAGTGCGTTTGATATGCAGAACCGGCGACATCTTGGATTTCGTCGGGGTTCAAGCTGAGATATGCACATTCTAGGATAATCTTGGTGAGACGTCTGTCAGAAGTATGCAGAATTATCGGGATCGCTCTTTTCGAGCTATTTAATGCGAGAAACACGTTGTCTGGTGTATTCTCCACTCCACAGTACGTTTGACATGCAGAACCGGAGATATCTTGGTTTCGGTCGGGTTTCAAGCTGAGATATGCATTTTCTACGATAATCTTAGTGAGACGTCTGTCAGAAGTATGCAGAATTATCGGGATCGCTCTTTTCGAGCTATTTAATGCGAGAAACACGTTATCTGGTGTTTTCACCACTCCACAGTGCGTTTTATATGCAGAAGCGGCGACATCTTGATTTTCGTGAGATTTCAAGCTGAGGTATGCATTTTCTGCGATAATCTTGGTGAGACTTCTGTCAGAAGTATGCAGAATCATCTAGATTGCTCTTTTCGAGCTATTTAATGCGAGAAACAGGTTATCTGGTGTTTTCACCACTCCACAGTGCGTTTGATATGCAGAACCGGCGAAATCTTGATTTTCGTGAGATTTCAACCTGAGATATGCATTTTCGTCGATAATCTTGGTGAGTCTTCTGTCAGTAGTACGCAGAATCATCGAGACCCCTCTTTTCGAGCTATTTAATGCGAGAAACACGTTATCTGGTGTTTTCACCACTCCACAGTGCGTTTGACATTCAGAACCGGCGACATCTTGGATTTCGTCGGGTTTCAAGCTCAGATATGCATTTTCTACGAGAATCTTGGTGAGACTTCAGTCAGAAGTATGCAGAATCATCGGGATCGCTCGTTTCGAGCTATTTAATGCGAAAAAACAAGTTCTCTGGTGTTTTCACCACTCCACAGTGCGTTTGATATGCAGAACCGGCGACATCTTGGATTTCGTCGGGGTTCAAGCTGAGATATGCACATTCTAGGATAATCTTGGTGAGACTTCTGTCAGAAGTATGCAGAATCATCTAGATCGCTCTTTTCGAGCTATTTAATGCGACAAACACGTTTTCTGGTGTATTCACCAATCCACAGTACGTTTGACATGCAGAACCGGATATATCTTGGTTTCGGTCGGGTTTCAAGCTGAGATATGCATTTTCTACGATAATCTTGGTGAGACGTCTGTCAGAAGTATGCAGAATCATCGGGATCGCTCTTTTCGAACTATTTAATTCGAAAAAACAAGTTTTCTGGTGCTTTCAACATTCCACAGTGCGTTTGATATGCAGAACCGGCGATATCTTGATTTTCGTGGTGTGTCCAGCTGAGATATGCATTTTCTGCGATAATCTTGGTGAGACTTCTGTCAGAAGTATGTAGAATCATCTAGATCGCTCTTTTCGAGCTATTTAATTCGAGAAACACGTTTTCTGGTGTTTTCACCACACTACAGTCCGTTTGATGTGCAGAACCGGAGATAACTTGGTTTTCGTGAGGTTTCAAGCTGAGATATGCATTTTCTGCGATAATCTTGGTGAGACTTCAGTCAGAAGTATGCAGAATCATCGGGATCGCTCTTTTCGAACTATTTAATTTGAAAAAACAAGTTTTCTGGTGCTTTCAACATTCCACAGTGCGTTTGATATGCAGAACCGGCGATATCTTGATTTTCGTGGTGTGACCAGCTGAGATATGCATTTTCTGCGATAATATTGGTGAGACTTCAGTCATATGTATGCAGAATCATCTAGATCTCTCGTTCCGAGCTATTTAATGCGAAAAAACAAGTTTTCTGGTGTTTTCACCACTCCTCAGTACGTTTGACATGCAGAACCGGCGACATCTTGATTTTCGTGAGATTTCAAGCTGAGATATGCATTTTCTCCTATAATATTGGTGAGACTTCAGGCAGATGTATGCAGAATCATCTAGATCGCTCGTTTCGAGCTATCTAATGCGAAAAAACAAGATTTCTGGTGTTTTCAACATTCCACAGTGCGTTTGCTATGCAGAAGCGGCGACATCTTGATTTTCGTGAGATTTCAAGCTCAGGTATGCATTTTCTGCGATAATCTTGGTGAGACTTCTGTCAGAAGTATGCAGAATCATCTAGATCGCCCGTTTCGAGCTATCTAATGCGAAAAAACAAGTTTTCTGGTGTTTTCACCACACCACAGTCCGTTTGATATGCAGTACCGGCGACATCTTGGATTTCGTCGGGGTTCAAGCTGAGATATGCACATTCTACGATAATCTTGGTGAGACTTCTGTCAGAAGTATGCAGAATCATCGGGATCGCTCTTTTCGAGCTATTTCATGCGAAAAAACAAGTTTTCTGGTGTTTTCACCACTCCTCAGTGCGTTTGACATGCAGAACCGGCGACATCTTGATTTTCGTGAGATTTCAAGCTGAGATATGCATTTTCTCCTATAATATTGGTGAGACTTCAGGCAGAAGTATGCAGAATCATCTAGATCGCTCGTTTCGAGCTATCTAATGCGAAAAAACAAGATTTCTGGTGTTTTCAACATTCCACAGTGCGTTTGCTATGCAGAAGCGGCGACATCTTGATTTTCGTGAGATTTCAAGCTGAGATATGCATTTTCTCCTATAATATTGGTGAGACTTCAGGCAGAAGTATGCAGAATCATCTAGATCGCTCGTTTCGAGCTATCTAATGCGAAAAAACAAGTTTTCTGGTGTTTTCACCACTCCTCAGTACGTTTGACATGCAGAACCGGCGACATCATGATTTTCGTGAGATTTCAAGCTGAGATATGCATTTTCTCCTATAATATTGGTGAGACTTCAGGCAGAAGTATGCAGAATCATCTAGATCGCTCGTTTCGAGCTATTTAATGCGAAAAAACAAGTTTTCTGGTGTTTTCACCACTCCACAGTGCGTTTGATATGCAGAACCGGCGACATCTTGGATTTCGTCGGGGTTCAAGCTGAGATATGCACATTCTACGATAATCTTGGTGAGACTTCTGTCAGAAGTATGCAGAATCATCGGGATCGCTCTTTTCGAGCTATTTAATGCGAGAAACACGTTATCTGGTTGTTTTAACGACTCCACAGTCCGTTTGATATGCAGAAGCGGCGACATCTTGATTTTCGTGAGATTTCAAGCTCAGGTATGCATTTTCTGCGAAAATCTTGGTGAGACTTCTGTCAGAAGTATGCAGAATCATCTAGATCGCCCGTTTCGAGCTATCTAATGCGAAAAAACAAGTTTTCTGGTGTTTTCACCACACCACAGTCCGTTTGATGCGCAGAACCGGAGATAACTTGGTTTTCGTGAGGTTTCAAGCTGAGATATGCATTTTCTGCGATAATCTTGGTGAGACTTCAGTCAGAAGTATACAGAATCATCTAGATCGCTCTTTTCGAGCTATTTAAATCGAGAAACACGTTTTCTGGTGTTTTCGCCACCCCACAGTGCGTTTGATATGCAGAACCGGAGATATCTTGGTTTCGGTCGGGTTTCAAGCTGAGATATGCATTTTCTGCGATAATCTTGGTGAGACTTCTGTCAGAAGTATGCAGAATCATCTAGATCGCCCGTTTCGAGCTATCCACTGCGAAAAAACAAGTTCTCTGGTGTTTTCACCACTCCACAGTGCGTTTGATATGCAGAACCGGCGACATCTTGGATTTCGTCGGGGTTCAAGCTGAGATATGCACATTCTAGGATAATCTTGGTGAGACGTCTGTCAGAAGTATGCAGAATTATCGGGATCGCACTTTTCGAGCTATTTAATGCGAGAAACACGTTTTCTGGTGTATTCTCCACTCCACAGTACGTTTGACATGCAGAACCGGAGATATCTTGGTTTCGGTCGGGTTTCAAGCTGAGATATGCATTTTCTACGATAATCTTGGTGTGACGTCTGTCAGAAGTATGCCGAATCATCGGGATAGCGCTTTTCGAGCTATTTAATGCGAGAAACACGTTATCTGGTGTTTTCACCACTCCACAGTGCGTTTGATATGCAGAACCGGCGACATCTTGGCTGTCTTCGGGTATCAAGCTGAGATATACATTTTCTACGATAATCTTGGTGAGACTTCTCTCAGAAGTATGCAGAATCTTCGAGAGCGCTCTTTTCGAGCTATTTAATGCGAGAAACACGTTATCTGGTGTTTTCACCACTCCACAGTGCGTTTGACATGCAGAACCGGCGACATCTTGGATTTCGTCGGGTTTCAAGCTCAGATATGCATTTTCTGCGATAATCTTGGTGAGACTTCTGTCAGAAGTATGCAGAATCATCTAGATCGCCCGTTTCGAGCTATCTACTACGAAAAAACAAGGTTTCTGGTGTTTTCACCACACCACAGTCCGTTTGATGCGCAGAACCGGAGATAACTTGGTTTTCGTGAGGTTTCAAGCTGAGATATGCATTTTCTACGATAATCTTGGTGTGACGTCTGTCAGAAGTATGCAGAATCATCGGGATTGCTCTTTTCGAGCTATTTAATGCGAGAAACACGTTATCTGGTGTTTTCACCACTCCACAGTGCGTTTGATATGCAGAACCGGCGACATCTTGGCTGTCTTCGGGTATCAAGCTGAGATATGCATTTTCTACGATAATCTTGGTGAGACTTCTGTCAGAAGTATGCAGAATCATCTAGATCGTTCTTTTCGAGCTATTTAATTCGAGAAACACGTTATCTGGTTGTTTTCACCACTCCACAGAGCGTTTGATATGCAGAAGCGGCGACATCTTGATTTTCGAGAGATTTCAAGCTCAGGTATGCATTTTCTGCGATAATCTTGGTGAGACTTCTGTCAGAAGTATGCAGAATCATCTAGATCGCCCGTTTCGAGCTATCTAATGCGAAAAACAAGTTTTCTGGTGTTTTCACCACAGCACAGTCCGTTTGATGCGCAGAAACGGAGATAACTTGGTTTTCGTGAGGTTTCAAGCTGAGATATGCATTTTCTGCGATAATCTTGGTGAGACTTCAGTCAGAAGTATGCAGAATCATCTAGATATCGCTCTTTTCGAGCTATTTAAATCGAGAAACACGTTTTCTGGTGTTTTCGCCACCCCACAGTGCGTTTGATATGCAGAACCGGCGACATCTTGGATTTCGTCGGGGTTCAAGCTGAGATATGCACATTCTACGATAATCTTGGTGAGACTTCTGTCAGAAGTATGCAGAATCATCGGGATCGCTCTTTTCGAGCTATTTAATGCGAGAAACACGTTTTCTGGTGTTTTCGCCACCCCACAGTGCGTTTGATATGCAGAACCGGAGATATCTTGGTTTCGGTCGGGTTTCAATCTGAGATATGCATTTTCTGCGATAATCTTGGTGAGACGTCTGTCAGAAGTATGCAGAATCATCGGGATCGCTCTTTTCGAGCTACTTAATGCGAGAAACACGTTATCTGGTGTTTTCACCACTCCACAGTGCGTTTTATATGCAGAACCGGCGACATCATGATTTTGGTGAGGTTTCAAGCTGAGATATGCATTTTCTGCGATAATATTGGTGAGACTTCAGTCATATGTATGCAGAATCATCTAGATCTCTCGATTCGAGCTATTTAATGCGAAAAAACAAGTTTTCTGGTGTTTTCACCACTCCTCAGTACGTTTGACATGCAGAACCGGCGACATCTTGATTTTCGTGAGATTTCAAGCTGAGATATGCATTTTCTCCTATAATATTGGTGAGACTTCAGGCAGAAGTATGCAGAATCATCTAGATCGCTCGTTTCGAGCTATCTAATGCGAAAAAACAAGTTTTCTGGTGTTTTCACCACTCCTCAGTACGTTTGACATGCAGAACCGGCGACATCATGATTTTCGTGAGATTTCAAGCTGAGATATGCATTTTCTCCTATAATATTGGTGAGACTTCTGTCAGAAGTATGCAGAATCATCGGGATCGCTCTTTTCGAGCTATTTAATGCGAGAAACACGTTATCTGGTGGTTTTCACGACTCCACAGTGCGTTTGATATGCAGAAGCGGCGACATCTTGATTTTCGTGAGATTTCAAGCTCAGGTATGCATTTTCTGCGATAATCTTGGTGAGACTTCTGTCAGAAGTATGCAGAATCATCTAGATCGCCCGTTTCGAGCTATCTAATGCGAAAAAACAAGTTTTCTGGTGTTTTCACCACACCACAGTCCGTTTGATGCGCAGAACCGGAGATAACTTGGTTTTCGTGAGGTTTCAAGCTGAGATATGCATTTTCTGCGATAATCTTGGTGAGACTTCAGTCAGAAGTATGCAGAATCATCTAGATCGCTCTTTTCGAGCTATTTAAATCGAGAAACACGTTTTCTGGTGTTTTCGCCACCCCACAGTGCGTTTGATATGCAGAACCGGCGACATCTTGGATTTTGTCGGGGTTCAAGCTGAGATATGCACATTCTAGGAAAATCTTGGTGAGACGTCTGTCAGAAGTATGCAGAATTATCGGGATCGCTCTTTTCGAGCTATTTAATGCGAGAAACACGTCGTCTGGTGTATTCTCCACTCCACAGTACGTTTGACATGCAGAACCGGAGATATCTTGGTTTCGGTCGGGTTTCAAGCTGAGATATGCATTTTCTACGATAATCTTGGTGAGACGTCTGTCAGAAGTATGCAGAATTATCGGGATCGCTCTTTTCGAGCTATTTAATGCGAGAAACACGTTATCTGGTTGTTTTCACCACTCCACAGTGCGTTTGATATGCAGAAGCGGCGACATCTTGATTTTCGTGAGATTTCAAGCTCAGGTATGCATTTTCTGCGATAATCTTGGTGAGACTTCTGTCAGAAGTATGCAGAATCATCTAGATCGCCCGTTTCGAGCTATCTAATGCGAAAAAACAAGTTTTCTGGTGTTTTCACCACACCACAGTCCGTTTGATGCGCAGAACCGGAGATAACTTGGTTTTCGTGAGGTTTCAAGCTGAGATATGCATTTTCTGCGATAATCTTGGTGAGTCTTCAGTCAGAAGTATGCAGAATCATCTAGATCGCTTGTTTCGTGCTACCTAATGCGAGAAACACGTTATCTGGTGTTTTCACCACTCCACAGTGCGTTTGATATGCAGAACCGGCGACATCTTGGCTGTCTTCGGGTATCAAGCTGAGATATACATTTTCTACGATAATCTTGGTGAGACTTCTCTCAGAAGTATGCAGAATCTTCGAGAGCGCTCTTTTCGAGCTATTTAATGCGAGAAACACGTTATCTGGTGTTTTCACCACTCCACAGTGCGTTTGACATGCAGAACCGGCGACATCTTGGATTTCGTCGGGTTTCAAGCTCAGATATGCATTTTCTGCGATAATCTTGGTGAGACTTCTGTCAGAAGTATGCAGAATCATGTAGATCGCCCGTTTCGAGCTATCTACTACGAAAAAACAAGGTTTCTGGTGTTTTCACCACACCACAGTCCGTTTGATGCGCAGAACCGGAGATAACTTGGTTTTCGTGAGGTTTCAAGCTGAGATATGCATTTTCTACGATAATCTTGGTGTGACGTCTGTCAGAAGTATGCAGAATCATCGGGATTGCTCTTTTCGAGCTATTTAATGCGAGAAACACGTTATCTGGTGTTTTCACCACTCCACAGTGCGTTTGATATGCAGAACCGGCGACATCTTGGCTGTCTTCGGGTATCAAGCTGAGATATGCATTTTCTACGATAATCTTGGTGAGACTTCTGTCAGAAGTATGCAGAATCATCTAGATCGTTCTTTTCGAGCTATTTAATTCGAGAAACACGTTATCTGGTTGTTTTCACCAGTCCACAGTGCGTTTGATATGCAGAAGCGGCGACATCTTGATTTTCGTGAGATTTCAAGCTCAGGTATGCATTTTCTGCGATAATCTTGGTGAGACTTCTGTCAGAAGTATGCAGAATCATCTAGATCGCCCGTTTCGAGCTATCTAATGCGAAAAACAAGTTTTCTGGTGTTTTCACCACACCACAGTCCGTTTGATGCGCAGAACCGGAGATAACTTGGTTTTCGTGAGGTTTCAAGCTGAGATATGCATTTTCTGCGATAATCTTGGTGAGACTTCAGTCAGAAGTATGCAGAATCATCTAGATATCGCTCTTTTCGAGCTATTTAAATCGAGAAACACGTTTTCTGGTGTTTTCGCCACCCCACAGTGCGTTTGATATGCAGAACCGGAGATATCTTGGTTTCGGTCGGGTTTCAAGCTGAGATATGCATTTTCTGCGATAATCTTGGTGAGACTTCTGTCAGAAGTATGCAGAATCATCTAGATCGCCCGTTTCGAGCTATCTACTGCGAAAGAACAAGTTCTCTGGTGTTTTCACCACTCCACAGTGCGTTTGATATGCAGAACCGGCGACATCTTGGATTTCGTCGGGGTTCAAGCTGAGATATGCACATTCTAGGATAATCTTGGTGAGACGTCTGTCAGAAGTATGCAGAATTATCGGGATCGCTCTTTTCGAGCTATTTAATGCGAGAAACACGTTATCTGGTGTTTTCACCACTCCACAGTGCGTTTGACATGCAGAACCGGCGACATCTTGGATTTCGTCGGGTTTCAAGCTCAGATATGCATTTTCTACGAGAATCTTGGTGAGACTTCAGTCAGAAGTATGCAGAATCATCGGGATCGCTCTTTTCGAGCTATTTAATGCGAGAAACACGTTTTCTGGTGTATTCACCACTCCACAGTGCGTTTGATATGCAGAAGCGGCGACATCTTGATTTTCGTGAGAATTCAAGCTGAGGTATGCATTTTCTGCGATAATCTTGGTGAGACTTCAGTCAGAAGTATGCAGAATCTTCGAGAACGCTCTTTTCGAGCTACTTAATGCGAGAAACACGTTTTCTGGTGTATTCACCACTCCACAGTACGTTTGACATGCAGAACCGGAGATATCTTGGTTTCGGTCGGGTTTCAAGCTGAGATATGCATTTTCTACGATAATCTTGGTGAGCCGTCTGTCAGAAGTATGCAGAATTATCGGGATCGCTCTTTTCGAGCTATTTAATGCGAGAAACACGTCGTCTGGTGTATTCTCCACTCCACAGTACGTTTGACATGCAGAACCGGAGATATCTTGGTTTCGGTCGGGTTTCAAGCTGAGATATGCATTTTCTACGATAATCTTGGTGAGACGTCTGTCAGAAGTATGCAGAATTATCGGGATCGCTCTTTTCGAGCTATTTAATGCGAGAAACACGTTATCTGGTTGTTTTCACCACTCCACAGTGCGTTTGATATGCAGAAGCGGCGACATCTTGATATTCGTGAGATTTCAAGCTCAGGTATGCATTTTCTGCGATAATCTTGGTGAGACTTCTGTCAGAAGTATGCAGAATCATCTAGATCGCCCGTTTCGAGCTATCTAATGCGAAAAAACAAGTTTTCTGGTGTTTTCACCACACCACAGTCCGTTTGATGCGCAGAACCGGAGATAACTTGGTTTTCGTGAGGTTTCAAGCTGAGATATGCATTTTCTGCGATAATCTTGGTGAGTCTTCAGTCAGAAGTATGCAGAATCATCTAGATCGCTCGTTTCGAGCTACCTAATGCGAGAAACACGTTATCTGGTGTTTTCACCACTCCACAGTGCGTTTGATATGCAGAACCGGCGACATCTTGGCTGTCTTCGGGTATCAAGCTGAGATATACATTTTCTACGATAATCTTGGTGAGACTTCTCTCAGAAGTATGCAGAATCTTCGAGAGCGCTCTTTTCGAGCTATTTAATGCGAGAAACACGTTATCTGGTGTTTTCACCACTCCACAGTGCGTTTGACATGCAGAACCGGCGACATCTTGGATTTCGTCGGGTTTCAAGCTCAGATATGCATTTTCTGCGATAATCCTGGTGAGACTTCTGTCAGAAGTATGCAGAATCATCTAGATCGCCCGTTTCGAGCTATCTACTACGAAAAAACAAGGTTTCTGGTGTTATCACCACACCACAGTCCGTTTGATGCGCAGAACCGGAGATAACTTGGTTTTCGTGAGGTTTCAAGCTGAGATATGCATTTTCTACGATAATCTTGGTGTGACGTCTGTCAGAAGTATGCAGAATCATCGGGATTGCTCTTTTCGAGCTATTTAATGCGAGAAACACGTTATCTGGTGTTTTCACCACTCCACAGTGCGTTTGATATGCAGAACCGGCGACATCTTGGCTGTCTTCGGGTATCAAGCTGAGATATGCATTTTCTACGATAATCTTGGTGAGACTTCTGTCAGAAGTATGCAGAATCATCTAGATCGTTCTTTTCGAGCTATTTAATTCGAGAAACACGTTATCTGGTTGTTTTCACCACTCCACAGTGCGTTTGATATGCAGAAGCGGCGACATCTTGATTTTCGTGAGATTTCAAGCTCAGGTATGCATTTTCTGCGATAATCTTGGTGAGGCTTCTGTCAGAAGTATGCAGAATCATCTAGATCGCTCGTTTCGAGCTACCTAATGCGAGAAACACGTTTTCTGGTGTTTTCACCACTCCACAGTGCGTTTGATATGCAGAACCGGCGACATCTTGGATTTCGTCGTGGTTCAAGCTGAGATATGCACATTCTAGGATAATCTTGGTGAGACGTCTGTCAGAAGTATGCAGAATTATCGGGATCGCTCTTTTCGAGCTATTTAATGCGAGAAACACGTTATCTGGTGTTTTCACCACTCCACAGTACGTTTGACATGCAGAACCGGAGATATCTTGGTTTCGGTCGGGTTTCAAGCTGAGATATGCATTTTCTACGATAATCTTGGTGAGACGTCTGTCAGAAGTATGCAGAATTATCGGGATCGCTCTTTTCGAGCTATTTAATGCGAGAAACACGTTATCTGGTTGTTTTCACCACTCCACAGTGCGTTTGATATGCAGAAGCGGCGACATCTTGATTTTCGTGAGATTTCAAGCTCAGGTATGCATTTTCTGCGATAATCTTGGTGAGACTTCTGTCAGAAGTATGCAGAATCATCTAGATCGCCCGTTTCGAGCTATCTAATGCGAAAAAACAAGTTTTCTGGTGTTTTCACCACACCACAGGCCGTTTGATGCGCAGAACCGGAGATAACTTGGTTTTCGTGAGGTTTCAAGCTGAGATATGCATTTTCTGCAATAATCTTGGTGAGTCTTCAGTCAGAAGTATGCAGAATCATCTAGATCGCTCGTTTCGAGCTACCTAATGCGAGAAACACGTTTTCTGGTGTTTTCACCACTCCACAGTGCGTTTGATATGCAGAACCGGCGACATCTTGGATTTCGTCGTGGTTCAAGCTGAGATATGCACATTCTAGGATAATCTTGGTGAGACGTCTGTCAGAAGTATGCAGAATTATCGGGATCGCTCTTTTCGAGCTATTTAATGCGAGAAACACGTTATCTGGTGTTTTCACCACTCCACAGTGCGTTTGATATGCAGAACCGGCGACATCTTGGCTGTCTTCGGGTATCAAGCTGAGATATACATTTTCTACGATAATCTTGGTGAGACTTCTCTCAGAAGTATGCAGAATCTTCGAGAGCGCTCTTTTCGAGCTATTTAATGCGAGAAACACGTTATCTGGTGTTTTCACCACTCCACAGTGCGTTTGACATGCAGAACCGGCGACATCTTGGATTTCGTCGGGTTTCAAGCTCAGATATGCATTTTCTGCGATAATCTTGGTGAGACTTCTGTCAGAAGTATGCAGAATCATCTAGATCGCCCGTTTCGAGCTATCTACTACGAAAAAACAAGGTTTCTGGTGTTTTCACCACACCACAGTCCGTTTGATGCGCAGAACCGGAGATAACTTGGTTTTCGTGAGGTTTCAAGCTGAGATATGCATTTTCTACGATAATCTTGGTGTGACGTCTGTCAGAAGTATGCAGAATCATCGGGATTGCTCTTTTCGAGCTATTTAATGCGAGAAACACGTTATCTGGTGTTTTCACCACTCCACAGTGCGTTTGATATGCAGAACCGGCGACATCTTGGCTGTCTTCGGGTATCAAGCTGAGATATGCATTTTCTACGATAATCTTGGTGAGACTTCTGTCAGAAGTATGCAGAATCATCTAGATCGTTCTTTTCGAGCTATTTAATTCGAGAAACACGTTATCTGGTTGTTTTCACCACTCCACAGTGCGTTTGATATGCAGAAGCGGCGACATCTTGATTTTCGTGAGATTTCAAGCTCAGGTATGCATTTTCTGCGATAATCTTGGTGAGGCTTCTGTCAGAAGTATGCAGAATCATCTAGATCGCCCGTTTCGAGCTATCTAATGCGAAAAACAAGTTTTCTGGTGTTTTCACCACACCACAGTCCGTTTGATGCGCAGAACCGGAGATAACTTGGTTTTCGTGAGGTTTCAAGCTGAGATATGCATTTTCTGCGATTATCTTGGTGAGACTTCAGTCAGAAGTATGCAGAATCATCTAGATCGCTCTTTTCGAGCTATTTAAATCGAGAAACACGTTTTCTGGTGTTTTCGCCACCCCACAGTGCGTTTGATATGCAGAACCGGCGACATCTTGGATTTTGTCGGGGTTCAAGCTGAGATATGCACATTCTAGGAAAATCTTGGTGAGACGTCTGTCAGAAGTATGCAGAATTATCGGGATCGCTCTTTTCGAGCTATTTAATGCGAGAAACACGTCGTCTGGTGTATTCTCCACTCCACAGTACGTTTGACATGCAGAACCGGAGATATCTTGGTTTCGGTCGGGTTTCAAGCTGAGATATGCATTTTCTACGATAATCTTGGTGAGACGTCTGTCAGAAGTATGCAGAATTATCGGGATCGCTCTTTTCGAGCTATTTAATGCGAGAAACACGTTATCTGGTTGTTTTCACCACTCCACAGTGCGTTTGATATGCAGAAGCGGCGACATCTTGATTTTCGTGAGATTTCAAGCTCAGGTATGCATTTTCTGCGATAATCTTGGTGAGACTTCTGTCAGAAGTATGCAGAATCATCTAGATCGCCCGTTTCGAGCTATCTAATGCGAAAAAACAAGTTTTCTGGTGTTTTCACCACACCACAGGCCGTTTGATGCGCAGAACCGGAGATAACTTGGTTTTCGTGAGGTTTCAAGCTGAGATATGCATTTTCTGCAATAATCTTGGTGAGTCTTCAGTCAGAAGTATGCAGAATTATCGGGATCGCTCTTTTCGAGCTATTTAATGCGAGAAACACGTTATCTGGTGTTTTCACCACTCCACAGTGCGTTTGATATGCAGAACCGGCGACATCTTGGCTGTCTTCGGGTATCAAGCTGAGATATACATTTTCTACGATAATCTTGGTGAGACTTCTCTCAGAAGTATGCAGAATCTTCGAGAGCGCTCTTTTCGAGCTATTTAATGCGAGAAACACGTTATCTGGTGTTTTCACCACTCCACAGTGCGTTTGACATGCAGAACCGGCGACATCTTGGATTTCGTCGGGTTTCAAGCTCAGATATGCATTTTCTGCGATAATCTTGGTGAGACTTCTGTCAGAAGTATGCAGAATCATCTAGATCGCCCGTTTCGAGCTATCTACTACGAAAAAACAAGGTTTCTGGTGTTTTCACCACACCACAGTCCGTTTGATGCGCAGAACCGGAGATAACTTGGTTTTCGTGAGGTTTCAAGCTGAGATATGCATTTTCTACGATAATCTTGGTGTGACGTCTGTCAGAAGTATGCAGAATCATCGGGATTGCTCTTTTCGAGCTATTTAATGCGAGAAACACGTTATCTGGTGTTTTCACCACTCCACAGTGCGTTTGATATGCAGAACCGGCGACATCTTGGCTGTCTTCGGGTATCAAGCTGAGATATGCATTTTCTACGATAATCTTGGTGAGACTTCTGTCAGAAGTATGCAGAATCATCTAGATCGTTCTTTTCGAGCTATTTAATTCGAGAAACACGTTATCTGGTTGTTTTCACCACTCCACAGTGCGTTTGATATGCAGAAGCGGCGACATCTTGATTTTCGTGAGATTTCAAGCTCAGGTATGCATTTTCTGCGATAATCTTGGTGAGACTTCTGTCAGAAGTATGCAGAATCATCTAGATCGCCCGTTTCGAGCTATCTAATGCGAAAAACAAGTTTTCTGGTGTTTTCACCACACCACAGTCCGTTTGATGCGCAGAACCGGAGATAACTTGGTTTTCGTGAGGTTTCAAGCTGAGATATGCATTTTCTGCGATAATCTTGGTGAGACTTCAGTCAGAAGTATGCAGAATCATCTAGATATCGCTCTTTTCGAGCTATTTAAATCGAGAAACACGTTTTCTGGTGTTTTCGCCACCCCACAGTGCGTTTGATATGCAGAACCGGAGATATCTTGGTTTCGGTCGGGTTTCAAGCTGAGATATGCATTTTCTGCGATAATCTTGGTGAGACTTCTGTCAGAAGTATGCAGAATCATCTAGATCGCCCGTTTCGAGCTATCTACTGCGAAAAAACAAGTTCTCTGGTGTTTTCACCAATCCACAGTGCGTTTGATATGCAGAACCGGCGACATCTTGGATTTCGTCGGGGTTCAAGCTGAGATATGCACATTCTAGGATAATCTTGGTGAGACGTCTGTCAGAAGTATGCAGAATTATCGGGATCGCTCTTTTCGAGCTATTTAATGCGAGAAACACGTTATCTGGTGTTTTCACCACTCCACAGTGCGTTTGACATGCAGAACCGGCGACATCTTGGATTTCGTCGGGTTTCAAGCTCAGATATGCATTTTCTACGAGAATCTTGGTGAGACTTCAGTCAGAAGTATGCAGAATCATCGGGATCGCTCTTTTCGAGCTATTTAATGCGAGAAACACGTTTTCTGGTGTATTCACCACTCCACAGTGCGTTTGATATGCAGAAGCGGCGACATCTTGATTTTCGTGAGATTTCAAGCTGAGGTATGCATTTTCTGCGATAATCTTGGTGAGACTTCAGTCAGAAGTATGCAGAATCTTCGAGAACGCTCTTTTCGATCTACTTAATGCGAGAAACACGTTTTCTGGTGTATTCACCACTCCACAGTACGTTTGACATGCAGAACCGGAGATATCTTGGTTTCGGTCGGGTTTCAAGCTGAGATATGCATTTTCTACGATAATCTTGGTGAGCCGTCTGTCAGAAGTATGCAGAATCATCGGGATCGCTTTTTTCGAGCTATTTAATGCGAGAAACACGTTATCTGGTGTTTTCACCACTCCACAGTGCGTTTGATATGCAGAACCGGCGACATCTTGATTTTCGTGAGATTTCAAGCTGAGGTATGCATTTTCTGTGATAATCTTGGTGAGACTTCTGTCAGAAGTATGCAGCATCATCTAGATTGCTCTTTTCGAGCTATTTAATGCGACAAACAGGTTATCTGGTGTTTTCACCACTCCACAGAGCGATTTATATGCAGAACCGGCGATATCTTGATTTTCGTGGTGTTTCCAGCTGAGATATGCATTTTGTGCGATAATCTTGGTGAGTCATCTGTCAGAAGTATGCAGAATCATCGAGATCCCTCTTTTCGAGCTATTTAATGCGAGAAACACGTTATCTGATGTTTTCACGACTCCACAGTGCGTTTGATATGCAGAACCGGCGAAATCTTGATTTTCGTGAGATTTCAACCTGAGATATGCATTTTCGTCGATAATCTTGGTGAGTCTTCTGTCAGTAGTATGCAGAATCATCGAGACCCCTCTTTTCGAGCTATTTAATGCGAGAAACACGTTATCTGGTGTTTTCACCACTCCACAGTGCGTTTGACATTCAGAACCGGCGACATCTTGGATTTCGTCGGGTTTCAAGCTCAGATATGCATTTTCTACGAGAATCTTGGTGAGACTTCAGTCAGAAGTATGCAGAATCATCGGGATCGCTCGTTTCGAGCTATTTAATGCGAAAAAACAAGTTCTCTGGTGTTTTCACCACTCCACAGTGCGTTTGATATGCAGAGCCGGCGACATCTTGGATTTCGTCGGGGTTCAAGCTGAGATATGCATTTTCTACGATAATCTTGGTGAGACGTCTGTCAGAAGTATGCAGAATCATCGGGATCGCTCTTTTCGAACTATTTCATTCGAAAAAACAAGTTTTCTGGTGCTTTCTACATTCCACAGTGCGTTTGATATGCAGAACCGGCGATATCTTGATTTTCGTGGTGTGTCCAGCTGAGATATGCATTTTCTGCGATAATCTTGGTGAGTCTTCTGTCAGGAGTATGCAGAATCATCGAGATCCCTCTTTTCGAGCTATTTAATGCGAGAAACACGTTATCTGATGTTTTCACGACTCCACAGTGCGTTTGATATGCAGAACCGGCGAAATCTTGATTTTCGTGAGATTTCAACCTGAGATATGCATTTGCGTCGATAATCTTGGTGAGTCTTCTGTCAGTAGTATGCAGAATCATCGAGACCCCTCTTTTCGAGCTATTTAATGCGAGAAACACGTTATCTGATGTTTTCACGACTCCACAGTGCGTTTGATATGCAGAACCGGCGAAATCTTGATTTTCGTGAGATTTCAACCTGAGATATGCATTTTCGTCGATAATCTTGGTGAGTCTTCTGTCAGTAGTATGCAGAATCATCGAGACCCCTCTTTTCGAGCTATTTAATGCGAGAAACACGTTATCTGGTGTTTTCACCACTCCACAGTGCGTTTGACATTCAGAACCGGCGACATCTTGGATTTCGTCGGGGTTCAAGCTGAGATATGCATTTTCTACGATAATCTTGGTGAGACGTCTGTCAGAAGTATGCAGAATCATCGGGATCGCTCTTTTCGAACTATTTCATTCGAAAAAACAAGTTTTCTGGTGCTTTCTACATTCCACAGTGCGTTTGAGATGCAGAACCGGCGATATCTTGATT
The DNA here is from genome assembly GCA_951804975.1 of Anthophora plumipes. Classification (NCBI taxonomy): domain Eukaryota; kingdom Metazoa; phylum Arthropoda; class Insecta; order Hymenoptera; family Apidae; genus Anthophora; species Anthophora plumipes. Next base: position 1,319,665 of record CATORF010000356.1, on the reverse strand, counting down.
TTCGTGGTGTGTCCAGCTGAGATATGCATTTTCTGCGATAATCTTGGTGAGTCTTCTGTCAGGAGTATGCAGAATCATCGAGATCCCTATTTTCGAGCTATTTAATGCGAGAAACACGTTATCTGGTGTTTTCACCACTCCACCGTGCGTTTGATATGCAGAACCGGCGACATCTTGGATTTCGTCGGGTTTCAAGCTGAGATAGCATTTTCTACGATAATCTTGGTGAGACGTCTGTCAGAAGTATGCAGAATCTTCGAGATCGCTCTTTTCGAGCTAGTTAATGCGAGAAACATGTTATCTGGCGTTTTCACCACTCCACAGTGCGTTTGATATGCAGAACCTGCCAAATATTTGCTGTCGTAGGGTATCAAGCTGAGATATGCATTTTCTACGATAATCTTGCTGAGACTTCTGTCAGAAGTATGCATTATCATAGGGATCGCTCTTTTCGAGCTATTTAATGCGAGAAACACGTTATCCGGTGTTTTCACCACTCCTCAGTGCGTTTGATATGCAGAACCGGCGACATGTTGGATTTCGTCGGATTTCAAGCCGAGATATGCATTTTCTACGATAATCTTTTTGAGACGTCTGTCAGAAGTATGCAGAATCTTCGAGATCGCTCTTTTCGAGCAACTTAATGCGAGAAACACGATAACTGGTTGTTTTCACCACTCCACAGTGCGTTTGATATGCAGAACCGGCATTATCTTGATTTTCGTGGTGTTTCCAGCTGAGATATGCATTTTCTGCGATAATCTTGGTGAGTCTTCTGTCAGAAGTATGCAGAATCATCGAGATCCCTCTTTTCGAGCTAGTTAGTGCGAGAAACACGTTAACTGGTGCTTTCACCACTCCACAGTGCGTTAGATATGCGGAACCAGCGACATCTTGGATTTCGTCGGGTTTCAAGCTGAGACATGCATTTTCTGCGATTAACTTGGTGAGACTTCTGTCCGAAGTATGCTGAATCATCGAGATCGCTCTTTTCGAGCTAGTTAATGCGAGAAAAACCTTGTCTGGTGTTTTCACCACTCCACAGTGCGTTTGATATGCAGAACCAGCGATATCTTGGCTTTCGTTGGGTTTCAAGCTGAGATATGCATTTTTTACGATAATCTTGGTGATTCTTCTGTCAGAAGTATGCAGAAACATCGAGAACTCTCTTTTCGAACTACCTAATGCGAGAAACACGTTTTCTGGTTTTTTCACCACTCCACAGTGCGTCTGAAATGCAGAACCGGCGATATCTTGGTTTTCGTGGGGTTTGTAGCTGAGATATGCATTATCTGCGATAATCTTGGTGAGACTTCTGTCCGAAGTGTGCAGAATCATCGAGATCGCTCATTTCGAGCTATTTAATGCGAGAAACACGTTTTCTGGGGTTTTCACCACACCACAGTTCGTTGGATATGCAGAACAGGTGATATCTTGGTTTTCGAGGGGTTTCAAGCTGAGATATGCATTTTCTGCGATAAACTTGTAGAGACTTCTGTCCGAAGTATGCTGAATCATCGAGATCGCACTTTTCAAGCTAGTTAATGCGAGAAAAACCTTATCTGGTGTTTTCACCACTCCACAGTGCGTTTGATATGCAGAACCCGCGATGTTTGGTTTTCGTCGGGTTTCAAGTTGAGATATGCATTTTCTACGATAATCTTGGTGAGACTTCTGTCCGAAGTATGCAGAATCATCGAGATCGCTCATTTCGAGCTATTTAATGCGGGAAACACGTTATCTGGTGTTTTGACCACTCCACAGTGCGTTTGATATGTAGAGCCGCCGACAACTTGGTTTTCGTGGGGTTTCCAGCTGATATATGCATTTTCTGCGATCAGCTTGGTGTTTCAGCTATGAGAAGTATGCAGAATCATCGAGCACGCTCTTTTCGAGCTACTTAATGCGAGAAACACGTTTTCTGGTTTTTTCACCACTCCACAGTGCGTCTGAAATGCAGAACCGGCGATATCTTGGCTTTCGTCGGGTATCAAGCTGAGACATGCATTTTCTGCGATAATCTTGGTGATTCTTCTGTCAGAAGAATGCAGAAATATCGAGAACGCTCTTTTCGAACTACCTAATGCGAGAAACACGTTTTCTGGTTTTTTCACCGCTCCACAGTGCGTCTGAAATGCAGAACCGGCGATATCTTGGTTTTCGTGGGGTTTGTAGCTGAGATATGAATTTTCTGCGATAATCTTGGTGAGTCTTCTGTCAGAAGTATGCTGAATCGTCTAGATCTCTCTTTTCGAGCTATTTAATGCGAGAAACACGTTTTCTTGTGTTTTCACCACCCCACAGTGCGTTTGATATGCAGAACCGGAGATATCTTGGTTTTCGTGGGGTTTGTAGCTGAGATATGCATTTTCTGCGATAATCTTGGTGAGTCTTCTGTCAGAAGTATGCAGAATCATCTAGATCGCTCTTTTCGAGCTATTTAATGCGAGAAACACGTTTTCTGGTGTTTTCGCCACCCCACAGTGCGTTTGATATGCAGAACCGGAGATATCTTGGTTTTCGCGGGGTTTCCAGCTGGGATATGCATTTTCAGCGGCAATCTTGGTGAGACTTCTGTCCGAAGAATGCAGAATCATCGAGAACGCTCTTTTCGAGATAGTTAATGCGAGAAACACGTTTTCTGGTGCTTTCACCACTCCACAGTGCGTCTGATATGCTGAACCGGCGATATCTTGGTTTTCGTGGGGTTTCCAGCTGAGATATGCATTTTCTGCGATAATCTTGGTGATTCTTCTGTCAGAAGTATGCAGAATCATCGAGAACGCTCCTTTCGAGCTATTTAATGCGAGAAACACGTTTTCTGGTGTATTCACCACTCCACAGTACGTTTGACATGCAGAACCGGAGATATCTTGGTTTCGGACGGGTTTCAAGCTGAGATATGCATTTTCTGCGATAATCTTGGTGAGTGTTCTGTCAGAAGTATGCAGAATCATCGAGATCGCTCTTTTCGAGCTATTTAATGCGAGAAACACGTTATCTGGCGTTTTCACCACTCCACAGTGCGTTTGATATGCAGAACCGGCGACATCTTGGCTGTCGTAGGGTATCAAGCTGAGATATGCATTTTCTACGATAATCTTGGTGAGACTTCTGTCAGAAGTATGCTGAATCATCTAGATCGCTCTTTTCGAGCTATTTAATGCGAGAAACATGTTTTCTGGGGTTTTCACCACTCCACAGTTCGTTGGATATGCAGAACAGGAGATATCTTTGTTTTCGTGGAGTTTCTAGCAGAGATATGCATTTTCTGCGATAATGATTGTGAGACTTCTGTCCGAAGTATGCAGAATCATCGAGAACGCTCTTTTCGAGATAGTTAATGCGAGAAACACGTTTTCTGGTGTTTTCACCACTCCACAGTGCGTCTGATATGCTGAACCGGCGATATCTTGGTTTTCGTGGGGTTTCCAGCTGAGATATGCATTTTCTGCGATAATCTTGGTGATTCTTCTGTCAGAAGTATGCAGAATCATCGAGAACGCTCCTTTCGAGCTATTTAATGCGAGAAACACGTTTTCTGGTGTATTCACCACTCCACAGTACGTTTGACAGCAGAACCGGAGATATCTTGGTTTCGGACGGGTTTCAAGCTGAGATATGCATTTTCTGCGATAATCTTGGTGAGTGTTCTGTCAGAAGTATGCAGAATCATCGAGATCGCTCTTTTCGAGCTATTTAATGCGAGAAACACGTTATCTGGCGTTTTCACCACTCCACAGTGCGTTTGATATGCAGAACCGGCGACATCTTGGCTGTCGTAGGGTATCAAGCTGAGATATGCATTTCCTACGATAATCTTGGTGAGACTTCTGTCAGAAGTATGCTGAATCATCTAGATCGCTCTTTTCGAGCTATTTAATGCGAGAAACATGTTTTCTGGGGTTTTCACCACTCCACAGTTCGTTGGATATGCAGAACAGGAGATATCTTGGTTTTCGTGGAGTTTCTAGCAGAGATATGCATTTTCTGCGTTAATGATTGTGAGACTTCTGTCCGAAGTATGCAGAATCATCGAGAACGCTCTTTTCGAGATAGTTAATGCGAGAAACACGTTTTCTGGTGTTTTCACCACTCCACAGTGCGTCTGATATGCTGAACCGGCGATATCTTGGTTTTCGTGGGGTTTCCAGCTGAGATATGCATTTTCTGCGATAATCTTGGTGATTCTTCTGTCAGAAGTATGCAGAATCATCTAGATCGCTCTTTTCGAGCGATTTAATGCGAAAAAACAATTTTTCTGGTTGTTTTCACCACTTTACAGTTGGTTTGATATGCAGTACCGGCGATATCTGGGTTTTCGTGGGGTTTCAAGCTGAGATATGCATTTTTTACGATAATCTTGGTGAGACTTCTGTCCGAAGTATGCAGAATCATCGAGATCGCTCGTTTCGAGCTATTTAATTCGAAAAAACAAGTTTCCTGGTGTTTTCAACATTCCACAGTGCGTTTGATATGCAGAACCGGCGATATCTTGATTTTCGTGGTGTTTCCAGCTGAGATATGCATTTTCTGCGATAATCTTGGAGAGTCTTCTGTCAGAAAGATGCAGAATCATCGAGATCCCTCTTTTCGAGCCATTTAATGCGAGAAACACGTTCTCTGGTTGTTTTCACCACTCCACAGTGCGTCTGATATGCAGAACCGGCGATATCTTGGTTTTCGTGGGATTTCCAGCTGAGATATGCATTTTCTGCGGCAATCTTGGTGAGACTTCTGTCCGAAGTATGCAGAATCATCGAGATCGCTCTTTTCGAGCTATTTAATGCGGGAAACACGTTATCTGGTGTTTTGACCACTCCACAGTGCGTTTGATATGCAGAACCGGCGATATCTTGGTTTTCGTGGGGTTTCCAGCTGAGATATGCATTTTCTGCGATAATCTTGGTGATTCTTCTGTCAGAAGTATGCAGAATCATCGAGAACGCTCCTTTCGAGCTATTTAATGCGAGAAACACGTTTTCTGGTGTATTCACCACTCCACAGTACGTTTGATATGCAGAACCGGAGATATCTTGGTTTCCGTGGGGTTTCAAGCTGAGATATGCATTATCTGCGATAATCTTGGTGTGACCTCTGTCCGAAGTATGCAGAAACATCGAGATCGCTCTTTTCGACCTATTTAATGCGAGAAACACGTTATCTGGTGTTTTCACCACTCCACAGTACGTTTGATATGCAGAACCGGCGACATCTTGATTTTCGTAATGTTTCTAGCTGAGATATGCATTTTCTGCGATAATATTGTTGAGACTTCAGTCAGAAGTATGCAGAATCATCTAGATCGCTCGGTTCGAGCTATTTAATGCGAAAAAAACCAGTTTTCTGGTGTTTTGACCACTCCACAGTGCGTCTGATATGCAGAACCGGCGATATCTTGGTTTTCGTGGGGATTCAAGCTCAGATATGCATTTTCTGCGATAATCTTGGTGAGACTTCTGTCCGAAGTATGCAGAGTCATCGAGATCGTACTTTTCGAGCTATTTAATGCGAGGAACACGTTTTCTGGGGTTTTCACCACTCCACATTTGGTTTGATATGGAGAACCAGCGATATCTTGGTTTTCGTGTGGTTTCAAGCTGAGATATGCAATTCCTGCGATAATCTTGGTGAGACTTCTGTCCGAAGTATGCTTAATCATCGAGATCGCTCTTTTCGAGCTATTTAATGCGAGAAACACGTTATCTGGTGTTTTCACCACTCCACAGTGCGTTTAATATGCAGAACCGACGATATCCTGGTTTTCGTGGGGTTTCAAGCTGAGATATGCATTTTTTACGATAATCATGGTGAGACTTCTGTACGAAGTATGCAGAATCATCGAGACCGCACTTTTCGAGCTATTTAATTCCAGAAACACGTTATCTGGTGTTTTCAGCAATCCACAGTGCGTTTGATATGCAGAACCAGCGAAATCTTGGTTTTCGTGGGGTTTCAAGTTGAGATATGCTTGTTCTACGATAATCTTGGTGAAACATCTGTCCGAAATATGCAGAAACATCAAGAGCGCTCTTTTCGAGCTATTTAATGCGAGAAACACGTTTTCTGGGGTTTTCACCACACCACAGTTCGTTGGATGTGCAGAACCGGAGATATCTTGGTTTTCGTGGGGTTTCAAGCTGAGATATGCATTTTCTGCGATAATCTTGGTGAGACTTCTGTCCGAAGTATGCAGAATCATCCAGATCGCTCTTTTCGAGCTATTTAATGCGAGAAGCACGTTATCTGGTGTTTTCACCACTCCACAGTTGGTTTGATATGCAGAACCGGAGATATCTTGGTTTTCGTGGGGTTTCTAGCTGAGATATGCATTTTCTGCGATAATCTTGGTGAGACTTCTGTCCGAAGAATGCAGAATCATCGAGATCGCTCTTTTCCAGCTATTTAATGCGAGAAACACGTTATCTGGTGTTTTCAGCATTCCACAGTGCGTTTGATATGCAGAACCAGCGATATCTTGGTTTTCGTGGGGTTTCAAGCTGAGATATGCAATTCCTTCGATAATCTTGGTGAGACCTCTGTCCGAAGTATGCAGAAACATCGAGATCGCTCTTTTCGACCTATTTAATGCGAGAAACACGTTATCTGGTGTTTTCACCACTCCACAGTACGTTTGATATGCAGAACCGGCGACATCTTGATTTTCGTAATGTTTCTAGCTGAGATATGCATTTTCTGCGATAATATTGTTGAGACTTCAGTCAGAAGTATGCAGAATCATCTAGATCGCTCGTTTCGAGCTATTAAAATGCGAAAAAAACCAGTTTTCTGGTGTTTTGACCACTCCACAGTGCGTCTGATATGCAGAACCGGCGATATCTTGGTTTTCGTGGGGATTCAAGCTCAGATATGCATTTTCTGCGATAATCTTGGTGAGACTTCTGTCCGAAGTATGCAGAGTCATCGAGATCGTAGTTTTCGAGCTATTTAATGCGAGGAACACGTTTTCTGGGGTTTTCACCACTCCACATTTGGTTTGATATGGAGAACCAGCGATATCTTGGTTTTCGTGTGGTTTCAAGCTGAGATATGCAATTCCTGCGATAATCTTGGTGAGACTTCTGTCCGAAGTATGCTTAATCATCGAGATCGCTCTTTTCGAGCTATTTAATGCGAGAAACACGTTATCTGGTGTTTTCACCACTCCACAGTGCGTTTAATATGCAGAACCGACGATATCCTGGTTTTCGTGGGGTTTCAAGCTGAGATATGCATTTTTTACGATAATCATGGTGAGACTTCTGTACGAAGTATGCAGAATCATCGAGACCGCACTTTTCGAGCTATTTAATTCCAGAAACACGTTATCTGGTGTTTTCAGCAATCCACAGTGCGTTTGATATGCAGAACCAGCGAAATCTTGGTTTTCGTGGGGTTTCAAGTTGAGATATGCTTGTTCTACGATAATCTTGGTGAAACATCTGTCCGAAATATGCAGAAACATCAAGAGCGCTCTTTTCGAGCTATTTAATGCGAGAAACACGTTTTCTGGGGTTTTCACCACACCACAGTTCGTTGGATGTGCAGAACCGGAGATATCTTGGTTTTCGTGGGGTTTCAAGCTGAGATATGCATTTTCTGCGATAATCTTGGTGAGACTTCTGTCCGAAGTATGCAGAATCATCCAGATCGCTCTTTTCGAGCTATTTAATGCGAGAAGCACGTTATCTGGTGTTTTCACCACTCCACAGTTGGTTTGATATGCAGAACCGGAGATATCTTGGTTTTCGTGGGGTTTCTAGCTGAGATATGCATTTTCTGCGATAATCTTGGTGAGACTTCTGTCCGAAGAATGCAGAATCATCGAGATCGCTCTTTTCCAGCTATTTAATGCGAGAAACACGTTATCTGGTGTTTTCAGCATTCCACAGTGCGTTTGATATGCAGAACCAGCGATATCTTGGTTTTCGTGGGGTTTCAAGCTGAGATATGCAATTCCTTCGATAATCTTGGTGAGACCTCTGTCCGAAGTATGCAGAAACATCGAGATCGCTCTTTTCGACCTATTTAATGCGAGAAACACGTTATCTGGTGTTTTCACCACTCCACAGTACGTTTGATATGCAGAACCGGCGACATCTTGATTTTCGTAATGTTTCTAGCTGAGATATGCATTTTCTGCGATAATATTGTTGAGACTTCAGTCAGAAGTATGCAGAATCATCTAGATCGCTCGTTTCGAGCTATTAAAATGCGAAAAAAACCAGTTTTCTGGTGTTTTGACCACTCCACAGTGCGTCTGATATGCAGAACCGGCGATATCTTGGTTTTCGTGGGGATTCAAGCTCAGATATGCATTTTCTGCGATAATCTTGGTGAGACTTCTGTCCGAAGTATGCAGAGTCATCGAGATCGTAGTTTTCGAGCTATTTAATGCGAGGAACACGTTTTCTGGGGTTTTCACCACTCCACATTTGGTTTGATATGGAGAACCAGCGATATCTTGGTTTTCGTGTGGTTTCAAGCTGAGATATGCAATTCCTGCGATAATCTTGGTGAGACTTCTGTCCGAAGTATGCTTAATCATCGAGATCGCTCTTTTCGAGCTATTTAATGCGAGAAACACGTTATCTGGTGTTTTCACCACTCCACAGTGCGTTTAATATGCAGAACCGACGATATCCTGGTTTTCGTGGGGTTTCAAGCTGAGATATGCATTTTTTACGATAATCATGGTGAGACTTCTGTACGAAGTATGCAGAATCATCGAGACCGCACTTTTCGAGCTATTTAATTCCAGAAACACGTTATCTGGTGTTTTCAGCAATCCACAGTGCGTTTGATATGCAGAACCAGCAAAATCTTGGTTTTCGTGGGGTTTCAAGTTGAGATATGCTTGTTCTACGATAATCTTGGTGAAACATCTGTCCGAAATATGCAGAAACATCAAGAGCGCTCTTTTCGAGCTATTTAATGCGAGAAACACGTTTTCTGGGGTTTTCACCACACCACAGTTCGTTGGATGTGCAGAACCGGAGATATCTTGGTTTTCGTGGGGTTTCAAGCTGAGATATGCATTTTCTGCGATAATCTTGGTGAGACTTCTGTCCGAAGTATGCAGAATCATCCAGATCGTTCTTTTCGAGCTATTTAATGCGAGAAGCACGTTATCTGGTGTTTTCACCACTCCACAGTTGGTTTGATATGCAGAACCGGAGATATCTTGGTTTTCGTGGGGTTTCTAGCTGAGATATGCATTTTCTGCGATAATCTTGGTGAGACTTCTGTCCGAAGAATGCAGAATCATCGAGATCGCTCTTTTCGAGCTATTTAATGCGAGAAACACGTTATCTGGTGTTTTCAGCATTCCACAGTGCGTTTGATATGCAGAACCAGCGATATCTTGGTTTTCGTGGGGTTTCAAGCTGAGATATGCATTTTCTGCGATAATCTTGGTGAGACTTCTGTCCGAAATATGCAGAATCATCGAGATCGCTCTTTTCGAGCTATTTAATGCGAGAAACACGTTTGCTGGTGTTTTCACCATCCCACAGTGCGTTTGATATGCAGAACCGGCGACATCTTGATTTTCGTGATGTTTCTAGCTGAGATGTGCATTTTCTGCGATAATATTGGTGAGACTTCAGTCAGAAGTATGCAGAATCATCTAGATCGCTCGTTACGAGCTATATAATGCGAGAAACACGTTATGTGGTTGTTTTCACGACTCCACAGTGCGTTTGATATGCAGAACCTGCGACATCTTGATTTTCGTGAGGTTTCAAGCTGAGATATGCATTTTTTACGATAATCATGGTGAGACTTCTGTCCGAAGTATGCAGAATCATCGAGATCGCACTTTTCGAGCTATTTAATGCGAGAAACACGTTATCTGGTGTTTTCAGCACTCCACAGTGCGTTTGATATGGAGAACCAGCGATATCTTGGTTTTCGTGTGGTTTCAAGCTGAGATATGCAATTCCTGCGATAATCTTGGTGAGACTTCTGTCCGAAGTATGCTTAATCATCGAGATCGCTCTTTTCGAGCTATTTAATGCGAGAAACACGTTATCTGGTGTTTTCACCACTCCGCAGTTGGTTTGATATGCAGAACCGGAGATATCTTGGTTTTCGTGGGGTTTCAAGCTGAGATATGCATTTTTTACGATAATCATGGTGAGACTTCTGTACGAAGTATGCAGAAACATCGAGACCGCACTTTTCGAGCTATTTAATGCCAGTAACACGTTATCTGGTGTTTTCAGCAATCCACAGTGCGTTTGATATGCAGAACCAGCGAAATCTTGGTTTTCGTGGGGTTTCAAGTGGAGATATGCATGTTCTACGATAATCTTGGTGAAACATCTGTCCGAAATATGCAGAAACATCAAGAGCGCTCTTTTCGAGCTATTTAATGCGAGAAACACGTTTTCTGGGGTTTTCACCACACCACAGTTCGTTGGATGTGCAGAACCGGAGATATCTTGGTTTTCGTGGGGTTTCAAGCTGAGATATGCATTTTCTGCGATAATCTTGGTGAGACTTCTGTCCGAAATATGCAGAATCATCGAGATCGCTCTTTTCGAGCTATTTAATGCGAGAAACACGTTTGCTGGTGTTTTCACCATCCCACAGTGCGTTTGATATGCAGAACCGGCGACATCTTGATTTTCGTGATGTTTCTAGCTGAGATGTGCATTTTCTGCGATAATATTGGTGAGACTTCAGTCAGAAGTATGCAGAATCATCTAGATCGCTCGTTACGAGCTATATAATGCGAGAAACACGTTATGTGGTTGTTTTCACGACTCCACAGTGCGTTTGATATGCAGAACCTGCGACATCTTGATTTTCGTGAGGTTTCAAGCTGAGATATGCATTTTCTGCGATAATATTGGTGACACTTCTGTCCGAAGTATGCAGAATCATCGATATCGCTCTTTTAGAGCTATTTAATGCGGGGTACACGTTTTCTGGTGTATTCACCACTCCACAGTACGTTAGAAATGCTGAACCGGAGATATCTTCGTTTCGGTCGGGTTTCAAGCTGAGGTATGCATTTTCTACGATAATATTGGTGAGACCTCTGTCAGAAGTATGCAGAATCTTCGAGAACGCTCTTTTCGAGCTACTTAATGCGAGAAACACGATTTCTGGTGTTTTCACCACTGCACAGTACGTTTGATTTGCAGAACCGGAGATATCTTGGTTTTCGTGAGGTTTCAATCTGAGATATGCATTTTCTGCCATAATCTTGGTTAGACTTCAGTCGGAAGTATGCAGAATCAAATAGATCGCTCTTATCGAGCTATTTAATGCGAAAAACCAGTTTTCTGGTGTTTTCAACATTCCACAGTGCGTTTGATATGCAGAACCGGCGATATCTTGATTTTCGTGGTGTTTCCAGCTGAGATATGCATTTTCTGCGATAATCTTGGAGAGTCTTCTGTCAGAAGTATGCAGAATCATCGAGATCCCTCTTTTCGAGCCATTTAATGCGAGAAACACGTTCTCTGGTTGTTTTCACCACTCCACAGTGCGTCTGATATGCAGAACCGGCGATATCTTGGTTTTCGTGGGATTTCCAGCTGAGATATGCATTTTCTGCGGCAATCTTGGTGAGACTTCTGTCCGAAGTATGCAGAATCATCGAGATCGCTCTTTTCGAGTTATTTAATGCGGGAAACACGTTATCTGGTGTTTTGACCACTCCACAGTGCGTTTGATATGCAGAACCGGCGATATCTTGGTTTTCGTGGGGTTTCCAGCTGAGATATGCATTTTCTGCGATAATCTTGGTGATTCTTCTGTCAGAAGTATGCAGAATCATCGAGAACGCTCCTTTCGAGCTATTTAATGCGAGAAACACGTTTTCTGGTGTATTCACCACTCCACAGTACTTTTGATATGCAGAACCGGAGATATCTTGGTTTCCGTGGGGTTTCAAGCTGAGATATGCATTTTCTGCGATAATCTTGGTGTGACCTCTGTCCGAAGTATGCAGAAACATCGAGATCGCTCTTTTCGACCTATTTAATGCGAGAAACACGTTATCTGGTGTTTTCACCACTCCACAGTACGTTTGATATGCAGAACCGGCGACATCTTGATTTTCGTAATGTTTCTAGCTGAGATATGCATTTTCTGCGATAATATTGTTGAGACTTCAGTCAGAAGTATGCAGAATCATCTAGATCGCTCGGTTCGAGCTATTTAATGCGAAAAAAACCAGTTTTCTGGTGTTTTGACCACTCCACAGTTCGTTGGATGTGCAGAACCGGAGATATCTTGGTTTTCGTGGGGTTTCAAGCTGAGATATGCATTTTCTGCGATAATCTTGGTGAGACTTCTGTCCGAAGTATGCAGAATCATCCAGATCGCTCTTTTCGAGCTATTTAATGCGAGAAGCACGTTATCTGGTGTTTTCACCACTCCACAGTTGGTTTGATATGCAGAACCGGAGATATCTTGGTTTTCGTGGGGTTTCTAGCTGAGATATGCATTTTCTGCGATAATCTTGGTGAGACTTCTGTCCGAAGAATGCAGAATCATCGAGATCGCTCTTTTCGAGCAATTTAATGCGAGAAACACGTTATCTGCTGTTTTCAGCATTCCACAGTGCGTTTGATATGCAGAACCAGCGATATCTTGGTTTTCGTGGGGTTTCAAGCTGAGATATGCAATTCCTTCGATAATCTTGGTGAGACCTCTGTCCGAAGTATGCAGAATCATCCAGATCGCTCTTTTCGAGCTATTTAATGCGAGAAGCACGTTATCTGGTGTTTTCACCACTCCACAGTTGGTTTGATATGCAGAACCGGAGATATCTTGGTTTTCGTGGGGTTTCTAGCTGAGATATGCATTTTCTGCGATAATCTTGGTGAGACTTCTGTCCGAAGAATGCAGAATCATCGAGATCGCTCTTTTCGAGCTATTTAATGCGAGAAACACGTTATCTGGTGTTTTCAGCATTCCACAGTGCGTTTGATATGCAGAACCAGCGATATCTTGGTTTTCGTGGGGTTTCAAGCTGAGATATGCATTTTCTGCGATAATCTTGGTGAGACTTCTGTCCGAAATATGCAGAATCATCGAGATCGCTCTTTTCGAGCTATTTAATGCGAGAAACACGTTTGCTGGTGTTTTCACCATCCCACAGTGCGTTTGATATGCAGAACCGGCGACATCTTGATTTTCGTGATGTTTCTAGCTGAGATGTGCATTTTCTGCGATAATATTGGTGAGACTTCAGTCAGAAGTATGCAGAATCATCTAGATCGCTCGTTACGAGCTATATAATGCGAGAAACACGTTATGTGGTTGTTTTCACGACTCCACAGTGCGTTTGATATGCAGAACCTGCGACATCTTGATTTTCGTGAGGTTTCAAGCTGAGATATGCATTTTTTACGATAATCATGGTGAGACTTCTGTCCGAAGTATGCAGAATCATCGAGATCGCACTTTTCGAGCTATTTAATGCGAGAAACACGTTATCTGGTGTTTTCAGCACTCCACAGTGCGTTTGATATGGAGAACCAGCGATATCTTGGTTTTCGTGTGGTTTCAAGCTGAGATATGCAATTCCTGCGATAATCTTGGTGAGACTTCTGTCCGAAGTATGCTTAATCATCGAGATCGCTCTTTTCGAGCTATTTAATGCGAGAAACACGTTATCTGGTGTTTTCACCACTCCGCAGTTGGTTTGATATGCAGAACCGGAGATATCTTGGTTTTCGTGGGGTTTCAAGCTGAGATATGCATTTTTTACGATAATCATGGTGAGACTTCTGTACGAAGTATGCAGAAACATCGAGACCGCACTTTTCGAGCTATTTAATGCCAGTAACACGTTATCTGGTGTTTTCAGCAATCCACAGTGCGTTTGATATGCAGAACCAGCGAAATCTTGGTTTTCGTGGGGTTTCAAGTGGAGATATGCATGTTCTACGATAATCTTGGTGAAACATCTGTCCGAAATATGCAGAAACATCAAGAGCGCTCTTTTCGAGCTATTTAATGCGAGAAACACGTTTTCTGGGGTTTTCACCACACCACAGTTCGTTGGATGTGCAGAACCGGAGATATCTTGGTTTTCGTGGGGTTTCAAGCTGAGATATGCATTTTCTGCGATAATCTTGGTGAGACTTCTGTCCGAAATATGCAGAATCATCGAGATCGCTCTTTTCGAGCTATTTAATGCGAGAAACACGTTTGCTGGTGTTTTCACCATCCCACAGTGCGTTTGATATGCAGAACCGGCGACATCTTGATTTTCGTGATGTTTCTAGCTGAGATGTGCATTTTCTGCGATAATATTGGTGAGACTTCAGTCAGAAGTATGCAGAATCATCTAGATCGCTCGTTACGAGCTATATAATGCGAGAAACACGTTATGTGGTTGTTTTCACGACTCCACAGTGCGTTTGATATGCAGAACCTGCGACATCTTGATTTTCGTGAGGTTTCAAGCTGAGATATGCATTTTCTGCGATAATATTGGTGACACTTCTGTCCGAAGTATGCAGAATCATCGATATCGCTCTTTTAGAGCTATTTAATGCGGGGTACACGTTTTCTGGTGTATTCACCACTCCACAGTACGTTAGAAATGCTGAACCGGAGATATCTTCGTTTCGGTCGGGTTTCAAGCTGAGGTATGCATTTTCTACGATAATATTGGTGAGACCTCTGTCAGAAGTATGCAGAATCTTCGAGAACGCTCTTTTCGAGCTACTTAATGCGAGAAACACGATTTCTGGTGTTTTCACCACTGCACAGTACGTTTGATTTGCAGAACCGGAGATATCTTGGTTTTCGTGAGGTTTCAATCTGAGATATGCATTTTCTGCCATAATCTTGGTTAGACTTCAGTCGGAAGTATGCAGAATCAAATAGATCGCTCTTATCGAGCTATTTAATGCGAAAAACCAGTTTTCTGGTGTTTTCAACATTCCACAGTGCGTTTGATATGCAGAACCGGCGATATCTTGATTTTCGTGGTGTTTCCAGCTGAGATATGCATTTTCTGCGATAATCTTGGAGAGTCTTCTGTCAGAAGTATGCAGAATCATCGAGATCCCTCTTTTCGAGCCATTTAATGCGAGAAACACGTTCTCTGGTTGTTTTCACCACTCCACAGTGCGTCTGATATGCAGAACCGGCGATATCTTGGTTTTCGTGGGATTTCCAGCTGAGATATGCATTTTCTGCGGCAATCTTGGTGAGACTTCTGTCCGAAGTATGCAGAATCATCGAGATCGCTCTTTTCGAGTTATTTAATGCGGGAAACACGTTATCTGGTGTTTTGACCACTCCACAGTGCGTTTGATATGCAGAACCGGCGATATCTTGGTTTTCGTGGGGTTTCCAGCTGAGATATGCATTTTCTGCGATAATCTTGGTGATTCTTCTGTCAGAAGTATGCAGAATCATCGAGAACGCTCCTTTCGAGCTATTTAATGCGAGAAACACGTTTTCTGGTGTATTCACCACTCCACAGTACTTTTGATATGCAGAACCGGAGATATCTTGGTTTCCGTGGGGTTTCAAGCTGAGATATGCATTTTCTGCGATAATCTTGGTGTGACCTCTGTCCGAAGTATGCAGAAACATCGAGATCACTCTTTTCGACCTATTTAATGCGAGAAACACGTTATCTGGTGTTTTCACCACTCCACAGTACGTTTGATATGCAGAACCGGCGACATCTTGATTTTCGTAATGTTTCTAGCTGAGATATGCATTTTCTGCGATAATATTGTTGAGACTTCAGTCAGAAGTATGCAGAATCATCTAGATCGCTCGGTTCGAGCTATTTAATGCGAAAAAAACCAGTTTTCTGGTGTTTTGACCACTCCACAGTTCGTTGGATGTGCAGAACCGGAGATATCTTGGTTTTCGTGGGGTTTCAAGCTGAGATATGCATTTTCTGCGATAATCTTGGTGAGACTTCTGTCCGAAGTATGCAGAATCATCCAGATCGCTCTTTTCGAGCTATTTAATGCGAGAAGCACGTTATCTGGTGTTTTCACCACTCCACAGTTGGTTTGATATGCAGAACCGGAGATATCTTGGTTTTCGTGGGGTTTCTAGCTGAGATATGCATTTTCTGCGATAATCTTGGTGAGACTTCTGTCCGAAGAATGCAGAATCATCGAGATCGCTCTTTTCGAGCAATTTAATGCGAGAAACACGTTATCTGCTGTTTTCAGCATTCCACAGTGCGTTTGATATGCAGAACCAGCGATATCTTGGTTTTCGTGGGGTTTCAAGCTGAGATATGCAATTCCTTCGATAATCTTGGTGAGACCTCTGTCCGAAGTATGCAGAAACATCGAGATCGCTCTTTTCGACCTATTTAATGCGAGAAACACGTTATCTGGTGTTTTCACCACTCCACAGTACGTTTGATATGCAGAACCGGCGACATCTTGATTTTCGTAATGTTTCTAGCTGAGATATGCATTTTCTGCGATAATATTGTTGAGACTTCAGTCAGAAGTATGCAGAATCATCTAGATCGCTCGTTTCGAGCTATTAAAATGCGAAAAAAACCAGTTTTCTGGTGTTTTG
This sequence comes from Anthophora plumipes, assembly GCA_951804975.1. Classification (NCBI taxonomy): domain Eukaryota; kingdom Metazoa; phylum Arthropoda; class Insecta; order Hymenoptera; family Apidae; genus Anthophora; species Anthophora plumipes. The sequence continues at coordinate 1,303,129 of CATORF010000356.1, read as the reverse complement.
ACCACTCCACAGTGCGTCTGATATGCAGAACCGGCGATATCTTGGTTTTCGTGGGGATTCAAGCTCAGATATGCATTTTCTGCGATAAGCTTGGTGAGACTTCTGTCCGAAGTATGCAGAGTCATCGAGATCGTACTTTTCGAGCTATTTAATGCGAGGAACACGTTTTCTGTGGTTTTCACCACTCCACATTTGGTTTGATATGGAGAACCAGCGATATCTTGGTTTTCGTGTGGTTTCAAGCTGAGATATGCAATTCCTGCGATAATCTTGGTGAGACTTCTGTCCGAAGTATGCTTAATCATCGAGATCGCTCTTTTCGAGCTATTTAATGCGAGAAACACGTTATCTGGTGTTTTCACCACTCCACAGTGCGTTTAATATGCAGAACCGACGATATCCTGGTTTTCGTGGGGTTTCAAGCTGAGATATGCATTTTTTACGATAATCATGGTGAGACGTCTGTCCGAAGTATGCAGAATCATCCAGATCGCTCTTTTCGAGCTATTTAATGCGAGAAGCACGTTATCTGGTGTTTTCACCACTCCACAGTTGGTTTGATATGCAGAACCGGAGATATCTTGGTTTTCGTGGGGCTTCTAGCTGAGATATGCATTTTCTGCGATAATCTTGGTGAGACTTCTGTCCGAAGAATGCAGAATCATCGAGATCGCTCTTTTCGAGCTATTTAATGCGAGAAACACGTTATCTGGTGTTTTCAGCATTCCACAGTGCGTTTGATATGCAGAACCAGCGATATCTTGGTTTTCGTGGGGTTTCAAGCTGAGATATGCAATTCCTTCGATAATCTTGGTGAGACTTCTGTACGAAGTATGCTTAATCATCGAGATCGCTCGTTTCGAGCTATTTAATGGGAGAAACAGGTTATCTGATGTTTTCTCCACTCCACAGTGCGTATGATGTGCAGAACCGACGATATCTTGGTTTTCGTGGGGTTTCAAGCTCAGATATGCATTTTCTGCGATAATATTGGTGAGACCTCAGACAGAAGTATGCAGAATCATCTAGATCGCTCTTTTCGAGCTATTTAATGCGCAAAAACAAGTTTTCTGGTGTTTTCAACATTCCACAGTGCGTCTGATATGCAGAACAAGCGATATCCTGGTTTTCGTGGGGTTTCAAGCTGAGATATGCATTTTTTACGATAATCATGGTGAGACTTCTGGCCGAAGTATGCAGAATCATCGAGATCGCACTTTTCGAGCTATTTAATGCGAGAAACACGTTATCTGGTGTTTTCAGCACTCCACAGTGCGTTTGATATGGAGAACCAGCGATATCTTGGTTTTCGTGTGGTTTCAAGCTGAGATATGCAATTCCTGCGATAATCTTGGTGAGACTTCTGTCCGAAGTATGCTTAATCATCGAGATCGCTCTTTTCGAGCTATTTAATGCGAGAAACACGTTATCTGGTGTTTTCACCACTCCGCAGTTGGTTTGATATGCAGAACCGGAGATATCTTGGTTTTCGTGGGGTTTCAAGCTGAGATATGCATTTTTTACGATAATCATGGTGAGACTTCTGTACGAAGTATGCAGAAACATCGAGACCGCACTTTTCGAGCTATTTAATGCCAGTAACACGTTATCTGGTGTTTTCAGCAATCCACAGTGCGTTTGATATGCAGAACCAGCGAAATCTTGGTTTTCGTGGGGTTTCAAGTGGAGATATGCATGTTCTACGATAATCTTGGTGAAACATCTGTCCGAAATATGCAGAAACATCAAGAGCGCTCTTTTCGAGCTATTTAATGCGAGAAACACGTTTTATGGGGTTTTCACCGCACCACAGTTCGTTGGATGTGCAGAACCGGAGATATCTTGGTTTTCGTGGGGTTTCAAGCTGAGATATGCATTTTCTGCGATAATCTTGGTGAGACTTCTGTCCGAAGTATGCAGAATCATCCAGATCGCACTTTTCGAGCTATTTAATGCGAGAAGCACGTTATCTGGTGTTTTCACCACTCCACAGTTGGTTTGATATGCAGAACCGGAGATATCTTGGTTTTCGTGGGGTTTCTAGCTGAGATATGCATTTTCTGCGATAATCTTGGTGAGACTTCTGTCCGAAGAATGCAGAATCATCGAAATCGCTCTTTTCGAGCTATTTAATGCGAGAAACACGTTATCTGGTGTTTTCAGCATTCCACAGTGCGTTTGATATGCAGAACCAGCGATATCTTGGTTTTCGTGGGGTTTCAAGCTGAGATATGCAATTCCTTCGATAATCTTGGTGAGACTTCTGTACGAAGTATGCTTAATCATCGAGATCGCTCGTTTCGAGCTATTTAATGGGAGAAACAGGTTATCTGGTGTTTTCTCCACTCCACAGTGCGTATGATGTGCAGAACCGACGATATCTTGGTTTTCGTGGGGTTTCAAGCTCAGATATGCATTTTCTGCGATAATATTGGTGAGACCTCAGACAGAAGTATGCAGAATCATCTAGATCGCTCTTTTCGAGCTATTTAATGCGCAAAAACAAGTTGTCTGGTGTTTTCAACATTCCACAGTGCGTGTGATATGCAGAGCAAGCGATATCCTGGTTTTCGTGGGGTTTCAAGCTGAGATATGCATTTTTTACGATAATCATGGTGAGACTTCTGTCCGAAGTATGCAGAATCATCGAGATCGCACTTTTCGAGCTATTTAATGCGAGAAACACGTTATCTGGTGTTTTCAGCACTCCACAGTGCGTTTGATATGGAGAACCAGCGATATCTTGGTTTTCGTGTGGTTTCAAGCTGAGATATGCAATTCCTGCGATAATCTTGGTGAGACTTCTGTCCGAAGTATGCTTAATCATCGAGATCGCTCTTTTCGAGCTATTTAATGCGAGAAACATGTTATCTGGTGTTTTCACCACTCCACAGTGCGTTTCATATGCAGAACCAGCGATATCTTGGTTTTCGTGGGGTTTCAAGCTCAGATATGCATTTTCTGCGATAATCTTGGTGAGAATTCTGTCCGAAGTATGCAGAATCATCGAGATCGCTCTTTTCGAGCTATTTAATGCGAGAAACACGTTTGCTGGTGTTTTCACCATCCCACAGTGCGTTTGATATGCAGAACCGGCGACATCTTGATTTTCGTGATGTTTCTAACTGAGATGTGCATTTTCTGCGATAATATTGGTGAGACTTCAGTCAGAAGTATGCAGAATCATCTAGATCGCTCGTTTCGAGCTATATAATGCGAGAAACACGTTATGTGGTTGTTTTCACGACTCCACAGTGCGTTTGATATGCAGAACCTGCGACATCTTGATTTTCGTGAGGTTTCAAGCTGAGATATGCATTTTCTGCGATAATATTGGTGACACTTCTGTCCGAAGTATGCAGAATCATCGATATCGCTCTTTTAGAGCTATTTAATGCGGGGGACACGTTTTCTGGTGTATTCACCACTCCACAGTACGTTAGAAATGCTGAACCGGAGATATGTTCGTTTCGGTCGGGTTTCAAGCTGAGGTATGCATTTTCTACGATAATATTGGTGAGACCTCTGTCAGAAGTATGCAGAATCTTCGAGAACGCTCTTTTCGAGCTACTTAATGCGAGAAACACGATTTCTGGTGTTTTCACCACTGCACAGTACGTTTGATTTGCAGAACCGGAGATATCTTGGTTTTCGTGAGGTTTCAATCTGAGATATGCATTTTCTGTCATAATCTTGGTGAGACTTCAGTCGGAAGTATGCAGAATCAAATAGATCGCTCTTATCGAGCTATTTAATGCGAAAAACCAGTTTTCTGGTGTTTTCAACATTCCACAGTGCGTTTGATATGCAGAACCGGCGACATCTTGATTTTCGTGATGTTTCTAGCTGAGATATGCATTTTCTGCGATAATATTTGATATTCTTCCGTGAGAAGTTTGCTGAATCAGAGAAATCGCTGTTTTCGTGCTATTTAGTGCGAAAAACTCGTTTTCTGGTGTTTTCAACATTCCACAGTGCGTCTAATATGCAGAACCGGCGATATCTGGTTTTCGTGGGGTTTCCAGTTGAGATAGGCATTTTCTGCGATAATCTTGGTGAGTCTCCTGCCAGAAGTATGCAGAATCATCTAGATCGCTCTTTTCGAGCTATTTAATGCGAGAAACACGTTTTCTGGTGTATTCACCACTCCACAGTACGTTTGACATGCAGAACCGGCGACATCTTGGCTTTCGTCGGTTTTCAAGATGAGATATGCATTTTCTGCGATAATCTTGGTGAGTGTTCTGTCAGAAGTATGCAGAATCATCGAGAACACTCTTTTCGAGCTATTTAATGCGAAAAAACAAGTTTTCTGGTGTTTTCAACATTCCACAGTGCGTTTGAAATGTAGAGCCGCCGATAACTTGGTTTTCGTGGGGTTTCCAGCTGAAATATGCATTTTCTGCGATAATCTTTGTGTTTCATCTATGAGAAGTATGCAGAATCATCCAGAACGCTCTTTTCGAGCTAGTTAATGCAAGTAACACGTTTTCAGGTGTTTTCACCACTCCACGGTGCGTCTGATATGCAGAACCGGGGATATCTTGATTTTCGTGGTGTTTCCAGCTGAGATATGCATTTTCTGCGATAATCTTGGTGTTTCATCTATGAGAAGTATGCAGAATCATCTAGATCGCTCTTTTCGAGCTATTTAAAGCGCGAAACACGTTTTCTGGTGTATTCACCACTCCACAGTACGTTAGACATGAGGAACCGGAGATATCTTCGTTTCGGTCGGGATTCAAGCTGAGATATGCATTTTCTACGATAATAATGGTGAGACCTCTGTCAGAAGTATGCAGAATCAAATAGATCGCTCTTATCGAGCTATTTAATGCGAAAAAACCAGTTTTCTGGTGTTTTCAACATTCCACAGTGCGTTTGATATGCAGAACCCGCGACATCTTGATTTTCGTGAGGTTTCTAGCTGAGATATGGATTTTCTGCGATAATATTGGTGAGACATCTGTCCGGAGTATGCAGAATCATCGATATCGCTCTTTTCGAGCTATTTAACGCGAGAAACACGTTATCTGGTGTTTTGACCACTCCACAGTGCGTTTGATATGTAGAGCCGCCTATAATTTTGTTTTCGTGGGGTTTACAGCTGAAATATGCATTTTCTGCGATAATCTTGGTGTTTCATCTATGACAAGTATGCAGAATCATCGAGAACGCTCTTTTCGAGCTAGTTAATGCGAGTAACACGTTTTCTGGTGTTTTCACCACTCCACGGTGCGTCAGATATGCAGAACCGGCGATATCTTGGTTTTCGTGGGGTTTCCAGCTGAGATATGCTTTTTCTGCGATAATCTTGGTGAGTCTTCTGTCAGAAGTATGCAGAATCATCTAGATCGCACTTTTCGTGCTATTTAATGCGAGAAACACGTTATCTGGTGTTTTCACCACTCCACAGGGCGTTTGATATGCAGTACCAGCGATATCTTGGTTTTCGTGGGGTTTCAAGCTGAGATATGCATTTTTTACGATAATCTTGATGACACTTCTGTCCGAAGAATGCTTAATCATCGAGATCGCTCGTTTCGACCTATTTAATGCGAGAAACACGTTATCTGGTGTTTTCACCACTCCACAGTGCGTTGGATATGCAGAACCGGCGATATCTTGGTTTTCGTGGGGTTTCAAGCTGAGATATGCATTGTCTGCGATAACCTTGGTGAGACTTCTGTCCGAAGTATGCTGAATCATCTAGATCGCTCTTTTCGAGCTATTTAATGCGAGAAACACGTTATCTGGTGTTTTCACCACTCCACAGTGCGTTTGATATGCAGAACCAGCGATATCTTGGTTTTCGTGGGGTTTCAAGCTGAGATATGCATTTTTTACGATAATCTTGGTGAGACTTCTGTCCGAAGTATGCTTAACCATCGAGATCGCTCTATTCGAGCTATTTAATGCTAGAAACCCGTTATCTGTTGTTTTCAGCACACCACAGTGCGTTTGATATGCAGAACCAGCGATATCCTGGTTTTCGTGGGGATTCAAGCTGAGATATGCAATTTCTGCGATAATCTTGGTGAGACTTCTGTCCGAAGTATGCTTAATCATCGAGATCGCTCGTTTCGTGCTATTTAATGCGAGAAACACGTTATCGTGTCTTTTCACCACTCCACCATGCGTATGATATGCAGAACCGACGATATCTTGGTTTTCGTGGGGTTTCAAGCTCAGATATGCATTTTCTGCGATAATCTTGGTGTGAATTCTGTCCGAAGTATGCTTAATCATCGAGATCGCTCGTTTCGTGCTATTTAATGCGAGAAACACGTTATCTGGTCTTTTCACCACTCCACAGTGCCTATGATATGCAGAACCGACGATATCTTGGTTTTCGTGGGGTTTCAAGCTCAGATATGCATTTTCTGCGATAATCTTGGTGAGACTTCTGTCCGAAGTATGCAGAGTCATCAACATCGTACTTTTCGAGCTATTTAATGCGAAAAACACGTTTTCTGGGGTTTTCACCACTCCACAGTTCGTTGGATATGCAGAACAGGAGATATCTTGGTTTTCGTGGGGTTTCTAGCAGAGATATGCATTTACTGCGATAATCATGGTGAGACTTCTGTTAGAAGTATGCAGAATCATCGAGATCGCACTTTTCGATCTATTTAATGCGAGAAACACGTTATCTGGTGTTTTCACCACTCCACAGTGCGTTTGATATGCAGAACCTGCGATATCTTGGTTTTCGTGGGGTTTCAAGCTGAGATATGCATTTTTTACGATAATCTTGGTGAAACTTCTGTCCGAAGTATGCAGAATCATCGAGATCGCTCGTTTCGAGCTATTTAATGCGAGTAACACGTTGTCTGGTGTTTTCACCACTCCACAGTTGGTTTGATATGCAGAACCGGCGATGTTTGGTTTTCGTCGGGTTTCAAGTTGAGATATGCATTTTCTACGATACTCTTGGTGAAACGTCTGTCCGAAGTATGCAGAAACATCAAGAGCGCTCTTTTCGAGCTGTTTAATGCGAGAAACACGTTTTCTGGGGTTTTCACCACACCACAGTTCGTTGGATGTGCAGAACCGGAGATATCTTGGTTTTCGTGGGGTTTCAAGCTGAGATATGCATTTTCTGCGATAATCTTGGTGATACTTCTGTCCGAAGTATGCTTAATCATCGAGATCGCTCTATTCGAGCTATTTAATGCGCGAAACACGTTATCTGGTGTTTTCAGCACTCCACAGTGCGTTTGATATGCAGAAACAACGATATCTTGGTTTTCTTGGGGATTCAAGCTGAGATATGCAATTTCTGCGATAATCTTGGTGAGACTTCTGTCCGAAGTATGCTTAATCATCGAGATCGCTCGTTTCGTGCTATTTAATGCGGGAAACACGTTATCTGGTGTTTTCACCACTCCACAGTGCGTATGATATGCAGAACCGGCGATATCTTGGTTTTCGTGGGGTTTCGAGCTGAGATATGCATTATCTGCGATAATCTTGGTGAGACTTCTGTCCGAAGTATGCTGAATCATCTAGATCGCTCTTTTCGAGCTATTTAATGCGTGAAACACGTTTTCTGGGGTTTTCACCACACCACAGTTCGTTGGATGTGCAGAACCGGAGATATCTTGGTTTTCATGGGGTTTCAAGCTGAGATATGCATTTTCTGCGATAATCTTGGTGATACTTCTGTCCGAAGTATGCTGAATCATCTAGATCGCTCTTTTCGAGCTATTTAATGCGAGAAACACGTTATCTGGTGTTTTCACCACTCCACAGTGCGTTGGATATGCAGAACCGGCGATATCTTGGTTTTCGTGGGGTTTCAAGCTGAGATATGCATTGTCTGCGATAACCTTGGTGAGACTTCTGTCCGAAGTATGCTGAATCATCTAGATCGCTCTTTTCGAGCGATTTAATGCGAGAAACACGTTATCTGGTGTTTTCAGCACTCCACAGTGTGTTTGATATGCAGAACCAGCGATATCTGGGTTTTCGTGGGGTTTCAAGCTGAGATATGTATTTTTTACGATAATCTTGATGAGACTTCTGTCCGAAGTATGCTTAATCATCGAGATCGCTCGTTTCGATCTATTTAATGCGACAAACACGTTATCTGGTGTTTTCACCACTCCACAGTGCGTATGATATGCAGAACCGGCGATATCTTGGTTTTCGTGGGGTTTCGAGCTGAGATATGCATTATCTTCGATAATCTTGGTGAGACTTCTGTCCGAAGTGTGCAGAATCATCGAGATCGCTCTTTTCAAGCTATTTAATGCGAGAAACACGTTTTCTGGGGTTTTCACCACACCACAGTTCGCTGGATATGCAGAACAGGTGATATCTTGGTTTTCGAGGGGTTTCAAGCTGAGATATGCATTTTCTGCGATAAACTTGGTGAGACTACTGTCCGAAGTATGCAGCATCATCGAGATCGCTCTTTTCGAGCTATTTAATGCGAGAAACACGTTATCTGGTGTTTTCACCACTCCACAGTGCGTTTGATATGCAGTACCAGCGATATCTTGGTTTTCGTGGGGTTTCCATCTGAGATATGCATTTTCTGCGATAATCTTGGGGCGACTTCTGTCCGAAGTATGCTTAATCATCGAGATCGCTCGTTTCGACCTATTTAATGCGAGAAACACGTTATCTGGTGTTTTCACCACTCCACAGTGCGTATGATATGCAGAACCGGCGATATCTTGGTTTTCGTGGGGTTTCAAGCTCAGATATGCATTTTCTGCGATAATCTTGGTGAGACTTCTGTCCGAAGTATGCACAGTCATCGAGATCGTACTTTTCGAGCTATTTAATGCGAGAAACACGTTTTCTGGGGTTTTCACCACTCCACAGTACGTTGGATATGCAGAACAGGAGATATCTTGGTTTTCGTGGGGTTTCTAGCAGAGATATGCATTTTCTGCGATAATCATGGTGAGACTTCTGTTAGAAGTATGCAGAATCATCGAGATCGCACTTTTTGATCTATTTAAAGCGAGAAACACGTTATCTGGTGTTTTCAGCACGCCACAGTGCGTTTGATATGCAGAACCAGTGATATCTGGGTTTTCGTGGGGTTTCAAGCTGAGATATGCATTTTTTACGATAATCTTGTTGAGACTTCTGTCCGAAGTATGCTTAATCATCGAGATCGCTCGTTTCGACCTAATTAATGCGAGAAACACGTTTTCTGGGGTTTTCACCACACCACAGTTCGTTGAATATGCAGAACCGGAGATATCTTGGTTTTCGTGGGGTCTCAAGCTGAGATATGCATTTTCTGCGATAATCTTGGTGATACTTCTATCAGAAGTATGCCGAATCATCGAGATCCCTCTTTTCGAGCTCTTTAATGCGAGAAACACGTTATCTAGTTGTTTTCACCACTCCACAGTGCGTTTGATATGCAGAACCGGCGACATCTTTGCTTTCGTCGTGTATCAATCTGAGATATGCATTTTCTGCGATAATCTTGGTGAGACTTCAGTCAGAAGTACGCAGAATCATTTAGACCGCTCGTTTCGAGCTGCTTAATGCGTGAAACACTTTTTCTGGTGTTTTCACCAATCCACAGTGCGTTTGATATGCAGAACCGGCGACATCTTGGATTTCGTCGGGGTTCACGCTGAGATATGCATTTTCTGCGATAATCTTGGTGAGACTTCTGTCCGAAGTATGCAGAATCATCGAGATCGCTCTTTTCGAGCTATTTAATGCGAGAAACACGTTTTCTGGTGTATTCACCACCGCACAAAGCGTTTGATATGCAGAACCGGCGATATCTTGATATTCGTGGTGTTTCCAGCTGAGATATGCATTTTCTGCGATAAACTTGGTGAGACTTCTGTCCGAAGTAAGCAGAATCATCGAGATCGCTCTTCTCGAGCTACTTAATGCGAGAAACACGTTTTCTGGTGTATTCACCACTCCACAGTACGTTTGACATGCAGAACCGAAGATATCTTGGTTTCGGTCGGGTTTCAAGCTGAGATATGCATTTTCTGCGATTATCTTGGTGAGACATCAGTCAGAAGTATGCAGAATCATCTAGATCGCTCGTTTCGAGCTGCTTAATGCGAGAAACACGTTTTCTGGTGTTTTCACCACTCCACAGTTCGTTGGATATGCAGAGCAGGAGATATCTTGGTTTTCGTAGGGTTTCTAGGAGAGATATGCATTTTCTGCGATAATCATGGTGAGAATTCTGTTAGAAGTATGCAGCATCATCGAGATCGCACTTTTCGATCTATTTAATGCGAGAAACACGTTGTCTGGTGTTTTCACCACTCCACAGTTGGTATGATATGCAGAACCGGCGACATCTTGGCTTTAGTCGGGGTTCAAACTGAGACATGCATTTTCTGCGATAATCCTGGTGATTCTTCTGTCAGAAGTATGCAGAATCATCGAGAACGCTCTTTTCGAGCTGTTTAATGCGAGAAACACGTTATCTGGTGTTTTCACCACTCCACAGTGCGTTTGATATGCAGAACCGGCGACATCTTGGATTTCGTCGGGTTTCAAGCTGAGATATGCATTTTCTGCGATTATCTTGGTGAGACTTCAGTCAGAAGTATGCAGAATCATCTAGATCGCTCTTGTCGAGCTATTTAATGCAAAAAGCAAGTTTCCTGGTGTTTTCAACATTCCACAGTGCGTATGATATGCAGAACCGGCGATATCTTGATTATCGTGGTGTTTCCAGTTGAGATATGCGTTTTCTGCGATAATCTTGGTGAGTCTTCTGTCAGAAGTATGCAGAATCATCGAGATCCCTCTTTTCGGGCTATTTAATGCGAGAAACACGTTATCTGTTGTTTTCACCACTCCACAGTGCGTTTGATATGCAGAACCGGCGATATCTTGATTTTCGTGGTGTTTCCAGCTGAGATATGCATTTTCTGCGATAATCGTGGTGAGACTTCATTCAGAAGTATGCAGAATCATCTAGATCGCTCTTATCGAGCTATTTAATGCAAAAAAACAAGTTTCCCGGTGTTTTCAACATTCCACAGTGCGTTTGATATGCGGAACCGGCGATATCTTGATTTTCGTGGTGTTTCCAGCTGAGATATGCATTTTCTGCGATAATCTTGGTGAGTCTTCTGTCAGAAGTATGCAGAATCATCGGGATCGCTCTTTTCGAGCTATTTAATGCGAGAAACTCGTTATCTGGTTGTTTTCACCACTCCACATTGCGTTTGATATGCAGAACCGGCGTCATCTTGATTTTCGTGAGGTTTCAAGTTGAGATATGCATTTTTTGCGATAATATTGGTGAGACTTCAGTCAGAAGTATGCAGAATCATCTAGATCGCTCGTTTCGAGCTACATAATGCGAGAAACACGTTTTCTGGTTTTTTCACCACTCCACAGAGCGTTTTATGTGCAGAACCGGCGACATCTTGGATTTCGTCGGGTTTCAAGCTGAGATAAGCATTTTCTGCGATTATCTTGGTGAGACTTCTGTCAGAAGTATGCAGAATCATCGAGATCGCACTTTTCGAGCTATTTAATGCGAGAAACTCGTTATCTGGTTGTTTTCACCACTCCACAGTGCGTTTGATATGCAGAACCGGCGTAATCTTGATTTTCGTGAGGTTTCAAGGTGAGATATGCATTTTTTGCGATAATATTGGTGAGAGTTCAGTCAGAAGTATGCAGAATCATCTAGATCGCTCGTTTCGAGCTACTTAATGCGAGAAACACGTTTTTTGGTGTTTTCACCACTCCACAGAACGTTTTATGTGCAGAACCGGCGACATCTTGGACTTCGTCGGGTTTCAAGCTGAGATATGCATTTTCTGCGATTATCTTGGTGAGACTTCTGTCAGAAGTATGCAGAATCATCGAGATCGCTCCTTTCGAGCTACTTAATGCGAGAAACACGTTATCTGGTGTTTTCGCCACTCCACAGTGCTTTTGACATGCAGAACCGCAGATATCTTGGTTACGTTCGGGATTCAAGCTGAGATATGCATTTTCTGCGATAATCTTGGTGAGACTTCAGTCAGAAGTATGCAGAATCATCTAGATCGCTCTTGTCGAGCTGTTTAATGCGAGAAACACGTTATCTGGTGTTTTCACCACTCCACAGTGCGTTTGATATGCAGAACCGGCGACATCTTGGATTTCGCCGGGTTTCAAGCTGAGATATGCATTTTCTGCGATGATCTTGGTGAGACTTCAGTCAGAAGTATGCAGAATCATCTAGATCGCTCTTGTCGAGATATTTAATGCAAAAAAACAAGTTTCCTGGTGTTTTCAACATTCCACAGTGCGTTTGATATTCAGAACCGGCGATATCTCGATTTTCGTGGTGTTTCCAGTAGAGATATGCATTTTCTGCGATAATCTTGGTGAGTCTTCTGTCAGAAGTATGCAGAATCATCGAGATCCCTCTTTTCGGGCTATTTAATGCGAGAAACACGTTATCTGGTGTTTTCACCACTCCACAGTGCGTTTGATATGCAGAACCGGCGATATCTTGATTTTCGTGGTGTTTCCAGCTGAGATATGCATTTTCTGCGATAATCGTGGTGAGACCTCATTCAGAAGTATGCAGAATCATCTAGATCGCTCTTGTCGAGATATTTAATGCAAAAAAACAAGTTTCCCGGTGTTTTCAACATTCCACAGTGCGTTTGATATGCGGAACCGGCGATATCTTGATTTTCGTGGTGTTTCCAGCTGCGATATGCATGTTCTGCGATAATCTTGGTGAGTCTTCTGTCAGAAGTATGCAGAATCATCGGGGTCGCTCTTTTCGAGCTATTTAATGTGAGAAACTCGTTATCTGGTTGTTTTCACCACTCCACAGTGCGTTTGATATGCAGAACCGGCGTCATCTTGATTTTCGTGAGGTTTCAAGGTGAGATTTCCTTTTTTGCGATAATATTGGTGAGACTTCAGTCAGAAGTATGCAGAATCATCTAGATCGCTCTTGTCGAGCTACTTAATGCAAAAAAAAAAGTTTCCTGGTGTTTTCAACATTCCACAGTGCGTTTGATATGCAGAACCGGCGACATCTTGGCTTTCGTCGGGGTTCAAGCTGAGATATGCATTTTCTGCGATAATCTTGGTGAGACATCAGTCAGAAGTATGCAGAATCATCGAGAACACTCTTTTCGAGTTATTTAATGCGAGAAACACGTTATCTGGTGTATTCACCACTCCACAGTACGTTTGACATGCAGAACCGGAAATATCTTGGTTTCGGTTCGGGTTTCAAGCTGAGATATGCACTTTCTGCGATAATCTTGGTGAGACTTCAGTCAGAAGTATGCAGAATCATCTAGATCGCTCGTTTCGAGCTACTTAATGCGAGAAACACGTTTTCTGTTGTTTTCACCACTCCACAGTGCGTTTGATATGCAGAACCGGCGACATCGTGGCTTTCGTCGGGTATCAAGCTGAGATATGCATTTTCTACGATAATCTTGGTGAGACTTCTGTCAGAAGTATGCAGAATAATCGAGAACCCTCTTTTCGAGTTATTTGATGCGAGAAACACGTTATCTGGTGTTTCACCATTCCACAGTGCGTTTGATATGCAGAACCGGCGATATCTTGAATTTCGTGGTGTTTCCAGTTGAGATATGCATTTTCTGCGATAATCTTGGTGAGTCTCCTGTCAGAAGTATACAGAATCATCGAGAACCCTCTTTTCGAGTTATTTAATGCGAGAAACACATTATCTGGTGTATTCACCACTCCACAGTACGTTTGACATGCAGAACCGGAAATATCTTGGCTTTCGTCGGGTTTCAAGCTGGGATATGCATTTTCTACGATAATCTTGGTGAGACGTCAGTCAGAAGTATGCAGAATCATCTAGATCGCTCTTGTCGAGCTATTTAATGCAAAAAAAACAAGTTTCCTGGTGTTTTCAACATTCCACAGTGCGTTTGATATGCAGAGCCGGCGATATCTTGATTTCCGTGGTGTTTCCATTTGAGATATGCATTTTCTGCGATAATCTTGGTGAGTCTTCTGTCAGAAGTATGCAGAATCATCGAGATCCCTCATTTCGGGCTATTTAATGCGAGAAACACGTTATCTGGTGTTTTCACCACTCCACAGTGCGTTTGATATGCAGAACCGGCGACATCTTGGCTTTCGTCGGGTATCAAGCTGAGATATGCATTTTCTACGATAATCTTGGTGAGACTTCTATCAGAAGTATGCAGAATCATCGAGATCCCTCTTTTCGAGCTCTTTAATGCGAGAAACACGTTATCTGGTGTTTTCACTACTCCACAGTGCGTTTGATATGCAGACCCGGCGACATCGTGGCTTTCGTCGGGTATCAAGCTGAGATATGCATTTTCTACGATAATCTTGGCGAGACTTCTGTCAGAAGTATGCAGAATCATCGGGACCGCTCTTTTCGAGCTATTTAATGCGAGAAACACGTTATCTGGTGTTTTCACCACTCCACAGTGCGTTTGATATGCAGAACCGGCGACATCTTGGCTTTCGTCGGGGTTCAAGCTGAGATATGCATTTTCTGCGATAATCTTGGTGAGACATCAGTCAGAAGTATGCAGAGTCATCGAGAACCTTCTTTTCGAGTTATTTAATGCGAGAAACACGTTATCTGGTGTATTCACCACTCCACAGTACGTTTGACATGCAGAACCGGAAATATCTTGGTTTCGGTTCGGGTTTCAAGCTGAGATATGCATTTTCTGCGATAATCTTGGTGAGACTTCAGTCAGAAGTATGCAGAATCATCTAGATCGCTCGTTTCGAGCTACTTAATGCGAGAAACACGTTATCTGGTATTTACACCACTCCACAGTGCGTTTGATATGCAGAACCGGCGACATCTTTGATTTCGTCGGGGTTCAAGCTGACATATGCCTTTTCTGCGATAATCTTGGTGAGACTTCAGTCAGAAGGATGCAGAATAATCGAGAACACTCTTTTCGAGTTATTTGATGCGAGAAACACGTTATCTGGTGTTTTCACCACTCCACAGTGCGTTTGATATGCAGAACCGGCGACATCTTGATTTTCGTGAGGTTTTCAGCTGAGATATGCATTTTCTGCGATAATCTTGGTGAGTCTTCTCTCAGAAGTATGCAGAATCATCTAGATCGCTCTTTTCGAGCTATTCAATTCGAGAAACACGTTTTCTGGTGTATTGACCACTCCACAGTACGTTTGACATGCAGAACCGGCGACATCTTGGTTTCGGTCGGGTTTCAAGCTGAGATATGCATTTTCTGCGATTATCTTGGTGAGACATCAGTCAGAAGTATGCAGAATCATCTAGATCGCTCGTTTCGAGCTGCTTAATGCGAGAAACACGTTTTCTGGTGTTTTCACCACTCCACAGTTCGTTGGATATGCAGAACAGGAGATATCTTGGTTTTCGTAGGGTTTCTAGGAGAGATATGCATTTTCTGCGATAATCATGGTGAGAATTCTGTTAGAAGTATGCAGCATCATCGAGATCGCACTTTTCGATCTATTTAATGCGAGAAACACGTTGTCTGGTGTTTTCACCACTCCACAGTTGGTATGATATGCAGAACCGGCGACATCTTGGCTTTAGTCGGGGTTCAAACTGAGACATGCATTTTCTGCGATAATCCTGGTGATTCTTCTGTCAGAAGTATGCAGAATCATCGAGAACGCTCTTTTCGAGCTGTTTAATGCGAGAAACACGTTATCTGGTGTTTTCACCACTCCACAGTGCGTTTGATATGCAGAACCGGCGACATCTTGGATTTCGTCGGGTTTCAAGCTGAGATATGCATTTTCTGCGATTATCTTGGTGAGACTTCAGTCAGAAGTATGCAGAATCATCTAGATCGCTCTTGTCGAGCTATTTAATGCAAAAAAACAAGTTTCCTGGTGTTTTCAACATTCCACAGTGCGTTTGATATGCGGAACCGGCGATATCTTGATTTTCGTGGTGTTTCCAGCTGAGATATGCATTTTCTGCGATAATCTTGGTGAGTCTTCTGTCAGAAGTATGCCGAATCATCGGGATCGCTCTTTTCGAGCTATTTAATGCGAGAAACTCGTTATCTGGTTGTTTTCACCACTCCACATTGCGTTTGATATGCAGAACCGGCGTCATCTTGATTTTCGTGAGGTTTCAAGTTGAGATATGCATTTTTTGCGATAATATTGGTGAGACTTCAGTCAGAAGTATGCAGAATCATCTAGATCGCTCGTTTCGAGCTACATAATGCGAGAAACACGTTTTCTGGTTTTTTCACCACTCCACAGAACGTTTTATGTGCAGAACCGGCGACATCTTGGATTTCGTCGGGTTTCAAGCTGAGATAAGCATTTTCTGCGATTATCTTGGTGAGACTTCTGTCAGAAGTATGCAGAATCATCGAGATCGCTCCTTTCGAGCTACTTAATGCGAGAAACACGTTATCTGGTGTTTTCGCCACTCCACAGTGCGTTTGACATGCAGAACCGCAGATATCTTGGTTACGTTCGGGATTCAAGCTGAGATATGCATTTTCTGCGATAATCTTGGCGAGACTTCAGTCAGAAGTATGCAGAATCATCTAGATCGCTCTTGTCGAGCTATTTAACGCGAGAAACACGTTATCTGGTGTTTTCACCACTCCACAGTGCGTTTGATATGCAGAACCGGCGACATCTTGGATTTCGTCGGGTTTCAAGCTGAGATATGCATTTTCTGCGATGATCTTGGTGAGACTTCAGTCAGAAGTATGCAGAATCATCTAGATCGCTCTTGTCGAGCTATTTAATGCAAAAAAACAAGTTTCCTGGTGTTTTCAACATTCCACAGTGCGTTTGATATTCAGAACCGGCGATATCTCGATTTTCGTGGTGTTTCCAGTAGAGATATGCATTTTCTGCGATAATCTTGGTGAGTCTTCTGTCAGAAGTATGCAGAATCATCGAGATCCCTCTTTTCGGGCTATTTAATGCGAGAAACACGTTATCTGGTGTTTTCACCACTCCACAGTCCGTTTGATATGCAGAACCGGCGATATCTTGATTTTCGTGGTGTTTCCAGCTGAGATATGCATTTTCTGCGATAATCGTGGTGAGACCTCATTCAGAAGTATGCAGAATCATCTAGATCGCTCTTGTCGAGCTATTTAATGCAAAAAAACAAGTTTCCCGGTGTTTTCAACATTCCACAGTGCGTTTGATATGCGGAACCGGCGATATCTTGATTTTCGTGGTGTTTCCAGCTGCGATATGCATGTTCTGCGATAATCTTGGTGAGTCTTCTGTCAGAAGTATGCAGATTCATCGGGGTCGCTCTTTTCGAGCTATTTAATGTGAGAAACTCGTTATCTGGTTGTTTTCACCACTCCACAGTGCGTTTGATATGCAGAACCGGCGTCATCTTGATTTTCGTGAGGTTTCAAGGTGAGATTTCCTTTTTTGCGATAATATTGGTGAGACTTCAGTCAGAAGTATGCAGAATCATCTAGATCGCTCTTGTCGAGCTATTTAATGCAAAAAAACAAGTTTCCTGGTGTTTTCAACATTCCACAGTGCGTTTGATATGCAGAACCGGCGACATCTTGGCTTTCGTCGGGGTTCAAGCTGAGATATGCATTTTCTGCGATAATCTTGGTGAGACTTCAGTCAGAAGTATGCAGAATCATCTAGATCGCTCGTTTCGAGCTACTTAATGCGAGAAACACGTTTTCTGTTGTTTTCACCACTCCACAGTGCGTTTGATATGCAGAACCGGCGACATCGTGGCTTTCGTCGGGTATCAAGCTGAGATATGCATTTTCTACGATAATCTTGGTGAGACTTCTGTCAGAAGTATGCAGAATAATCGAGAACCCTCTTTTCGAGTTAGTTGATGCGAGAAACACGTTATCTGGTGTTTCACCATTCCACAGTGCGTTTGATATGCAGAACCGGCGATATCTTGAATTTCGTGGTGTTTCCAGTTGAGATATGCATTTTCTGCGATAATCTTGGTGAGTCTCCTGTCAGAAGTATACAGAATCATCGAGAACCCTCTTTTCGAGTTATTTAATGCGAGAAACACATTATCTGGTGTATTCACCACTCCACAGTACGTTTGACATGCAGAACCGGAAATATCTTGGCTTTCGTCGGGTTTCAAGCTGGGATATGCATTTTCTACGATAATCTTGGTGAGACGTCAGTCAGAAGTATGCAGAATCATCTAGATCGCTCTTGTCGAGCTATTTAATGCAAAAAAACAAGTTTCCTGGTGTTTTCAACATTCCACAGTGCGTTTGATATGCAGAGCCGGCGATATCTTGATTTCCGTGGTGTTTCCATTTGAGACATGCATTTTCTGCGATAATCCTGGTGATTCTTCTGTCAGAAGTATGCAGAATCATCGAGAACGCTCTTTTCGAGCTGTTTAATGCGAGAAACACGTTATCTGGTGTTTTCACCACTCCACAGTGCGTTTGATATGCAGAACCGGCGACATCTTGGATTTCGTCGGGTTTCAAGCTGAGATATGCATTTTCTGCGATTATCTTGGTGAGACTTCAGTCAGAAGTATGCAGAATCATCTAGATCGCTCTTGTCGAGCTATTTAATGCAAAAAGCAAGTTTCCTGGTGTTTTCAACATTCCACAGTGCGTATGATATGCAGAACCGGCGATATCTTGATTATCGTGGTGTTTCCAGTTGAGATATGCGTTTTCTGCGATAATCTTGGTGAGTCTTCTGTCAGAAGTATGCAGAATCATCGAGATCCCTCTTTTCGGGCTATTTAATGCGAGAAACACGTTATCTGTTGTTTTCACCACTCCACAGTGCGTTTGATATGCAGAACCGGCGATATCTTGATTTTCGTGGTGTTTCCAGCTGAGATATGCATTTTCTGCGATAATCGTGGTGAGACTTCATTCAGAAGTATGCAGAATCATCTAGATCGCTCTTATCGAGCTATTTAATGCAAAAAAACAAGTTTCCCGGTGTTTTCAACATTCCACAGTGCGTTTGATATGCGGAACCGGCGATATCTTGATTTTCGTGGTGTTTCCAGCTGAGATATGCATTTTCTGCGATAATCTTGGTGAGTCTTCTGTCAGAAGTATGCAGAATCATCGGGATCGCTCTTTTCGAGCTATTTAATGCGAGAAACTCGTTATCTGGTTGTTTTCACCACTCCACATTGCGTTTGATATGCAGAACCGGCGTCATCTTGATTTTCGTGAGGTTTCAAGTTGAGATATGCATTTTTTGCGATAATATTGGTGAGACTTCAGTCAGAAGTATGCAGAATCATCTAGATCGCTCGTTTCGAGCTACATAATGCGAGAAACACGTTTTCTGGTTTTTTCACCACTCCACAGAGCGTTTTATGTGCAGAACCGGCGACATCTTGGATTTCGTCGGGTTTCAAGCTGAGATAAGCATTTTCTGCGATTATCTTGGTGAGACTTCTGTCAGAAGTATGCAGAATCATCGAGATCGCACTTTTCGAGCTATTTAATGCGAGAAACTCGTTATCTGGTTGTTTTCACCACTCCACAGTGCGTTTGATATGCAGAACCGGCGTAATCTTGATTTTCGTGAGGTTTCAAGGTGAGATATGCATTTTTTGCGATAATATTGGTGAGAGTTCAGTCAGAAGTATGCAGAATCATCTAGATCGCTCGTTTCGAGCTACTTAATGCGAGAAACACGTTTTTTGGTGTTTTCACCACTCCACAGAACGTTTTATGTGCAGAACCGGCGACATCTTGGACTTCGTCGGGTTTCAAGCTGAGATATGCATTTTCTGCGATTATCTTGGTGAGACTTCTGTCAGAAGTATGCAGAATCATCGAGATCGCTCCTTTCGAGCTACTTAATGCGAGAAACACGTTATCTGGTGTTTTCGCCACTCCACAGTGCTTTTGACATGCAGAACCGCAGATATCTTGGTTACGTTCGGGATTCAAGCTGAGATATGCATTTTCTGCGATAATCTTGGTGAGACTTCAGTCAGAAGTATGCAGAATCATCTAGATCGCTCTTGTCGAGCTGTTTAATGCGAGAAACACGTTATCTGGTGTTTTCACCACTCCACAGTGCGTTTGATATGCAGAACCGGCGACATCTTGGATTTCGCCGGGTTTCAAGCTGAGATATGCATTTTCTGCGATGATCTTGGTGAGACTTCAGTCAGAAGTATGCAGAATCATCTAGATCGCTCTTGTCGAGATATTTAATGCAAAAAAACAAGTTTCCTGGTGTTTTCAACATTCCACAGTGCGTTTGATATTCAGAACCGGCGATATCTCGATTTTCGTGGTGTTTCCAGTAGAGATATGCATTTTCTGCGATAATCTTGGTGAGTCTTCTGTCAGAAGTATGCAGAATCATCGAGATCCCTCTTTTCGGGCTATTTAATGCGAGAAACACGTTATCTGGTGTTTTCACCACTCCACAGTGCGTTTGATATGCAGAACCGGCGATATCTTGATTTTCGTGGTGTTTCCAGCTGAGATATGCATTTTCTGCGATAATCGTGGTGAGACCTCATTCAGAAGTATGCAGAATCATCTAGATCGCTCTTGTCGAGATATTTAATGCAAAAAAACAAGTTTCCCGGTGTTTTCAACATTCCACAGTGCGTTTGATATGCGGAACCGGCGATATCTTGATTTTCGTGGTGTTTCCAGCTGCGATATGCATGTTCTGCGATAATCTTGGTGAGTCTTCTGTCAGAAGTATGCAGAATCATCGGGGTCGCTCTTTTCGAGCTATTTAATGTGAGAAACTCGTTATCTGGTTGTTTTCACCACTCCACAGTGCGTTTGATATGCAGAACCGGCGTCATCTTGATTTTCGTGAGGTTTCAAGGTGAGATTTCCTTTTTTGCGATAATATTGGTGAGACTTCAGTCAGAAGTATGCAGAATCATCTAGATCGCTCTTGTCGAGCTACTTAATGCAAAAAAAAAAGTTTCCTGGTGTTTTCAACATTCCACAGTGCGTTTGATATGCAGAACCGGCGACATCTTGGCTTTCGTCGGGGTTCAAGCTGAGATATGCATTTTCTGCGATAATCTTGGTGAGACATCAGTCAGAAGTATGCAGAATCATCGAGAACACTCTTTTCGAGTTATTTAATGCGAGAAACACGTTATCTGGTGTATTCACCACTCCACAGTACGTTTGACATGCAGAACCGGAAATATCTTGGTTTCGGTTCGGGTTTCAAGCTGAGATATGCACTTTCTGCGATAATCTTGGTGAGACTTCAGTCAGAAGTATGCAGAATCATCTAGATCGCTCGTTTCGAGCTACTTAATGCGAGAAACACGTTTTCTGTTGTTTTCACCACTCCACAGTGCGTTTGATATGCAGAACCGGCGACATCGTGGCTTTCGTCGGGTATCAAGCTGAGATATGCATTTTCTACGATAATCTTGGTGAGACTTCTGTCAGAAGTATGCAGAATAATCGAGAACCCTCTTTTCGAGTTATTTGATGCGAGAAACACGTTATCTGGTGTTTCACCATTCCACAGTGCGTTTGATATGCAGAACCGGCGATATCTTGAATTTCGTGGTGTTTCCAGTTGAGATATGCATTTTCTGCGATAATCTTGGTGAGTCTCCTGTCAGAAGTATACAGAATCATCGAGAACCCTCTTTTCGAGTTATTTAATGCGAGAAACACATTATCTGGTGTATTCACCACTCCACAGTACGTTTGACATGCAGAACCGGAAATATCTTGGCTTTCGTCGGGTTTCAAGCTGGGATATGCATTTTCTACGATAATCTTGGTGAGACGTCAGTCAGAAGTATGCAGAATCATCTAGATCGCTCTTGTCGAGCTATTTAATGCAAAAAAAACAAGTTTCCTGGTGTTTTCAACATTCCACAGTGCGTTTGATATGCAGAGCCGGCGATATCTTGATTTCCGTGGTGTTTCCATTTGAGATATGCATTTTCTGCGATAATCTTGGTGAGTCTTCTGTCAGAAGTATGCAGAATCATCGAGATCCCTCATTTCGGGCTATTTAATGCGAGAAACACGTTATCTGGTGTTTTCACCACTCCACAGTGCGTTTGATATGCAGAACCGGCGACATCTTGGCTTTCGTCGGGTATCAAGCTGAGATATGCATTTTCTACGATAATCTTGGTGAGACTTCTATCAGAAGTATGCAGAATCATCGAGATCCCTCTTTTCGAGCTCTTTAATGCGAGAAACACGTTATCTGGTGTTTTCACTACTCCACAGTGCGTTTGATATGCAGACCCGGCGACATCGTGGCTTTCGTCGGGTATCAAGCTGAGATATGCATTTTCTACGATAATCTTGGCGAGACTTCTGTCAGAAGTATGCAGAATCATCGGGACCGCTCTTTTCGAGCTATTTAATGCGAGAAACACGTTATCTGGTGTTTTCACCACTCCACAGTGCGTTTGATATGCAGAACCGGCGACATCTTGGCTTTCGTCGGGGTTCAAGCTGAGATATGCATTTTCTGCGATAATCTTGGTGAGACATCAGTCAGAAGTATGCAGAGTCATCGAGAACCTTCTTTTCGAGTTATTTAATGCGAGAAACACGTTATCTGGTGTATTCACCACTCCACAGTACGTTTGACATGCAGAACCGGAAATATCTTGGTTTCGGTTCGGGTTTCAAGCTGAGATATGCATTTTCTGCGATAATCTTGGTGAGACTTCAGTCAGAAGTATGCAGAATCATCTAGATCGCTCGTTTCGAGCTACTTAATGCGAGAAACACGTTATCTGGTATTTACACCACTCCACAGTGCGTTTGATATGCAGAACCGGCGACATCTTTGATTTCGTCGGGGTTCAAGCTGACATATGCCTTTTCTGCGATAATCTTGGTGAGACTTCAGTCAGAAGGATGCAGAATAATCGAGAACACTCTTTTCGAGTTATTTGATGCGAGAAACACGTTATCTGGTGTTTTCACCACTCCACAGTGCGTTTGATATGCAGAACCGGCGACATCTTGATTTTCGTGAGGTTTTCAGCTGAGATATGCATTTTCTGCGATAATCTTGGTGAGTCTTCTCTCAGAAGTATGCAGAATCATCTAGATCGCTCTTTTCGAGCTATTCAATTCGAGAAACACGTTTTCTGGTGTATTGACCACTCCACAGTACGTTTGACATGCAGAACCGGCGACATCTTGGTTTCGGTCGGGTTTCAAGCTGAGATATGCATTTTCTGCGATTATCTTGGTGAGACATCAGTCAGAAGTATGCAGAATCATCTAGATCGCTCGTTTCGAGCTGCTTAATGCGAGAAACACGTTTTCTGGTGTTTTCACCACTCCACAGTTCGTTGGATATGCAGAACAGGAGATATCTTGGTTTTCGTAGGGTTTCTAGGAGAGATATGCATTTTCTGCGATAATCATGGTGAGAATTCTGTTAGAAGTATGCAGCATCATCGAGATCGCACTTTTCGATCTATTTAATGCGAGAAACACGTTGTCTGGTGTTTTCACCACTCCACAGTTGGTATGATATGCAGAACCGGCGACATCTTGGCTTTAGTCGGGGTTCAAACTGAGACATGCATTTTCTGCGATAATCCTGGTGATTCTTCTGTCAGAAGTATGCAGAATCATCGAGAACGCTCTTTTCGAGCTGTTTAATGCGAGAAACACGTTATCTGGTGTTTTCACCACTCCACAGTGCGTTTGATATGCAGAACCGGCGACATCTTGGATTTCGTCGGGTTTCAAGCTGAGATATGCATTTTCTGCGATTATCTTGGTGAGACTTCAGTCAGAAGTATGCAGAATCATCTAGATCGCTCTTGTCGAGCTATTTAATGCAAAAAAACAAGTTTCCTGGTGTTTTCAACATTCCACAGTGCGTTTGATATGCGGAACCGGCGATATCTTGATTTTCGTGGTGTTTCCAGCTGAGATATGCATTTTCTGCGATAATCTTGGTGAGTCTTCTGTCAGAAGTATGCCGAATCATCGGGATCGCTCTTTTCGAGCTATTTAATGCGAGAAACTCGTTATCTGGTTGTTTTCACCACTCCACATTGCGTTTGATATGCAGAACCGGCGTCATCTTGATTTTCGTGAGGTTTCAAGTTGAGATATGCATTTTTTGCGATAATATTGGTGAGACTTCAGTCAGAAGTATGCAGAATCATCTAGATCGCTCGTTTCGAGCTACATAATGCGAGAAACACGTTTTCTGGTTTTTTCACCACTCCACAGAACGTTTTATGTGCAGAACCGGCGACATCTTGGATTTCGTCGGGTTTCAAGCTGAGATAAGCATTTTCTGCGATTATCTTGGTGAGACTTCTGTCAGAAGTATGCAGAATCATCGAGATCGCTCCTTTCGAGCTACTTAATGCGAGAAACACGTTATCTGGTGTTTTCGCCACTCCACAGTGCGTTTGACATGCAGAACCGCAGATATCTTGGTTACGTTCGGGATTCAAGCTGAGATATGCATTTTCTGCGATAATCTTGGCGAGACTTCAGTCAGAAGTATGCAGAATCATCTAGATCGCTCTTGTCGAGCTATTTAACGCGAGAAACACGTTATCTGGTGTTTTCACCACTCCACAGTGCGTTTGATATGCAGAACCGGCGACATCTTGGATTTCGTCGGGTTTCAAGCTGAGATATGCATTTTCTGCGATGATCTTGGTGAGACTTCAGTCAGAAGTATGCAGAATCATCTAGATCGCTCTTGTCGAGCTATTTAATGCAAAAAAACAAGTTTCCTGGTGTTTTCAACATTCCACAGTGCGTTTGATATTCAGAACCGGCGATATCTCGATTTTCGTGGTGTTTCCAGTAGAGATATGCATTTTCTGCGATAATCTTGGTGAGTCTTCTGTCAGAAGTATGCAGAATCATCGAGATCCCTCTTTTCGGGCTATTTAATGCGAGAAACACGTTATCTGGTGTTTTCACCACTCCACAGTCCGTTTGATATGCAGAACCGGCGATATCTTGATTTTCGTGGTGTTTCCAGCTGAGATATGCATTTTCTGCGATAATCGTGGTGAGACCTCATTCAGAAGTATGCAGAATCATCTAGATCGCTCTTGTCGAGCTATTTAATGCAAAAAAACAAGTTTCCCGGTGTTTTCAACATTCCACAGTGCGTTTGATATGCGGAACCGGCGATATCTTGATTTTCGTGGTGTTTCCAGCTGCGATATGCATGTTCTGCGATAATCTTGGTGAGTCTTCTGTCAGAAGTATGCAGATTCATCGGGGTCGCTCTTTTCGAGCTATTTAATGTGAGAAACTCGTTATCTGGTTGTTTTCACCACTCCACAGTGCGTTTGATATGCAGAACCGGCGTCATCTTGATTTTCGTGAGGTTTCAAGGTGAGATTTCCTTTTTTGCGATAATATTGGTGAGACTTCAGTCAGAAGTATGCAGAATCATCTAGATCGCTCTTGTCGAGCTATTTAATGCAAAAAAACAAGTTTCCTGGTGTTTTCAACATTCCACAGTGCGTTTGATATGCAGAACCGGCGACATCTTGGCTTTCGTCGGGGTTCAAGCTGAGATATGCATTTTCTGCGATAATCTTGGTGAGACTTCAGTCAGAAGTATGCAGAATCATCTAGATCGCTCGTTTCGAGCTACTTAATGCGAGAAACACGTTTTCTGTTGTTTTCACCACTCCACAGTGCGTTTGATATGCAGAACCGGCGACATCGTGGCTTTCGTCGGGTATCAAGCTGAGATATGCATTTTCTACGATAATCTTGGTGAGACTTCTGTCAGAAGTATGCAGAATAATCGAGAACCCTCTTTTCGAGTTAGTTGATGCGAGAAACACGTTATCTGGTGTTTCACCATTCCACAGTGCGTTTGATATGCAGAACCGGCGATATCTTGAATTTCGTGGTGTTTCCAGTTGAGATATGCATTTTCTGCGATAATCTTGGTGAGTCTCCTGTCAGAAGTATACAGAATCATCGAGAACCCTCTTTTCGAGTTATTTAATGCGAGAAACACATTATCTGGTGTATTCACCACTCCACAGTACGTTTGACATGCAGAACCGGAAATATCTTGGCTTTCGTCGGGTTTCAAGCTGGGATATGCATTTTCTACGATAATCTTGGTGAGACGTCAGTCAGAAGTATGCAGAATCATCTAGATCGCTCTTGTCGAGCTATTTAATGCAAAAAAACAAGTTTCCTGGTGTTTTCAACATTCCACAGTGCGTTTGATATGCAGAGCCGGCGATATCTTGATTTCCGTGGTGTTTCCATTTGAGATATGCATTTTCTGCGATAATCTTGGTGAGTCTTCTGTCAGAAGTATGCAGAATCATCGAGATCCCTCATTTCGGGCTATTTAATGCGAGAAACACGTTATCTGGTGTTTTCACCACTCCACAGTGCGTTTGATATGCAGAACCGGCGACATCTTGGCTTTCGTCGGGTATCAAGCTGAGATATGCATTTTCTACGATAATCTTGGTGAGACTTCTATCAGAAGTATGCAGAATCATCGAGATCCCTCTTTTCGAGCTCTTTAATGCGAGAAACACGTTATCTGGTGTTTTCACTACTCCACAGTGCGTTTGATATGCAGACCCGGCGACATCGTGGCTTTCGTCGGGTATCAAGCTGAGATATGCATTTTCTACGATAATCTTGGCGAGACTTCTGTCAGAAGTATGCAGAATCATCGGGACCGCTCTTTTCGAGCTATTTAATGCGAGAAACACGTTATCTGGTGTTTTCACCACTCCACAGTGCGTTTGATATGCAGAACCGGCGACATCTTGGCTTTCGTCGGGGTTCAAGCTGAGATATGCATTTTCTGCGATAATCTTGGTGAGACATCAGTCAGAAGTATGCAGAATCATCGAGAACCTTCTTTTCGAGTTATTTAATGCGAGAAACACGTTATCTGGTGTATTCACCACTCCACAGTACGTTTGACATGCAGAACCGGAAATATCTTGGTTTCGGTTCGGGTTTCAAGCTGAGATATGCATTTTCTGCGATAATCTTGGTGAGACTTCAGTCAGAAGTATGCAGAATCATCTAGATCGCTCGTTTCGAGCTACTTAATGCGAGAAACACGTTATCTGGTATTTACACCACTCCACAGTGCGTTTGATATGCAGAACCGGCGACATCTTTGATTTCGTCGGGGTTCAAGCTGACATATGCCTTTTCTGCGATAATCTTGGTGAGACTTCAGTCAGAAGGATGCAGAATAATCGAGAACACTCTTTTCGAGTTATTTGATGCGAGAAACACGTTATCTGGTGTTTTCACCACTCCACAGTGCGTTTGATATGCAGAACCGGCGACATCTTGATTTTCGTGAGGTTTTCAGCTGAGATATGCATTTTCTGCGATAATCTTGGTGAGTCTTCTCTCAGAAGTATGCAGAATCATCTAGATCGCTCTTTTCGAGCTATTCAATTCGAGAAACACGTTTTCTGGTGTATTGACCACTCCACAGTACGTTTGACATGCAGAACCGGCGACATCTTGGTTTCGGTCGGGTTTCAAGCTGAGATATGCATTTTCTGCGATTATCTTGGTGAGACATCAGTCAGAAGTATGCAGAATCATCTAGATCGCTCGTTTCGAGCTGCTTAATGCGAGAAACACGTTTTCTGGTGTTTTCACCACTCCACAGTTCGTTGGATATGCAGAACAGGAGATATCTTGGTTTTCGTAGGGTTTCTAGGAGAGATATGCATTTTCTGCGATAATCATGGTGAGAATTCTGTTAGAAGTATGCAGCATCATCGAGATCGCACTTTTCGATCTATTTAATGCGAGAAACACGTTGTCTGGTGTTTTCACCACTCCACAGTTGGTATGATATGCAGAACCGGCGACATCTTGGCTTTAGTCGGGGTTCAAACTGAGACATGCATTTTCTGCGATAATCCTGGTGATTCTTCTGTCAGAAGTATGCAGAATCATCGAGAACGCTCTTTTCGAGCTGTTTAATGCGAGAAACACGTTATCTGGTATTTACACCACTCCACAGTGCGTTTGATATGCAGAACCGGCGACATCTTTGATTTCGTCGGGGTTCAAGCTGACATATGCCTTTTCTGCGATAATCTTGGTGAGACTTCAGTCAGAAGGATGCAGAATAATCGAGAACACTCTTTTCGAGTTATTTGATGCGAGAAACACGTTATCTGGTGTTTTCACCACTCCACAGTGCGTTTGATATGCAGAACCGGCGACATCTTGATTTTCGTGAGGTTTTCAGCTGAGATATGCATTTTCTGCGATAATCTTGGTGAGTCTTCTCTCAGAAGTATGCAGAATCATCTAGATCGCTCTTTTCGAGCTATTCAATTCGAGAAACACGTTTTCTGGTGTATTGACCACTCCACAGTACGTTTGACATGCAGAACCGGCGACATCTTGGTTTCGGTCGGGTTTCAAGCTGAGATATGCATTTTCTGCGATTATCTTGGTGAGACATCAGTCAGAAGTATGCAGAATCATCTAGATCGCTCGTTTCGAGCTGCTTAATGCGAGAAACACGTTTTCTGGTGTTTTCACCACTCCACAGTTCGTTGGATATGCAGAACAGGAGATATCTTGGTTTTCGTAGGGTTTCTAGGAGAGATATGCATTTTCTGCGATAATCATGGTGAGAATTCTGTTAGAAGTATGCAGCATCATCGAGATCGCACTTTTCGATCTATTTAATGCGAGAAACACGTTGTCTGGTGTTTTCACCACTCCACAGTTGGTATGATATGCAGAACCGGCGACATCTTGGCTTTAGTCGGGGTTCAAACTGAGACATGCATTTTCTGCGATAATCCTGGTGATTCTTCTGTCAGAAGTATGCAGAATCATCGAGAACGCTCTTTTCGAGCTGTTTAATGCGAGAAACACGTTATCTGGTGTTTTCACCACTCCACAGTGCGTTTGATATGCAGAACAGGCGACATCTTGGATTTCGTCGGGTTTCAAGCTGAGATATGCATTTTCTGCGATTATCTTGGTGAGACTTCAGTCAGAAGTATGCAGAATCATCTAGATCGCTCTTGTCGAGCTATTTAATGCAAAAAAACAAGTTTCCTGGTGTTTTCAACATTCCACAGTGCGTTTGATATGCGGAACCGGCGATATCTTGATTTTCGTGGTGTTTCCAGCTGAGATATGCATTTTCTGCGATAATCTTGGTGAGTCTTCTGTCAGAAGTATGCAGAATCATCGGGATCGCTCTTTTCGAGCTATTTAATGCGAGAAACTTGTTATCTGGTTGTTTTCACCACTCCACATTGCGTTTGATATGCAGAACCGGCGTCATCTTGATTTTCGTGAGGTTTCAAGTTGAGATATGCATTTTTTGCGATAATATTGGTGAGACTTCAGTCAGAAGTATGCAGAATCATCTAGATCGCTCGTTTCGAGCTACATAATGCGAGAAACACGTTTTCTGGTTTTTTCACCACTCCACAGAACGTTTTATGTGCAGAACCGGCGACATCTTGGATTTCGTCGGGTTTCAAGCTGAGATAAGCATTTTCTGCGATTATCTTGGTGAGACTTCTGTCAGAAGTATGCAGAATCATCGAGATCGCTCCTTTCGAGCTACTTAATGCGAGAAACACGTTATCTGGTGTTTTCGCCACTCCACAGTGCGTTTGACATGCAGAACCGCAGATATCTTGGTTACGTTCGGGATTCAAGCTGAGATATGCATTTTCTGCGATAATCTTGGTGAGACTTCAGTCAGAAGTATGCAGAATCATCTAGATCGCTCTTGTCGAGCTATTTAACGCGAGAAACACGTTATCTGGTGTTTTCACCACTCCACAGTGCGTTTGATATGCAGAACCGGCGACATCTTGGATTTCGTCGGGTTTCAAGCTGAGATATGCATTTTCTGCGATGATCTTGGTGAGACTTCAGTCAGAAGTATGCAGAATCATCTAGATCGCTCTTGTCGAGCTATTTAATGCAAAAAAACAAGTTTCCCGGTGTTTTCAACATTCCACAGTGCGTTTGATATGCGGAACCGGCGATATCTTGATTTTCGTGGTGTTTCCAGCTGCGATATGCATGTTCTGCGATAATCTTGGTGAGTCTTCTGTCAGAAGTATGCAGAATCATCGGGGTCGCTCTTTTCGAGCTATTTAATGTGAGAAACTCGTTATCTGGTTGTTTTCACCACTCCACAGTGCGTTTGATATGCAGAACCGGCGTCATCTTGATTTTCGTGAGGTTTCAAGGTGAGATTTCCTTTTTTGCGATAATATTGGTGAGACTTCAGTCAGAAGTATGCAGAATCATCTAGATCGCTCTTGTCGAGCTATTTAATGCAAAAAAACAAGTTTCCTGGTGTTTTCAACATTCCACAGTGCGTTTGATATGCAGAACCGGCGACATCTTGGCTTTCGTCGGGGTTCAAGCTGAGATATGCATTTTCTGCGATAATCTTGGTGAGACATCAGTCAGAAGTATGCAGAATCATCGAGAACCCTCTTTTCGAGTTATTTAATGCGAGAAACACGTTATCTGGTGTATTCACCACTCCACAGTACGTTTGACATGCAGAACCGGAAATATCTTGGTTTCGGTTCGGGTTTCAAGCTGAGATATGCATTTTCTGCGATAATCTTGGTGAGACTTCAGTCAGAAGTATGCAGAATCATCTAGATCGCTCGTTTCGAGCTACTTAATGCGAGAAACACGTTTTCTGTTGTTTTCACCACTCCACAGTGCGTTTGATATGCAGAACCGGCGACATCGTGGCTTTCGTCGGGTATCAAGCTGAGATATGCATTTTCTACGATAATCTTGGTGAGACTTCTGTCAGAAGTATGCAGAATAATCGAGAACCCTCTTTTCGAGTTATTTGATGCGAGAAACACGTTATCTGGTGTTTCACCATTCCACAGTGCGTTTGATATGCAGAACCGGCGATATCTTGAATTTGGTGGTGTTTCCAGTTGAGATATGCATTTTCTGCGATAATCTTGGTGAGTCTCCTGTCAGAAGTATACAGAATCATCGAGAACCCTCTTTTCGAGTTATTTAATGCGAGAAACACATTATCTGGTGTATTCACCACTCCACAGTACGTTTGACATGCAGAACCGGAAATATCTTGGCTTTCGTCGGGTTTCAAGCTGGGATATGCATTTTCTACGATAATCTTGGTGAGACGTCAGTCAGAAGTATGCAGAATCATCTAGATCGCTCTTGTCGAGCTATTTAATGCAAAAAAACAAGTTTCCTGGTGTTTTCAACATTCCACAGTGCGTTTGATATGCAGAGCCGGCGATATCTTGATTTCCGTGGTGTTTCCATTTGAGATATGCATTTTCTGCGATAATCTTGGTGAGTCTTCTGTCAGAAGTATGCAGAATCATCGAGATCCCTCTTTTCGGGCTATTTAATGCGAGAAACACGTTATCTGGTGTTTTCACCACTCCACAGTGCGTTTGATATGCAGAACCGGCGACATCTTGGCTTTCGTCGGGTATCAAGCTGAGATATGCATTTTCTACGATAATCTTGGTGAGACTTCTATCAGAAGTATGCAGAATCATCGAGATCCCTCTTTTCGAGCTCTTTAATGCGAGAAACACGTTATCTGGTGTTTTCACTACTCCACAGTGCGTTTGATATGCAGACCCGGCGACATCGTGGCTTTCGTCGGGTATCAAGCTGAGATATGCATTTTCTACGATAATCTTGGCGAGACTTCTGTCAGAAGTATGCAGAATCATCGGGACCGCTCTTTTCGAGCTATTTAATGCGAGAAACACGTTATCTGGTGTTTCACCATTCCACAGTGCGTTTGATATGCAGAACCGGCGATATCTTGAATTTCGTGGTGTTTCCAGTTGAGATATGCATTTTCTGCGATAATCTTGGTGAGTCTCCTGTCAGAAGTATACAGAATCATCGAGAACCCTCTTTTCGAGTTATTTAATGCGAGAAACACGTTATCTGGTGTATTCACCACTCCACAGTACGTTTGACATGCAGAACCGGAAATATCTTGGTTTCGGTTCGGGTTTCAAGCTGAGATATGCATTTTCTGCGATAATCTTGGTGAGACTTCAGTCAGAAGTATGCAGAATCGTCTAGATCGCTCGTTTCGAGCTACTTAATGCGAGAAACACGTTATCTGGTATTTTCACCACTCCACAGTGCGTTTGATATGCAGAACCGGCGACATCTTTGATTTCGTCGGGGTTCAAGCTGACATATGCCTTTTCTGCGATAATCTTGGTGAGACTTCAGTCAGAAGTATGCAGAATAATCGACAACACTCTTTTCGAGTTATTTGATGCGAGAAACACGTTATCTGGTGTTTTCACCACTCCACAGTGCGTTTGATATGCAGAACCGGCGACATCTTCATTTTCGTGAGGTTTTCAGCTGAGATATGCATTTTCTGCGATAATCTTGGTGAGTCTTCTCTCAGAAGTATGCAGAATCATCTAGATCGCTCTTTTCGAGCTATTCAATTCGAGAAACACGTTTTCTGGTGTATTGACCACTCCACAGTACGTTTGACATGCAGAACCGGCGACATCTTGGTTTCGGTCGGGTTTCAAGCTGAGATATGCATTTTCTGCGATAATCTTGGTGAGACTTCTGTCTGAAGTATGCAGAATCATCGAGATCGCTCTTTTCGAGCTATTTAATGCGGGAAACACGTTGTCTGGTGTTTTGACCACTCCACAGTGCGTTTGATATGTTGAGCAGCCGGTAACTAGGTTTTCGTGGGGTTTCCAGCTGAAATATGCATTTTCTGGGATAATCTTTGTGTTTCATTTATGAGAAGTATGCAGAATCATCCAGAACGCTCTTTTCGAGCTAGTTAATGCGAGTAACACGTTTTCTGGTGTTTTCACCACCCCACAGTGCGTTTGATATGCAGAACCGGCGACATCTTGGTTTTCGTCGGGTTTCAAGCTGAGATATGCATTTTCTGCGATAATATTGGTGAGACTTCAGTCAGATGTATGCAGAATCATCTAGATCGTTCGTTTCGAGCTATTTAATGCGAGAAACACGCTATCTGGTGTTTTCACCACTCCACTGTGCGTTTGATATGCAGAACCGACAATATCTTGGTTTTCGAGGGGTTTCAAGCTCAGATATGCATTTTCTGCGATAATCTTGGTGAGACTTCTGTCCGAAGTATGCAGAGTCATCGAGATCGTATTTTTCGAGCTATTTAATGCGAGAAACACGTATTCTGGGGTTTTCACCACTCCACAGTTCGTTGGATATGCAGAACAGGAGATATCTTGGTTTTCGTGGGGTTTCAAGCTGAGATATGCAATTTCTGCGATAATCTTGGTGAGACTTCTGTCCGAAGTATGCTTAATCATCGAGATCGCTCTATTCGAGCTATTTAATGCGATAAACACGTTGTCTGGTGTTTTCACCACTCCACAGTTGGTTTGATATGCAGAACCGGCGATGTTTGGTTTTCGTCGGGTTTCAAGCTGAGATATGCATTTTTTACGATAATCTTGATGAGACTTCTGTCCCAAGTATGCTTAATCATCGAGATCGCTCTTTTCGACCTATTTAGTGCAAGAAACACGTTATCTGGTGTTTTCAGCACGCCACAGTGCGTTTGATATGCAGAACCAGCGATATCTTGGTTTTCGTGGGGTTTCAAGCTCAGATATGCATTTTCTGTGATAATCTTGGTGAGACTTCTGTCCGAAGTATGCAGAGTCTTCGAGTTCGCTCTTTTCGAGCTATTTAATGCGAAAAACACGTTATCTGGTGTTTTCAGCACGCCACAGTGCGTTTGATATGCAGAACCAGCGATATCTTGGTTTTCGTGGGGTTTTAAGCTCAGATATGCATTTTCTGCGATAATCTTGGTGAGACTTCTGTCCCAAGTATGCAGAGTCATCGAGATCGCTCGTTTCGACCTATTTAATGCGAGAAACACGTTATCTGGTGTTTTCAACACTCCACAGTGCGTATGATATGCAGAACCTGCGATATCTTGGTTTTCTTGGGGTTTCAAGCTGAGATATGAATTATCTGCGATAATCTTGGTGAGACTTCTGTCCGAAGTGTGCAGAACCATCGAGATCGCTCTTTTCGAGCGATTTAATGCGAGAAACAAGTTATCTGGAGTTTTCACCACTCCACAGTGCGTTTGATATGCAGAACCGGCGATATCTTGGTTTTCGTGGGGTTTCAAGCTGAGATATGCATTTTCTGCGATAATCTTGGTGAGACTTCTGTCCGAAGTATGCAGAATCATCGAGATCGCTCGTTTCGAGCTATTTAATGCGAGAAACACGTTATCTGGTGTTTTCACCACTCCACAGTGCGTTGGATATGCAGAACCAGCGATATCTGGGTTTTCGTGGGGTTTCAAGCTGAGATATGCATTTTTTACGATAATCTTGGTGAGACTTCTGTCCAAAGTATGCTTAATCATCGAGATCGCTCGTTTCGACCTATTTAATGCGAGAAACACGTTATCTGGTGTTTTCACCACTCCACAGTGCGTATGATATGCAGAACCGGCGATATCTTGGTTTTCGTGGGGTTTCAAGCTGAGATCTGCATTTTCTGCGATAATCTTGGTGAGACTGCTGTCCGAAGTGTGCAGAATCATCGATATCGCTCTTTTCGAGCTATTTAATGCGAGAAACACGTTTTCTGGTGTTTTCACCACTCCACAGTACGTTTGATGTGCAGAACCGGCGACATCTTGATTTTCGTGAGGTTTCAAGCTGAGATATGCATTTTCTGCGATAATATTGATGAGACTTCTGTCCGAAGTATGCAGAACCATCGATATCGCTATTTTCGAGTTATTATTTGCGAAAAAACAAGTTTTCTTGTGTTTTGACCACTCCACAGTGCGTTTGATATGTAGAGCCGCCGATAGCTTTATTTTTCGTGGGGTTTCCAGCTGAAATATGCATTTTCTGCGATAATCTTGCTGATTCATCTATGAGAAGTATGCAGAATCATCGAGAACGCTCTTTTCGTGTTAGCTAATACGAGAAACACGTTTTCTGGTGTTTTCAACATTCCACAGTGCGTCTGATATGCAGAACCGACGATATCTTGGTTTTCGTGGGGTTTCCAGCTGAGATATGCATTTTCTGCGATAATCTTGGTGAGTGTTCTGTCAGAAGTATGCAGAATCATCGAGATCGCTCGTTTCGAGCTATTTGATGCGAGAAACACGTTATTTGGTTGTTTTCACCACTCCACAGTGCGTTTGATATGCAGAACCGGCGACATCTTGGCTTTCGTCGGTTTTCAAGATGAGATATGCATTTTCTGCGATAATCTTGGTGAGTGTTCTGTCAGAAGTATGCAGAATCATCGAGAACACTCTTTTCGAGCTATTTAATGCGAGAAACACGTTATTTGGTTGTTTTCACCACTCTACAGTGCGTTTGATATGCAGAACCGGCGACATCTTGGATTTCGTCGGGTTTCAAGATGAGATCTGCATTTTCTGCGATAATCTTGGTGAGACCTCTGTCCGAAGTATGTAAAAACATCGAGATCGCACTTTTCGAGTTATTTAATGCGACAAACACGTTATCTGGTGTTTTCACCACTCCACAGTGCGTTTGATATGCAGAACCAGCGAAATTTTGGTTTTCGTGGGGTTTCTAGCAGAGATATGCTTTTTCTGCGATAATCTTGGTGAGACCTCTGTCCGAAGTATGCAGAAACATCGAGATCGCTTTTTTCGACCTATTTAATGCGAGAAACACGTTATCTGGTGTTTTCACCACTCCACAGTTGGTTTGATATGCAGAACCGGCGATGTTTGGTTTTCGTCGTTTTTCAAGCTGAGATATGCATTTGCTACGATAATCTTGGTGAAACGTCTGTCCGCAGTATGCAGAAACATCAAGAGCGCTCTTTTAAAGCTATTTAATTCGAGGAACACGTTATCTGGTGTTTTCAGCACTCCACAGTGCGTTTGATATGCAGAACCAGCGATATCTTGGTTTTCGTGGGGATTCAAGCTGAGATATGCAATTTCTGCGATAATCTAGGTGAGACTTCTGTCCGAAGTATGCTTAATCATCGAGATCGCTCGTTTCGAGCTATTTAATGCGAGAAACATGTTATCTGGTGTTTTCACCACTCCACAGTGCGAATGATATGCAGAACCTGCGATATCTTGGTTTTCTTGGGGTTTCAAGCTGAGATATGAATTATCTGCGATAATCTTGGTGAGACTTCTGTCCGAAGTGTGCAGAACCATCGAGATCGCTCTTTTCGAGCGATTTAATGCGAGAAACAAGTTATCTGGAGTTTTCACCACTCCACAGTGCGTTTGATATGCAGAACCGGCGATATCTTGGTTTTCGTGGGGTTTCAAGCTGAGATATGCATTTTCTGCGATAATCTTGGTGAGACTTCTGTCCGAAGTATGCAGAATCATCGAGATCGCTCATTTCGAGCTATTTAATGCGAGAAACACGTTATCTGGTGTTTTCACCACTCCACAGTGCGTTGGATATGCAGAACCAGCGATATCTGGGTTTTCGTGGGGTTTCAAGCTGAGATATGCATTTTTTACGATAATCTTGGTGAGACTTCTGTCCGAAGTATGCTTAATCATCGAGATCGCTCGTTTCGACCTATTTAGTGCGAGAAACACGTTATCTGGTGTTTTCACCACTCCACAGTTGGTTTGATATGCAGAACCGGCGATGTTTGGTTTTCGTCGTTTTTCAAGCTGAGATATGCATTTGCTACGATAATCTTGGTGAAACGTCTGTCCGCAGTATGCAGAAACATCAAGAGCGCTCTTTTAAAGCTATTTAATTCGAGGAACACGTTATCTGGTGTTTTCAGCACTCCACAGTGCGTTTGATATGCAGAACCAGCGATATCTTGGTTTTCGTGGGGATTCAAGCTGAGATATGCAATTTCTGCGATAATCTAGGTGAGACTTCTGTCCGAAGTATGCTTAATCATCGAGATCGCTCGTTTCGAGCTATTTAATGCGAGAAACATGTTATCTGGTGTTTTCACCACTCCACAGTGCGAATGATATGCAGAACCGGAGATATCTTGGTTTCGGTCGGGTTTCTAGCTGAGATATGCATTTTCTACGATAATCTTGGTGAGCCTTCTGTCAGAAGTATGCAGAATCTTCGAGAACGCTCTTTTCGAGCTACTTAATGCGAGAAACACGTTATCTGGTGTTTTCAACATTCCACAGTGCGTTTGATATGTAGAACCGGCGATATCTTGATTTTCGAGGTGTTTCCAGCTGAGATATGCATTTTCTGCGATAATCTTGGTGAGTCTGCTGTCAGAAGTATGCAGAATCATCTAGATCGCAATTTTCGAGCTATTTAATGCAAGAAACACGTTTTCTGGTGTTTTCACCACTCCACAGTGCGTTTGATATGTAGAGCCGCCGATAACTTGGTTTTCGTGGGGTTTCCAGCTGAGATATGCATTTTCTGCGATAATCTTGGTGTTTCATCTATGAGAAGTATGCAGAATCAGCGAGAACGCTCTTTTCGAGCTAGTTAATAAGAGAAACACGTTTTCTGGTGTTTTCACCACTTCACAGTGTGTTTGATGTGCAGAACCGGAGATATCTTGGTTTTCGTCGGGTTTCAAGCTGAGACATTCATTTTCGGCGATAATCTTGGTGTTTCATCTATGAGAAGTATGCAGAATCATCGAGAACGCTCTTTTCGAGCTATTTAATGCGAGAAACACGTTTTCTGGTGTATTCACCACTCCACAGTACGTTTGACATGCAGAACCGGAGATATCTTGGTTTCGGTCGGGTTTCTAGCTGAGATATGCATTTTCTACGATAATCTTGGTGAGCCTTCTGTCAGAAGTATGCAGAATCTTCGAGAACGCTCTTTTCGAGCTACTTAATGCGAGAAACACGTTATCTGGTGTTTTCACCACTCCACAGTGCGTTTGATATGCAGAACCGGCGACATCTTGGATTTCGTCGGGTTTCAAGCTGAGATATGCATTTTCTGCTTCAATCTTGGTGAGACTTCTGTCCGAAATATGCAGAATCATCTAGATCGCTCGTTTCGAGCTACTTAATGCGAGAAACACGTTATCTGGTGTTTTCACCACTCCACAGTGCGTTTGATATGCAGAACCGGCGACATCTTGGATTTCGTCGGGTTTCAAGCTGAGATATGCATTTTCTGCAATAATCTTGGTGAGACTTCTGTCAGAAGTATGCAGAATCATCTAGATCGCACTTTTCGAGCTATTTAATGCGAGAAACACGTTCTCTGGTGTATTCTCCACTCCACAGAACGTTTGAAATGCAGAACCGGAGATATCTTGGTTTCGGTCGGGTTTCAAGCTGAGATATGCATTTTCTACGATAATCTTGGTGAGACGTCTGTCAGAAGTATGCAGAATCATCGGGATCGCTCTTTTCGAGCTATTTAATGCGAGAAACACGTTATCTGGTGTTTTCACCACTCCACAGTGCGTTTGATATGCAGAAGTGGCGACATCTTGATTTTCGTGAGATTTCAAACTGAGGTATGCATTTTCTGCGATAATCTTGGTGAGACTTCTGTCAGAAGTGTGCAGAATCATCTAGATCGCTCTTTTCGAGCTATGCAATGCGAAAAAACAAGTTTTCTTGTGTTTTCAACATTCCACAGTGCGTTTGATATGCAGAACCGGAGATATCTTGGTATCGGTCGGTTCTCAAGCTGAGATATGCATTTTCTGCGATAATCTTGGTGAGACTTCTGTCAGAAGTATGCAGAATCATCTAGATCGCTCTTTTCGAGCTATTTCATTCGAGAAACACGTTTTCTGGTGTTTTCACCACACCACAGTCCGTTTGATGTGCAGAACCGGAGATAACTTGGTTTTCGTGAGATTTCAAGCTGAGATATGAATTTTCTATGACAATCTTGGTGAGACATCTGTCAGAAGTATGCAGAATCTTCGAGATCGCTCTTTTCGAGCTACTTAATGCGAGAAACACGTTATCTGGTGTTTTCACCACTCCACAGTGCGTTTGACATGCAGTACCGGCGACATCTTGGATTTCGTCGGGGTTCAAGCTGAGATATGCATTTTCTACGATAATCTTGGTGAGACTTCTGTCAGAAGTATGCAGAAACATCTAGATCGTTCTTTTCGAGCTATTTAATTCGAGAAACACGTTATCTGGTTGTTTTCACCACTCCACAGTGCGTTTGATATGCAGAAGTGGCGACATCTTGATTTTCGTGAGATTTCAAGCTGAGGTATGCATTTTCTGCGATAAGCTTGGTGAGACTTCTGTCAGAAGTATGCAGAATCATCTAGATCGCACGTTTCGAGCTATCTAATGCGAAAAAACAAGTTTTCTGGTGTTTTCACCACACCACAGTCCGTTTGATATGCAGAACAGGAGATATCTTGGTTTTCGTGGGGTTTCTAGCAGAGATATGCATTATCTGCGATAATCATGGTGAGACTTCTGTTAGAAGTATGCAGAACCATCGAGATCGCACTTTTCGATCTATTTAATGCGAGAAACACGTTGTCTGGTTTTTTCACCACTCCACAGTTGGTTTGATACGCAGAACCGGCGATGTTTGGTTTTCGTCGGGTTTCAAGCTGCGATATGCATTTTCTGCGATAATCTTGGTGAGACTTCAGTCAGAAGTATGCAGAATCATCTAAATCGCTCTTTTGGAGCTATTTAATGCGAAAAAACAAGTTTTCTGGTGTTTTCAACATTCCACAGTGCGTTTGATATGCAGAACCGGCGATATCTTGATTTTCGTGGTGTTTCCAGCTGAGACATGCATTTTCTGCGATAAACTTGGTGAGACTTCAGTCAGAAGTATGCAGAATCATCTAGATCGCTCTTTTCGAGCTATTTAATGCGAAAAAACAAGTTTTCTGGTGTCTTCAACATTCCACAGTGCGTTTGATATGCAGAACCGGCGAAATCTTGATTTTCGTGGTGTTTCCAGCTGAGATATGCATTTTCTGCGATAATCTTGGTGAGACTTCTGTCAGACGTATGCAGAATCATCGGCATCTCCCTTTTCGACCTATTTAATGCGAGAAACACGTTCTCTGGTTGTTTTCACCACTCCACAGTGGGTTTGATATGCAGAACCGGCGACATCTTGGATTTCGTCGGGGTTCAAGCTGAGATATGCACATTCTGCGATATTCTTGGTGAGACTTCTGTCAGTAGTATGCAGAATCATCGAGACCCCTCTTTTCGAGCTATTTAATGCGAGAAACACGTTATCTGGTGTTTTCACCACTCCACAGTGCGTTTTATATGCAGAACCGGCGACATCATGATTTTGGTGAGGTTTCAAGCTGAGATATGCATTTTCTGCGATAATATTGGTGAGACTTCAGTCATATGTGTGCAGAATCATCTAGATCGCTCGTTTCGAGCTATCTAATGCGAAAAAACAAGATTTCTGGTGTTTTCAACATTCCACAGTGCGTTTGCTATGCAGAACCGGCGTCATCTTGGATTTCGTCGGGTTTCAAGCTGAGATATGCATTTTCTACGAGAATCTTGGTGAGACTTCAGTTAGAAGTATGCAGAATCATCGGGATCGCTCGTTTCGAGCTATTTAATGCGAAAAAACAAGTTTTCTGGTGTTTTCACCACTCCACAGTGCGTTTGATATGCAGAACCGGCGACATCTTGGATTTCGTCGGGGTTCAAGCTGAGATATGCACATTCTACTATAATCTTGGTGAGACTTCTGTCAGAAGTATGCAGAATCATCTAGATCGCTCTTTTCGAGCTATTTAATGCGAGAAACACGTTTTCTGGTGTATTCACCACTCCACAGTACGTTTGACATGCAGAACCGGAGATATCTTGATTTTCGTGGTTTTTCCAGCTGAGATATGCATTTTCAGCGATAATCTTGGTGAGTCTTCTGTCAGAAGTATGCAGAATCTTCGAGATCGCTCATTTCGAGCTATTTAATTCGAGAAACACGTTATCTGGTGTTTTCACCACTCCACAGTGCGTTTGATATGCAGAATCGGCGATATCTTGATTTTCGTGGTGTGTCCAGCTGAGATATGCATTTTCTGCGATAATCTTGGTGAGTCTTCTGTCAGAAGTATGCAGAATCATCGAGATCCCTCTTTTCGAGCTATTTAATGCGAGAAACACGTTATCTGGTTGTTTTCACCACTCCACAGTTCGTTTGGTATGCAGAACAGGCGATATCTTGATTTTCGTGGTTTTTCCAGCTGAGATATGCATTTTCAGCGATAATCTTGTTGAGTCTTCTGTCAGAAGTATGCAGAATATTCGAGATCGCTCATTTCGAGCTAGTTAATGCGAGAAACACGTTATCTGGTGTTTTCACCACTCCACAGATCGTTGTATATGCAGAACAGGAGATATCTTGGTTTTCGTGGGGTTTCTAGCAGAGATATGCATTATCTGCGATAATCATGGTGAGACTTCTGTTAGAAGTATGCAGAATCATCGAGATCACACTTTTCGATCTATTTAATGCGAGAAACACGTTGTCTAGTTTTTTCACCACTCCACAGTTGGTTTGATACGCAGAACCGGCGATGTTAGGTTTTCGTCGGGTTTCAAGCTGTGATATGCATTTTCTGCAATAATCTTGGTGAGACTTCAGTCAGAAGTATGCAGTATCATCTAGACCGCTCTTTTGGAGCTATTTAATGCGAAAAAACAGGTTTTCTGGTGTTTTCAACATTCCACAGTGCGTTTGATATGCAGAACCGGCAAAATCTTGATTTTCGTGGTGTTTCCAGCTGAGATATGCATTTTCTGCGATAATCTTGGTGAGACTTCTGTCAGACGTATGCAGAATCATCGGCATCTCCCTTTTCGACCTATTTAATGCGAGAAACACGTTCTCTGGTTGTTTTCACCACTCCACAGTGGGTTTGATATGCAGAACCGGCGACATCTTGATTTTCGTGAGGTTTCAAGCTGAGATATGCATTTTCAGCGATAATTTTGGTGAGTCTTTTGTCAGAAGTATGCAGAATCTTCGAGATCGCTCTTTTCGAGCAACTTAATGCGAGAAACACGATATCTGGTTGTTTTCACCACTCCACAGTGCGTTTGAAATGCAGAACGGGCGACATCATGATTTTCGTGGTGTTTCCAGCTGAGATATGCATTTTCTGCGATAATCTTGGTGAGTCTTCTGTCAGAAGTATGCAGAATCATCGAGATCCCTTTTTTCGAGCTATTTAATGCGAGAAACACGTTAATTGGTGTTTTCACCACTCCACAGTGCGTTTGATATGCGGAACCAGCGACATCTTGGATTTCGTCGGGTTTCAAGCTGAGACATGCATTTTGTGCGATAATCTTGGTGAGTCTTCTGTCAGAAGTATGCAGAATCATCGAGATCCCTCTTTTCGAGCTAGTTAATGCGAGAAACACGTTATCTGGTGTTTTCACCACTCCACAGTGCGTTTGATATGCAGAACCGGCGACATCTTGGCTGTCGTAGGGTATCAAGCTGAGATATGCATTTTCTACCATAATCTTGGTGAGACTTCTGTCAGAAGTATGCGGAATCATCGGGATCGCTATTTTCGAGCTATTTAATGCGAGAAACACGTTTTCTGGGGTTTTCACCACTCCACAGTTCGTTGGATATGCAGAACAGGAGATATCTTGGTTTTCGTAGGGTTTCTAGCAGAGACATGCATTTTCTGCGATAATCTTGGTGAGTCTTCTGTCAGAAGTATGCAGAATCATCGAGATCCCTCTTTTCGAGCTATTTAATGCGAGAAACACGTTAATTGGTGTTTTC
Organism: Anthophora plumipes; assembly: GCA_951804975.1. Classification (NCBI taxonomy): domain Eukaryota; kingdom Metazoa; phylum Arthropoda; class Insecta; order Hymenoptera; family Apidae; genus Anthophora; species Anthophora plumipes. The sequence goes on along the minus strand of CATORF010000356.1, from coordinate 1,260,420 downwards.
ACCACTCCACAGTGCGTTTGATATGCGGAACCAGCGACATCTTGGATTTCGTCGGGTTTCAAGCTGAGACATGCATTTTGTGCGATAATCTTGGTGAGTCTTCTGTCAGAAGTATGCAGAATCATCGAGATTCTTCTTTTCGAGCTAGTTAATGCGAGAAACACGTTATCTGGTGTTTTCACCACTCCACAGTGCGTTTGATATGCAGAACCGGCGCCATCTTGGCTGTCGTAGGCTATCAAGCTGAGATATGCATTTTCTAATATAATCTTGGTGAGACTTCTGTCAGAAGTATGCAGAATCATCGGGATCGCTATTTTCGAGCTATTTAATGCGAGAAACACGTTTTCTGGGGTTTTCACCACTCCACAGTTCGTTGGATATGCAGAACAGGAGATATCTTGGTTTTCGTGGGGTTTCTAGCAGAGATATGCATTTTCTGCGATAATCATGGTGAGACTTCTGTTAGAAGTATGCAGAATCATCGAGATCGCACTTTTCAATCTATTTAATGCGAGAAACACGTTGTCTGGTGTTTTCACCACTCCACAGTTGGTTTGATATGCAGAACAGGCGATGTTTGGTTTTCGTCGGGTTTCAAGCTGAGATATGCATTTTCTGCGATAATCTTGGTGAGACTTCAGTCAGAAATATGCAGAATCTTCTAGATCGCTCTTTTCGAGCTATTTAATGCGAAAAAACAAGTTTTCTGGTGTTTTCACCACTCCACATTTCGTTTTATATGCAGAACAGGAGATATCTTGGTTTTCGTGGGGTTTCTAGCTGAGATATGCATTTTTTACGATAATCTTGGTGAGACTTCTGTCCGAAGTATGCAGAATCATCGAGATCGCTCTTTTCGAGCTATTTATTGCGAGAAACACGTTATCTGGTTTTTTCACCACTACACAGTGCCTTTGATATGCAGTACCAGCGATATCTTGGTTTTCGTGGGGTTTCAAGCTGAGATATGCATTTTTTACGATAATCTTGGTGAGACTTCTGTCCGAAGTATGCATATTCATCGAGATCGCTCTATTCGAGCTATTTAATGTGAGTAACACGTTATCTGGTGTTTCCAGCACTCCACAGTGCGTTTTATATGCAGAACCAGCGATATCTTGGCTTTCGTGGGGTTTCAAGCTGAGATATGCAGTGTCTGCGATAATCTAGGTGAGACTTCTGTCCGAAGAATGCAGATTCATCGAGACCGTACTTTTCGAGCTATTTTATGCGAGAAACACGTTTTCTGGTGTTTTCACCACTCCAAGGTTCGTTGGATATGCAGAACAGGTGATATCTTGGTTTTCGAGGGGTTTCAAGCTGAGATATGCATTTTCTGCGATAAACTTGGAGAGACTTCTGTCCGAAGTATGCTGAATCATCGAGATCGCACTTTTCGAGCTAGTTAATGCGAGAAAAACCTTATCTGGTGTTTTCCCCACTCCACAGTGCGTTTGATATGCAGAACCGGCGATATCTTGGATTTCGTGGGGTTTCAAGCTGAGATATGCATTGTCTGCGATAATCATGGTGAGACTTCTGTCCGAAGTGTGCAGAATCATCGAGATCGCTCTTTTCGAGCTATTTAATGCGAGAAACACGTTTTCTGGGGTTTTCACCACTCCACAGTTCGTTGGATATGCAGAACAGGTGATATCTTGGTTTTCGAGGGGTTTCAAGCTGAGATATGCATTTTCTGCGATAAACTTGGAGAGACTTCTGTCCGAAGTATGCTGAATCATCGAGATCGCACTTTTCGAGCTAGTTAATGCGAGAAAAACCTTATCTGGTGTTTTCACCACTCCACAGTGCGTTTGATATGCAGAACCGGCGATATCTTGGATTTCGTGGGGTTTCAAGCTGAGATATGCATTGTCTGCGATAATCATGGTGAGACTTCTGTCCGAAGTGTGCAGAATCATCGAGATCGCTCTTTTCGAGCTATTTAATGCGAGAAACACGTTTTCTGGGGTTTTCACCACACCACAATTCGTTGGATATGCAGAACAGGTGATATCTTGGTTTTCGAGGGGTTTCAAGCTGAGATATGCATTTTCTGCGATAAACTTGGAGAGATTTCTGTCCGAAGTATGCTGAATCATCGAGATCGCACTTTTCGAGCTAGTTAATGCGCGAAAAACCTTATCTGGTGTTTTCACCACCCCACAGTGCGTTTGATATGCAGAACCGGCGATATCTGGGTTTTCGTGGGGTTTCAAGCTGAGATATGCATTTTCTGCGATAATCTTGGTGAGACCTCTGTCCGAAGTATGCAGAAACATCGAGATCGCTCTTTTCGACCTATTTAATGCGCGAAACACGTCATCTGGTGTTTTCACCACTCCACAGTGCGTTTGATATGCAGAAACAGCGATATCTTGGTTTTCGTGGGGTTTCAAGCTGAGATATGCATTTTTTACGATAATCATGGTGAGACTACTGTCCGAAGTATGCAGAATCATCGAGATCGCACTTTTCGAGCTATTTAATGCGAGAAACACGATATCTGGTGTTTTCATCACTCCACAGTGCGTATGATATGCAGAACCGGCGATATCTTGGTTTTCGTGGGGTTTCAAGCTGAGATATGCATTGTCTGCGATAATCTTGGTGAGACTTCTGTCCGAAGTGTGCAGAATCATCGAGATCGCTCTTTTCGAGCTATTTAATGCGAGAAACACGTTTTCTGGGGTTTTCACCACACCACAGTTCGTTGGATATGCAGAACAGGTGATATCTTGGGTTTCGAGGGGTTTCAAGCTGAGATATGCATTTTCTGCGATAAACTTCGAGAGACTTCTGTCCGAAGTATGCTGAATCATCGAGATCGCACTTTCCGAGTTAGTTAATGCGAGAAAAACCTTATCTGGTGTTTTCACCACTCCACAGTGGGTTTGATATGCAGTACCAGCGATATCTTGGTTTTCGTGGGGTTTCAAGCTGAGATATGCATTTTTTACGATAATCTTGGTGAGACTTCTGTCCGAAGTATGCAGAATCATCGAGATCGCTCTATTCGAACTATTTAATGCGACAAAACGTTATCTGGTGTTTTCAGAACTCCACAGTGCGTTTGATATTCAGAACCAGCGATATCTCTGTTTTCGTGGGGTTTCAAGCTGAGATATGCATTTTTTACGATAATCATGGTGAGACTACTGCCCGAAGTATGCAGAATCATCGAGATCGCACTCTTCGAGCTATTTAATGCGAGAAACACGATATCTGGTGTTTTCAGCACTCCACAGTGCGTTTGATATGCAGAACCAGCGATATCTTGGTTTTCGTGGGGTTTCAAGCTGAGATATGCATTTTTTACGATAATCATGGTGAGACTACTGTCCGAAGTATGCAGAATCATCGAGATCGCACTTTTCGAGCTATTTAATGCGAGAAACACGTTTTCTGGGGTTTTCACCACTCCACAGTTCGTTGGATATGCAGAACAGGTGATATCTTGGTTTTCGAGGGGTTTCAAGCTGAGATATGCATTTTCTGCGATAATCTTGGTGAGACTTCTGTCAGACGTATGCAGAATCATCGGCATCTCCCTTTTCGACCTATTTAATGCGAGAAAAACCTTATCTGGTGTTTTCACCACCCCACAGTGCGTTTGATATGCAGAACCGGCGATATCTTGGTTTTCGTGGGGTTTCAAGCTGAGATATGCATTTTTTACGATAATCATGGTGAGACTACTGTCCGAAGTATGCAGAATCATCGAGATCGCACTTTTCGAGCTATTTAATGCGAGAAACACGATATCTGGTGTTTTCAGCACTCAACAGTGCGTATGATATGCAGAACCGGCGACATCTTGGATTTCGTCGGGGTTCAATCTGAGATATGCACATTCTATGATAATCTTGGTGAGACTTCTGTCAGAAGTATGCAGAATCATCGGCATCTCCCTTTTCGACCTATTTAATGCGAGAAACACGTTCTCTGGTTGTTTTCACCACTCCACAGTGCGTTTGATATGCAGAACCGGCGATATCTTGATTTTCGTGGTGTTTCCAGCTGAGATATGCATTTTCTGCGATAATCCTGGTGGGACTTCTGTCAGACGTATGCAGAATCATCGGCATCTCCCTTTTCGACCTATTTAATGCGAGAAACACGTTCTTTGGTTGTTTTCACCACTCCACAGTGGGTTTGATATGCAGAACCGGCGACATCTTGATTTTCGTGAGGTTTCAAGCTGAGATATGCATTTTCAGCGATAATCTTGGTGAGTCTTTTGTCAGAAGTATGCAGAATCTTCGAGATCGCTCTTTTCGAGCAACTTAATGCGGGAAACACGATATCTGGTTGTTTTCACCACTCCACAGTGCGTTTGATATGCAGAACGGGCGACATCTTGATTTTCGTGGTGTTTCCAGCTGAGATATGCATTTTCTGCGATAATCTTGGTGAGTCTTCTGTCAGAAGTATGCAGAATCATCGAGATCCCTCTTTTCGAGCTATTTAATGCGAGAAACACGTTAATTGGTGTTTTCACCACTCCACAGTGCGTTTGATATGCGGAACCAGCGACATCTTGGATTTCGTCGGGTTTCAAGCTGAGACATGCATTTTCTATGATAATCTTGGTGAGTCTTCTGTCAGAAGTATGCAGAATCATCGAGGTCCCTCTTTTCGAGCAAGTTAATGCGAGAAACACGTTATCTGGTGTTTTCACCACTCCACAGTGCGTTTGATATGCAGAACCGGCGACATCTTGGCTGTCGAAGGGTATCAAGCTGAGATATGCATTTTCTACCATAATCTTGGTGAGAGTTCTGTCAGAAGTATGCAGAATCATCGGGATCGCTATTTTCGAGCTATTTAATGCGAGAAACACGTTTTCTGGGGTTTTCACCACTCCACAGTTCGTTGGATATGCAGAACAGGAGATATCTTGGTTTTCGTAGGGTTTCTAGCAGAGACATGCATTTTCTGCGATAATCTTGGTGAGTCTTCTGTCAGAAGTATGCAGAATCATCGAGATCCCTCTTTTCGAGCTAGTTAATGCGAGAAACACGTTTTCTGGGGTTTTCACCACTCCACAGTTCGTTGGATATGCAGAACAGGAGATATCTTGGTTTTCGTGGGGTTTCTAGCAGAGATATGCATTTTCTGCGATAATCATGGTGAGACTTCTGTTAGAAGTATGCAGAATCATCGAGATCGCACTTTTCAATCAATTTAATGCGAGAAACACGTTATCTGGTTTTTTCACCACTACACAGTGCCTTTGATATGCAGTAACAGCGATATCTTGGTTTTCGTGGGGTTTCAAGCTGAGATATGCATTTTTTACGATAATCTTGGTGAGACTTCTGTCCGAAGTATGCTTAATCATCGAGATCGCTCTATTCGAGCTATTTAATGTGAGAAACACGTTATCTGGTGTTTCCAGCACTCCACAGTGCGTTTTATATACAGAACCAGCGATATCTTGGCTTTCGTGGGGTTTCAAGCTGAGATATGCATTGTCTGCGATAATCTAGGTGAGACTTCTGTCCGAAGTATGCAGAATCATCGAGATCGCTCTTTTCGAGCTATTTATTGCGAGAAACACGTTATCTGGTTTTTTCACCACTACACAGTGCCTTTGATATGCAGTACCAGCGATATCTTGGTTTTCGTGGGGTTTCAAGCTGAGATATGCATTTTTTACGATAATCTTGGTGAGACTTCTGTCCGAAGTATGCTTAATCATCGAGATCGCTCTATTCGAGCTATTTAATGTGAGAAACACGTTATCTGGTGTTTCCAGCACTCCACAGTGCGTTTTATATGCAGAACCAGCGATATCTTGGCTTTGGTGGGGTTTCAAGCTGAGATATGCATTGTCTGCGATAATCAAGGTGAGACTTCTGTCCGAAGTATGCAGATTCATCGAGATCGTACTTTTCGAGCCATTTTATGCGAGAAACACGTTTTCTGGGGTTTTCACCACTCCACAGTTCGTTGGATATGCAGAACAGGTGATATCTTGGTTTTCGAGGGGTTTCAAGCTGAGATATGCATTTGCTGCGATAAACTTGGAGAGACTTCTGTCCGAAGTATGCAGAAACATCGAGATCGCTCTTTTCGACCTATTTAATGCGAGAAACACGTTATCTGGTGTTTTCACCACGCCACAGTGCGTTTGATATGCAGAACCAGCGATATCTTGGTTTTCGTGGGGGTTCAATCTGAGATATGCACATTCTATGATAATCTTGGTGAGACTTCTGTCAGAAGTATGCAGAATCATCGGCATCTCCCTTTTCGACCTATTTAATGCGAGAAACACGTTCTCTGGTTGTTTTCACCACTCCAGAGTGCGATTGATATGCAGAACCGGCGATATCTTGATTTTCGTGGTGTTTCCAGCTGAGATATGCATTTTCTGCGATAATCTTGGTGAGACTTCTATCAGACGTATGCAGAATCATCGAGATCGCACTTTTCGAGCTATTTAATGCGAGAAACACGATATCTGGTGTTTTCATCACTCCACAGTGCGTATGATATGCAGAACCGGCGATATCTTGGTTTTCGTGGGGTTTCAAGCTGAGATATGCATTGTCTGCGATAATCTTGGTGAGACTTCTGTCCGAAGTGTGCAGAATCATCGAGATCGCTCTTTTCGAGCTATTTAATGCGAGAAACACGTTTTCTGTGGTTTTCACCACACCACAGTTCGTTGGATATGCAGAACAGATGATATCTTGGGTTTCGAGGGGTTTCAAGCTGAGATATGCATTTTCTGCGATAAACTTCGAGAGACTTCTGTCCGAAGTATGCTGAATCATCGAGATCGCACTTTCCGAGTTAGTTAATGCGAGAAAAACCTTATCTGGTGTTTTCACCACTCCACAGTGGGTTTGATATGCAGTACCAGCGATATCTTGGTTTTCGTGGGGTTTCAAGCTGAGATATGCATTTTTTACGATAATCTTGGTGAGACTTCTGTCCGAAGTATGCAGAATCATCGAGATCGCTCTATTCGAACTATTTAATGCGACAAAACGTTATCTGGTGTTTTCAGAACTCCACAGTGCGTTTGATATTCAGAACCAGCGATATCTCTGTTTTCGTGGGGTTTCAAGCTGAGATATGCATTTTTTACGATAATCATGGTGAGACTACTGCCCGAAGTATGCAGAATCATCGAGATCGCACTCTTCGAGCTATTTAATGCGAGAAACACGATATCTGGTGTTTTCAGCACTCCACAGTGCGTTTGATATGCAGAACCAGCGATATCTTGGTTTTCGTGGGGTTTCAAGCTGAGATATGCATTTTTTACGATAATCATGGTGAGACTACTGTCCGAAGTATGCAGAATCATCGAGATCGCACTTTTCGAGCTATTTAATGCGAGAAACACGTTTTCTGGGGTTTTCACCACTCCACAGTTCGTTGGATATGCAGAACAGGTGATATCTTGGTTTTCGAGGGGTTTCAAGCTGAGATATGCATTTTCTGCGATAATCTTGGTGAGACTTCTGTCAGACGTATGCAGAATCATCGGCATCTCCCTTTTCGACCTATTTAATGCGAGAAAAAACTTATCTGGTGTTTTCACCACCCCACAGTGCGTTTGATATGCAGAACCGGCGATATCTTGGTTTTCGTGGGGTTTCAAGCTGAGATATGCATTTTTTACGATAATCATGGTGAGACTACTGTCCGAAGTATGCAGAATCATCGAGATCGCACTTTTCGAGCTATTTAATGCGAGAAACACGTTCTCTGGTTGTTTTCACCACTCCACAGTGCGTTTGATATGCAGAACCGGCGATATCTTGATTTTCGTGGTGTTTCCAGCTGAGATATGCATTTTCTGCGATAATCCTGGTGGGACTTCTGTCAGACGTATGCAGAATCATCGGCATCTCCCTTTTCGACCTATTTAATGCGAGAAAAAACTTATCTGGTGTTTTCACCACCCCACAGTGCGTTTGATATGCAGAACCGGCGATATCTTGGTTTTCGTGGGGTTTCAAGCTGAGATATGCATTTTTTACGATAATCATGGTGAGACTACTGTCCGAAGTATGCAGAATCATCGGCATCTCCCTTTTCGACCTATTTAATGCGAGAAACACGTTCTTTGGTTGTTTTCACCACTCCACAGTGGGTTTGATATGCAGAACCGGCGACATCTTGATTTTCGTGAGGTTTCAAGCTGAGATATGCATTTTCAGCGATAATCTTGGTGAGTCTTCTGTCAGAAGTATGCAGAATCATCGAGATCCCTCTTTTCGAGCTATTTAATGCGAGAAACACGTTAATTGGTGTTTTCACCACTCCACAGTGCGTTTGATATGCGGAACCAGCGACATCTTGGATTTCGTCGGGTTTCAAGCTGAGACATGCATTTTCTGCGATAATCTTGGTGAGTCTTCTGTCAGAAGTATGCAGAATCATCGAGGTCCCTCTTTTCGAGCAAGTTAATGCGAGAAACACGTTATCTGGTGTTTTCACCACTCCACAGTGCGTTTGATATGCAGAACCGGCGACATCTTGGCTGTCGAAGGGTATCAAGCTGAGATATGCATTTTCTACCATAATCTTGGTGAGAGTTCTGTCAGAAGTATGCAGAATCATCGGGATCGCTATTTTCGAGCTATTTAATGCGAGAAACACGTTTTCTGGGGTTTTCACCACTCCACAGTTCGTTGGATATGCAGAACAGGAGATATCTTGGTTTTCGTAGGGTTTCTAGCAGAGACATGCATTTTCTGCGATAATCTTGGTGAGTCTTCTGTCAGAAGTATGCAGAATCATCGAGATCCCTCTTTTCGAGCTAGTTAATGCGAGAAACACGTTTTCTGGGGTTTTCACCACTCCACAGTTCGTTGGATATGCAGAACAGGAGATATCTTGGTTTTCGTGGGGTTTCTAGCAGAGATATGCATTTTCTGCGATAATCATGGTGAGACTTCTGTTAGAAGTATGCAGAATCATCGAGATCGCACTTTTCAATCAATTTAATGCGAGAAACACGTTATCTGGTTTTTTCACCACTACACAGTGCCTTTGATATGCAGTACCAGCGATATCTTGGTTTTCGTGGGGTTTCAAGCTGAGATATGCATTTTTTACGATAATCTTGGTGAGACTTCTGTCCGAAGTATGCTTAATCATCGAGATCGCTCTATTCGAGCTATTTAATGTGAGAAACACGTTATCTGGTGTTTCCAGCACTCCACAGTGCGTTTTATATACAGAACCAGCGATATCTTGGCTTTCGTGGGGTTTCAAGCTGAGATATGCATTGTCTGCGATAATCTAGGTGAGACTTCTGTCCGAAGTATGCAGAATCATCGAGATCGCTCTTTTCGAGCTATTTATTGCGAGAAACACGTTATCTGGTTTTTTCACCACTACACAGTGCCTTTGATATGCAGTACCAGCGATATCTTGGTTTTCGTGGGGTTTCAAGCTGAGATATGCATTTTTTACGATAATCTTGGTGAGACTTCTGTCCGAAGTATGCTTAATCATCGAGATCGCTCTATTCGAGCTATTTAATGTGAGAAACACGTTATCTGGTGTTTCCAGCACTCCACAGTGCGTTTTATATGCAGAACCAGCGATATCTTGGCTTTGGTGGGGTTTCAAGCTGAGATATGCATTGTCTGCGATAATCAAGGTGAGACTTCTGTCCGAAGTATGCAGATTCATCGAGATCGTACTTTTCGATCCATTTTATGCGAGAAACACGTTTTCTGGGGTTTTCACCACTCCACAGTTCGTTGGATATGCAGAACAGGTGATATCTTGGTTTTCGAGGGGTTTCAAGCTGAGATATGCATTTGCTGCGATAAACTTGGAGAGACTTCAGTCCGAAGTATGCAGAAACATCGAGATCGCTCTTTTCGACCTATTTAATGCGAGAAACACGTTATCTGGTGTTTTCACCACTCCACAGTGCGTTTGATATGCAGAACCAGCGATATCTTGGTTTTCGTGGGGGTTCAATCTGAGATATGCATTTTCTGCGATAATCTTGGTGAGACTTCTATCAGACGTATGCAGAATCATCGGCATCTCCCTTTTCGACCTATTTAATGCGAGAAACACGTTCTCTGGTTGTTTTCACCACTCCACAGTGGGTTTGATATGCAGAACCGGCGACATCTTGATTTTCGTGAGGTTTCAAGCTGAGATATGCATTTTCAGCGATAATCTTGGTGAGTCTTTTGTCAGAGGTATGCACAATCTTCGAGATCGCTCTTTTCGAGCAACTTAATGCGGGAAACACGATATCTGGTTGTTTTCACCACTCCACAGTGCGTTTGATATGCAGAACGGGCGACATCTTGATTTTCGTGGTGTTTCCAGCTGAGATATGCATTTTCTGCGATAATCTTGGTGAGTCTTCTGTCAGAAGTATGCAGAATCATCGAGATCCCTCTTTTCGAGCTATTTAATGCGAGAAACACGTTAATTGGTGTTTTCACCACTCCACAGTGCGTTTGATATGCGGAACCAGCGACATCTTGGATTTCGTCGGGTTTCAAGCTGAGACATGCATTTTCTGCGATAATCTTGGTGAGTCTTCTGTCAGAAGTATGCAGAATCATCGAGGTCCCTCTTTTCGAGCAAGTTAATGCGAGAAACACGTTATCTGGTGTTTTCACCACTCCACAGTGCGTTTGATATGCAGAACCGGCGACATCATGGCTGTCGAAGGGTATCAAGCTGAGATATGCATTTTCTACCATAATCTTGGTGAGAGTTCTGTCAGAAGTATGCAGAATCATCGGGATCGCTATTTTCGAGCTATTTAATGCGAGAAACACGTTTTCTGGGGTTTTCACCACTCCACAGTTCGTTGGATATGCAGAACAGGAGATATCTTGGTTTTCGTAGGGTTTCTAGCAGAGACATGCATTTTCTGCGATAATCTTGGTGAGTCTTCTGTCAGAAGTATGCAGAATCATCGAGATCCCTCTTTTCGAGCTAGTTAATGCGAGAAACACGTTTTCTGGGGTTTTCACCACTCCACAGTTCGTTGGATATGCAGAACAGGAGATATCTTGGTTTTCGTGGGGTTTCTAGCAGAGATATGCATTGTCTGCGATAATCTAGGTGAGACTTCTGTCCGAAGTATGCAGAATCATCGAGATCGCTCTTTTCGAGCTATTTATTGCGAGAAACACGTTATCTGGTTTTTTCACCACTACACAGTGCCTTTGATATGCAGTACCAGCGATATCTTGGTTTTCGTGGGGTTTCAAGCTGAGATATGCATTTTTTACGATAATCTTGGTGAGACTTCTGTCCGAAGTATGCTTAATCATCGAGATCGCTCTATTCGAGCTATTTAATGTGAGAAACACGTTATCTGGTGTTTCCAGCACTCCACAGTGCGTTTTATATGCAGAACCAGCGATATCTTGGCTTTGGTGGGGTTTCAAGCTGAGATATGCATTGTCTGCGATAATCAAGGTGAGACTTCTGTCCGAAGTATGCAGATTCATCGAGATCGTACTTTTCGAGCCATTTTATGCGAGAAACACGTTTTCTGGGGTTTTCACCACTCCACAGTTCGTTGGATATGCAGAACAGGTGATATCTTGGTTTTCGAGGGGTTTCAAGCTGAGATATGCATTTGCTGCGATAAACTTGGAGAGACTTCTGTCCGAAGTATGCAGAAACATCGAGATCGCTCTTTTCGACCTATTTAATGCGAGAAACACGTTATCTGGTGTTTTCACCACTCCACAGTGCGTTTGATATGCAGAACCAGCGATATCTTGGTTTTCGTGGGGGTTCAATCTGAGATATGCACATTCTATGATAATCTTGGTGAGACTTCTGTCAGAAGTATGCAGAATCATCGGCATCTCCCTTTTCGACCTATTTAATGCGAGAAACACGTTCTCTGGTTGTTTTCACCACTCCAGAGTGCGATTGATATGCAGAACCGGCGATATCTTGATTTCCGTGGTGTTTCCAGCTGAGATATGCATTTTCTGCGATAATCTTGGTGAGACTTCTGTCAGACGTATGCAGAATCATCGGCATCTCCCTTTTCGACCTATTTAATGCGAGAAACACGTTCTCTGGTTGTTTTCACCACTCCACAGTGGGTTTGATATGCAGAACCGGCGACATCTTGATTTTCGTGAGGTTTCAAGCTGAGATATGCATTTTCAGCGATAATCTTGGTGAGTCTTTTGTCAGAGGTATGCACAATCTTCGAGATCGCTCTTTTCGAGCAACTTAATGCGGGAAACACGATATCTGGTTGTTTTCACCACTCCACAGTGCGTTTTATATGCAGAACGGGCGACATCTTGATTTTCGTGGTGTTTCCAGCTGAGATATGCATTTTCTGCGATAATCTTGGTGAGTCTTCTGTCAGAAGTATGCAGAATCATCGAGATCCCTCTTTTCGAGCTAGTTAATGCGAGAAACACATTTTCTGGTGTTTTCACCACTCCACAGTGCGTTTGATATGCGGAACCAGCGACATCTTGGATTTCGTCGGGTTTCAAGCTGAGACATGCATTTTCTGCGATAATCTTGGTGAGTCTTCTGTCAGAAGTATGCAGAATCATCGAGTTCCCTCTTTTCGAGCTAGTTAATGCGAGAAACACGTTATCTGGTGTTTTCACCACTCCATAGTGCGTTTGATATGCAGAACCGGCGACATCTTGGCTGTCGTAGGGTATCAAGCTGAGATATGCATTTTCTACCATAATCTTGGTGAGAGTTCTGTCAGAAGTATGCAGAATAATCGGGATCGCTATTTTCGAGCTATTTAATGCGAGAAACACGTTTTCTGGGGTTTTCACCACTCCACAGTTCGTTGGATATGCAGAACAGGAGATATCTTGGTTTTCGTAGGGTTTCTAGCAGAGACATGCATTTTCTGCGATAATCTTGGTGAGTCTTCTGTCAGAAGTATGCAGAATCATCGAGATCCCTCTTTTCGAGCTAGTTAATGCGATAAACACGTTTTCTGGGGTTTTCACCACTCCACAGTTCGTTGGATATGCAGAACAGGAGATATCTTGGTTTTCGTGGGGTTTCTAGCAGAGATATGCATTTTCTGCGATAATCATGGTGAGACTTCTGTTAGAAGTATGCAGAATCATCGAGATCGCACTTTTCATCAATTTAATGCGAGAAACACGTTGTCTGGTGTTTTCACCACTCCACAGTTGGTTTGATATGCAGAACAGGCGATGTTTGGTTTTCGTCGGGTTTCAAGCTGAGATATGCATTTTCTGCGATAATCTTGGTGAGACTTCAGTCAGAAATTTGCAGAATCTTCTAGATCGCTCTTTTCGAGCTATTTAATGCGAAAAAACAAGTTTTCTGTTGTTTTCACCACTCCACAGTTCGTTGGATATGCAGAACAGGAGATATCTTGGTTTTCGTGGGGTTTCTAGCAGAGATATGCATTTTCAGCGATAATCTTGGTGAGTCTTCTGTCAGAAGTATGCAGAATCTTCGAGATCGCCCTTTTCGAGCAACTTAATGCGAGAAACACGATATCTGGTTGTTTTCACCACTCCACAGTGGGTTTGATATGCAGAACCGGCGACATCTTGATTTTCGTGAGGTTTCAAGCTGAGATATGCATTATCAGCGATAATCTTGGTGAGTCTTTTGTCAGAAGTATGCAGAATCTTCGAGATCGCTCTTTTCGAGCAACTTAATGCGAGAAACACGATATCTGGTTGTTTTCACCACTCCACAGTGCGTTTGATATGCAGAACGGGCGACATCTTGATTTTCGTGGTGTTTCCAGCTGAGATATGCATTTTCTGCGATAATCTTGGTGAGTCTTCTGTCAGAAGTATGCAGAATCATCGAGATCCCTCTTTTCGAGCTATTCAATGCGAGAAACACGTTAATTGGTGTTTTCACCACTCCACAGTGCGTTTGATATGCGGAACCAGCGACATCTTGGATTTCGTCGGGTTTCAAGCTGACACATGCATTTTCTGCGATAAACTTGGGGAGTCTTCTGTCAGAAGTATGCAGAATCATCGAGGTCCCTCTTTTCGAGCTAGTTAATGCGAGAAACACGTTATCTGGTGTTTTCACCACACCACAGTGCGTTTGATATGCAGAACCGGCGACATCTTGGCTGTCGTAGGGTATCAAGCTGAGATATGCATTTTCTACCATAATCTTGGTGAGAGTTCTGTCAGAAGTATGCAGAATCATCGGGATCGCTATTTTCGAGCTATTTAATGCGAGAAACACGTTTTCTGGGGTTTTCACCACTCCACAGTTCGTTGGATATGCAGAACAGGAGATATCTTGGTTTTCGTAGGGTTTCTAGCAGAGACATGCATTTTCTGCGATAATCTTGGTGAGTCTTCTGTCAGAAGTATGCAGAATCATCGAGATCCCTCTTTTCGAGCTAGTTAATGCGAGGAACACGTTTTCTGGGGTTTTCACCACTCCACAGTTCGTTGGATATGCAGAACAGGAGATATCTTGGTTTTCGTGGGGTTTCTAGCAGAGATATGCATTTTCTGCGATAATCATGGTGAGACTTCTGTTAGAAGTATGCAGAACCATCGAGATCGCACTTTTCAATCAATTTAATGCGAGAAACACGTTGTCTGGTGTTTTCACCCCTCCACAATTGGTTTGATATGCAGAACAGGCGATGTTTGGTTTTCGTCGGGTTTCAAGCTGAGATATGCATTTTCTGCGATAATCTTGGTGAGACTTCAGTCAGAAATATGCAGAATCTTCTAGATCGCTCTTTTCGAGCTATTTAATGCGAAAAAACAAGTTTTCTGGTGTTTTCACCACTCCACAGTTCGTTGGATATGCAGAACAGGAGATATCTTGGTTTTCGTGGGGTTTCTAGCAGAGACATGCATTTTCTGCGATAATCTTGGTGAGTCTTCTGTCAGAAGTATGCAGAATCATCGAGATCCCTCTTTTCGAGATAGTTAATGCGAGAAACACGTTTTCTGGTGTTTTCACCACTCCACAGTTCGTTGGATATGCAGAACAGGAGATATCTTGGTTTTCGTGGGGTTTCTAGCTGAGATATGCATTTTTTACGATAATCTTGGTGAGACTTCTGTCCGAAGTATGCAGAATCATCGAGATCGCTCTTTTCGAGCTATTTATTGCGAGAAACACGTTATCTGGTTTTTTCACCACTACACAGTGCCTTTGATATGCAGTACCAGCGATATCTTGGTTTTCGTGGGGTTTCAAGCTGAGATATGCATTTTTTACGATAATCTTGGTGAGACCTCTGTCCGAAGTATGCAGAAACATCGATATCGCTCTTTTCGACCTATTTAATGCGAGAAACACGTTATCTGGTGTTTTCACCACTCCACAGAGCGTTTGATATGCAGAACCAGCGATATCTTGGTGTTCGTGGGGTTTCAAGCTGAGATATGCATTTTTTACGATAATCATGGTGAGACTATAGTCCGAAGTGTGCAGAATCATCGAGATCGCTCTTTTCGAGCTATTTAATGCGAGAAACACGTTTTCTGGGGTTTTCACCACTCCACAGTTCGTTGGATATGCAGAACAGGTGATATCTTGGGTTTCGAGGGGTTTCAAGCTGAGATATGCATTTTCTGCGATAAACTTGGAGAGACTTCTGTCCGAAGTATGCTGAATCATCGAGATCGCACTTTTCGAGCTAGTTAATGCGAGAAAAACCTTATCTGGTGTTTTCACCACTCCACAGTGCGTTTGATATGCAGTACCAGCGATATCTTGGTTTTCGTGGGGTTTCAAGCTGAGATATGCATTTTTTACGATAATCTTGGTGAGACATCTGTCCGAAGTATGCAGAATCATCGAGATCGCTCTATTCGAACTATTTAATGCGACAAAACGTTATCTGGTGTTTTCAGCACTCCACAGTGCGTTTGATATGCAGAACCGGCGACATCTTGGCTGTCGTAGGGGATCAAGCTGAGATATGCATTTTCTACCATAATCTTGGTGAGAGTTCTGTCAGAAGTATGCAGAATCATCGGGATCGCTATTTTCGAGCTATTTAATGCGAGAAACACGTTTTCTGGGGTTTTCACCACTCCACAGTTCGTTGGATATGCAGAACAGGAGATATCTTGGTTTTCGTAGGGTTTCTAGCAGAGACATGCATTTTCTGCGATAATCTTGGTGAGTCTTCTGTCAGAAGTATGCAGAATCATCGAGATCCCTCTTTTCGAGCTAGTTAATGCGAGGAACACGTTTTCTGGGGTTTTCACCACTCCACAGTTCGTTGGATATGCAGAACAGGAGATATCTTGGTTTTCGTGGGGTTTCTAGCAGAGATATGCATTTTCTGCGATAATCATGGTGAGACTTCTGTTGGAAGTATGCAGAACCATCGAGATCGCACTTTTCAATCAATTTAATGCGAGAAACACGTTGTCTGGTGTTTTCACCCCTCCACAGTTGGTTTGATATGCAGAACAGGCGATGTTTGGTTTTCGTCGGGTTTCAAGCTGAGATATGCATTTTCTGCGATAATCTTGGTGAGACTTCAGTCAGAAATATGCAGAATCTTCTAGATCGCTCTTTTCGAGCTATTTAATGCGACAAAACAAGTTTTCTGGTGTTTTCACCACTCCACAGTTCGTTGGATAAGCAGAACAGGAGATATCTTGGTTTTCGTGGGGTTTCTAGCAGAGACATGCATTTTCTGCGATAATCTTGGTGAGTCTTCTGTCAGAAGTATGCAGAATCATCGAGATCCCTCTTTTCGAGATAGTTAATGCGAGAAACACGTTTTCTGGGGTTTTCACCACTCCACAGTTCGTTGGATATGCAGAACAGGAGATATCTTGGTTTTCGTGGGGTTTCTAGCTGAGAGATGCATTTTTTACGATAATCTTGGTGAGACTTCTGTCCGAAGTATGCAGAATCATCGAGATCGCTCTTTTCGAGCTATTTATTGCGAGAAACACGTTATCTGGTTTTTTCACCACTACACAGTGCCTTTGATATGCAGTACCAGCGATATCTTGGTTTTCGTGGGGTTTCAAGCTGAGATATGCATTTTTTACGATAATCTTGGTGAGACTTCTGTCCGAAGTATGCTTAATCATCGAGATCGCTCTATTCGAGCTATTTAATGTGAGAAACACGTTATCTGGTGTTTCCAGCACTCCACAGTGCGTTTTATATGCAGAACCAGCGATATCTTGGCCTTCGTGGGGTTTCAAGCTGAGATATGCATTGTCTGCGATAATCTAGGTGAGACTTCTGTCCGAAGTATGCAGATTCATCGAGATCGTACTTTTCGAGCCATTTTATGCGAGAAACACGTTTTCTGGGGTTTTCACCACTCCACAGTTCGTTGGATATGCAGAACAGGTGATATCTCGGTTTTCGAGGGGTTTCAAGCTGAGATATGCATTTTCTGCGATAAACTTGGAGAGACTTCTGTCCGAAGTATGCTGAATCATCGAGATCGCACTTTTCGAGCTAGTTAATGCGAGAAAAACCTTATCTGGTGTTTTCACCACCCCACAGTGCGTTTGATATGCAGAACCGGCGATATCTGGGTTTTCGTGGGGTTTCAAGCTGAGATATGCATTTTCTGCTTCAATCTTGGTGAGACTTCTGTCCGAAATATGCAGAATCATCTAGATCGCTCGTTTCGAGCTACTTAATGCGAGAAACACGTTATCTGGTGTTTTCACCACTCCGCAGTGCGTTTGATATGCAGAACCGGCGACATCTTGGATTTCGTCGGGTTTCAAGCTGAGATATGCATTTTCTGCAATAATCTTGGTGAGACTTGTGTCAGAAGTATGCAGAATCATCTAGATCGCACTTTTCGAGCTATTTAATGCGAGAAACACGTTCTCTGGTGTATTCTCCACTCCACAGAACGTTTGACATGCAGAACCGGAGATATCTTGGTTTCGGTCGGGTTTCAAGCTGAGATATGCATTTTCTACGATAATCTTGGTGAGACGTCTGTCAGAAGTATGCAGAATCATCGGGATCGCTCTTTTCGAGCTATTTAATGCGAGAAACACGTTATCTGGTGTTTTCACCACTCCACAGTGCGTTTGATATGCAGAACCGGCGACATCTTGGCTTTCTTCGGGTATCAAGCTGAGATATGCATTTTCTACGATAATCTTGGTGAGACTTCTGGCAGAAGTATGCAGAATCATCTAGATCGCTCTTTTCGAGCTATTTAATGCGAGAAACACGTTGTCTGGTGTATTCACCACTCCACAGTACGTTTGACA
Organism: Anthophora plumipes; assembly: GCA_951804975.1. Taxonomy (NCBI): domain Eukaryota; kingdom Metazoa; phylum Arthropoda; class Insecta; order Hymenoptera; family Apidae; genus Anthophora; species Anthophora plumipes. The sequence continues at coordinate 1,242,208 of CATORF010000356.1, read as the reverse complement.
TGCAGTACCGGCGACATCTTGGATTTCGTCGGGGTTCAAGCTGAGATATGCATTTTCTACGATAATCTTGGTGAGACTTCTGTCAGAAGTATGCAGAATCATCTAGATCGTTCTTTTCGAGCTATTTAATTCGAGAAACACGTTATCTGGTTGTTTTCACCACTCCACAGTGCGTTTGATATGCAGAAGTGGCGACATCTTGATTTTCGTGAGATTTCAAACTGAGGTATGCATTTTCTGCGATAATCTTGGTGAGACTTCTGTCAGAAGTGTGCAGAATCATCTAGATCGCTCTTTTCGAGCTATGCAATGCGAAAAAACAAGTTTTCTTGTGTTTTCAACATTCCAAAGTGCGTTTGATATGCAGAACAGGAGATATCTTGGTTTTCGTGGGGTTTCTAGCAGAGATATGCATTATCTGCGATAATCATGGTGAGACTTCTGTTAGAAGTATGCAGAACCATCGAGATCGCACTTTTCGATCTATTTAATGCGAGAAACACGTTGTCTGGTTTTTTCACCACTCCACAGTTGGTTTGATACGCAGAACCGGCGATGTTTGGTTTTCGTCGGGTTTCCAGCTGAGACATGCATTTTCTGCGATAAACTTGGTGAGACTTCAGTCAGAAGTATGCAGAATCATCTAGATCGCTCTTTTCGAGCTATTTAATGCGAAAAAACAAGTTTTCTGGTGTCTTCAACATTCCACAGTGCGTTTGATATGCAGAACCGGCGATATCTTGATTTTCGTGGTGTTTCCAGCTGAGATATGCATTTTCTGCGATAATCTTGGTGAGACTTCTGTCAGAAGTATGCAGAATCATCGGTATCTCCCTTTTCGACCTATGTAATGCGAGTAACACGTTCTCTGGTTGTTTTCACCACTCCACAGTGCGTTTGATATGCAGAACCGGCGAAATCTTGATTTTCGTGGTGTTTCCAGCTGAGATATGCATTTTCTGCGATAATCTTGGTGAGACTTCTGTCAGACGTATGCAGAATCATCGGCATCTCCCTTTTCGACCTATTTAATGCGAGAAACACGTTCTCTGGTTGTTTTCACCACTCCACAGTGGGTTTGATATGCAGAACCGGCGACATCTTGGATTTCGTCGGGGTTCAAGCTGAGATATGCACATTCTGCGATATTCTTGGTGAGACTTCTGTCAGTAGTATGCAGAATCATCGAGACCCCTCTTTTCGAGCTATTTAATGCGAGAAACACGTTATCTGGTGTTTTCACCACTCCACAGTGCGTTTTATATGCAGAACCGGCGACATCATGATTTTGGTGAGGTTTCAAGCTGAGATATGCATTTTCTGCGATAATATTGGTGAGACTTCAGTCATATGTATGCAGAATCATCTAGATCGCTCGTTTCGAGCTATCTAATGCGAAAAAACAAGATTTCTGGTGTTTTCAACATTCCACAGTGCGTTTGCTATGCAGAACCGGCGTCATCTTGGATTTCGTCGGGTTTCAAGCTGAGATATGCATTTTCTACCAGAATCTTGGTGAGACTTCAGTTAGAAGTATGCAGAATCATCGGGATCGCTCGTTTCGAGCTATTTAATGCGAAAAAACAAGTTTTCTGGTGTTTTCACCACTCCACAGTGCGTTTGATATGCAGAACCGGCGACATCTTGGATTTCGTCGGGGTTCAAGCTGAGATATGCACATTCTACTATAATCTTGGTGAGACTTCTGTCAGAAGTATGCAGAATCATCTAGATCGCTCTTTTCGAGCTATTTAATGCGAGAAACACGTTTTCTGGTGTATTCACCACTCCACAGTACGTTTGACATGCAGAACCGGAGATATCTTGGTTTCGGTCGGGTTTCAAGCTGAGATATGCATTTTCTACGATAATCTTGGTGAGACGTCTGTCAGAAGTATGCAGAATCGTCGGGATCGCTCTTTACGAGCTATTTAATGCGAGAAACACGTTATCTGGTGTTTTCACCACTGCACAGTGTTGTCTTGGATTTCGTCGGGTTTCAAGCTGAGACATGCATTTTCTGCGATAATCTTGGTGAGTCTTCTATCAGAAGTAAGCAGAATCTTCGAGATCGCTCTTTTCGAGCTAGTTAATGCGAGAAACACGTTATCTGGTGTTTTCACCACTCCACAGTTCGTTGTATATGCAGAACAGGAGATATCTTGGTTTTCGTGGGGTTTCTAGCAGAGATATGCATTATCTGCGATAATCATGGTGAGACTTCTGTTAGAAGTATGCAGAATCATCGAGATCGCACTTTTCGATCTATTTAATGCGAGAAACACGTTGTCTGGTTTTTTCACCACTCCACAGTTGGTTTGATATGCAGAACCGGCGATGTTTGGTTTTCGTCGGGTTTCAAGCTGTGATATGCATTTTCTGCGATAATCTTGGTGAGGCTTCAGTCAGAAGTATGCAGAATCATCTAGATCGCTCTTTTGGAGCTATTTAATGCGAAAAAACAAGTTTTCTGGTGTTTTCAACATTCGACAGTGCGTTTGATATGCAGAACCGGCGATATCTTGATTTTCGTGGTGTTTCCAGCTGAGATATGCATTTTCTGCGATAATCTTGGTGAGACTTCAGTCAGAAGTATGCAGAATCATCTAGATCGCTCTTTTCGAGCTATTTAATGCGAAACAACAAGTTTTCTGGTGTTTTCAACATTCCACAGTGCGTTTGATATGCAGAACCGGCGATATCTTGATTTTCGTGGTGTTTCCAGCTGAGATATGCATTTTCTGCGATAATCTTGGTGAGACTTCTGTCAGACGTATGCAGAATCATCGGCATCTCCCTTTTCGACCTATTTAATGCGAGAAACACGTTCTCTGGTTGTTTTCACCACTCCACAGTGGGTTTGATATGCAGAACCGGCGACATCTTGGATTTCGTCGGGGTTCAAGCTGAGATATGCACATTCTGCGATATTCTTGGTGAGACTTCTGTCAGTAGTATGCAGAATCATCGAGACCCCTCTTTTCGAGCTATTTAATGCGAGAAACACGTTATCTGGTGTTTTCACCACTCCACAGTGCGTTTTATATGCAGAACCGGCGACATCATGATTTTGGTGAGGTTTCAAGCTGAGATATGCATTTTCTGCGATAATATTGGTGAGACTTCAGTCATATGTATGCAGAATCATCTAGATCGCTCGTTTCGAGCTATCTAATGCGAAAAAACAAGATTTCTGGTGTTTTCAACATTCCACAGTGCGTTTGCTATGCAGAACCGGCGTCATCTTGGATTTCGTCGGGTTTCAAGCTGAGATATGCATTTTCTACCAGAATCTTGGTGAGACTTCAGTTAGAAGTATGCAGAATCATCGGGATCGCTCGTTTCGAGCTATTTAATGCGAAAAAACAAGTTTTCTGGTGTTTTCACCACTCCACAGTGCGTTTGATATGCAGAACCGGCGACATCTTGGATTTCGTCGGGGTTCAAGCTGAGATATGCACATTCTACTATAATCTTGGTGAGACTTCTGTCAGAAGTATGCAGAATCATCTAGATCGCTCTTTTCGAGCTATTTAATGCGAGAAACACGTTTTCTGGTGTATTCACCACTCCACAGTACGTTTGACATGCAGAACCGGAGATATCTTGGTTTCGGTCGGGTTTCAAGCTGAGATATGCATTTTCTACGATAATCTTGGTGAGACGTCTGTCAGAAGTATGCAGAATCGTCGGGATCGCTCTTTACGAGCTATTTAATGCGAGAAACACGTTATCTGGTGTTTTCACCACTGCACAGTGTTGTCTTGGATTTCGTCGGGTTTCAAGCTGAGACATGCATTTTCTGCGATAATCTTGGTGAGTCTTCTATCAGAAGTAAGCAGAATCTTCGAGATCGCTCTTTTCGAGCTAGTTAATGCGAGAAACACGTTATCTGGTGTTTTCACCACTCCACAGTTCGTTGTATATGCAGAACAGGAGATATCTTGGTTTTCGTGGGGTTTCTAGCAGAGATATGCATTATCTGCGATAATCATGGTGAGACTTCTGTTAGAAGTATGCAGAATCATCGAGATCGCACTTTTCGATCTATTTAATGCGAGAAACACGTTGTCTGGTTTTTTCACCACTCCACAGTTGGTTTGATATGCAGAACCGGCGATGTTTGGTTTTCGTCGGGTTTCAAGCTGTGATATGCATTTTCTGCGATAATCTTGGTGAGGCTTCAGTCAGAAGTATGCAGAATCATCTAGATCGCTCTTTTGGAGCTATTTAATGCGAAAAAACAAGTTTTCTGGTGTTTTCAACATTCGACAGTGCGTTTGATATGCAGAACCGGCGATATCTTGATTTTCGTGGTGTTTCCAGCTGAGATATGCATTTTCTGCGATAATCTTGGTGAGACTTCAGTCAGAAGTATGCAGAATCATCTAGATCGCTCTTTTCGAGCTATTTAATGCGAAACAACAAGTTTTCTGGTGTTTTCAACATTCCACAGTGCGTTTGATATGCAGAACCGGCGATATCTTGATTTTCGTGGTGTTTCCAGCTGAGATATGTATTTTCTGCGATAATCTTGGTGAGACTTCTGTCAGAAGTATGCAGAATCATCGGCATCTCCCTTTTCGACCAATTTAATGCGAGAAACACGTTCTCTGGTTGTTTTCACCACTCCACAGTGCGTTTGATATGCAGAACCGGCGATATCTTGATTTTCGTGGTGTTTCCAGCTGAGGTATGCATTTTCTGCGATAATCTTGGTGAGACTTCTGTCAGACGTATGCAGAATCATCGGCATCTCCCTTTTCGACCTATTTAATGTGAGAAACACGTTCTCTGGTTGTTTTCACCACTCCACAGTGGGTTTGATATGCAGAACCGGCGACATCTTGATTTTCGTGAGGTTTCAAGCTGAGATATGCATTTTCAGCGATAATTTTGGTGAGTCTTTTGTCAGAAGTATGCAGAATCTTCGAGATCGCTCTTTTCGAGCAACTTAATGCGAGAAACACGATATCTGGTTGTTTTCACCACTCCACAGTGCGTTTGAAATGCAGAACGGGCGACATCATGATTTTCGTGGTGTTTCCAGCTGAGATATGCATTTTCTGCGATAATCTTAGTGAGTCTTCTGTCAGAAGTATGCAGAATCATCGAGATCCCTCTTTTCGAGCTATTTAATGCGAGAAACACGTTAATTGGTGTTTTCACCACTCCACAGTGCGTTTGATATGCGGAACCAGCGACATCTTGGATTTCGTCGGGTTTCAAGCTGAGACATGCATTTTGTGCGATAATCTTGGTGAGTCTTCTGTCAGAAGTATGCAGAATCATCGAGATCCCTCTTTTCGAGCTAGTTAATGCGAGAAACACGTTATCTGGTGTTTTCACCACTCCACAGTGCGTTTGATATGCAGAACAGGCGACATCTTGGCTGTCGTAGGGTATCAAGCTGAGATATGCATTTTCTACCATAATCTTGGTGAGACTTCTGTCAGAAGTATGCAGAATCATCGGGATCGCTATTTTCGAGCTATTTAATGCGAGAAACACGTTTTCTGGGGTTTTCACCACTCCACAGTTCGTTGGATATGCAGAACAGGAGATATCTTGTTTTTCGTAGGGTTTCTAGCAGAGACATGCATTTTCTGCGATAATCTTGGTGAGTCTTCTGTCAGAAGTATGCAGAATCATCGAGATCCCTCTTTTCGAGCTATTTAATGCGAGAAACACGTTAATTGGTGTTTTCACCACTCCACAGTGCGTTTGATATGCGGAACCAGCGACATCTTGGATTTCGTCGGGTTTCAAGCTGAGACATGCATTTTGTGCGATAATCTTGGTGAGTCTTCTGTCAGAAGTATGCAGAATCGTCGAGATTCTTCTTTTCGAGCTAGTTAATGCGAGAAACACGTTATCTGGTGTTTTCACCACTCCACAGTGCGTTTGATATGCAGAACCGGCGCCATCTTGGCTGTCGTAGGCTATCAAGCTGAGATATGCATTTTCTAAAATAATCTTGGTGAGACTTCTGTCAGAAGTATGCAGAATCATCGGGATCGCTATTTTCGAGCTATTTAATGCGAGAAACACGTTTTCTGGGGTTTTCACCACTCCACAGTTCGTTGGATATGCAGAACAGGAGATATCTTGGTTTTCGTGGGGTTTCTAGCAGAGATATGCATTTTCTGCGATAATCATGGTGAGACTTCTGTTAGAAGTATGCAGAATCATCGAGATCGCACTTTTCAATCTATTTAATGCGAGAAACACGTTGTCTGGTGTTTTCACCACTCCACAGTTGGTTTGATATGCAGAACAGGCGATGTTTGGTTTTCGTCGGGTTTCAAGCTGAGATATGCATTTTCTGCGATAATCTTGGTGAGACTTCAGTCAGAAATATGCAGAATCTTCTAGATCGCTCTTTTCGAGCTATTTAATGCGAAAAAACAAGTTTTCTGGTGTTTTCACCACTCCACAGTTCGTTGGATATGCAGAACAGGAGATATCTTGGTTTTCGTGGGGTTTCTAGCTGAGATATGCATTTTTTACGATAATCTTGGTGAGACTTCTGTCCGAAGTATGCAGAATCATCGAGATCGCTCTTTTCGAGCTATTTATTGCGAGAAACACGTTATCTGGTTTTTTCACCACTACACAGTGCCTTTGATATGCAGTACCAGCGATATCTTGGTTTTCGTGGGGTTTCAAGCTGAGATATGCATTTTTTACGATAATCCTGGTGAGACTTCTGTCCGAAGTATGCTTAATCATCGAGATCGCTCTATTCGAGCTATTTAATGTGAGAAACACGTTATCTGGTGTTTCCAGCACTCCACAGTGCGTTTTATATGCAGAACCAGCGATATCTTGGCTTTCGTGGGGTTTCAAGCTGAGATATGCAGTGTCTGCGATAATCTAGGTGAGACTTCTGTCCGAAGAATGCAGATTCATCGAGACCGTACTTTTCGAGCTATTTTATGCGAGAAACACGTTTTCTGGTGTTTTCACCACTCCACAGTTCGTTGGATATGCAGAACAGGTGATATCTTGGTTTTCGAGGGGTTTCAAGCTGAGATATGCATTTTCTGCGATAAACTTGGAGAGACTTCTGTCCGAAGTATGCTGAATCATCGAGATCGCACTTTTCGAGCTAGTTAATGCGACAAAAACCTTATCTGGTGTTTTCACCACTCCACAGTGCGTTTGATATGCAGAACCGGCGATATCTTGGATTTCGTGGGGTTTCAAGCTGAGATATGCATTGTCTGCGATAATCATGGTGAGACTTCTGTCCGAAGTGTGCAGAATCATCGAGATCGCTCTTTTCGAGCTATTTAATGCGAGAAACACGTTTTCTGGGGTTTTCACCACACCACAATTCGTTGGATATGCAGAACAGGTAATATCTTGGTTTTCGAGGGGTTTCAAGCTGAGATATGCATTTTCTGCGATAAACTTGGAGAGATTTCTGTCCGAAGTATGCTGAATCATCGAGATCGCACTTTTCGAGCTAGTTAATGCGCGAAAAACCTTATCTGGTGTTTTCACCACCCCACAGTGCGTTTGATATGCAGAACCGGCGATATCTGGGTATTCGTGGGGTTTCAAGCTGAGATATGCATTTTCTGCGATAATCTTGGTGAGACCTCTGTCCGAAGTATGCAGAAACATCGAGATCGCTCTTTTCGACCTATTTAATGCGAGAAACACGTTATCTGGTGTTTTCACCACTCCACAGTGCGTTTGATATGCAGAACCAGCGATATCTTGGTTTTCGTGGGGTTTCAAGCTGAGATATGCATTTTTTACGATAATAATGGTGAGACTACTGTCCGAAGTATGCAGAATCATCGAGATCGCACTTTTCGAGCTATTTAATGCGAGAAACACGATATCTGGTGTTTTCAGCGCTCCACAGTGCGTATGATATGCAGAACCGGCGATATCTTGGTTTTCGTGGGGTTTCAAGCAGAGATATGCATTGTCTGCGATAATCTTGGTGAGACTTCTGTCCGAAGTGTGCAGAATCATCGAGATCGCTCTTTTCGAGCTATTTAATGCGAGAAACACGTTTTCTGGGGTTTTCACCACACCACAGTTCGTTGGATATGCAGAACAGGTGATATCTTGGGTTTCGAGGGGTTTCAAGCTGAGATATGCATTTTCTGCGATAAACTTCGAGAGACTTCTGTCCGAAGTATGCTGAATCATCGAGATCGCACTTTCCGAGTTAGTTAATGCGAGAAAAACCTTATCTGGTGTTTTCACCACTCCACAGTGGGTTTGATATGCAGTACCAGCGATATCTTGGTTTTCGTGGGGTTTCAAGCTGAGATATGCATTTTTTACGATAATCTTGGTGAGACTTCTGTCCGAAGTATGCAGAATCATCGAGATCGCTCTATTCGAACTATTTAATGCGACAAAACGTTATCTGGTGTTTTCAGAACTCCACAGTGCGTTTGATATGCAGAACCAGCGATATCTCTGTTTTCGTGGGGTTTCAAGCTGAGATATGCATTTTTTACGATAATCATGGTGAGACTACTGCCCGAAGTATGCAGAATCATCGAGATCGCACTCTTCGAGCTATTTAATGCGAGAAACACGATATCTGGTGTTTTCAGCACTCCACAGTGCGTTTGATATGCAGAACCAGCGATATCTTGGTTTTCGTGGGGTTTCAAGCTGAGATATGCATTTTTTACGATAATCATGGTGAGACTACTGTCCAAAGTATGCAGAATCATCGAGATCGCACTTTGCGAGCTATTTAATGCGAGAAACACGTTTTCTGGGGTTTTCACCACTCCACAGTTCGTTGGATATGCAGAACAGGTGATATCTTGGTTTTCGAGGGGTTTCAAGCTGAGATATGCATTTTTTACGATAATCATGGTGAGACTACTGTCCGAAGTATGCAGAATCATCGAGATCGCACTTTTCGAGCTATTTAATGCGAGAAACACGATATCTGGTGTTTTCAGCACTCAACAGTGCGTATGATATGCAGAACCGACGATATCCTGGTTTTCGTGGGGTTTCAAGCTTAGATATGCATTTTCTGCGATAATCTTGGTGAGGCTTCTGTCCGAAGTATGCAGGGTCATCGAGATCGTACTTTTCGAGCAATTTAATGCGAGAAACACGTTTACGGGGGTTTTCACCACACCACAGTTCGTTGGATATGCAGAACAGGTGATATCTTGGTTTTCGTGGGGTTTCAAGCTGAGGTATGCATTTTCTGCGATAAGCTTGGTGAGACTTCTGTTAGAAGTATGCAGAATCATCTAGATCGCCCGTTTCGAGCTATCTAATGCGAAAAAACAAGTTTTCTGGTGTTTTCACCACACCACAGTCCGTTTGATATGCAGAACCGGCGATATTTTGGTTTTCGTCGGGTTTCAAGCTGAGATATGCATTTTCTACGAAAATCTTGGTGAGACTTCTGTCCGAAGTATGCAGAATCATCGAGATCGCTCTATTCGAACTATTTAATGCGACAAAACGTTATCTGGTGTTTTCACCACCCCACAGTGCGTTTGATATGCAGAACCGGCGATATCCTGGTTTTCGTGGGGTTTCAAGCTGAGATATGCATTTTCTGCGATAATCTTGGTGAGACCTCTGTCCGAAGTATGCAGAAACATCGAGATCGCTCTTTTCGACCTATTTAATGCGAGAAACACGTTATCTGGTGTTTTCACCACTCCACAGTGCGTTTGATATGCAGAACCAGCGATATCTTGGTTTTCGTGGGGTTTCAAGCTGAGATATGCATTTTTTACGATAATCATGGTGAGACTACTGTCCGAAGTATGCAGAATCATCGAGATCGCACTTTTCGAGCTATTTAATGCGAGAAACACGATATCTGGTGTTTTCAGCGCTCCACAGTGCGTATGATATGCAGAACCGGCGATATCTTGGTTTTCGTGGGGTTTCAAGCAGAGATATGCATTGTCTGCGATAATCTTGGTGAGACTTCTGTCCGAAGTGTGCAGAATCATCGAGATCGCTCTTTTCGAGCTATTTAATGCGAGAAACACGTTTTCTGGGGTTTTCACCACACCACAGTTCGTTGGATATGCAGAACAGGTGATATCTTGGGTTTCGAGGGGTTTCAAGCTGAGATATGCATTTTCTGCGATAAACTTCGAGAGACTTCTGTCCGAAGTATGCTGAATCATCGAGATCGCACTTTCCGAGTTAGTTAATGCGAGAAAAACCTTATCTGGTGTTTTCACCACTCCACAGTGGGTTTGATATGCAGTACCAGCGATATCTTGGTTTTCGTGGGGTTTCAAGCTGAGATATGCATTTTCTGCGATAATCTTGGTGAGACCTCTGTCCGAAGTATGCAGAAACATCGAGATCGCTCTTTTCGACCTATTTAATGCGAGAAACACGTTATCTGGTGTTTTCACCACTCCACAGTGCGTTTGATATGCAGAACCAGCGATATCTTGGTTTTCGTGGGGTTTCAAGCTGAGATATGCATTTTTTACGATAATCATGGTGAGACTACTGTCCGAAGTATGCAGAATCATCGAGATCGCACTTTTCGAGCTATTTAATGCGAGAAACACGATATCTGGTGTTTTCAGCGCTCCACAGTGCGTATGATATGCAGAACCGGCGATATCTTGGTTTTCGTGGGGTTTCAAGCTGAGATATGCATTTTCTGCGATAATCTTGGTGAGACCTCTGTCCGAAGTATGCAGAAACATCGAGATCGCTCTTTTCGACCTATTTAATGCGAGAAACACGTTATCTGGTGTTTTCACCACTCCACAGTGCGTTTGATATGCAGAACCAGCGATATCTTGGTTTTCGTGGGGTTTCAAGCTGAGATATGCATTTTTTACGATAATCATGGTGAGACTACTGTCCGAAGTATGCAGAATCATCGAGATCGCACTTTTCGAGCTATTTAATGCGAGAAACACGATATCTGGTGTTTTCAGCGCTCCACAGTGCGTATGATATGCAGAACCGGCGATATCTTGGTTTTCGTGGGGTTTCAAGCAGAGATATGCATTGTCTGCGATAATCTTGGTGAGACTTCTGTCCGAAGTGTGCAGAATCATCGAGATCGCTCTTTTCGAGCTATTTAATGCGAGAAACACGTTTTCTGGGGTTTTCACCACACCACAGTTCGTTGGATATGCAGAACAGGTGATATCTTGGATTTCGTCGGGTGTCAAGCTGAGACATGCATTTTCTGCGATAATCTTGGTGAGTCTTCTGTCAGAAGTATGCAGAATCTTCGAGATCGCTCTTTTCGAGCTAGTTAATGCGAGAAACACGTTATCTGGTGTTTTCACCACTCCACAGTTCGTTGTATATGCAGAACAGGAGATATCTTGGTTTTCGTGGGGTTTCTAGCAGAGATATGCATTATCTGGGATAATCATGGTGAGACTTCTGTTAGAAGTATGCAGAATCATCGAGATCGCACTTTTCGATCTATTTAATGCGAGAAACACGTTGTCTGGTTTTTTCACCACTCCACAGTTGGTTTGATATGCAGAACCGGCGATGTTTGGTTTTCGTCGGGTTTCAAGCTGTGATATGCATTTTCTGCGATAATCTTGGTGAGGCTTCAGTCAGAAGTATGCAGAATCATCTAGATCGCTCTTTTGGAGCTATTTAATGCGAAAAAACAAGTTTTCTGGTGTTTTCAACATTCGACAGTGCGTTTGATATGCAGAACCGGCGATATCTTGATTTTCGTGGTGTTTCCAGCTGAGATATGCATTTTCTGCGATAATCTTGGTGAGACTTCAGTCAGAAGTATGCAGAATCATCTAGATCGCTCTTTTCGAGCTATTTAATGCGAAACAACAAGTTTTCTGGTGTTTTCAACATTCCACAGTGCGTTTGATATGCAGAACCGGCGATATCTTGATTTTCGTGGTGTTTCCAGCTGAGATATGTATTTTCTGCGATAATCTTGGTGAGACTTCTGTCAGAAGTATGCAGAATCATCGGCATCTCCCCTTTCGACCTATTTAATGCGAGAAACACGTTCTCTGGTTGTTTTCACCACTCCACAGTGCGTTTGATATGCAGAACCGGCGATATCTTGATTTTCGTGGTGTTTCCAGCTGAGATATGCATTTTCTGCGATAATCTTGGTGAGTCTTTTGTCAGAAGTATGTAGAATCTTCGAGATCGCTCTTTTCGAGCAACTTAATGCGAGAAACACGATATGTGGTTGTTTTCACCACTCCACAGTGCGTTTGAAATGCAGAACGGGCGACATCATGATTTTCGTGGTGTTTCCAGCTGAGATATGCATTTTCTGCGATAATCTTAGTGAGTCTTCTGTCAGAAGTATGCAGAATCATCGAGATCCCTCTTTTCGAGCTATTTAATGCGAGAAACACGTTAATTGGTGTTTTCACCACTCCACAGTGCGTTTGATATGCGGAACCAGCGACATCTTGGATTTCGTCGGGTTTCAAGCTGAGACATGCATTTTGTGCGATAATCTTGGTGAGTCTTCTGTCAGAAGTATGCAGAATCATCGAGATCCCTCTTTTCGAGCTAGTTAATGCGAGAAACACGTTATCTGGTGTTTTCACCACTCCACAGTGCGTTTGATATGCAGAACCGGCGACATCTTGGCTGTCGTAGGGTATCAAGCTGAGATATGCATTTTCTACCATAATCTTGGTGAGACTTCTGTCAGAAGTATGCAGAATCATCGGGATCGCTATTTTCGAGCTATTTAATGCGAGAAACACGTTTTCTGGGGTTTTCACCACTCCACAGTTCGTTGGATATGCAGAACAGGAGATATCTTGTTTTTCGTAGGGTTTCTAGCAGAGACATGCATTTTCTGCGATAATCTTGGTGAGTCTTCTGTCAGAAGTATGCAGAATCATCGAGATCCCTCTTTTCGAGCTATTTAATGCGAGAAACACGTTAATTGGTGTTTTCACCACTCCACAGTGCGTTTGATATGCGGAACCAGCGACATCTTGGATTTCGTCGGGTTTCAAGCTGAGACATGCATTTTGTGCGATAATCTTGGTGAGTCTTCTGTCAGAAGTATGCAGAATCGTCGAGATTCTTCTTTTCGAGCTAGTTAATGCGAGAAACACGTTATCTGGTGTTTTCACAACTCCACAGTGCGTTTGATATGCAGAACCGGCGCCATCTTGGCTGTCGTAGGCTATCAAGCTGAGATATGCATTTTCTAAAATAATCTTGGTGAGACTTCTGTCAGAAGTATGCAGAATCATCGGGATCGCTATTTTCGAGCTATTTAATGCGAGAAACACGTTTTCTGGGGTTTTCACCACTCCACAGTTCGTTGGATATGCAGAACAGGAGATATCTTGGTTTTCGTGGGGTTTCTAGCAGAGATATGCATTTTCTGCGATAATCATGGTGAGACTTCTGTTAGAAGTATGCAGAATCATCGAGATCGCACTTTTCAATCTATTTAATGCGAGAAACACGTTGTCTGGTGTTTTCACCACTCCACAGTTGGTTTGATATGCAGAACAGGCGATGTTTGGTTTTCGTCGGGTTTCAAGCTGAGATATGCATTTTCTGCGATAATCTTGGTGAGACTTCAGTCAGAAATATGCAGAATCTTCTAGATCGCTCTTTTCGAGCTATTTAATGCGAAAAAACAAGTTTTCTGGTGTTTTCACCACTCCACAGTTCGTTGGATATGCAGAACAGGAGATATCTTGGTTTTCGTGGGGTTTCTAGCTGAGATATGCATTTTTTACGATAATCTTGGTGAGACTTCTGTCCGAAGTATGCAGAATCATCGAGATCGCTCTTTTCGAGCTATTTATTGCGAGAAACACGTTATCTGGTTTTTTCACCACTACACAGTGCCTTTGATATGCAGTACCAGCGATATCTTGGTTTTCGTGGGGTTTCAAGCTGAGATATGCATTTTTTACGATAATCCTGGTGAGACTTCTGTCCGAAGTATGCTTAATCATCGAGATCGCTCTATTCGAGCTATTTAATGTGAGAAACACGTTATCTGGTGTTTCCAGCACTCCACAGTGCGTTTTATATGCAGAACCAGCGATATCTTGGCTTTCGTGGGGTTTCAAGCTGAGATATGCAGTGTCTGCGATAATCTAGGTGAGACTTCTGTCCGAAGAATGCAGATTCATCGAGACCGTACTTTTCGAGCTATTTTATGCGAGAAACACGTTTTCTGGTGTTTTCACCACTCCACAGTTCGTTGGATATGCAGAACAGGTGATATCTTGGTTTTCGAGGGGTTTCAAGCTGAGATATGCATTTTCTGCGATAAACTTGGAGAGACTTCTGTCCGAAGTATGCTGAATCATCGAGATCGCACTTTTCGAGCTAGTTAATGCGACAAAAACCTTATCTGGTGTTTTCACCACTCCACAGTGCGTTTGATATGCAGAACCGGCGATATCTTGGATTTCGTGGGGTTTCAAGCTGAGATATGCATTGTCTGCGATAATCATGGTGAGACTTCTGTCCGAAGTGTGCAGAATCATCGAGATCGCTCTTTTCGAGCTATTTAATGCGAGAAACACGTTTTCTGGGGTTTTCACCACACCACAATTCGTTGGATATGCAGAACAGGTAATATCTTGGTTTTCGAGGGGTTTCAAGCTGAGATATGCATTTTCTGCGATAAACTTGGAGAGATTTCTGTCCGAAGTATGCTGAATCATCGAGATCGCACTTTTCGAGCTAGTTAATGCGCGAAAAACCTTATCTGGTGTTTTCACCACCCCACAGTGCGTTTGATATGCAGAACCGGCGATATCTGGGTATTCGTGGGGTTTCAAGCTGAGATATGCATTTTCTGCGATAATCTTGGTGAGACCTCTGTCCGAAGTATGCAGAAACATCGAGATCGCTCTTTTCGACCTATTTAATGCGAGAAACACGTTATCTGGTGTTTTCACCACTCCACAGTGCGTTTGATATGCAGAACCAGCGATATCTTGGTTTTCGTGGGGTTTCAAGCTGAGATATGCATTTTTTACGATAATCATGGTGAGACTACTGTCCGAAGTATGCAGAATCATCGAGATCGCACTTTTCGAGCTATTTAATGCGAGAAACACGATATCTGGTGTTTTCAGCGCTCCACAGTGCGTATGATATGCAGAACCGGCGATATCTTGGTTTTCGTGGGGTTTCAAGCAGAGATATGCATTGTCTGCGATAATCTTGGTGAGACTTCTGTCCGAAGTGTGCAGAATCATCGAGATCGCTCTTTTCGAGCTATTTAATGCGAGAAACACGTTTTCTGGGGTTTTCACCACACCACAGTTCGTTGGATATGCAGAACAGGTGATATCTTGGGTTTCGAGGGGTTTCAAGCTGAGATATGCATTTTCTGCGATAAACTTCGAGAGACTTCTGTCCGAAGTATGCTGAATCATCGAGATCGCACTTTCCGAGTTAGTTAATGCGAGAAAAACCTTATCTGGTGTTTTCACCACTCCACAGTGGGTTTGATATGCAGTACCAGCGATATCTTGGTTTTCGTGGGGTTTCAAGCTGAGATATGCATTTTTTACGATAATCTTGGTGAGACTTCTGTCCGAAGTATGCAGAATCATCGAGATCGCTCTATTCGAACTATTTAATGCGACAAAACGTTATCTGGTGTTTTCAGAACTCCACAGTGCGTTTGATATGCAGAACCAGCGATATCTCTGTTTTCGTGGGGTTTCAAGCTGAGATATGCATTTTTTACGATAATCATGGTGAGACTACTGCCCGAAGTATGCAGAATCATCGAGATCGCACTCTTCGAGCTATTTAATGCGAGAAACACGATATCTGGTGTTTGCAGCACTCCACAGTGCGTTTGATATGCAGAACCAGCGATATCTTGGTTTTCGTGGGGTTTCAAGCTGAGATATGCATTTTTTACGATAATCATGGTGAGACTACTGTCCAAAGTATGCAGAATCATCGAGATCGCACTTTTCGAGCTATTTAATGCGAGAAACACGTTTTCTGGGGTTTTCACCACTCCACAGTTCGTTGGATATGCAGAACAGGTGATATCTTGGTTTTCGAGGGGTTTCAAGCTGAGATATGCATTTTTTACGATAATCATGGTGAGACTACTGTCCGAAGTATGCAGAATCATCGAGATCGCACTTTTCGAGCTATTTAATGCGAGAAACACGATATCTGGTGTTTTCAGCACTCAACAGTGCGTATGATATGCAGAACCGACGATATCCTGGTTTTCGTGGGGTTTCAAGCTTAGATATGCATTTTCTGCGATAATCTTGGTGAGGCTTCTGTCCGAAGTATGCAGGGTCATCGAGATCGTACTTTTCGAGCTATTTAATGCGAGAAACACGTTTACGGGGGTTTTCACCACACCACAGTTCGTTGGATATGCAGAACAGGTGATATCTTGGTTTTCGTGGGGTTTCAAGCTGAGATATGCACTTTTTACGATAATCTTGGTGAGACTTTTGTCAGAAGTATGCAGAATAATCTAGATCGTTCTTTTCGAGCTATTTAATTCGAGAAACACGTTATCTGGTTGTTTTCACCACTCCACAGTGCGTTTGATATGCAGAAGCTGCGACATCTTGATTTTCGTGAGATTTCAAACCTGAGGTATGCATTTTCTGCGATAAGCTTGGTGAGACTTCTGTTAGAAGTATGCAGAATCATCTAGATCGCCCGTTTCGAGCTATCTAATGCGAAAAAACAAGTTTTCTGGTGTTTTCACCACACCACAGTCCGTTTGATATGCAGAACCGGCGATATTTTGGTTTTCGTCGGGTTTCAAGCTGAGATATGCATTTTCTACGAAAATCTTGGTGAGACTTCTGTCCGAAGTATGCAGAATCATCGAGATCGCTCTATTCGAACTATTTAATGCGACAAAACGTTATCTGGTGTTTTCACCACCCCACAGTGCGTTTGATATGCAGAACCGGCGATATCTTGGTTTTCGTGGGGTTTCAAGCTGAGATATGCATTTTCTGCGATAATCTTGGTGAGACCTCTGTCCGAAGTATGCAGAAACATCGAGATCGCTCTTTTCGACCTATTTAATGCGAGAAACACGTTATCTGGTGTTTTCACCACTCCACAGTGCGTTTGATATGCAGAACCAGCGATATCTTGGTTTTCGTGGGGTTTCAAGCTGAGATATGCATTTTTTACGATAATCATGGTGAGACTACTGTCCGAAGTATGCAGAATCATCGAGATCGCACTTTTCGAGCTATTTAATGCGAGAAACACGATATCTGGTGTTTTCAGCGCTCCACAGTGCGTATGATATGCAGAACCGGCGATATCTTGGTTTTCGTGGGGTTTCAAGCAGAGATATGCATTGTCTGCGATAATCTTGGTGAGACTTCTGTCCGAAGTGTGCAGAATCATCGAGATCGCTCTTTTCGAGCTATTTAATGCGAGAAACACGTTTTCTGGGGTTTTCACCACACCACAGTTCGTTGGATATGCAGAACAGGTGATATCTTGGGTTTCGAGGGGTTTCAAGCTGAGATATGCATTTTCTGCGATAAACTTCGAGAGACTTCTGTCCGAAGTATGCTGAATCATCGAGATCGCACTTTCCGAGTTAGTTAATGCGAGAAAAACCTTATCTGGTGTTTTCACCACTCCACAGTGGGTTTGATATGCAGTACCAGCGATATCTTGGTTTTCGTGGGGTTTCAAGCTGAGATATGCATTTTTTACGATAATCTTGGTGAGACTTCTGTCCGAAGTATGCAGAATCATCGAGATCGCTCTATTCGAACTATTTAATGCGACAAAACGTTATCTGGTGTTTTCAGAACTCCACAGTGCGTTTGATATGCAGAACCAGCGATATCTCTGTTTTCGTGGGGTTTCAAGCTGAGATATGCATTTTTTACGATAATCATGGTGAGACTACTGCCCGAAGTATGCAGAATCATCGAGATCGCACTCTTCGAGCTATTTAATGCGAGAAACACGATATCTGGTGTTTTCAGCACTCCACAGTGCGTTTGATATGCAGAACCAGCGATATCTTGGTTTTCGTGGGGTTTCAAGCTGAGATATGCATTTTTTACGATAATCATGGTGAGACTACTGTCCAAAGTATGCAGAATCATCGAGATCGCACTTTTCGAGCTATTTAATGCGAGAAACACGTTTTCTGGGGTTTTCACCACTCCACAGTTCGTTGGATATGCAGAACAGGTGATATCTTGGGTTTCGAGGGGTTTCAAGCTGAGATATGCATTTTCTGCGATAAACTTCGAGAGACTTCTGTCCGAAGTATGCTGAATCATCGAGATCGCACTTTCCGAGTTAGTTAATGCGAGAAAAACCTTATCTGGTGTTTTCACCACTCCACAGCGGGTTTGATATGCAGTACCAGCGATATCTTGGTTTTCGTGGGGTTTCAAGCTGAGATATGCATTTTTTACGATAATCTTGGTGAGACTTCTGTCCGAAGTATGCAGAATCATCGAGATCGCTCTATTCGAACTATTTAATGCGACAAAACGTTATCTGGTGTTTTCACCACCCCACAGTGCGTTTGATATGCAGAACCGGCGATATCTTGGTTTTCGTGGGGTTTCAAGCTGAGATATGCATTTTTTACGATAATCATGGTGAGACTACTGTCCGAAGTATGCTGAATCATCGAGATCGCACTTTTCGAGCTAGTTAATGCGAGAAAAACCTTATCTGGTGTTTTCACCACTCCACAGTGCGTTTGATATGCAGTACCAACGATATCTTGGTTTTCGTGGGGTTTCAAGCTGAGATATGCTTTTTTTACGATAATCTTGGTGAGACATCTGTCCGAAGGATGCAGAATCATCGAGATCGCTCTATTCGAACTATTTAATGCGACAAAACGTTATCTGGTGTTTTCAGCACTCCACAGTGCGTTTGATATGCAGAACCAGCGATATCTCTGTTTTCGTGGGGTTTCAAGCTGAGATATGCACTTTTTACGATAATCTTGGTGAGACTTCTGTCCGAAGTATGCAGAATCATCGAGATCGCTCTTTTCGAGCTATTTAATGCGAGAAACACGTTATCTGGTGTTTCCACCACTCCACAGAGCGTTTGATATGCAGTACCATCGATATCTTGGTTTTCGTGGGGTTTCAAGCTGAGATATGCATTTTCTAGGATAATCTTGGTGAGACTTCTGTCCGAAGTATGCTGAATCATCTAGATCGCTCTTTTCGAGCTATTTAATGCGAGAAACACGTTATCTGGTGTTTTCACCACTCCACGGTGCGTTTGATATGCAGAACCGGCGACATCTTGGCTGTCGTAGGGTATCAAGCTGAGATATGCATTTTCTACGATAATCTTGGTGAGACCTCTGTCAGAAGTATGCAGAATCTTCGAGATCGCTCATTTCGATCTATTTAATGCGAGAAACACGTTGTCTAGTGTTTTCACCACTCCACAGAGCGTTTGATATGCAGTACCATCGATATCTTGGTTTTCGTGGGGTTTCAAGCTGAGATATGCATTTTCTAGGATAATCTTAGTGAGACTTCTGTCCGAAGTATGCTGAATCATCTAGATCGCTCTTTTCGAGCTAGTTAATGCGAGAAACACGTTATCTGGCGTTTTCACCACTCAACAGTGCGTATGATATGCAGAACGGACGATATCTTGGTTTTCGTGGGGCTTCAAGCTCAGATATGCATTTTCTGCGATAATCTTGGTGAGACTTCTGTCCGAAGTATGCAGAATCATCGGGATCGCTCTTTTCGTGCTATTTAATGCGAGAAACACGTTTTCTGGTGTTTTCACCACTCCACAGTGCGTTTGATATGCAGAACCAGCGATATCTTGGTTTTCGTGGGGTTTCAAGCTGAGATATGCATTTTTTACGATAATCATGGTGAGACTTCTGTCCGAAGTATGCAGAATCATCGAGATCGCACTTTTCGAGCTATTTAATGCGAGAAACACGATATCTGGTGTTTTCAGCACTCCACAGTGCGTATGATATGCAGAACCGGCGATATCTTGGTTTTCGTGGGGTTTCAAGCTGAGATATGCATTCTCTGCGATAATCTTGGTGAGACTTCTGTCCGAAGTGTGCAGAATCATCGAGATCGCTCTTTTCGAGCTATGTAACGTGAGAAACACGTTTTCTGGGGTTTTCACCACACCACAGTTCGTTGGATATGCAGAACAGGTGATATCTTGGTTTTCAAGGGGTTTCAAGCAGAGATATGCATTTTCTGCGATAAACTTGGTGAGACTTCTGTCCGAAGTATGCTGAATCATCGAGATAGCACCTTTCGAGCTAGTTAATGCGAGAAAAACCTTATCTGGTGTTCTCACCACTCCACAGTGCGTTTGATATGCAGAACCGGCGATATCTGGGTTTTCGTGGGGTTTCAAGATGAGATATGCATTGTCTGCGATAATCTTGGTGAGACTTCTGTCCGAAGTATGCAGAAACATCGAGATCGCTCTTTTCGACCTATTTAATGCGAGAAACACGTTATCTGGTGTTTTCACCACTCCACAGTGCGTTTGATATGCAGAACCAGCGATATCTTGGTTTTCGTGGGGTTTCAAGCTGAGATATGCATTTTCTGCTTCAATCTTGGTGAGACTTCTGTCAGAAGTATGCAGAATCATCTAGATCGCACTTTTCGAGCTATTTAATGCGAGAAACACGTTCTCTGGTGTATTCTCCACTCCACAGAACGTTTGACATGCAGAACCGGAGATATCTTGGTTTCGGTCGGGTTTCAAGCTGAGATATGCATTTTCTACGATAATCTTGGTGAGACGTCTGTCAGAAGTATGCAGAATCATCGGGATCGCTCTTTTCGAGCTATTTAATGCGAGAAACACGTTATCTGGTGTTTTCACCACTCCACAGTGCGTTTGATATGCAGAACCGGCGACATCTTGGCTTTCTTCGGGTATCAAGCTGAGATATGCATTTTCTACGATAATCTTGGTGAGACTTCTGGCAGAAGTATGCAGAATCATCTAGATCGCTCTTTTCGAGCTATTTAATGCGAGAAACACGTTGTCTGGTGTATTCACCACTCCACAGTACGTTTGACATGCAGTACCGGCGACATCTTGGATTTCGTCGGGGTTCAAGCTGAGATATGCATTTTCTACGATAATCTTGGTGAGACTTCTGTCAGAAGTATGCAGAATCATCTAGATCGTTCTTTTCGAGCTATTTAATTCGAGAAACACGTTATCTGGTTGTTTTCACCACTCCACAGTGCGTTTGATATGCAGAACCGGAGATATCTTGGTATCGGTCGGTTCTCAAGCTGAGATATGCATTTTCTGCGATAATCTTGGTGAGACTTCTGTCAGAAGTATGCAGAATCATCTAGATCGCTCTTTTCGAGCTATTTCATTCTAGAAACACGTTTTCTGGTGTTTTCACCACACCACAGTCCGTTTGATGTGCAGAACCGGAGATAACTTGGTTTTCGTGAGATTTCAAGCTGAGATATGAATTTTCTATGATAATCTTGGTGAGACATCTGTCAGAAGTATGCAGAATCTTCGAGATCGCTCTTTTCGAGCTACTTAATGCGAGAAACACGTTATCTGGTGTTTTCACCACTCCACAGTGCGTTTGACATGCAGTACCGGCGACATCTTGGATTTCGTCGGGGTTCAAGCTGAGATATGCATTTTCTACGATAATCTTGGTGAGACTTCTGTCAGAAGTATGCAGAATCATCTAGATCGTTCTTTTCGAGCTATTTAATTCGAGAAACACGTTATCTGGTTGTTTTCACCACTCCACAGTGCGTTTGATATGCAGAAGTGGCGACATCTTGATTTTCGTGAGATTTCAAGCTGAGGTATGCATTTTCTGCGATAAGCTTGGTGAGACTTCTGTCAGAAGTATGCAGAATCATCTAGATCGCACGTTTCGAGCTATCTAATGCGAAAAAACAAGTTTTCTGGTGTTTTCACCACACCACAGTCCGTTTGATATGCAGAACAGGAGATATCTTGGTTTTCGTGGGGTTTCTAGCAGAGATATGCATTATCTGCGATAATCATGGTGAGACTTCTGTTAGAAGTATGCAGAACCATCGAGATCGCACTTTTCGATCTATTTAATGCGAGAAACACGTTGTCTGGTTTTTTCACCACTCCACAGTTGGTTTGATACGCAGAACCGGCGATGTTTGGTTTTCGTCGGGTTTCAAGCTGTGATATGCATTTTCTGCGATAATCTTGGTGAGACTTCAGTCAGAAGTATGCAGAATCATCTAAATCGCTCTTTTGGAGCTATTTAATGCGAAAAAACAAGTTTTCTGGTGTTTTCAACATTCCACAGTGCGTTTGATATGCAGAACCGGCGATATCTTGATTTTCGTGGTGTTTCCAGCTGAGACATGCATTTTCTGCGATAAACTTGGTGAGACTTCAGTCAGAAGTATGCAGAATCATCTAGATCGCTCTTTTCGAGCTATTTCATGCGAAAAAACAAGTTTTCTGGTGTCTTCAACATTCCACAGTGCGTTTGATATGCAGAACCGGCGATATCTTGATTTTCGTGGTGTTTCCAGCTGAGATATGCATCTTCTGCGATAATCTTGGTGAGACTTCTGTCAGAAATATGCAGAATCATCGGTATCTCCCTTCTCGACCTATTTAATGCGAGAAACACGATCTCTGGTTGTTTTCACCACTCCACAGTGCGTTTGATATGCAGAACCGGCGAAATCTTGGATTTCGTCGGGGTTCAAGCTGAGATATGCACATTCTGCGATATTCTTGGTGAGACTTCTGTCAGTAGTATGCAGAATCATCGAGACCCCTCTTTTCGAGCTATTTAATGCGAGAAACACGTTATCTGGTGTTTTCACCACTCCACAGTGCGTTTTATATGCAGAACCGGCGACATCATGATTTTGGTGAGGTTTCAAGCTGAGATATGCATTTTCTGCGATAATATTGGTGAGACTTCAGTCATATGTATGCAGAATCATCTAGATCGCTCGTTTCGAGCTATCTAATGCGAAAAAACAAGATTTCTGGTGTTTTCAACATTCCACAGTGCGTTTGCTATGCAGAACCGGCGTCATCTTGGATTTCGTCGGGTTTCAAGCTGAGATATGCATTTTCTACGAGAATCTTGGTGAGACTTCAGTTAGAAGTATGCAGAATCATCGGGATCGCTCGTTTCGAGCTATTTAATGCGAAAAAACAAGTTTTCTGGTGTTTTCACCACTCCACAGTGCGTTTGATATGCAGAACCGGCGACATCTTGGATTTCGTCGGGGTTCAAGCTGAGATATGCACATTCTACTATAATCTTGGTGAGACTTCTGTCAGAAGTATGCAGAATCATCTAGATCGCTCTTTTCGAGCTATTTAATGCGAGAAACACGTTTTCTGGTGTATTCACCACTCCACAGTACGTTTGACATGCAGAACCGGAGATATCTTGATTTTCGTGGTTTTTCCAGCTGAGATATGCATTTTCAGCGATAATCTTGGTGAGTCTTCTGTCAGAAGTATGCAGAATCTTCGAGATCGCTCATTTCGAGCTATTTAATTCGAGAAACACGTTATCTGGTGTTTTCACCACTCCACAGTGCGTTTGATATGCAGAATCGGCGATATCTTGATTTTCGTGGTGTGTCCAGCTGAGATATGCATTTTCTGCGATAATCTTGGTGAGTCTTCTGTCAGAAGTATGCAGAATCATCGAGATCCCTCTTTTCGAGCTATTTAATGCGAGAAACACGTTATCTGGTTGTTTTCACCACTCCACAGTTCGTTTGGTATGCAGAACAGGCGATATATTGATTTTCGTGGTTTTTCCAGCTGAGATATGCATTTTCAGCGATAATCTTGTTGAGTCTTCTGTCAGAAGTATGCAGAATATTCGAGATCGCTCATTTCGAGCTAGTTAATGCGAGAAACACGTTATCTGGTGTTTTCACCACTCCACAGATCGTTGTATATGCAGAACAGGAGATATCTTGGTTTTCGTGGGGTTTCTAGCAGAGATATGCATTATCTGCGATAATCATGGTGAGACTTCTGTTAGAAGTATGCAGATTCATCGAGATCACACTTTTCGATCTATTTAATGCGAGAAACACGTTGTCTAGTTTTTTCACCACTCCACAGTTGGTTTGATACGCAGAACCGGCGATGTTTGGTTTTCGTCGGGTTTCAAGCTGTGATATGCATTTTCTGCGATAATCTTGGTGAGACTTCAGTCAGAAGTATGCAGAATCATCTAGATCGCTCTTTTCGTGCTATTTAATGCGAAAAAACAAGTTTTCTGGTGTTTTCAACATTCCACAGTGCGTTTGATATGCAGAACCGGCGATATCTTGATTTTCGTGGTGTTTCCAGCTGAGATATGCATTTTCTGCGATAATCTTGGTGAGACTTCTGTCAGAAGAATGCAGAATCATCGGCATCTCCCTTTTCGACCTATTTAATGCGAGAAACACGTTCTCTGGTTGTTTTCACCACTCCACAGTGCGTTTGATATGCAGAACCGGCAAAATCTTGATTTTCGTGCTGTTTCCAGCTGAGATATGCATTTTCTGCGATAATCTTGGTGAGACTTCTGTCAGACGTATGCAGAATCATCGGCATCTCCCTTTTCGACCTATTTAATGCGAGAAACACGTTCTCTGGTTGTTTTCACCACTCCACAGTGGGTTTGATATGCAGAACCGGCGACATCTTGGATTTCGTCGGGGTTCAAGCTGAGATATGCACATTCTGCGATATTCTTGGTGAGACTTCTGTCAGTAGTATGCAGAATCATCGAGACCCCTCTTTCCGAGCTATTTAATGCGGGAAACACGTTATCTGGTGTTTTCACCACTCCACAGTGCGTTTTATATGCAGAACCGGCGACATCATGATTTTCGTGAGGTTTCAAGCTGAGATATGCATTTTCTGCGATAATATTGGTGAGACTTCAGTCATATGTATGCAGAATCATCTAGATCTCTCGTTTCGAGCTATTTAATGCGAAAAAACAAGTTTTCTGGTGTTTTCACCACTCCTCAGTACGTGTGACATGCAGAACCGGCGACATATTGATTTTCGAGAGATTTCGAGCTGAGATATGCATTTTCTCCTATAATATTGGTGAGACTTCAGTCAGAAGTTTGCAGAATCATCTAGATCGCTCGTTTCGAGCTATCTAATGCGAAAAAACAAGATTTCTGGTGTTTTCAACATTCCACAGTGCGTTTGCTATGCAGAACCGGCGTCATCTTGGATTTCGTCGGGTTTCAAGCTGAGATATGCATTTTCTACGAGAATCTTGGTGAGACTTCAGTTAGAAGTATGCAGAATCATCGGGATCGCTCGTTTCGAGCTATTTAATGCGAAAAAACAAGTTTTCTGGTGTTTTCACCACTCCACAGTGCGTTTGATATGCAGAACCGGCGACATCTTGGATTTCGTCGGGGTTCAAGCTGAGATATGCACATTCTACTATAATCTTGGTGAGACTTCTGTCAGAAGTATGCAGAATCATCTAGATCGCTCTTTTCGAGCTATTTAATGCGAGAAACACGTTTTCTGGTGTATTCACCACTCCACAGTACGTTTGACATGCAGAACCGGAGATATCTTGGTTTTCGTGGGGTTTCTAGCAGAGATATGCATTATCTGCGATAATCATGGTGAGACTTCTGTTAGAAGTATGCAGAATCATCGAGATCGCACTTTTCGATCTATTTAATGCGAGAAACACGTTGTCTGGTTTTTTCACCACTCCACAGTTGGTTTGATATGCAGAACCGGCGATGTTTGGTTTTCGTCGGGTTTCAAGCTGTGATATGCATTTTCTGCGATAATCTTGGTGAGGCTTCAGTCAGAAGTATGCAGAATCATCTAGATCGCTCTTTTGGAGCTATTTAATGCGAAAAAACAAGTTTTCTGGTGTTTTGAACATTCGACAGTGCGTTTGATATGCAGAACCGGCGATATCTTGATTTTCGTGGTGTTTCCAGCTGAGATATGCATTTTCTGCGATAATCTTGGTGAGACTTCAGTCAGAAGTATGCAGAATCATCTAGATCGCTCTTTTCGAGCTATTTAATGCGAAACAACAAGTTTTCTGGTGTTTTCAACATTCCACAGTGCGTTTGATATGCAGATCCGGCGATATCTTGATTTTCGTGGTGTTTCCAGCTGAGATATGTATTTTCTGCGATAATCTTGGTGAGACTTCTGTCAGAAGTATGCAGAATCATCGGCATCTCCCTTTTCGACCTATTTAATGCGAGAAACACGTTCTCTGGTTGTTTTCACCACTCCACAGTGCGTTTGATATGCAGAACCGGCGATATCTTGATTTTCGTGGTGTTTCCAGCTGAGATATGCATTTTCTGCGATAATCTTGGTGAGACTTCTGTCAGACGTATGCAGAATCATCGGCATCTCCCTTTTCGACCTATTTAATGCGAGAAACACGTTCTCTGGTTGTTTTCACCACTCCACAGTGGGTTTGATATGCAGAACCGGCGACATCTTGATTTTCGTGAGGTTTCAAGCTGAGATATGCATTTTCAGCGATAATTTTGGTGAGTCTTTTGTCAGAAGTATGCAGAATCTTCGAGATCGCTCTTTTCGAGCAACTTAATGCGAGAAACACGATATCTGGTTGTTTTCACCACTCCACAGTGCGTTTGAAATGCAGAACGGGCGACATCATGATTTTCGTGGTGTTTCCAGCTGAGATATGCGTTTTCTGCGATAATCTTAGTGAGTCTTCTGTCAGAAGTATGCAGAATCATCGAGATCCCTCTTTTCGAGCTATTTAATGCGAGAAACACGTTAATTGGTGTTTTCACCACTCCACAGTGCGTTTGATATGCGGAACCAGCGACATCTTGGATTTCGTCGGGTTTCAAGCTGAGACATGCATTTTGTGCGATAATCTTGGTGAGTCTTCTGTCAGAAGTATGCAGAATCATCGAGATCCCTCTTTTCGAGCTAGTTAATGCGAGAAACACGTTATCTGGTGTTTTCACCACTCCACAGTGCGTTTGATATGCAGAACCGGCGACATCTTGGCTGTCGTAGGGTATCAAGCTGAGATATGCATTTTCTACCATAATCTTGGTGAGACTTCTGTCAGAAGTATGCAGAATCATCGGGATCGCTATTTTCGAGCTATTTAATGCGAGAAACACGTTTTCTGGTGTATTCACCACTCCACAGTACGTTTGACATGCAGAACCGGAGATATCTTGGTTTCGGTCGGGTTTCAAGCTGAGATATGCATTTTCTACGATAATCTTGGTGAGACGTCCGTCAGAAGTATGCAGAATCGTCGGGATCGCTCTTTACGAGCTATTTAATGCGAGAAACACGTTATCTGGTGTTTTCACCACTGCACAGTGTTGTCTTGGATTTCGTCGGGTTTCAAGCTGAGACATGCATTTTCTGCGATAATCTTGGTGAGTCTTCTGTCAGAAGTATGCAGAATCTTCGAGATCGCTCTTTTCGAGCTAGTTAATGCGAGAAACACGTTATCTGGTGTTTTCACCACTCCACAGTTCGTTGTATATGCAGAACAGGAGATATCTTGGTTTTCGTGGGGTTTCTAGCAGAGATATGCATTATCTGCGATAATCATGGTGAGACTTCTGTTAGAAGTATGCAGAATCATCGGGATCGCTCGTTTCGAGCTATTTAATGCGAAAAAACAAGTTTTCTGGTGTTTTCACCACTCCACAGTGCGTTTGATATGCAGAACCGGCGACATCTTGGATTTCGTCGGGGTTCAAGCTGAGATATGCACATTCTACTATAATCTTGGTGAGACTTCTGTCAGAAGTATGCAGAATCATCTAGATCGCTCTTTTCGAGCTATTTAATGCGAGAAACACGTTTTCTGGTGTATTCACCACTCCACAGTACGTTTGACATGCAGAACCGGAGATATCTTGGTTTCGGTCGGGTTTCAAGCTGAGATATGCATTTTCTACGATAATCTTGGTGAGACGTCTGTCAGAAGTATGCAGAATCGTCGGGATCGCTCTTTACGAGCTATTTAATGCGAGAAACACGTTATCTGGTGTTTTCGCCACTGCACAGTGTTGTCTTGGATTTCGTCGGGTTTCAAGCTGAGACATGCATTTTCTGCGATAATCTTGGTGAGTCTTCTGTCAGAAGTATGCAGAATCTTCGAGATCGCTCTTTTCGAGCTAGTTAATGCGAGAAACACGTTATCTGGTGTTTTCACCACTCCACAGTTCGTTGTATATGCAGAACAGGAGATATCTTGGTTTTCGTGGGGTTTCGAGCAGAGATATGCATTATCTGGGATAATCATGGTGAGACTTCTGTTAGAAGTATGCAGAATCATCGAGATCGCACTTTTCGATCTATTTAATGCGAGAAACACGTTGTCTGGTTTTTTCACCACTCCACAGTTGGTTTGATATGCAGAACCGGCGATGTTTGGTTTTCGTCGGGTTTCAAGCTGTGATATGCATTTTCTGCGATAATCTTGGTGAGGCTTCAGTCAGAAGTATGCAGAATCATCTAGATCGCTCTTTTGGAGCTATTTAATGCGAAAAAACAAGTTTTCTGGTGTTTTCAACATTCGACAGTGCGTTTGATATGCAGAACCGGCGATATCTTGATTTTCGTGGTGTTTCCAGCTGAGATATGCATTTTCTGCGATAATCTTGGTGAGACTTCAGTCAGAAGTATGCAGAATCATCTAGATCGCTCTTTTCGAGCTATTTAATGCGAAACAACAAGTTTTCTGGTGTTTTCAACATTCCACAGTGCGTTTGATATGCAGAACCGGCGATATCTTGATTTTCGTGGTGTTTCCAGCTGAGATATGTATTTTCTGCGATAATCTTGGTGAGACTTCTGTCAGAAGTATGCAGAATCATCGGCATCTCCCTTTTCGACCTATTTAATGCGAGAAACACGTTCTCTGGTTGTTTTCACCACTCCACAGTGCGTTTGATATGCAGAACCGGCGATATCTTGATTTTCGTGGTGTTTCCAGCTGAGATATGCATTTTCTGCGATAATCTTGGTGAGACTTCTGTCAGACGTATGCAGAATCATCGGCATCTCCCTTTTCGACCTATTTAATGCGAGAAACACGTTCTCTGGTTGTTTTCACCACTCCACAGTGGGTTTGATATGCAGAACCGGCGACATCTTGATTTTCGTGAGGTTTCAAGCTGAGATATGCATTTTCAGCGATAATTTTGGTGAGTCTTTTGTCAGAAGTATGTAGAATCTTCGAGATCGCTCTTTTCGAGCAACTTAATGCGAGAAACACGATATCTGGTTGTTTTCACCACTCCACAGTGCGTTTGAAATGCAGAACGGGCGACATCATGATTTTCGTGGTGTTTCCAGCTGAGATATGCATTTTCTGCGATAATCTTAGTGAGTCTTCTGTCAGAAGTATGCAGAATCATCGAGATCCCTCTTTTCGAGCTATTTAATGCGAGAAACACGTTAATTGGTGTTTTCACCACTCCACAGTGCGTTTGATATGCGGAACCAGCGACATCTTGGATTTCGTCGGGTTTCAAGCTGAGACATGCATTTTGTGCGATAATCTTGGTGAGTCTTCTGTCAGAAGTATGCAGAATCATCGAGATCCCTCTTTTCGAGCTAGTTAATGCGAGAAGCACGTTATCTGGTGTTTTCACCACTCCACAGTGCGTTTGATATGCAGAACCGGCGACATCTTGGCTGTCGTAGGGTATCAAGCTGAGATATGCATTTTCTACCATAATCTTGGTGAGACTTCTGTCAGAAGTATGCAGAATCATCGGGATCGCTATTTTCGAGCTATTTAATGCGAGAAACACGTTTTCTGGGGTTTTCACCACTCCACAGTTCGTTGGATATGCAGAACAGGAGATATCTTGGTTTTCGTAGGGTTTCTAGCAGAGACATGCATTTTCTGCGATAATCTTGGTGAGTCTTCTGTCAGAAGTATGCAGAATCATCGAGATCCCTCTTTTCGAGCTATTTAATGCGAGAAACACGTTAATTGGTGTTTTCACCACTCCACAGTGCGTTTGATATGCGGAACCAGCGACATCTTGGATTTCGTCGGGTTTCAAGCTGAGACATGCATTTTGTGCGATAATCTTGGTGAGTCTTCTGTCAGAAGTATGCAGAATCATCGAGATTCTTCTTTTCGAGCTAGTTAATGCGAGAAACACGTTATCTGGTGTTTTCACCACTCCACAGTGCGTTTGATATGCAGAACCGGCGCCATCTTGGCTGTCGTAGGCTATCAAGCTGAGATATGCATTTTCTAAAATAATCTTGGTGAGACTTCTGTCAGAAGTATGCAGAATCATCGGGATCGCTATTTTCGAGCTATTTAATGCGAGAAACACGTTTTCTGGGGTTTTCACCACTCCACAGTTCGTTGGATATGCAGAACAGGAGATATCTTGGTTTTCGTGGGGTTTCTAGCAGAGATATGCATTTTCTGCGATAATCATGGTGAGACTTCTGTTAGAAGTATGCAGAATCATCGAGATCGCACTTTTCAATCTATTTAATGCGAGAAACACGTTGTCTGGTGTTTTCACCACTCCACAGTTGGTTTGATATGCAGAACAGGCGATGTTTGGTTTTCGTCGGGTTTCAAGCTGAGATATGCATTTTCTGCGATAATCTTGGTGAGACTTCAGTCAGAAATATGCAGAATCTTCTAGATCGCTCTTTTCGAGCTATTTAATGCGAAAAAACAAGTTGTCTGGTGTTTTCACCACTCCACAGTTCGTTGGATATGCAGAACAGGAGATATCTTGGTTTTCGTGGGGTTTCTAGCTGAGATATGCATTTTTTACGATAATCTTGGTGAGACTTCTGTCCGAAGTATGCAGAATCATCGAGATCGCTCTTTTCGAGCTATTTATTGCGAGAAACACGTTATCTGGTTTTTTCACCACTACACAGTGCCTTTGATATGCAGTACCAGCGATATCTTGGTTTTCGTGGGGTTTCAAGCTGAGATATGCATTGTTTACGATAATCTTGGTGAGACTTCTGTCCGAAGTATGCTTAATCATCGAGATCGCTCTATTCGAGCTATTTAATGTGAGAAACACGTTATCTGGTGTTTCCAGCACTCCACAGTGCGTTTTATATGCAGAACCAGCGATATCTTGGCTTTCGTGGGGTTTCAAGCTGAGATATGCAGTGTCTGCGATAATCTAGGTGAGACTTCTGTCCGAAGAATGCAGATTCATCGAGACCGTACTTTTCGAGCTATTTTATGCGAGAAACACGTTTTCTGGTGTTTTCACCACTCCACAGTTCGTTGGATATGCAGAACAGGTGATATCTTGGTTTTCGAGGGGTTTCAAGCTGAGATATGCATTTTCTGCGATAAACTTGGAGAGACTTCTGTCCGAAGTATGCTGAATCATCGAGATCGCACTTTTCGAGCTAGTTAATGCGCGAAAAACCTTATCTGGTGTTTTCACCACCCCACAGTGCGTTTGATATGCAGAACCGGCGATATCTGGGTTTTCGTGGGGTTTCAAGCTGAGATATGTATTTTCTGCGATAATCTTGGTGAGACCTCTGTCCGAAGTATGCAGAAACATCGAGATCGCTCTTTTCGACCTATTTAATGCGAGAAACACGTTATCTGGTGTTTTCACCACTCCACAGTGCGTTTGATATGCAGAACCAGCGATATCTTGGTTTTCGTGGGGTTTCAAGCTGAGATATGCATTTTTTACGATAATCATGGTGAGACTACTGTCCGAAGTATGCAGAATCATCGAGATCGCACTTTTCGAGCTATTTAATGCGAGAAACACGATATCTGGTGTTTTCAGCGCTCCACAGTGCGTATGATATGCAGAACCGGCGATATCTTGGTTTTCGTGGGGTTTCAAGCTGAGATATGCATTGTCTGCGATAATCTTGGTGAGACTTCTGTCCGAAGTGTGCAGAATCATCGAGATCGCTCTTTTCGAGCTATTTAATGCGAGAAACACGTTTTCTGGGGTTTTCACCACACCACAGTTCGTTGGATATGCAGAACAGGTGATATCTTGGGTTTCGAGGGGTTTCAAGCTGAGATATGCATTTTCTGCGATAAACTTCGAGAGACTTCTGTCCGAAGTATGCTGAATCATCGAGATCGCACTTTCCGAGTTAGTTAATGCGAGAAAAACCTTATCTGGTGTTTTCACCACCCCACAGTGCGTTTGATATGCAGAACCGGCGATATCTGGGTTTTCGTGGGGTTTCAAGCTGAGATATGCATTTTCTGCGATAATCTTGGTGAGACCTCTGTCCGAAGTATGCAGAAACATCGAGATCGCTCTTTTCGACCTATTTAATGCGAGAAACACGTTATCTGGTGTTTTCACCACTCCACAGTGCGTTTGATATGCAGAACCAGCGATATCTTGGTTTTCGTGGGGTTTCAAGCTGAGATATGCATTTTTTACGATAATCATGGTGAGACTACTGTCCGAAGTATGCAGAATCATCGAGATCGCACTTTTCGAGCTATTTAATGCGAGAAACACGATATCTGGTGTTTTCAGCGCTCCACAGTGCGTATGATATGCAGAACCGGCGATATCTTGGTTTTCGTGGGGTTTCAAGCTGAGATATGCATTGTCTGCGATAATCTTGGTGAGACTTCTGTCCGAAGTGTGCAGAATCATCGAGATCGCTCTTGTCGAGCTATTTAATGCGAGAAACACGTTTTCTGGGGTTTTCACCACACCACAGTTCGTTGGATATGCAGAACAGGTGATATCTTGGGTTTCGAGGGGTTTCAAGCTGAGATATGCATTTTCTGCGATAAACTTCGAGAGACTTCTGTCCGAAGTATGCTGAATCATCGAGATCGCACTTTCCGAGTTAGTTAATGCGAGAAAAACCTTATCTGGTGTTTTCACCACTCCACAGTGGGTTTGATATGCAGTACCAGCGATATCTTGGTTTTCGTGGGGTTTCAAGCTGAGATATGCATTTTTTACGATAATCTTGGTGAGACTTCTGTCCGAAGTATGCAGAATCATCGAGATCGCTCTATTCGAACTATTTAATGCGACAAAACGTTATCTGGTGTTTTCAGAACTCCACAGTGCGTTTGATATGCAGAACCAGCGATATCTCTGTTTTCGTGGGGTTTCAAGCTGAGATATGCATTTTTTACGATAATCATGGTGAGACTACTGCCCGAAGTATGCAGAATCATCGAGATCGCACTCTTCGAGCTATTTAATGCGAGAAACACGATATCTGGTGTTTTCAGCACTCCACAGTGCGTTTGATATGCAGAACCAGCGATATCTTGGTTTTCGTGGGGTTTCAAGCTGAGATATGCATTTTTTACGATAATCATGGTGAGACTACTGTCCGAAGTATGCAGAATCATCGAGATCGCACATTTCGAGCTATTTAATGCGAGAAACACGTTTTCTGGGGTTTTCACCACTCCACAGTTCGTTGGATATGCAGAACAGGTGATATCTTGGTTTTCGAGGGGTTTCAAGCTGAGATATGCATTTTCTGCGATAATCTTGGTGAGACTTCTGTCAGACGTATGCAGAATCATCGGCATCTCCCTTTTCGACATATTGTAATGCGAGAAAAACCTTATCTGGTGTTTTCACCACCCCACAGTGCGTTTGATATGCAGAACCGGCGATATCTTGGTTTTCGTGGGGTTTCAAGCTGAGATATGCATTTTTTACGATAATCATGGTGAGACTACTGTCCGAAGTATGCAGAATCATCGAGATCGCACTTTTCGAGCTATTTAATGCGAGAAACACGATATCTGGTGTTTTCAGCACTCAACAGTGCGTATGATATGCAGAACCGACGATATCCTGGTTTTCGTGGGGTTTCAAGCTCAGATATGCATTTTCTGCGATAATCTTGGTGAGGCTTCTGTCCGAAGTATGCAGAGTCATCGAGATCGTACTTTTCGAGCTATTTAATGCGAGAAACACGTTTACGGGGGTTTTCACCACACCACAGTTCGTTGGATATGCAGAACAGGTGATATCTTGGTTTTCGTGGGGTTTCAAGCTGAGATATGCACTTTTTACGATAATCTTGGTGAGACTTTTGTCAGAAGTATGCAGAATAATCTAGATCGTTCTTTTCGAGCTATTTAATTCGAGAAACACGTTATCTGGTTGTTTTCACCACTCCACAGTGCGTTTGATATGCAGAAGCTGCGACATCTTGATTTTCGTGAGATTTCAAACCTGAGGTATGCTTTTTGTGCGATAAGCTTGGTGAGACTTCTGTTAGAAGTATGCAGAATCATCTAGATCGCCCGTTTCGAGCTATCTAATGCGAAAAAACAAGTTTTCTGGTGTTTTCACCACACCACAGTCCGTTTGATATGCAGAACCGGCGATATTTTGGTTTTCGTCGGGTTTCAAGCTGAGATATGCATTTTCTACGAAAATCTTGGTGAGACTTCTGTCCGAAGTATGCAGAATCATCGAGATCGCTCTATTCGAACTATTTAATGCGACAAAACGTTATCTGGTGTTTTCAGAACTCCACAGTGCGTTTGATATGCAGAACCAGCGATATCTCTGTTTTCGTGGGGTTTCAAGCTGAGATATGCATTTTTTACGATAATCATGGTGAGACTACTGCCCGAAGTATGCAGAATCATCGAGATCGCACTCTTCGAGCTATTTAATGCGAGAAACACGATATCTGGTGTTTTCAGCACTCCACAGTGCGTTTGATATGCAGATCCAGCGATATCTTGGTTTTCGTGGGGTTTCAAGCTGAGATATGCATTTTTTACGATAATCATGGTGAGACTACTGTCCGAAGTATGCAGAATCATCGAGATCGCACTTTTCGATCTATTTAATGCGAGAAACACGATATCTGGTGTTTTCAGCACTCCGCAGTGCGTATGATACGCAGAACCGGCGATATCTTGGTTTTCGTGGGGATTCAAGCTGAGATATGCATTGTCTGCGATAATCTTGGTGAGACTTCTGTCCGAAGTGTGCAGAATCTTCGAGATCGCTCTTTTCGTGCTATTTAATGCGAGAAACACGTTTTCTGGGGTTTTCACCACACCACAGTTCGTTGGATATGCAGAACAGGTGATATCTTGGGTTTCGAGGGGTATCAAGCTGAGATATGCATTTTCTGCGATAAACTTGGAGAGACTTCTGTCCGAAGTATGCTGAATCATCGAGATCGCACTTTTCGAGCTAGTTAATGCGAGAAAAACCTTATCTGGTGTTTTCACCACCCCACAGTGCGTTTGATATGCAGAACCGGCGATATCTTGGTTTTCGTGGGGTTTCAAGCTGAGATATGCATTTTTTACGATAATCATGGTGAGACTACTGTCCGAAGTATGCAGAATCATCGAGATCGCACTTTTCGAGCTATTTAATGCGAGAAACACGATATCTGGTGTTTTCAGCACTCAACAGTGCGTATGATATGCAGAACCGACGATATCCTGGTTTTCGTGGGGTTTCAAGCTCAGATATGCATTTTCTGCGATAATCTTGGTGAGGCTTCTGTCCGAAGTATGCAGAGTCATCGAGATCGTACTTTTCGAGCTATTTAATGCGAGAAACACGTTTTGTGGGGTTTTCACCACCCCACAGTTCGTTGGATATGCAGAACAGGTGATATCTTGGTTTTCGTGGGGTTTCAAGCTGAGATATGCACTTTTTACGATAATCTTGGTGAGACTTTTGTCAGAAGTATGCAGAATAATCTAGATCGTTCTTTTCGAGCTATTTAATTCGAGAAACACGTTATCTGGTTGTTTTCACCACTCCACAGTGCGTTTGATATGCAGAAGCGGCGACATCTTGATTTTCGTGAGATTTCAAACCTGAGGTATGCATTTTCTGCGATAAGCTTGGTGAGACTTCTGTTAGAAGTATGCAGAATCATCTAGATCGCCCGTTTCGAGCTATCTAATGCGAAAAAACAAGTTTTCTGGTGTTTTCACCACACCACAGTCCGTTTGATATGCAGAACCGGCGACATCTTGGATTTCGTCGGGGTTCAATCTGAGATATGCACATTCTATGATAATCTTGGTGAGACTTCTGTCAGAAGTATGCAGAATCATCTAGATCGCTCTTTTCGAGCTATTTAATGCGAGAAACACGTTTTCTGGTGTATTCACCACTCCACAGTACGTTTGACATGCAGAATCGGCGATATCTTGATTTTCGTGGTGTGTCCAGCTGAGATATGCATTTTCTGCGATAATCTTGGTGAGACTTCTGTCCGAAGTGTGCAGAATCATCGAGATCGCTCTTTTCGAGCTATTTAATGCGAGAAACACGTTTTCTGGGGTTTTCACCACACCACAATTCGTTGGATATGCAGAACAGGTGATATCTTGGTTTTCGAGGGGTTTCAAGCTGAGATATGCATTTTCTGCGATAAACTTGGAGAGACTTCTGTCCGAAGTATGCTGAATCATCGAGATCGCACTTTTCGAGCTAGTTAATGCGCGAAAAACCTTATCTGGTGTTTTCACCACCCCACAGTGCGTTTGATATGCAGAACCGGCGATATCTGGGTTTTCGTGGGGTTTCAAGCTGAGATATGCATTTTCTGCGATAATCTTGGTGAGAC
The DNA here is from genome assembly GCA_951804975.1 of Anthophora plumipes. Lineage (NCBI taxonomy): Eukaryota > Metazoa > Arthropoda > Insecta > Hymenoptera > Apidae > Anthophora > Anthophora plumipes. The sequence continues at coordinate 1,205,638 of CATORF010000356.1, read as the reverse complement.
CTCTGTCCGAAGTATGCAGAAACATCGAGATCGCTCTTTTCGACCTATTTAATGCGAGAAACACGGTATCTGGTGTTTTCACCACTCCACAGTGCGTTTGATATGCAGAACCAGCGATATCTTGGTTTTCGTGGGGTTTCAAGCTGAGATATGCATTTTTTACGATAATCATGGTGAGACTACTGTCCGAAGTATGCAGAATCATCGAGATCGCACTTTTCGAGCTATTTGATGCGAGAAACACGATATCTGGTGTTTTCAGCACTCCACAGTGCGTATGATATGCAGAACCGGCGATATCTTGGTTTTCGTGGGGTTTCAAGCTGAGATATGCATTGTCTGCGATAATCTTGGTGAGACTTCTGTCCGAAATATGCTGAATCATCGAGATCGCACTTTTCGAGCTAGTTAATGCGAGAAAAACCTTATCTGGTGTTTTCACCACCCCACAGTGCGTTTGATATGCAGAACCGGCGATATCTTGGTTTTCGTGGGGTTTCAAGCTGAGATATGCATTTTTTACGATAATCATGGTGAGACTACTGTCCGAAGTATGCAGAATCATCGAGATCGCACTTTTCGAGCTATTTAATGCGAGAAACACGATATCTGGTGTTCTCAGCACTCAACAGTGCGTATGATATGCAGAACCGACGATATCCTGGTTTTCGTGGGGTTTCAAGCTCAGATATGCATTTTATGCGATAATCTTGGTGAGGCTTCTGTCCGAAGTATGCAGAGTCATCGAGATCGTACTTTTCGAGCTATTTAATGCGAGAAACACGTTTTCTGGGGTTTTCACCACACCACAGTTCGTTGGATATGCAGAACAGGTGATATCTTGGTTTTCGTGGGGTTTCAAGCTGAGATATGCACTTTTTACGATAATCTTGGTGAGACTTCTGTCCGAAGTATGCTTCATCATCGGGATCGCTATTTTCGAGCTATTTAATGCGAGAAACACGTTTTCTGGGGTTTTCACCACTCCACAGTTCGTTGGATATGCAGAACAGGAGATATCTTGGTTTTCGTAGGGTTTCTAGCAGAGACATGCATTTTCTGCGATAATCTTGGTGAGTCTTCTGTCAGAAGTATGCAGAATCATCGAGATCCCTCTTTTCGAGCTAGTTAATGCGAGAAACACGTTTTCTGGGGTTTTCACCACTCCACAGTTCGTTGGATATGCAGAACAGGAGATATCTTGGTTTTCGTGGGGTTTCTAGCAGAGATATGCATTTTCTGCGATAATCATGGTGAGACTTCTGTTAGAAGTATGCAGAATCATCGAGATCGCACTTTTCAATCAATTTAATGCGAGAAACACGTTATCTGGTTTTTTCACCACTACACAGTGCCTTTGATATGCAGTACCAGCGATATCTTGGTTTTCGTGGGGTTTCAAGCTGAGATATGTATTTTTTACGATAATCTTGGTGAGACTTCTGTCCGAAGTATGCTTAATCATCGAGATCGCTCTATTCGAGCTATTTAATGTGAGAAACACGTTATCTAGTGTTTCCAGCACTCCACAGTGCGTTTTATATGCAGAACCAGCGATATCTTGGCTTTGGTGGGGTTTCAAGCTGAGATATGCATTGTCTGCGATAATCAAGGTGAGACTTCTGTCCGAAGTATGCAGATTCATCGAGATCGTACTTTTCGAGCCATTTTATGCGAGAAACACGTTTTCTGGGGTTTTCACCACTCCACAGTTCGTTGGATATGCAGAACAGGTGATATCTTGGTTTTCGAGGGGTTTCAAGCTGAGATATGCATTTGCTGCGATAAACTTGGAGAGACTTCTGTCCGAAGTATGCTGAATCATCGAGATCGCACTTTTCGAGCTAGTTAATGCGAGAAAAACCTTATCTGGTGTTTTCACCACCCCACAGTGCGTTTGATATGCAGAACCGGCGATATCTGGGTTTTCGTGGGGTTTCAAGCTGAGATATGCATTTTCTGCGATAATCTTGGTGAGACCTCTGTCCGAAGTATGCAGAAACATCGAGATCGCTCTTTTCGACCTATTTAATGCGAGAAACACGTTATCTGGTGTTTTCACCACTCCACACTGCGTTTGATATGCAGAACCAGCGATATCTTGGTTTTCGTGGGGGTTCAATCTGAGATATGCACATTCTATGATAATCTTGGTGAGACTTCTGTCAGAAGTATGCAGAATCATCGGCATGTCCCTTTTCGACCTATTTAATGCGAGAAACACGTTCTCTGGTTGTTTTCACCACTCCAGAGTGCGATTGATATGCAGAACCGGCGATATCTTGATTTTCGTGGTGTTTCCAGCTGAGATATGCATTTTCTGCGATAATCTTGGTGAGACTTCTGTCAGACGTATGCAGAATCATCGGCATCTCCCTTTTCGACCTATTTAATGCGAGAAACACGTTCTCTGGTTGTTTTCACCACTCCACAGTGGGTTTGATATGCAGAACCGGCGACATCTTGATTTTCGTGAGGTTTCAAGCTGAGATATGCATTTTCAGCGATAATCTTGGTGAGTCTTTTGTCAGAGGTATGCACAATCTTCGAGATCGCTCTTTTCGAGCAACTTAATGCGGGAAACACGATATCTGGTTGTTTTCACCACTCCACAGTGCGTTTGATATGCAGAACGGGCGACATCTTGATTTTCGTGGTGTTTCCAGCTGAGATATGCATTTTCTGCGATAATCTTGGTGAGTCTTCTGTCAGAAGTATGCAGAATCATCGAGATCCCTCTTTTCGAGCTATTTAATGCGAGAAACACGTTAATTGGTGTTTTCACCACTCCACAGTGCGTTTGATATGCGGAACCAGCGACATCTTGGATTTCGTCGGGTTTCAAGCTGAGACATGCATTTTCTGCGATAATCTTGGTGAGTCTTCTGCCCGAAGTATGCTTAATCATCGTGATCGCTCGTTTCTAGCTATTTAATGCGAGAAACACGTTATCTGGTGTTTTCACCACTCCACAGTGCGTTTGATATGCAGAACCGGCGACATCATGGCTGTCGTCGGGCATCAAGCTGAGATATGCATTTTCTGCGATAATCTTGGTGAGACATCAGTCAGAAGTTTGCAGAATCATCGATATCGCTCTTTTCGAGCTATTTAATGGAGAAACACGTTATCTGGTGTATTGACCACTCCACAGTGCGTTTGATATGCGGAACCGGCGTCATCTTGATTTTCGTGAGGTTTCAAGATGAGATATGCATTTTCTGCGATAATATTGGTGAGAGTTCAGTCAGAAGTATGCAGGATCATCTAGATCGCTCGTTTCGAGCTATTTAATGCGAGAAACACGTTGTCTGGTTGTTTTCACCACTCCACTGTGCGTTTGATATGCAGAACCAGCGTCATCTTGATTTTCGTGGTGTTTCCAGCTGAGATATGCATTTTCTGCGATAATCTTGGTGAGTCTTCTGTCAGCAGTATGCAGAATCATCGAGATCGCTCTATTCGAGCTATTTAATGCGAGAAACACGTTATCTGGTTGTTTTCACCACTCCACAGTGCGTTTGATATGCAGAACCGGCGACATCTTGATTTTCGTGACGTTTCTAGCTGAGATATGCATTTTCTGCGATAATATTGGTGAGACTTCAGTCAGAAGTATGCAGAATCATCTAGATCGTTCGTTTCGAGCTATTTAATGCGAAAAAACAAGTTTTCTGGTGTTTTGACCACTCCACAGTGCGTTTGATATGTAGACCCGCCTATAACTTGGTTTTCGTGGGGTTTCCAACTGAAATATGCATTTTCTGCGATAATCTTTGTGTTTCATCAATGAGAAGTATGCAGAATCATCCAGAACGCTCTTTTCGAGCTATTTAATGCGAGAAACACGTTATCTGGTGTTTTCACCACTCCACAGTGCGTTTGATATGCAGAACCGGCGACATCATGGCTGTCGTCGGGCATCAAGCTGAGATATGCATTATCTGCGATAATCGTGGTGAGACTTCATTCAGAAGTATGCAGAATCATCTAGATCGCTCTTGTCGAGCTATTTAATGGAGAAACACGTTATCTGGTGTATTGACCACTCCACAGTGCGTTTGATATGCGGAACCGGCGCCATCTTGATTTTCGTGAGGTTTCAAGCTGAGATATGCATTTTCTGCGATAATATTGGTGAGAGTTCAGTCAGAAGTATGCAGGATCATCTAGATCGCTCGTTTCGAGCTATTTAATGCGAGAAACACGTTGTCTGGTTGTTTTCACCACTCCAAAGTGCGTCTGATATGCAGAACCGGCGATATCTTGGTTTTCGTGGGGTTTCCAGCTGAGATATGCATTTTCTGCGATAATCGTGGTGAGACTTCATTCAGAAGTATGCAGAATCATCTAGATCGCTCTTGTCGAGCTATTTAATGCAAAAAAACAAGTTTCCCGGTGTTTTCAACATTCCACAGTGCGTTTGATATGCAGAACTGGCGATATCTTGATTTTCGTGGTGTTTCCAGCTGAGATATGCATTTTCTGCGATAATCTTGGTGAGTCTTCTGTCAGAAGGATGCAGAATCATCTAGATTGCACTTTTCGAGCCATTTAATGCGAGAAACACGTTTTCTGGTGTATTCACCACTCCACAGAGCGTTTGATATGCAGAACCGGCAATATCTTGATATTCGTGGTGTTTCCAGCTGAGATATGCATTTTCTGCGATAATAGTGGTGAGACATCAGTCAGAAGTATGCAGAATCTTCGAGAACGCTCTTTTCGATCTACATAAGGCGAGAAACACGTTTTCTGGTGTATTCACCACTCCACAGTACGTTTGACATGCAGAACCGAAGATATCTTGGTTTCGGTCGGGTTTCAAGCTGAGACATGCATTTTCTGCGATAATCTTGGTGATTCTTCTGTCAGAAGTATGCAGAAGCATCGAGTACGCTCTTTTCGAGCTGTTTAATTCGAGAAACACGTTATCTGGTGTTTTCGCCACTCCACAGTGCGTTTGACATGCAGAACCGCAGATATCTTGGTTACGTTCGGGATTCAAGCTGAGATATGCATTTTCTGCGATAATCTTGGTGAGACTTCAGTCAGAAGTATGCAGAATCGTCTAGATCGCTGTTGTCGAGCTATTTAACGCGAGAAACACGTTATATGGTGTTTTCACCACTCCACAGTGCGTTTGATATGCAGAACCGGCGACATCTTGGCTTTAGTCGGGGTTCAAACTGAGATATGCATTTTTTGCGATAATATTGGTGAGACTTCAGTCAGAAGTATGCAGAATCATCTAGATCGCTCGTTTCGTGCTAATTAATGCGGCAAACACGTTATCTGGTGCTTTCAGCACTCCACAGTGCGTTTGATATGCAGAACCAGCGATATCTTGGTTTTCGTGGGGTTTCAAGCTGAGATATGCATTTTTTACGATAATCTTGGTGAGACTTCAGCCCGAAGTATGCTTAATCATCGTGATCGCTCGTTTCTAGCTATTTAATGCGAGAAACACGTTATCTGGTGTTTTCACCACTCCACAGTGCGTTTGATATGCAGAACCGGCGACATCATGGCTGTCGTCGGGCATCAAGCTGAGATATGCATTTTCTGCGATAATCTTGGTGACACATCAGTCAGAAGTTTGCAGAATCATCGAGATCGCTCTTTTCGAGCTATTTAA